>OX465295.1:340356253-341055627 GCA_949987735.1 Leucophora obtusa
TCAGAATTTTTTTTATTTCGATTTAACGATGTCCGTCTGTCCGTCCGTCCGTCTGTCTGTCCATGCAATTTTGTGCGCACTCTACAGGTCGCAAATATTAAGATATTTTGATGAAATTTGGTACGCAGACCTATGTTGGCCCAAGGACGAACAAGTTTGATTTTGGTGAACATCGGTCTATGTTTAGACCTAGTGCCCATATAAGGGTCCTACCAAAATTATATTGTTTATACGCTGCAGGTCGTAAATATTAAGATATTTTGATGAAATTAGGTACGCAGACCTATGTTGGCCCAAGGACGAACAAGTTTGATTTTGGTGAACATCGGTCTATGTTTAGACCTAGTGCCCATATAAGGGTCCTACCAAAATTATATTGTTTATACGCTGCAGGTCGCAAATATTAAGATATTTTGATGAAATTTGGTACGCAGACCTATGTTGGCCCAAGGACGAACAAGTTTGATTTTGGTGAACATCGGTCTATGTTTAGACCTAGTGCCCATATAAGGGTCCTACCAAAATTATATTGTTTATACGCTGCAGGTCGTAAATATTAAGATATTTTGATGAAATTTGGTACACAGACCTATATTGGCCCAATAACGCAGCCTATTGATTTTGGTGAATTTGGAATTTGGTACACAGACCTATATTGGCCTAATAACGCAGTTTATTGATTTTGGTGAACATCGGTCCATGTTTAGACCTAGTGCCCATATAAGGGTCCTACCAAAATTATACTGTTTATACGCTGCAGGTCGCAAATATTAAGATATTTTGATGAAATTTGGTACATAGACCTATATTGGCCCAAGGACGAAGCCTATTGATTTTGGTGAACATCGGTCCATGTTTAGAACTAGTGCCCATATAAGGGTCCCCCAAAAATTGGCTTGGTTACAAACTGCAGGTCGCAAATATTAAGATATTTTAATGAAATTTGGTGCGCTGACTCACATTATAGAAAATTTTGACACGAGCTCCATTTTAACCCATTCGAATTTCGGATCCAAACATTAGTTGGCTTTTACCCAGGCTGATGTAGGGTATTGTATAGTCGGCATGCCCGACTTTAACCTTTTTACTCGTTTTAATTTTCTTTTGTTCTTTTTAGAAAAATTTGCGCTATGCATCGATATAACTGACAACCGTTACCCTTAAAATATCGTTACCCCATTAATCTAAAATAGCATTTCTCTTACCGATATATACTTTCCCCATAATATAAAATGTTGCCTGCAATAAAACCTCAATTACATTTCTTATGGATTTTTTTATTTAAAATTTTTTCTAATTTAATTCAATTTATGCATTCATGTTTTTTTTTCTTTTGTTTTAGCCGGAAATGCTTTCATTATTGTCTTATGATTTGCTAAAGTATTACTTAATATGCGCTTTATACTTTCCTTCGTGTATCCGGTTGCTATTTATCATCGAATACAATACAGACAAACATATCCTCTGTACAACACTAGAAATAAGTATTACAAATCAAGTTACATACAACCAAAAATTTCTAGCAGTCAGCATAAGTAAGAGAAGGCCGTTGTTGTAACTATTTGAACAATGCAATAAGGTTTTGTGCAATTCATTTAAGTCTATATCGAATGCAATAAACAATTGTAGAAAGTTAACACACAAATAACTACTGACAAATACTAAGCTCGAAAATTTTACAAAAATTTAAAATTGAAAATTTAGCTACCAATTGTAGAAACCGTAATGGGGTGTCTTTACTTTTTGGACAGCCACTAATGATACTAACTTACTTTGTACATTACTCTAAAACATCTTATAAGGAGTTACTAATTATTTGATTCTTTTTCAATTTACCCACTATATGCATTATTTTAAAACATAAAATAATAATATAGTAATAACCAGAGCAAGTTCAAAATGGCACAAAAAAGATGAAATTTGGCAGGCAAAATGGCACGAAAAAATAATAAAATTGGCTTAAAAACCCAAAAATGGCACGCTTATTCCAAAAAATTTAAAGTATAATAGTTGATTAAAGTGTTTTTCTGAATGTTTTTAACAAAACTACAATAATGAAGGAATTTACCGTTGAACTGCTAAAGTGCATTCACCATATATAAAACAATATCTGGAATTTTATTAAATATTAAAAAAATATCGTTTTTTTGTAAATTTATTTCAAACATTATTTACAAAGATTGAGTTTTTACTGAATTTTATAGCATTTTTTATAATGAAAATTCTAAAAAAATAGACAAAATGGCTTTTTTTTGGCAAGGACAAAATAAGTGAAAAATGGATTTTAATGGCAAATGCCAAAAAAAACTTGCCCTGGTAATAACTATTTACTTTTTCCATTTTTTCATAACGAAAAAAAAAAATAATAATGCATATTTTTATCATTATTGCAACTATAAAGTCATGCTCTGGAATTTTTTAAAAATCTATTTATATAGCAACTCGTATGTGACAGCGTATCAGCAATTTATACATATGATTCGGTAATTTGTTTTTTCTTTTGTTATTTCAAATACTTTTAGGTCATAGTGTATTTCTGCCATTACAAACCTTTATAGATACACAGTAACAGTTACAATCACAAACTTATACAAACACACAACTACAAAGACAGTATTTGTTGTATATTCTTTTACTACAGTGCTAAAAAATCATTTTTCATTTGTTTTCATTTCCGTTTTTATGAAACATTTTCTGATTTCTTCATTGTTTCCGTTTCGCATTTGCTTGCATTGTTAAATATTGTTTTTTGGCTTTACCTATAAGCTCTATAGTCAGGGTTACCAGTTTACGGTATTTTACCCTAGATCAGGGCTGGCAAAACTATGACACGCGTGTCAGTAGTGGCACGCGAGTGGATTTTAGGTGGCACGCGACGTTTTTTTTTTGGATATTTTTAAAAAATTTAAACTATAAGACGACTAGCAAAAAATTCAGTTAAATGTTAAATTTCGCTACAAAGTGAAATTTTTCATAGAGCTTGTAAATCGTCTTTTCAAATAAAGCTCTGCATTGCCACAATTTTTTGTTTAAAGAAATATGTTTAATACAGAACTCGCAAATTCGATTATAAGAAAATTCTGGGAAAATTTCTAAAATTCTAAATTGAAAGAAGTTTAAATGTTTCGTTGAGAAAATGCCTCATAATCGGAGAAATAAAAAGTACCAGAAAATTGCACAAAAATGGAAAACAACTTGCATTAAAATCGGATCTAAAAAATGAAGTTTTTTTTTAAAGGGAAGATAGGTGTTACGAAATAACCCCCAATAAAATACTAAACTTAAGTTTCATAATGAAATAAACCCCTTTGTTGGATTTTGAAATTGGGGTTTTGATCGTGTTTCGCAGAGCAATTTCATCTGAAATAGGAAGTTTTCTGTTTGAATCCATAATATTCGATTTTTATTTATTATTATGAGATAAAAACCGCGCGATTTATTTTAACAAAATCCAATTTTTGCCTGAAGCACATTTTCAACTAGTTTCTTACGTACTTAAATAATAGATGGCGCCCAATAATTTAACTTTTTCACAAAATGAAATAACCACCAAAAATGGAATAACCCCCCAAAAAATTAAAAGGCAATAATGTTCAAACTATTTTAATTTTAATTCATTGGGGATTTTTTCATAATGAAATAATCTCAATATTTTAAGATTAAATACCCCCAAAAATTAAATACCTAAACGTCAAACATTTGTACGTCATTTCTTGGATGTTATTTAATTTTTCCCTTTGGGGGTTATTTCATGGGGTTATCCGTAGCGCTGATAAATATGTACATTTGCTATGATATTTTTAAGAGAAATTTTCCAAATTTTTGAAATTTTTAAAAAAGGTTTTTTAAAAGACAACTAAAATTAAGGTGGCACGCGAGAAATTTTTACAAAAAAAAATTTGTCCGTTTCTGGCACGCAGCGAAAAAAGTCTTGCCACCCCTGCCCTAGATCTAGGGGATTTCTAAAGGCAAACATACACGTTCAATATTATTGGTCAATGTTTTTAAAATCAACCAATCAGAACAAACAATTTAAAAATAATATATTCTGATTGGTTGATTTTTGAAAAATTTATCAATAATATTGAACGTGTCTTCCTGCTTTAAGAGTACAAAATTTTGTTGGAGGAATGTTTAGAGGAAAAGAAAAAAATATTTAGTGCTTACACAGAAAAAACAGTAGGCACCAGCATTGGGAATTTGTAAAAACAATCACAATTTCTTTGAAATTGAAATTTTATTTGCAAAAATTTTTTTGTTTTAAATATTTGTAACTCGTTTTTAAATTGTTATCTTTCATATAAAAATTGTTTAAAAATAAAAATTCAAAGTTACAAAAAAAAAAAAATTTTTTTTTGGATTTACAAAATTCTTTGTTGGTGCCTTTTTAAAAAGTTTTTTTGTTTTGTATTTACAAATTTGGTATGAGAAAGGTGTTTAAAAATTTAGTTAGAATTTTGTAAATTCTTTCTGTGTACATTGAAAATTTTTGCAAAATAATCTGAAAATTAATTAGAAATTTATTAATTTAGTTCGAGGCCAATTTCCTTATTATGAATAAACATAATAAGTGCTTTTTTTCAAAAACTGCTATTTTTCTTCATTAGGATACTCTCCTGACAAATACTTCACAGAGTTTTTGCTTTCACAAACCTCTACACTTTCAGGAATGAAAAGACAATTGTTTCGGGGATTTTCCAGGTCCCCTTCATCAGTTTTCTTTAAAAAGTGGTGGCGGTAGTTCTGATGAAGAAAAATAGCAGTTTTTGAAAAAGAGCTTGTTATGTAAATTCATAATAAGGAAATTGGCCTCGAACTAAATTAATAAATTTCTAATTAATCAATTAAAAAGGTCGAAAAAAAAAACATTTTTATATTTAAATAACAATTAAAAGCCAACATTTTAAACTGAAAATATTAATGAATTTTACAAAATTCATAATTTTTTGTCTTATCTAATTAATTTTTTTTATATATGTACAATAGACCGACTCACTGAAAAAAGTAAAAAAGTGCCCCCCTCAAAATAAACCTTGGTTTGTTTTATGATGATTCCCAAAATATTTCGGGTCTAGCAATGAGATCTCGCGAGCTGGACCATTTTTAAAAAAGGTATTGTTTTTGTAAGAAATTTGAATTTTAGCTGTAGACAACATACTCAATATGGGTATCATATGAAAGGTTTATTTGAGGCGCGTCCAGCGGTATATATAGCATATTGAAGCATATCGAGACAGTTCCTATTTTCAAGGATATTCTATAAAAAAACAATTTTTTTACTCTTTCCCAGTGTAGAAAATCATTGCCAAATATGTGGTTGTGTAACTACATACTTGGTAATGGTAACTAGTTACTTTTGTTATTACATTTCTTATTACCTTTATATGGCGATGTCGCGAAAAATAATGAGTTATGGTTACACACACATATATCGTTACCTATGTTCTTACCAGTACTGACCAAAATAATGAGTCTAAAAATAGATTTTCAAAAAAATAAATTATATAAAAAAAAATATTTTTTATTGTATTTTTTTTTTTTAATAAAATGGTGCTGGTGCGGGAATCGAACCTGGGTCTACATATTGCCAGTCAATAGCTCTACCATCTGAGCTATATCGACATGTAATATTTAATAGAGAAAAACATAATTGACCTGCTGCACACAAGTAAGCTTACTCGCCAACATACAAAAAAATCAAAAAATATGTGGTTACAAATATCCTTACCAATGTTTAAAAAATATTGAGTCTAAAAATAGATTTCAAAAAATTTTGAAAATTATTTTCTATTTGAAATAATGATAAAAATAAGTAATTAACAGTAACTCATTATTATATGTTTTAAAATAATGCAGAAGGTAAGCGGGTGTCATTACTGGTAGTCCAAAAAATAATGATATGTCATTACCGTTTCTACACTGGATTTGTAAGGAGATATTTGTTATTAAAATGTCAAACTTACATATCATAATCTGAAGTCGATTTAAGTAAACACGTGTTTCAGATTTTTTTGAAATTCGCGATTTTTCGCGTTTTATCAGAAATTCAATGTGGAGGCAAAAATGTGTTCTAAAGAAGGCAATACGGATCTCAAAACTTTTCTTTTGATAAATAAATCATCGCAAAGTGGATATAGTTCGAAATTTTGCATATTTCATATATTTTGCGTGATGCTGTGGACCAAAGTTTGTTAAAATTTTTGAGTTACTGCCATTTGCTTTTGAATTCAGTATCTAGTTGATGTAAGATAAAAATGCAACTTAACAGAAAAAACTCCAGCACGCGCTTTTTTTTTGGCGGAATATCTTTTCTTCGCGAAAATATTTTTTGTAAAATTTTAATAATAATTTTAATTCAGTTTCTAGTGGATGTAAGGACAAAAATGCAACTTAATAGAAAAAAACCCAACACGCGTTTTTTTTGGCGGAATATCTTTTTTTTGCGAAAAAAAATTATTATAAAATTTTATTTAGGGTCAGCATATATTTAGATTTTCCTTACATAAATTACAGACACGCGTATTTTAATAAAATATTTTATTAAATAATAAACCTACAAAAAATTTCATAAAATTTTTTTATTGAATTGGAGTAACTCCAAATTTGATCAAAATTTGTTACAGAGCACCGTGAAAAATGTATTAAATTAGCAAAATTTTAAACTATATCCACTTAGCGATTATTTAATTATCAAAAAGAAAGTTTTTATATCCATATTGCCCTATTTTAAACATATTTTCTCCACCATATTGTATTTCTGATAAAACGCGAACAATCGCGAATTTCAAAAAAACCTGAAACACGTGTTCACTTAAATCGACTAGATTTAAAGATATGTAAGATTGACATTTAAATCACCAAATTCTTCATACAAAAGAGTCCAAAACTTGTTTTTTTTGTAGAATATCCTTGCAAATAAAACATTTCTAGGAACATGTTATATATACCGCTGGACGCGCCTGGGGGGGGGGCACTTTTTTTGCTTTTTTTCTGTTCATATAAGGTAAGTCGGTCTAATGTACAATAAATAGAAAGTTCTCAAATTGCGACAAGTAGATGCTAAAATTGAATGACGTAACTCCCGTTTCCACATGCAAGTAAATGGTTGCAAGTTGAGAATACGTATTATAAGCGAAAATTTCGAAAATTACCGAAAAAACATAAAAATCACTACTTGCTGCAAGTTCATTTTTAAAATGTCGTCGAAAGCATAGATTGTCACTAAATAGCACTCCAGTATTGCCAAGTATTCAATATTCTAACAAAGCTGGGAAAAAATTTGTTCGTAACAATTTTTTTTTTTCAAAAACTTTTAAAATTTATATTTTAAATTACCATTCGTTTTTACTTTTTTTTTTTTACAAATAAATACCAAATCAGTTGCATTACAATTTTTACTTTACCAAATACTAGTAAATTAATAGAAAACACTATTAGGCAACACTGTTTTCTTCATTCTGTCATTTCACCTGCCGCAAGTATCAAAAATCTACTGTCTTCTAAATTTACTTGCAAGTTGAGCCGCAAGTCGTATAAGTGTGATAGTATTAGTGAAAAAGTGTGAGTGTATTGAGTTTTTCGAACTTGCACTTACATGTGGTAACGGGGGGTAAGTCGCGTATGAAATATCAAGGAGTTTTTGTTTTATTTTAAAACCATATCATAACCATAACCATATGACATTATGGTTATAATATGACATCATTCAAATGGCTGTCGCGGCTTCCCTGAGTCGGGCGCATCCGATAGGTCCAACTTTTGATAACTCTTTAGCATAGATCCGGCTGATCTTCGACTTAAGGAAAAGTCTAACGGAGCAAAATCTATCGATCAAGGTTGCGAGTTTATTTCGCCTCTGCGTGAGATAGTAAGCTCTCAAATGGCTCGTGCAGAATACAATACAATTTTTGTCATCAGCAGTGTCCCTTTGGAAACACATGCCGTTCATATAAATATCCTCCAAAAGAAATTGGTTATCGCCAATCGGTAGCATTCCCGATTGATGGCGATCGCACTGCCATCATCGAAGTATGAACCGATGATGCCGATGTTTTCAATATAAAAATCATTATTTACAATTTTCCTTTGTATAGGTACAGTTTATTTTAAATAAAAAAAATTATCGTTTTTTCAAACGCGTCGTATAGACCAAATACAATTAATATTGTCATTAATGTGTATTTTTATTAATTCTAATTTAGTAGGTTTGAGGTTAAGAAGAAGAATAAACCTTCCTCAAAAGCTATAAACACATTAAATTTGCAAATTAGGCTAGATCTAGTTTCTGCCTTTTTATGGACAGGCTTCATCAGTGATCTTCCATTAAATTGTATTATTGTTTATATTTTTATTGTCAGCTTGTCTCTAATAATTTCAGAAGTGATCAAACAGACATATACAAACATTCTACTTCAGATTTTCTCTGTTTATCTTCTTATCTTTGGCAAACTAGTAACTTGAAGTTTCCATTTGAGGTAATTTTTTTAACATTTTTAATTTTTGAAATTTCGAAATAGTTTAGGGGAAATTTAAAAAAATTACTTGACAACACTGTCTGCAACAGAATAAAAAAAAAACCAAAAAATTATTTATGTTTTTGTAAGGTTAATAGACGTGGTATAAACACCAACAGAAATTTATTTAAGGTTAATACGGTTTTTTTCTTGAAATATCATTAAAACATTAATTAACTGTCGCAAAAGCAACCAAAGTAAAACACCAAACTAAAACCGTTCTTAATTTAAACCAGCTTTAAAACTAGTTCACCAACTAGTTTCCAATCACTTATGTCTCGTGTTTTAATACTTATTAAGGTTTCCTGAGCTACTTTCTGCTAGCTTTATTGCAATAAATACCTTTAATTTATTTTTGCTCAGTTTGATGTGGTTTGTATATCACACAGGTCGTTTTCCCCTTTTTCCCTACTAACTAGGTTGTTGTTATTTTCCTTAGTTTCGCTATTGTTTTTTTTTTCTTTTTTGCAATGGCAGTTTTGACGTTTGACAAAATGTTAAGTGACAGGTGCAACAATAGCATAAGAAAAGAGCCAATGCCTGAAAGTCATCTGTAAAATAAAAAAACCAAAGCTAGAAAAATTGTTGAAAACAAGACTTTGTCTGGGTTGAAAAAAAAAAAAAGGAAACCCTTAAGAGTTTATATAGTTTTTTTTGTTCATTCAAATGGAAATTTAAGTTAAAATTGGCAAGTGACAGTTGCATAAAAAGCATTTTAAATTGTTTTCACACAGTAGCGTAGGCAAGATGAATTTTCTTTGAAAGTCAACAACAGTAATCGCATGTTTTTTCGTTGACACTTTTTTGGTTTTTAACCATGCTCTTTTCGTAAGCTTTTTTACAAATGATTTAGAAAATAAAAAAAGAATTAATTTTCGTTTGATCAATTAATCAAATTTGATCTAATTTAAATATTTAATTTCAGACTGTCTATGATCAGGTGTTATCATTCCGGTCTTACTGATTAGCGGGTTTATGCTGACTTAATATTAAGTTCTTGTATAAAAAACTGCCATAATAAGATGTGTCTCAAATTCGACACCTCTGTTACATTGATTGAATTTTAGAATTTAGCAAGTGTTTCAAACTTTGAAAATTGTTAAATTATTTTTGTTTTGTTAAATAACAACAATACACAATTACTTAACAATTGAGTTTTATTACAGGTGGCATTTAGTTTTTCCTTATGTAAGAAAACCAGAAAATATTTGACATACGTAACCTGACCAATCATCCCGCTTTTGATGCGATAATCCCGCTTTTTAAAAGCTAATCTCTGCCTTTAATTTTTATAACGCATTTTCAACAAAAATCCTGATTTTCATATTTGAGAGCATACTAATGAATTTTTTATATGCAATAGTAATTTGAATGATTTTTCTTGTATTTAAGAAAAACTAACTTATCTAAAGGGTAGTTAAATTTTAAGGGCCGATGTTGAATGTGAACCACACCTAAACGTCAAGATTTTTTCTGCATTTCATTTGACAATTCTCAATTTTAGACTAACTCAATTTGAACCATGGAAAAATACACAATCGAGCAACGCGTTAAAGTTATTCAGGCTTATTATGAAAATGGGCGTTCAAATCAAAGTGCATTTCGTGCACTTCGTGATTTTTTTGGTCAGCATAATCGACCAAATGTGTCCACAATCGGGAGAATTGTGCACAAATTTGAGCAAATCGGGTCTGTAGGAAATGTGTGTCTGTAGGCTGGCGGCGTCATGGGGCCGTACTTCTTCGAAAATGAGGTTGACCAAGCAGTTACCGTGAATGGTGTTCGCTATAACGGACTTCTTGTGGCCAGAAATTGAGAATGTGGACCTGGACGATATGTGGTTTCAACAGGATGGTGCCACTTGCCACACAGCCAACGAAACAATGGCTCTTTTGCGCGAGAAATTCAATGGCCGTGTTATCTCACGTGGTGGCGGTGTGAATTGGCCGCCAAGATCATGTGATTTGAGACCGTTGAACTTCTTTCTTTGGGATTATTTGAAAGAAAAGGTATACGTCGATAAACCAGCAACAATTCAAGAGCTAAAGGATGAGATAATTCGGCACATTAACGGCATAGAACCTCAATTATGCCTCAGCGTCATCGAAAATTTGGACCATCGGATGAAGGTGTGCTGCCGAGGTCGCGGCGGCCATTTGGCCAATATTTTGTTCCATACATAATTGAACAATACCAATATTATCATATAAAAAGAAATGACAATAATTTCCTAAATAATTTGTGTTTTATTCAAAATCAACATCGGCCCTTAAAATCTAACCACCCTTTATAAATAAACTGAGTTTAATGCTTAACCATAGTTAATTATGTCAAATTTATATGGAAATATCTGTGGTAAAGGTTTAATCTTACTTATAATGGAAATAAAAAAATTGTTAAACCTAAAGATTTCTTTCAATACAATGATGGTTCTGATTATGTTTTTATGCAACATTTTTTGAATGCATTCTTTTATTGGAATCTGAATTTTCAGTAGCACAAATATTTAAAAAGTTAACAATTCCTCTATAATAACTGTCGAATCGCGAAGTTTAAAGATTTATCTATAGAAAATATTTTCTGAAACACAATAGAAATCCAATTGGAAAAATCTCTTTAGTATCGATATAATTAATCTACACTAATAGAAAAAAGTCTGTAAAAAATTTAGTTAAAACTACTAAAAATTAGTTAAAAACGCGTAAAAAGGTTAAAGTCGGGCATGTCGACTATACAATACCCTACACCAGTCTGGTTAAAAGCCAACTAATGTTTGGATCCGAAATTCGAATGCGTTAAAATGGGATTAGTGTCAAAATTTTCTATAATGTGAGTCAGCGAACCAAATTTCATTAAAATATCTTAATATTTGCGACTTGCAGTTTGTAACCAAGCCAATCATGGACCGATGTTCACCAAAATCAATAGGCTTCGTCCTTGGGCCAACATAGGTCTGTGTACCAAATTTCATCAAAATATCTTAATATTTGCGACCTGCAGCGTATAAAAAATATAATTTTGGGGGGACCCTTATATGGTCACTAGGTCTAAACATGGACCGATGTTCACCAAAATCAATAGGCTTCGTCCTTGGGCTGATATAGGTCGGTGTACCAAGTTTCATCAAAATATCTTAATATGTGCGACCTGTAGAGTGCGCACAAGAATGCATGGACAGACAGACGGACGGACGGAGGGACGGACGGACATCGTTAAATCGAAATAAAAAAAAATTCTGAGCCGATCGGTATACTATAAGGTGGGTCTAGAACCAATATTTTCGGGTGTTACAAACATCAGCACAAACTTATAATACCCTGACCACGTAGTGGTGTAGGGTATAATGATGCTGCTGAAAAAAACTGCTAAATTAGCAATTTTTTTTTTTTTGCTATATATATAGGAGCAGCAAAAATAAAACTGTTAAGTTTACAGAATTTTAGTTATATTTGAGCTAAATTTTTGTAAACGGAGAATAGCAAATTAACCTGCCAGAATCAGCAAAAAATTTTACTAAATAATTAGTAGCCTGAAAAATTACCAAAAAATTTAAAATTTTCGAACTTTTTTTTCAATTTTTTAAATGCAAATAAAAATGGAGCCTTTTGAAACCAGCAGTTTACAATTTTTTAGGAAATATTTCTGCTGATTTTAGCAGAATAGCTAACATTTGGCAAACATTTTGTAGATTTAACAGTTTATTTTTGCTATTTTTAGTCTACAAATATTTAGCAAAATTTTCTGTAGATTTTACAGTAGAATTTGCTATTTTCAATTAACTAAAAGTTAGCCTAAATATAACTAAAATTCTATAAATTTAACGGTTTTAGTTTTGCTGTTCTCATTTTACTAGTGTTTAGTAAAAAAATCTGCTAATTTCAGCAGTTTTTTCTGCAGCATCATTTTCAACTAATTTTTAGTAACTTTTTCTGCTATTTTTACAGATTTGTGTCTATTAGTGTAGTTAAAAAATATAAGTAACCTGAGATGTTTTCTAAACCTAATTTTAATTTCAAATTCATTAAAGGAAATTGTTTTAAAATTGTCAGTTTCTCTTTATCTTGAAACCTTTATGCGATATATTTGAATTAAAAAAATTGCAAATTTTATTGAATTTGGATTTTTACATAACAAATTTTAAATATGCCGATTTTAAAACTAAAATCCCCCTTTTTCGTCTTCCGAATTCCGCTTTTTGATCAAATATAGTTGGTCACATTAGATATAGGAGACTGTGATACATAAATATTTATACTTATATACGTATTTATCACATATATTGTGTGAACAAACAATTCATATAAACCGACTGACATACATATAAACATTTAACACATGTCTAAAATTGCAATAGACAGAATAAAAAGAAAAATTGATTACCAATAGATACAGCATTGATTTGTTAAATGGAATAAGACGAAAAACTTTCTCCTAAATAAAAAAATATTTTAAACCAAGATATATTTTTATTTTTCACTTGAACTTACCATTTTACCCCAGAAATAAATATATTTTAGAATTGTTTCTCAACCTAAACTATATTTCTCTTAGAACTAATTTTGTAAACATGTTCCTAGGAACATTAGTTAAACAATTGACAGGATTCTTTATCAATTCGAGGATGAATTTTAATGGCAGGATATTTTTATAGTAAAGGGTTCTTCAATAAGAGCGCTACAAAAGTTTTTTTAAATAAAACAAAAACGGTTTTGGATATAAATGCAATTCTTTATTCCTGTGAAAGTACGTTCGATACCATTATGTATGGAAATCGATCTCTTTTACATGGCCACCACGGGCACGCTTGCAGAAGTCCAGACGCTGAACCCAATTTTCGACGGTTTTCAAGCATAAATCGGCCGATATTCGTACGAAGTTCATCAATCGTCGCTGCTTTGTTGGCATAGACCATAGATTTGACGTAGCTCCACAGGAAATAGTCCAACGGCGTCAAATCGCACGACCGAGGCGGCCAAACGACTGGACCATTTCGTGAGATAACAAGTTCTCCAAACTTGGTTTGCAATAAATTGATTGTGACATACGCTGTGTGGCTTGTGGCGCCGTCCTGTTGGAACCACATGTCCTCCAAGTCCATATCATCCAATTGGGGCCAAAAATATTCGGTTATCATTGAACGGTACGATTCCCATTCTCAGTAACGTGCCGGTCTTGATCATCATGGAAGAAGTACGGCCCAATGACGCCGCCGGCCCATGAACCGCACCAAACCGTAATTTTTTTGGGATGCAATGATGACTCATGGAGTACGTGTGGATTGCTGTCTGACCAATAACGCATATTTTGTTTATTGACGAAACCATTCATTATGACGACCATAAATTGAACGTAGCGCTTTTAACGTTGAGGCCACTGACTCCGAATTTCGGTAGTAAATTTTAATAATTTCGACTCGTTGTTGGCTCGTATATCTTTCCATCATGAAATTGCAAACCTTACTGAAGAGAAATGTCAAAAGAGCGGCAAGAAATATGGCGTCGTTTGCTGTCCCTGTCTTTCTACTTTTGTAGCGTCCCTGTTGAAGAACCCTTTACTATTCGTTAATCTTATTACACTCAGAGAAATATATCTGTAAAATTAGCAGAAAAACTTACTAAAAATTAGTTAAAAATGATACTGCAGAAAAAACTGCCGAAATTAGCAGATTGTTTTTCTAAATACTAGTAAAATAGGAACAATAAAATTAAAACTGTTAAATTTACATAATTTTAGTTATATTTAAGTTCAATTAATTGAAAATAACAAATTGCACTGTAAAATTTGCAGAAAATTTTGCTAAATATTAGTAGAATAAAAATAACAAAAATTAGTTGTTATATCTACAAAATTTTTGATATTTTTAAGCTTAATTTAGTTGAATGCAAATAGCAGTCAATTCTGTTAAAATCAGCAGAAATATTTAGTAAAAAAATTTTAAACTGCAGTTTTCAAAAGGCTCGATTTTTATTTGCATTTAAAAAAAAATCTAAAAAAAACTTGGAAAATTTAAAATTTTTGGTGATTTATTTAGCATATTTTTTTTGCTGATTTTAGCAGGTTAATTTGCTATTTTCCATTAACAAAAATTTAACTCAATTATAACTAAAATTCTGTATATTTAACAGTTTTAGTTTTGCTGTTCCTATATTACTAATATATAGCAAAATTAATCTGCTAATTTTAGCAGTTTTTTCTGTTAAACTGCCACAAGAAATGTGGCCAGCTTGAAGCTCCATAAATATTCTTGAAAACTTTTTCATTATTTTTCCCATAATAACCTCTTCAATAACCATCGTTTGAGTGCTCTTGCCTCGCGAAATTCATCTATGCAAAGACTTCGGGACGCCCTAATATAAATATTTTAATTAAAGTTTATTTATGATACGTTATCAATCTTCATCAATTTATACGGCCTTATTTTGTTTAAATTTTTCTTTTTATCTTTTCATTTGATGAGCATAAAACAAAGACGTTTTTGTTTGCTTAAAAAAAGGCCTAAAAATATGCAAGGTATAATTACATTTTGCGCACCCAAAAAGTAGACAAGGTCTAATTAATACGTTTAAGGAAAGTTGACAAAATATTAAAAAGAAACAATTTTAGAGACAGAGACTTAAATGTTATTAATTTTGCAGATAATAAATTTATTATAAAAAGTTACATTTTTTAATTATTAAAGGGATTTTTTGCTTCACAAAATAGTAAAAGGAATTACCAAACATTTTATTTAATTACCACTTCCAGCTAGGGCTGACAATTTTTATATATTGTAAATAAAAATATAAATAAAAATGTTAATATAACCTTGCATATAAATAAAAAAAGTTGTTAAAATTCCAAACCCGTTTTGGAATTATGTTTTATGCTTAACAACTAGTGGTCAGAGAGTTATTTACCAAATGAATTACAAAAAAACTTTGTTCTTAGCTGCAAAATGTAAAATACATTTATATACCCCCGTATTAAAAATGAAAAGTTTGTAGCTGCTCCTAGAATGTATTTCAGACCTGGCATCTTATGAGAATAGAGTTTATTCATAATGGTTTCTAGCACACCGATTAAGAGCAACCCTGTGTTTGAAAATATAAGCCTTCTTTATTATTGTGAATGGAAATTTTTTGTTTGTTTTTTTTTTTGACGTTTAATCAAAGAGTATAAAGTCCTACCAAAGATTTTTTCTTTCTCACCGTATTTATTGCGATAACTTTTACAAATGGAAACTGTTTAGCTTGAAAATTGTCAAGAAGGGTTTTTAAGAGGCGATCCCATAATAAATTATACTAAATGTTGGACTTTGGGGCCATATAAAATTTTTGGACAATCATGATTTTAACGTATGTATAGGTCGTTATAGATGAATACCTTTTTTTGTTGAAATATTTTCCTTTTACGAGTAATTGTTTCTTAACTAAGATATAACATTTCTTAAGGTCGATTTTGCGTTCAGCGATTCAATTGGCTAAAACCATACAAACCCGTAAAAATCCATATAAAACGCGAATAGTGGTTTTAATTTCAAGTTTTGTGCTTCAAATGTTAACCCTTAATATGAACACAGGTCCTGTGCTTACATTTCCCTACAAAAAATAATATTGATTGCATTTGAAAATTTTTATATATAAAAAACTAAATGGAAAAGCGCTAAATTTTAAAGGCATATCCGAAATATACAGAGTTGATGGTCAAAACTCTATAATTTTTAAATGTTAAGAATTTTTCATCCTGTGTTATTTATCAAATGTAAAAATTATGACAAAGTATAGAGAAGAAAATTGAAGGAATAAAGAAATAAAGGCCAGCATATTGAACACGAATTTTCAGGTCTCGATATAAACTCAATCTTAGTATAGGTTAATAATTGATGATGATCTATTTATATTGAGTGTGAAATAAATTCACAATTCCAAAGGAATTCAATTAAACTAACATCAACAAAATTCTAACAATGCTATTTTATCCAGTTTACCAATATATCTAAAGCAGTTTTAACAACAACAATACATTTAAAACAGTTTTATAGGTTGACCGTCTTATAACCTCTTACTACTCGTATATCCTTTCTTTCAACTTTTTGTTAAGCTTCTTTTCTTTTTACTGTTTACGCGCTACTAAGATGATTTTTAATACTTTATACTATTTTGGGAATAAAACTGAGACAAAAATATAATGGAAAAAGTATATAACTTTAAGATTCAGAAACAAAATGACTATAAGAAGCATTTAAGTTCCCCAGAGGTCTTAAGTAAGTAAGTAAGTTGATTGTTAGTGTTGCACTACAACTACGACAACTAAAAACAATGAAGATTATAAAGGATAAAATATCAGGAAATAGTTTGATGAAAAACAAAAACGGATTTACCTTGAGAAAAAAAACTTAAGTAATTTGTGAGAAGTAATTTAAGCTAGAAAAGAAAATATAAACAATTTAGTTAAACATTGAAAAAAGTGTTAGTAGAAAAATTTGTAAACAGCTTTCAATTTAACTTAAGTATATTTATATTTACTACACTTACAATATATTTTCCATAATCGATTGAGGTTTATTTGCAAAGTAATAGCTAAGGTTTGTTTTCAATTGAAGAATCAATTAAAATACATGGAAACATATTGCTTAACTTTTTTTTTATCAATCAATAAAAAAAAACAAACCGCAAAAAATATGTATCGTCTGTATGAGTTTATGTTTTCAGTCAAATGTTCTATTTTTAGTTTTCTATTTTTAGAAAAAAATAATTTAAATAATTTCGTTGTTTTCTATTTTAAAACAAAAAATTCAAATATTTTTGGTTTTCTTTTTTGTTAAAATAGTTTCTTTTTATATGAAAAATTATTTCAATTGAAATTCCAAGAAATTCTTTACTCTTACACACAAACATAGCCAATAAAAATATGAACGTATGTGTTATGTGGTAGTGTTTTGAAAATTCAAACAAAAAAAAAATTTTTTCAAATATGAAAAACAAACCACAAAATCGTTTTCTTACGTTTTGTCAGTCAAACATTGATGATTTTTTTAAATTATTTTCAATTATTTTTATTTCTTTTATGGTTTGTTTAAACAATGTTTGAAAATAAATAGCAAAATTGTTTAAATATAATGAAAAATCAGTAGGACTTTTTTAATTGTGTTTTCAACTAATTTAATATGTATTTTAGGTTGTTTTTAACTATAAAATATTGTGAGTGTATACATATTTTTAAAAATTTTAAAATTAATAAAATATTGTATTTAAACAAATTAATTATAAATATTAAAAAAAATTAATAAAAAAAAAAAATTAAATAAATAAAAAAATATTGGTCGCGCCGGGAATCGAACCCGGGACCTCTGTTTGGAAGTGCCAAATGATACCAAAATCACTTTTAACGATCACTTTTAGAGCAATTACTATTTAGAAGCAATACTTAAGTGATTTTTTGGATGTCGTTCAGAAGTAATTCTAAAAAAACTGTAAAAATATACTAACCCGATTAAAAAAATTTGATATGGGGCTTTATACAGTCATATGTAATTTAACATGAGTACTTATACAATTTTATCCGAGAAGTGGGCGCATATAATTTCATAAGTTTGCATCAATTCAGTTATAATTTGATAATAACAGATATAAATGTATTTATACAGTGGTATAAAATTATAGCTGAAATGGTACAAACATAGAAAATCAAATATTGTTGCATCGGGTTTATGCACTATAAATTTCACAGAAATCCTAAATGTTTACAGAAATAATTACCTGAGAGTTTGTCAGACCTAAAACTTGTGAAAGCTATTAAACTTTTGTGGATTTTGACAAAAGGATATTGTACAGGAAAGCATAAACACCTTTACTATTGCTTTAAACTGTTTGTATAAATTTTCTAACAATTTATTTCCATTGCCAATTTAAGGGGTTATTTTTAACAGTCTCTGAAAAATTACCTCAAAAAAACAAATCCTTTTGCGTAAAGAAAATGTGAGAAAAATACTTCGAATCAACTGTTTGAGATTTTGTAACTCATTTCGACTTAGGTTGTTTTAAAAGGAAGTTTTAAATTTTAAAGAAATTTAAAAGTGATTGCACAAATATAGAAATAAATGTTACAACTTATTACTTTCTTTTTAAAATTGTGCACGGAAAATACACTATATGGAAAATTCCTAATGCTGCAAATGAAATAAGTTCATTTGTCAAACAGAAATTAATAAAATTTCGAAAAAGTTGATTTTAGAGGTTTCACATTTTTTAGTGTATAAGATGTAGAAAATATAAGAAGTATACGAATTCAACAGTTCTTCAGTCCATTTAAATTGTTTTGCCAAAAGTCCTTCTTCCCCTTTGGGATATGGCAAACTGTATAAGGGCATTAAGATACGTAGGATTTTTTGTATAAATAATTTTATGATAAGCTAAAAGTACTCGTATCTTAAGAAGGCTCTCGAAAGATACACCATAGAGTTTTGTGGCAAATAATGACACATGATCAATCCTTCTCAAGCCATAAACATATCTGATGATATGTTGTATAAAACGGTTAACTTGCGCTTACTAGTGCTATCGCAATTCCCAAAAAGTTCACAACCATATATTAAACCGGGGACTAGGTATGACTTTGCGAGCAGCATTATCACTTTCAAAGGTGTAAAAAACTGTGTTGACCAAAGAGCCCTTAACTTAGCGTAGGTTTGACCAACAAGAGAGTTAATATGATTTGTCCATGTTAAATGTTTGTTGAAAATGATACCAAGGTTTTTAGCCGCTTCTGCGATCTCAATTCTTCCTCCATTTATATGTATTTCATTTTCGATAATTGGCACAGTTCGTTGCTTGTGAATCACAACACATTTGGATTTCTGCGGATTGAGACAAAGCCCGTTTGCTGTATCCCATATATATATTCTATTTAAATCAAAATTAATGTTCGTAATATCTTCTTGAATTGAGTGTACAGGACTGCTTAAATACAATTGGACATCATCCGCATACATATGTAGTCGGCAGTATGAGAGCTGAATCGGCAAATCATTTGCATATATGGAAAAAAGCAGAGGCCCAAGAACAGACCCTTGGGGCACTCCCCTATTAAGTGTTAGCAAATTAGACCATTTATTACACTAGGCGACAGTCAAAATCGGGATGGGATGAAACCAACGGGAAATGTTATATCGGTCAAAAACAAGTTATACGTGTCCCGGCGTTTCGCTGGGTCAACCCTAGGAATCGAGATATATCTTTTTTTGACATAACTCGAGAACCACTAGTCCGATTTTGCTCAAACAATTTTTAAAAAATTAAAAATTACAATTCCTTTAATCTGTTCATATAACGTTTTTCTATATACTCAACAGTTTTGCCGGTAAAAATAAATGTTTGTTACCGCTACCATAAAATTCAATAACCTTTTGTTTATTACTTTTTTTTTAATATTTTAGGCAAAAAAAATTTTTTACTTCATACATTTATTTTTACCGGCAAAACTGTTGAGTATATAGAAAAACGTTATATGAACAGATTAAAGGAATTGTAATTTTTAATTTTTTTAAAATTGTTTGAGCAAAATCGGGCTAGTGGTTCTCGAGTTATGTCAAAAAAAAAGACCGCCAAAGGTCAAATCGATATATCTCGATTCCTAGGGGTGACCCAGCGAAACGCCGGGACACGTATAACTTCTTTTTTACCGACATAACTTTCCCCGGTAGTTTGAACCCTTCCCGATCACTGACCCCTACCATTTGTCTCACAGTGTTATTAACGTAGACAGATTGTGTGCGATTATTTAGATAAGAAAATAAAAGCTGTGTTGATGATGAAGAAAATTTAAAGAAATGTCTAAGTTTCATACATAACGTATAGTGGTCAACCGTGTCGAACGCCTTAGAGTGGTCAAGGAGTATCAAGAAATTAACCTTGCCATTATCGAGTTCACGTCGTAATTTTTCCGAGACATCAATAAGAGCTGTAACACAGCTATGATTAGAACGAAACCCTGATTGTTTATCAGACAGCAGACATTTATCCCTAATATACTCATTCATTTGACGGTGTAGAATCTTTTCCAGAACTTTTGAAAGGAAACACAAAATGGCAATTTTTTAGTATGGAGACATTTGCATTGGGGACAATTTTAGTTTGGGGACTGTCCTCAAACTCTTCCTAGGTCTAGCGTATAGTATCAAGACATTTTTGACTCATATACAGCATAGTTTGGGCACATTTTTGGCTTGTCCCCGATCCATGCGCAATACATACATACATACATATATATGTATACTAATCGATATGTAATAAGATGCAACTAAATATGACATCATATTACAATTTTTATATATATATGGGTATATAAAATTATACATTATTATATACACACGTTTTTACTCGGGAAGGGATACTTTGAAAGCAATGAAAGAAGTGATTTTTTGAAGCTGTTCAGAATAACTTCTAAAAAAGCAGTAAAAATACACTAACGAATACTTATGAAGTAGGTTGAGAAGTAGTTTGTAAAGCATTACTTCCAATTTTTTTTTTGCTGGGCCAATGCTAAAAACATTTCTTAGAAGTTTTTAATAGATTTTCATTTGTCATAACTAAAATTTAAATTTTTTAAATAGCATTGATGATCACAACCAATAAAAATTCAATTATAACCGAAAGCGATTTGCCACAAATCCCAAAAGACTATTTTGGTAATCACAGCCAATCAAAAACAAAAAATTGAAAAAAATAGAAAAAAATAGAGACAAAAAATATAACAAATTTATAAAAGAAAAAACCAAAAAAAAACTAAATTTTTTAAGAAATGAATATTATTTCTATAAGAAGCAATAGAAGGATATAAATAAAAGAAATGGAAAATATACATTTACAATCTGTGTTATTATCTTTAAGCTAAAATATAGTACACCTTTCTTAATATTAAGAGTATTAACCATTCTTTTATTTTTAGATGTAAAATGGACTTTATAAATAAACGCAAAAGTAATGGAAAGAAGAATCCAATGTAAAGTAGAATGTTTTAAGAAACGACTCAGCTACTGTGGAGATTCTACTTCCAAAATATTTAGATATGGAAACCACAGAGATTTGAGAGGATTTTCTCTTGGTTTTATCAGATGCCAAAATCCTTTCCAATAAGAAATTTCCAGATTCTTGGGACTTTTTGGTATGAAAAATGTTCAGGGTTCAAAGACCTATTTTTTAGGTCTTTTATCGTTGAAGTATTTTTTTTGGTAATTAATTGTAGTATTTTTGTTGTATGTTTTTTTTTTCATTGAAATAATAAAAGAAATTAGAAACAAAACTGGAAACAGTGTTTTCAATAATTCGGTAGGTATTTTTTAAAAAGTCGGTTGGGTCTACTAAACAGTCAATTCGGTCGGGATTACCAAATAAATTCGATTGGGACAACTTTATGTATCGTTTTATTATAGTAGGTACATCCGAAAATGACGATTGCTGCAAACGATTAATGTGATAGTACATGTAACTACTAAAATTCGGTTGGCAACAAATTCGGTTGCCACCACGAATGTGTTCTCTGTATGTACATTATGGGGTTCCAAACTTGTACGGAGGAAAATAAATTTTGAGTTTTTGACCGGGCTACCCCCTGGAAATATTTATTTGGATGTAAAACTACGTCCGCTAAAAAATTAGCATAATCAGACATCGGGTAGACGTGCCGCAACGGCCCTGAAGTTTGGAACACGGATTACAAGGGGGAAATATGACTTTTTGTGCATTTTCTCGAAAACATTGATATTTTAAAACTAATTCGAATTAAAAACATAATATACTCGTAATTTGGAGTGAATTCTGTTTGTAATAAAGCAATAAAAATTTTAATCGGTTAAAAAACAGCCGAGTTATTACAATTTCCCCAGGCAACTGATGTGTCGCAGACCACTTAATAAAGAAATTCGGGTCCAATTTTTAAAATTTTTTGAAATAATCTTTATACAGAAACATTTTTTTATTCTATAAGTTCCAAGAACTCAGATAAGAATTATTTTTTTTCTATTCTGTTTAGCTAACTCGTTTTAAATTAATGCCATAAAGGTCAGAATTCTTAAACACTGTTTTCAAATCTACAATTTTAAATTTTTTTAAAGAAATTTTATAAAATCAACGATTGGACTTTAAGGTTTTATTAAGCACATATTAGAGATTAAAAACTACAAAAATTGTAGGAATTCCTTTTTTCATTTGGCTGGGGCAAATATTTTATTTCAGCGGATTTCGAGAAAACAGCGATTTTAGGCATTTATTTAGCTTTTTGGCAAGTTTTTCTTTTTTCTTCTTTTAATTCCACATGATTTTGGTCGGAATATAACAACACAAGATTAAATACTTCAATCCTGAAAATTAGGGCAAAATATAAATACATTAAATTGCCCCTGTGTAAGGTCAGAGGTCAAATTTGAGGAGATTTTTATTTTTTTTAAACATATTAATTTAACAGATATTCCTGAATCTTCTTATTATTATTTTTCTAGATTTAAAAATAATATTCTTAATTCAATTTCAGAAAATTAACTCTTAAGTGCTTAAATAAAAAAGAGTGGAGCCGCAGCTATAACTTAGATTTTCTTGTTCCTAAGTTCGCGCTATTTTGTATTTAAAACCCTTTTAATCTATACCGAAATCCTCAAGTATTAACTCTTTCACTACCCTTGTACACTACAGTGTACACTTTTTTAAGGCAAATCTATACGAGATAGAAAATTGCTAGAGATCGATTAAAAACACCTCTAAATAGCTTAAATCATTCACAATAGAGCTAATTAGAGGTGTTTTTTGCTCTATCTCTAGAAGTTTTCTCTCTTGTGTGGATGTTCCTTTAAAAGAATATATAAAATTTGATAATGCAAAAAAAACTTTATACTTTTTGCAAATAAGTTTATTGGGATCTTGGACTTCAAATAAAAATCATTATATGCATAAGCAGTTTAACATGGCAATATGGTCGTGATATTTGTTAATGAAGTCTAATTTTTTTGAATACATCATAATCTCCGAGAAAAGGGGGTTTTGGTGTTTCTCTCAAACTAATGAAGATAGATGATTGAAATTTGGCATAAAGCTTCGTTTTATGACGAGAAGGAAACCAACCGAAGGACTTTTGGCTATTCGAATGCATAAGGGTTAAACGGGGATGAGAAGTTTCAAAAAATCGATTTTCGGACGTCATTTTTGGTGGGTAGGAGGGTCCAAAATATTTTATATATTTTTTCCTAATTTAAGGACTCGGTAGTAGGGTAAAACTCAAATAACTCGAACATAGATGTAACATGACATATCTCCTTATGGAAGATCCAATAATTTAAAGAAGTGTAGCTGATAGTTTATTTCGTTTTTACGCATTATCTTGGATTGAATCAGCTGATACATCATGTTATATTTACGTTAAAGTAATTTGGGCTTTAAAAATACTTCTCGAAACACCTAGGCAGCTATTAGAATATTTGAGATTTTTCTTACATTCTTCACAAATTAAATTTTAAGTCCTTAAACGTTTTTTTATTATAAAAAATTGTACTCATAACCACTTTCTATTGCAAAACACTCAATATCAATATGCAACTTAAATATTTATTACTTTTCAAAATGCTTGGTACTTTTTTCAACCATAATGTTAGGGTCAAAAACAATGAAACCACTTAGATCATAAGAACAAAGACAACAATAAAGAGTTAAGAAAATTAGAAAAAAATTAAACTCAAAAGCTTTAGGGACTTTAATAATTTATTTTTTTTCATTTTAAAACTTGTAGGATGAAAAAAAACCGCTAAAATATTTTAGTAAAGGTCTTGTGGGATTGTATTGATGCTGTTAATTTAACAACAAAACAGAATAATAATAAAAAAAATCTCAAAAGCTTTTTTAAGCAAAAAATTGCAGCCATTATTATTAAAAAAAAGGGCGCGTTTATGTGTATTTACATTACGTTAAGTTTGTTTAAAGGAATTCAATTAATTTTTTTTTTCTTCATTATATTACGGGTGTATAACACTAACAGTGATGCCAACTATTTTCAAATAAAGAACAGCAGACTTCTTTGATGTACAAACTGCTACACCCCCAATGTTTTTTTCTTAAACCCTACCGAATGTGCACGCTAAGGCTCGATTACTGAGTGTCCAGTTAGCTACTAACTAAATTTATTTTAAGCCATAAAACAGGAATGAATTTGTTCATCTGTTCATCCAACAGACATATTATTTTGATTGTGTAACTCATTCCTAGGTATAACCAAAAACGTTAAAACTCCAACTCCAAATTTTTATAAATATTATTAAGCCAAAATTAAATTTTTTAGGATTGCACTATGGGAATTTCTTAAGCACATTATACGAAATAAAAATGGTGAATATTACATATCGACCTCTTTTAATTTTGCGATGGCAGCTAATGATTTTCAGCGAATTTAAAGAAAGATATGATTTTTTGTCATAAGTTATTTATTGTTACTGAGATTCGATAAAGAAACTAATATTATTTTGACCTATAACTTAAGGATTATATTCTGCAAATCTTTTTAAGCTGCGGCAATGTTTTACTTTTCTCTCCGAGGTCCAACGTAAATTTTTTTAGTATTTGGAGTTTTTTAGCTAAATGCATCGAAATACTTTGTTTTTACGGATATCGATATAGTCGACATGCAGAAATTAAATTTTTTTAATCGTTTTTTCTGTTTTTGATTAAAATTTTACACAAATTGACTTTTTCATAATATCATAAGGAAAAATGTTTTAGAATATTTTAAATACTCCATAAAAATTTTGGAAATAGCAGTAGTTTTGTATACTTAAGGATAAACCTATGACAATGTTATGGAAAAACGAGTCAAAAGGTTAAAGTCGGGCATGCCGACTATACAATACCCTACACCAGTCTGGTTAAAAGCCAACTAATGTTTGGATCCGAAATTCGATTGGGTTAAAATGGGAGTTGTGTCAAAATTTTCTATAATGTGAGTCAGCGAACCAAATTTCATTAAAATATTTTAATATTTGCGACGTGCAGTTTGTAACCAAGCCAATTTTGGGGGGACCCTTATATGGGCACTAGGTCTAAACATGGACCGGTGTTAACCAAAATCAATAGGCTTCGTCCTTGGGCTGATATAGGTCGGTATACGAATCAAAATATCTTAATATTTGCGACCTGCAGTTTGTAACCAAGCCAATTTTGGGGGGACCCTTATATGGGCACTAGGTCTAAACATGGACCGGTGTTAACCAAAATCAATAGGCTTCGTCCTTAGGCTGCCATAGGTGTACCAAATTTCATATAATTTTAGTAGGACCCTTATATGGGCACTAGGTCTAAACATGGACCGATGTTCACCAAAATCAATAGGCTTCGTCGTTGGGCCGACATAAGTCGGTGTACCATATTTCATCGAAATATCTTAATATTTTCGACCTGCAGCGTATAAACAATATAATTTTGGTAGGACCCTTATATGGGCACTAGGTCTAAACATGGACCGATATTTACCAAATAGGCGTCGTCCTTGGGCCGACATAAGTCGGTATGCCAAGTTTTATCAAAATATCTTAATATTTGCGACCTGTAGAGTGCGCACAAGAATGCATGGACAGACAGACGGACGGACGGACGGAGAGACGGACATCGTTAAATCGAAATAAAAAAAAATTCTGAGCCGATCGATATACTATAAGGTGGGTCTAGGACCAATATTTTTTGGTGTTACAAACATCAGCACAAACTTATAATACCCTGACCACATAGTGGTGTAGGGTATAATGGCAAAACCATTTTCATGTAGTTGTACCGGTTCTGTGTCAGTATTCTTTGTTGTAGTTTTTAGGTTAAGTCATATAAAATTATAAAAAAAAATTTATTCAAAATCGTTAAGTTGACAACACTTGTTGTAATATAATAACAACAACCATACATTGTAACAACTCTTATGTAGTTAAAAATGCTCTTGAAAGTAGCATCCATTCAATAAGATGAAATAACCGTTCAAGCAACCGACCGGTGTTTATTCAATTAGGTTTGTTTGGTTATAAATTTGTTTCAACTTATTTCATAAAAACAAAAATTACTGCTAACGATATGGTAGATTGTATCCAGTTAAAAACATTTTTTATTTTGTTCATATTTATTTTTTTTTTTTAAAATTCATGTTAACACGGGTTTTAATTTTAATAATTTACCCTTAAAGAAAATGTTATCAACCTATATTGTAAAATAAACAGGAAAAGAAAAATTGAAAAAAAAACAATATAAAAAGGGGTGTTATATTTTTTTAAGTTTTAAAGTTAAGGGAGTAGATGATATTTAAATTCCTTTTTCGTTGTTTTTTTAATAGTTGTATTTTTTTCAAAGGAATTACGGTTACATTGTCCTGCATAAATAAAGTGTTTTGTTTCTTTATATTTCTGTTTGTTTTCTTGTTTTTGTTTTATATAATATGAATTTTTTAAATACAAATTTTGTAATTTTTATATTTTGTTTTTTTCCTATTAACCAAAGGAAGTGTGCTTTCTACTTTTATTTTCTATTTGTTTAGGGTTCATTTCATAAAAAACATTTTTAATTTATTATGTAAAAATTTAAGGTTAAAAAGAAATATTTCTACCTTAGATACTGGTTAAATTAAAAATACATTTTTAATATTTTATCAATATTCATTATATCTGTCAATAATAGTCAATAAGTAATAGATGTTACGATTTGTGGGTGATAAATTATCACAAATCAGTACTTAAGATACATTTGTTTAATGTTATTATATTTCAATAGAGTGAAATAAAAAAAAACATTTCCACAGATAGTCCCTTAGGAGTAAACCGCTTTAGTCTTCTAAACACCACAGACTAATTTTCTGGCAACCACCTTAGTTTAGTGTTGGAATATAATCTGCTGCGATTGGGGTATTTTATTTCAGAGATGAAGCTCTTCATTCTGCATTAACAATAGTTTTTGATACTTTAGGTTGCATAAGTTGTATAATTTTTATACATAAATTACTTGAAGTTTCACAAAATTTCATAGCATACTTCCAAATCGGCAATTTAATTGTATTGCACACAAACAGTTTGTTTATTTTTATAGTTAGGTAAAAAAAAATCAGGCTGCTGATTTTCGGTATCTCACTATATTTATTGGATCGTTCATTGAAATTCCCCATTCCGTAGTTTCAGTGGGAGAAATTTTAAAATATTGTTTAACTCCCAGCAAAACCTTCTATTACCAGGTAAAGGGAAATGTAATAAGAAACCAAAAATTGTAAAAAAATTGGTCGCATAACACATTATTTTAACATGGGGGTGTCATTGGGGATAAATGGTTGCCTAAATCGTACCGGTATAGGATAAAATAAGTGATTACGAAAGAAGTACTGAAATAAGTTGTTACTTGTAATATTAAATTCACTTGTTAACTTAAATAAGTGAAGTAAGTCATTACACATTAGTACACATTTCATTGATTATAAATAGGGAATAAAATAAGACGTTAAATATATATCTCCATATCGGTAACTCATTATTTCATGCCTCCCACATAAGTATTGATGTATCACAATATTAGTAACGTATTACTTTAGGTTTCTAAGTAAAACCAAGGGTAAAGGGGTACCCATTGCCAGGCAATGCGTGAAAAAGGTCAAACCCATTACCAAGGTTTTGCTGGGCTATTATGCATAAATCACTCATAACTTATAGTTGCTATAACAGTCCAAACATTTATAATTAACCACCTGTTAATCCATATTAGCCCACTTAGTGAACCACTGCGAATTTTGTGACTACCTATGTAGTGACTACCTATGTGTAAAAAAATATATGTCACATTTTACAAAACAAAAAAAAAAAATTCTTTTATGAATACAACAAACTTGAGTATTGAGAATTGAGTAATTTTACGTAATTTTCATTTTTTAGAACAAACGATTATGGGCCAGTTTTATAGTCAGAACTAAGAACTAAGAATTGTAAGCAATGCTTTACAAACTACTTCTTTCACTGCTTCACAGGTATCTTTTAGGGTATTTTTACTACTTTTTTAGAAGTTCTTATGAACAACAAAATCACTTCTTTCATTGCTTCCAAAGTATCCGTTAGTATACTTTTACAGCTTTTTTAGAATTGCTTCTGAACAACATCCAAAAATTCAATAAAGTATTGCTTCTAAAGAGTAATTGCTCTAAAAGTGATCTCGAAAAGTGATTTTGGTATTATTTGGTATTTCCACACAGAGGGTCGCGTATTCGATTCCCGGCTGGACCAATATTTTTAAAAAATTTTTTTTGTTCTATTAATTTCTTTTTTTAATATTTATAATTAATTTGTTTAAATTCAATAATTTTTAATTTTTTTAAAATATTTATATATAAAAAATTGGTGAGAAGTAGCTTTTTATGCACCTGTAAAAAACCTACGGGGAATGAGGAGTCAATTGCCCTCCAAGGACCTATCCCGTGACCGGTCAAGTGAAGGCATATTACTAAATTAGTACAAATATTAACCAAAGAGAATGAACTAATTTCCTAAGTATTTTCTGATTCGTTACTTTCACTGTTGCTTTTAAAAAACTTGACCGATACCGAAATAAAAAATAAAATTCGCGGCATATTTTTTAAAATATTTTTTTATTTATTTTACTCTTTTATTTATTTTGAACTTTATTTTTTACGATTTGCTTATTTTAGCTCTTATTTTAAATTTTTATAATTTTTTGCTAAAAAATTTTAAGTTTTGTATTTTCAACGTTTTTTAATGTTAAAGCTGTTTTAGTTTTAACAATTGGTATTTCATTTAATTTTCTTTTTAACGGCAATTTTTTAAATTTTTATTTATATTCTCAGAGTTTTTGAGGTAATTTTCTAATTATTAATTGATTTTTTAATTTAATTATTGCCAACGCAAAAAACGAGTCAACTGCCATTAAAGGACCTATCCCGTGACTGGTCAATCGGGGGCATACTTCCACTATATTTGTGTGTGTGTTAGTTTTGTTTTGTTTTCAATTTTTTTCTTTTCCATTTTTTTATTTGCTTGTAGTGTTTGTTTTTTCTTTTTCTTTTTTATTTGAACAGAAACGAAAAATATATAACTTTACCATCAGCCAGACATCACGCATAAGCAACATTAGCTCAGACGGTAGAGCGTTTGCCTTATAAGCAGGGGGTTGTGTTATCGAGCCCTACTTCGACGCCAAGTAGATTATTTTTAATACTTAATTTTTTATTAGTTTATTTGAAGAGTTATTTTTAGACACACCACCTTACTGTCACAAGGTGTCTAAAATGTGGCAATTGGTCATTTCCAATGACAACGCCATGTTAAAGTAATATGTCTCTTTCAAACAAAAAGACCGATCAACGACCGGTCTCCGCCCCCTTGGGACCTATCCTGCGTGTCATCTGGGACCGGTCCCATTACCCATAGGGAATAGTACTAAAAATAATATTGAATTGGAGTGCACCTTTAACACTTGTTTAATAAGTACTTTTATTGAAGAGAATAAGGAGCAATATATCGCAGTGACAAAGTGGCGTTTTTATGCCACTCAACTTTCATATCAAAGAATAGCTCAGCGGTAGAGCGCTAGACTGGCAATCGTAAGGTCCCAAGTTCGATACCCGGTGCCGGCAATAAAAAAGCTTTTGCAAAATAAAAAAAATATAATTTTTTTTTTGAACAAGTTTTTTTTTAACTTTTAATTGGTGAAAAAGAGCTTCCTTTGCACTCGTTCAAAAAGTACTGAACAAATGTTGAAATGGGAGTACTCCTCTGCTATGACAGCTTTATGTTAAAATCATTAGTGTTTATGCTAAAAAAAGTACATCTAGATCATCAATTATAGTGCTTTTTCTACTGCTTTGGCATCTCTTTTTTTGCTGGGTAAGTTAGAAATTTTCAAACAAAATCTCATACTTAAATTATATTTAATACAAAAATCGTTTTCAGTTCTAACAATAAAACTGGACTCTGTTTTTGTTATTTTACTTTAGAATCTTTATAAATATTTCGAAAATTTAGTTGCATAATAGACTTTTTATATAAAATAAAGAATATACTTTTATTTAATAAAGAGGTTTAAAAATATTTCGCATATCCGATTCGGGGTTTCAAAAATATTCTTATTACTTGATGGGATAAAAAACTAAAATGATGTTTTTATTTTTTAAATAGGTAGCAATATTTCTATTGGAAGCTTTTCATCTCTCACCACCTTTTATCTGTCCTCTCTCGTCTTTGCAAAGAAAGCAGCACAGTAATTACAATAATATGACGAATTTCCTGAGTTTCCTTCTCTTAAAAATATAAAAATAAACATATGCGAAGTTAAACCTAATATTTACTCTCAACCTTCAGCACTATTTATCTTAATATATTTAGATATGGGGAGAGTATCTTCTTACAACATGTGTAATTTTCGGATTCCGAAGACTGTTTCATAATAAAATCTCTTAAAATTTCTTTCAAATTTTTTAAGATTCCAACAACAGTTTATTATGATAACTTTTAAATGAATGAGGGGAATGTTTAGTTGATCTCTTATTTTGTTAAATGAACGTTCTTTAGTTTAACTCTAGATCATAAATTAATATGACTTTTTGTTTAAATTATTTTCAAATTAAAGAAAGATGATACAATTTTTACAAGTAAATTACAAAGAATAAAAATTTTTGAAAGAATTCGATAAGGCCAGCAAGACAGAATACGTATTTTCAGCTTTCGCTACAAAGCCATCGTCAGTGTGGTTTGCCTTGAATGGGTTAATAATTGATAATTGTCTAAATTATCAATTATTAACCCAATTATTAACCCATTCAAGGCAAACGACACTGATGATGGCTTTGTAGCCATCTGTCTTACTGCTGATTTTAAACCAGAATTAACATAGAATTATCTGCATTCTATTTATGAATTTTTCCATTGAATCAATGAAGCTTTGCTGGAATATATCCATTTAAATTTTTCATTGAACTAATACAGTTTCTCATAAAATTTAACAGCCTCTTTTTATAAAAAAAAGAATGAAATTCAAATTCCATAAAAGATTTCGTAAGAAATTGGGTTTTTATAAAAAAAATGTTCTTTTTTTTTAATTTTATTTTATCGGGATATACCTTAATTGCATTAAAGGCATCAAATATGCTAAAATCCCAAACGTATTTAACAAATTGTGAAAAATATTCCGTTGTATCCGGATTTCATTCTTGCCTAAGGAAATCGTCAGGGGATGACGTTTTTACAATTTCTGGAAATATTTGTTAAGTTAAATTACAAACTCAATGAGAATTTCTTGTTCTCGTCTAGGAGCGTTATTAAACATTTAAAATATCAAAGAAAAAACAACAGCAAACAATTTTTCACAATTTGCTTTGTCATCTTCGAATGTACTACTCTGTTGTTTTGACAGATCTAGCAATAAAGTGACATTTGTTTTCGTTAGTTATTTTGTATTAACAAATATTTCAATTCATTTACTTTGACGATCTTGATTGTTAACTTCTTGTTATAAAAACGAAGTATTTAAAAGATTTCGTTGGCTTTCTTCTTACAAAGACGGAAACTAGCATTCGTTTGTTATTTTGCGGAAAGGAATAAAAAATTCTTTTTACAAAACAGATGGTAAATTTCATATTATTTATTAAAAATTTAATAAACCCAATGAAAAAGTTTTATTATTCATAAAAATGGAGCAAATATTATGTCCGTTTTCCAGATATGGGCCATTTCATGAAGTGGAAAATTTTTATTAAAAATTTCCGGGGGTCCAAGGCCCCGTCAAAGTTCATTTCTGGATAGAGATAACCCCTTTCATTGAGGTATTAGGGGTAGTCGAAATTGAAACAAATTTTGTAAAATTTAACGAACGGGTTCTTAAAAATTAGTTTTAAATAATATTGAAAATAAACACTCAAAATTAGTTAAAGTACTGAGGATTTTTATTATTGTGTTAAATGAAGATCACTAAAATCTTTGCTTAAGTCAGTGTTTTAACTAAAAATTTGTTAAAAATTAATCAAATCGATTTAAAACCGGTTTGACAGATTTTTCTACTGCCCGTGTAAAAAAGATCAGATCTGGCCAGATCTCAATTGATCTTACCAAATCTAATTAGATCTCAAAATTGGGGACAAATTTTGGATCTAATTAGATCTGATCAGATCTAGGCATATCTCGCCAGATCTTAGTAGATCTAATTAGATCTCAAAATTGGGGACAAATTTAAGATCTGATCAGATCTAGGCATATCTGGCGCAATTGTCCAGATCACTTTAGATTTGAACAGATTTGGCACTAGATCTGATTAGATCTTGCCATAAGGTATTACCACATATGCCATATCTGATCATATTTGATGAGATCTGATACAGGATCAAATTAGATTCAGTCGTATCTATTTAGATCCAAAAAGATCTGATCAGATCAAAACTTTTTTACACGGGTGACGCAATATTTTAAGTGTAGTGTTTGTATTTGTTGATTTGCCTTTAACCTTTATTGTGTTGTGTCGCCTAAATAAAGCTATTAATTAAAATTTTAATATTTGCTCCACAGTAGGTTTGCAGTGCCAAATATATAGTTTAAATATTATCGCAATCAGAAGAAAGACCATTAGAGGGTTAAACCTAGCCGAACGATTTAAAAATTTTTTCCATACATTTATTCAGCGTCTCAAAATTATAAATTAGGAGGTGTTTACAAAAAAAGTTTCTAATAATAAAATTTAACAAACGAAATTTATACATTTAAGTAATGAACTGTTCCAAAGTGTATCCACCCCAAATGTAAGCTGAAAATTATGCTTTTCAATAAAATAAAATCTAATTCAGTTAGAACTATGGATGTAAATTTGCATAAAACGTATAAATTTGTTTGTAATACCACCAACATTTTATTAAATGGGGTTGATTTAATGGAAGACAGTTGGAATTTGAATAATTTTGTTTTTAATCTAAGACCAAGCTTTTAGGAATTACCTAAAATCGTAAAAAAAGCTGTGAAATGTTCTCGTGGATCACGTTTTCTTTAATAAATGAGTTAATTGAGTATTTTAAAACATCTTAATAATGTTTTTTGAAAGCCATTAAGTTATACATTATATTAAAAGGAAGAGACAAAACATTTTTCACACCCGTAATCTTTAGCTGAAGCCATTATGAAAGAGACTAAGGGCAGTCTCTTTGAAAATTTAAAATATTATATAACATAATTTATATTCAAAGTAACAATTTATTAATTCCAAAGAATTATAATATTATTATCATATAGTTACTATGTTATACATTTAATAAAAAAGAAAGCAGCTCGCCAAAATATAACATCCTTACAAGTGACCTTATAATATGAAAATGAGTGTACGTATAATGTGAAAATTTACATGTATTTTCATATGTATACTTAATTTGTAATTAAAAATTCATGCAAAAATAAGCGAGTATGCAGTTTAAATTTATACAGTTGTACAGTTTGACTTGCATATACATTAAAAATTTATTGTTGGTTAGCTGTAACTTATATTAAACCGATAGTCTCCTTACACATATACACAGATAGTTAAATGATGGTCAGTTAAAAAAAAAAAAATCATGAAAGAATAAAACAGAAAAAAACCCTTTTGCTGGTTTATGTATGAAATGCATGCTTGGACAACTTGTATGTTAAACTGTAAAGCATGCTGCGTTGCCAATTGATTGCTTTTGTGAAAATTGATTGGCAGCGATTTACGATAACTACACACACATGCACTGAATCTGACTACATACATACAGCTCTAAATGAATGTTAAGCATGCAGAGCGTAGTATATAAATTGTGGTTTAATATTTGTCTGTTCTTGTTTTAAAATTGTTTTATTAAAAAAAAGCAACCTCAAAACTATGACCACTATGGAACAGGCATTAAATATCTTAAAATTGTTAACTAACAAAGAAGGCGTATGAGCTTTTTTATTGGAATATTTAAAACCAACACTCATACGCCCTGTAAGCAATAATACATTTGCGAATCTGTAAATATTTTTGCGAACATACATATATCGCACGGTGTTCGGGCAATTGCCGAAAAACTAGGAAAAATGAAAGATAGTTACTTAATTTAAATTATATTTTTGGCAAAAAATCTTTGTGAAACCATTAAAGAGTTTTCTGTTTTTGGTTCCTCAACATTCCGAGATTTTAATCACGTTTTTTAATTTTTGAAAAATAAAAAAAAATAAAAAAAATGCAAAATGTATGAAAAGATATCTCTAGCAATTCTATGCACGCAAAAAAAAAACATGGTTGGAATTACCATATTCGAATAGCATCATTATTATACCCTACACCACTAGGTGGTCAGGGTATTATAAGTTTGTGCTGATGTTTGTAGCACCAAAAAATATTGGTCCTAGACCCACCTTATAGTGTACCGATCGGCTCAGAATTTTTTTTAATTTCGATTTAACGATGTCCGTCTGTCCGTCTGTCCGTCCGTCCGTCCGTCTGTCTGTCCATTATTAAGATATTTTGATCAAACTTGGTAAACCGACTTATGTCGGCCCAAGGACGACGCCTATTGATTTTGGTTAAAATCGGTCCATGTTTAGACCTAGTGCCCATATAATGGTCCCCCCAAAATTATATTGTTTATACGCTGCAGGTCGCAAATATTAAGATATTTTGATGAAATTTGGTACACAGACCTATGTTGGCCCAAGAACAAAGCCTATTGATTTTAGTGAACATCGGTCCATGTTTAGACCTAGTGCCCATATAAGGGTCCCCCCAAAATTGGCTTGGTTACAAACTGCAGATCGCAAATATTAAGATATTTTAATGAAATTTGGTGCGCTGACTCACATTATATAAAATTTTTACGCAAGCCCCATTAACCCATTCGAATTTCGGATCCAAACATTAGTTGACTTTTACGCAGACTGGTGTAGGGTATTGTATAGTCGGCATGCCCGACTTTAACCTTTTTACTCGTTTGGTTTATGATTGCAACAATCATATTATGAAATAGTTGTGAGATAAGTATTTTTTTTTTAAATAAAATTAAGTAAAAGCTATTTCGTTTTTTATTTATCTGAACCTTAATAGCCGTATAATACCAAATTTATTAACACTAAAAAGTTAAAATTATAACAAATCACAAAAAAAATTTATAAAAATAGTTAACAAAAATAAACAATTACAAAAAAAATTTATTTTAAATAATAAAATGTATGCCTGTGAACGGAATCTCGAACTCGAGACTTTCTGACTCTAATTAAACTTCAATTTTAACAGAGCGTAGTAATTTCAATGAAATCAGTGCTGTGCCAGTGTATTTATTTTGGTAACGTTGACAATTTTTCTCTGGGTAAAAATATAACCATATACGGACACCACTACGTGATAAAAGATAAAAAAGACCCGTGTCTCCCAGTTTTGCCCCAAGTCATGCACTTTTTTTTATGGGCCCCCTAAAGAATTGGGGCCTCGGTGTCATTTTTGCAAAAAAGTAATGATTTTCTCAGGCCCATATCTTGCAAACCGTTCGGAATTTTGATTTACTCTCTGAAGCAAAGTTGTAGCCCTTGTCATAAAAAACAAAAATTGTGAACATAAAAAATCAAAAAAACTTTATCTTCAAGATTAAAATCGCAAAAAACTTTTTTCCCCTGTTCAGGTCCATAGGTAGCAAACCGTTCAAAATTCAAGGAAATAATCAACTACAAAAATGTACCTAAGATCACAGTAAACAAATTGCTGGATTACATGAACTTCCTAGGAATGATTCTTAACACCGTTTATGTAGCACTTAGGTAGCCGCAAAAGTGAAAAATTTCCCGAAAATTTCACTGTGTGCAATTTTTTAAGTGATGGGAATATAACCATATACGGACACCACTACGTGATAAAAGACCAAAAAAAAAAAAACACACGTGTCTCCCAGTTTTGCCCCAAATCATGGATTTTTTTTATGGGCCCCCAAAGATTTGGGGCATCCGTGTCATTTTTCCAAAAACCGTATATGGTTATATTTCCATGAGTTAAAAAATTACTCACAGTGTAATTCTTTTCCATTTTTGCGTAAAGTATTTCCTAAAGATTAAAAGATTTGTAAAATACGTTTGGGATTTTAGCATATTTAATTCCTTAACGCAATTAATGTATGTCCCGATAAAAATGGGTACAGGCAAACTAATATGCAAGTGCTTCTGCAAATTTGAATGTTACTGACACTTTAGAAAACATTGTTTTCTATTGGCGTTTATACATGAATGGATGTCACTACATTGCTAGATCTGTCAAAACAACAGAGTAGTACATTGGAAGATGGCAAAGCAAATTGTGGAAAATTTTCTGTTGTTTTTGTTTTTTCTTTGATATTTTAAATGTTTAATAACGCTCCTAAACGAGAACAAGAAATTCTCATTGAGTTTGTAATTTAACTTAACAAATATTTCCAGAAATTCTAAAAACGTCGTCCCCTGACGAGTTCCTTAGGCAAGAATGAAATCCGGATAGGGACATGCCTCCAACAGATTATTTTTCACAATTTGTAAAATACGTTTGGGATTTTAGCATATTTATTTCCTTAATAAAATTCATCTAGTTTTACATGCGCTGTGTGGAGTTACAATATCAATTTTAAGGATATTTTTCAAAAATATACTTTCTGAAAATTGCTTTAAAAACGTTTTGTTTTTAAATTAACTATTTTAACTACCCAGCAAAAAAAAATTGGAAGTAATGCTTTACAAACTACTTCTTTTACTGCTTCACAAGCAGAGTAGGAAAATAAACTGTACACAACATGTAGGGTAGGGTACGGCTAAAGAACACATACCGTAACTATCGTTTTAGCGATTGTGTGTTTGTACACAAACCGAATGCGGTACACTACGATTGTCTGATGAACGCAAACGCTACGATTATGTAGTGTACTTTCAACACATATTCACACCCCGTAGCGTACCGAATTCGGGTTGTGTGTATAAACACAAACACTAATTGGAGAGAATAGGGTATGTGTTTTCTACGCAACCAATATGCTTGTGTACTGTGTTCGCGATGTACGGTACGCAACCCTAAAAGTACGGTTCGTTAGATTTTATTTTCCTACTCTGTTCACAAATATCCGTTAGTGTATTTTTTAAAAGTTATTCTGAACAACTTCAAAAAATCAGTTCTTTCATTGCTTCCAAAGTATCCGTTAGTATATTTTAACAGCTTCTTTAGCATTACTTCTGAACAACATCCAAAAAATCACTTAGGTATTGCCTCTAAAGAGTAATTGCTCTAAAAGTGATCGTAAAAAGTGATTTTGGTATCATTTGGCACTTCCAAACAGAGGGTTCGATTCGATTCCCGGCATGACTAATATTTTATTTATTTAAAAAAAAAATTTTTTATTCTATTAATTTTTTTATTATTTATATTTAATTTGTTTAAATTCACAATTTTTTAATTTTTTAATTGTTTTTCTTATCGAGCAATAGAAATTTTTAACATATCTTACGACTAGTGTACGAAGAAATTTGGCTTGTCTGCAAAATATGTATATAGAAAAAAAAAAAAAAAATGGTGAGAAATAGCTTTTTATGCACCTGTAAAAATAGTACTGAAAACAATATTGAATTGGAGTGCACCTTTTGCACTTGTTTAATAAGTACTTTTATTGAAGAGAATAAGCAACAATATCTCGCTGTAACAAAGTGGTGTTTTTATGCCAGTCAACTTTTATATCAAAGAATAGCTCAGCGGTAGAGCGCTAGACTAGCAATCATGAGGTCGCAAGTTCGATACCCGGTGGCGGCATTAAAAAAAAACTTTTGTAAAACAAAAAGAAAAATATAATTTTTTTGTTAAATTTTTTTTTAACTTTTAATTAATGAAAAAGAGCTTCCTTTGCACTCGTTCAAAAAGTACCGAAAAAATGTTGAAGTGGAATTACTCCTCTCCTATGATAACTCAATGTTAAAAGCATTAGTGTTTATGTTAAAAATAAAGTACGTCTAGTACATCAATTATAGTGCTTTTTCTATTTCTTCGGCATCTCTTTTTTTGCTGGGTATAGAAATTGGAGATGCCTTTTTCAAGAATTTTTATTCACTTTTTTAACCCTTACACTCATTTAAGAAAAAATTTTAGGTATTATTTTAAATTAAATATAAAACATTTTAATAATGTTTTGAGATTATTAAATTTCGTAGTATTTCGCTAAGATCACTTTTTGGAATCAAATAATTTTTGATTAGCGAAATGTAAAATTCATACAAATTGTAGGGGCCCCTAAAAAAATAAAATTCATTTTGAAAAAAATAATGTCATCAAATTTGAAATTTTGTTATGCTTCTTGAATTCAGATTTCACAGCCTCGGGAGACCAGGAAGATGAGGTTCTATTTGTCTTAAGATGTGTGTTTTATATTCAACGATCCACCAAAAAAAGTCCCTTTAATTGAAGAGTTAGAAGGTTAAAATGTTCCACAAAAATATTCCTCGTGGTATTTTACATAAGTTCGCTGAACATACCCTATGCGTAAAATGGAGGATTCACATGGTTTCCTATTTTAGTCCTATTTAATTTTTTTTTGTTTTAGCAAAATCATTTTAAGCGTTTAAAAGCCATTTTTTGTAAAATCCATTTTTTTTTATTAATGAATCGAATGAATCACCCAAATTTGGCACAAATATGGCTTGACCCAGAGCTTTGAAGAATTAATTCCTTTTTGAATGAATTCCCTACCAATCGAATTCAATTTTCTCTACAATTGAATGAATTCCTTTTCTTGAGTAATTCACTGAATTCGTTCAGCTGACTGCGTTCATCAAAGAACAAATTTAAAGAATTAATTCAATTGCAATAGTTCTTTTTATTAAATCAAATGAATTAATTCAACGGTGAACGCGTTCAATTTTAAAAATCGAACAGAAAAAAAGTGAATTAATTCCTTACTGAATTAATTCACTACTGAATTCGTTCAATTTCATTTTCGTTCATTTCATTCGTTCAGTGAATTAAAAAAAAAATAATAAGATCACTGAATTGAAAAAAAAAAAAATAAGTTCACTGAATTGAAAAAAAAAATAAAATAAGTTCACTGAATTCAAAGCCTATTTTCTGCCGTTCAGTAGAAGAAAACAATAATGTACAAATAAAATTTTTAAATAAGCAATTTTACAGTGTGTGCTAGTAAAAATTAACAAATTAGAAACCGGATGCTGTTTATCAACCTACATGATTAAAAAATAAAGCCTTTTACTATTAAAAATAAAAACTTTACAGATATAGATAAATTTGGAAAAAAATATAGCTATATAACTAGTTTGAAAAATTAATAGTTATATTTTTTTCCAAATTTATCTATAACTGTAAAGTTTTTATTTTTAATAGTAAAAGGCTTTATTTTTTAATCATGTAGGTTAATAAACAGCATCCGGTTTCTAATTTGTTGCTAGCACACGCTGTAAAATTGCTTATTTAAAAATTTTATTTGTACATTATTGTTTTCTTCTACTGAACGGCAGAAAATAGGCTTTGAATTCAGTGAACTTATTTTATTTTTTTTTTCAATTCAGTGAACTTATTTTATTTTTTTTCAATTCAGTGAACTTATTATTTTTTTTTTTTAATTCACTGAACGTAATTTTTTTTTTTAATTCACTGAACGAAAATTAAATTGAACGAATTCAGTGGTGAATTAATTCAGTAAGGAATTAATTCACTTTTTTTCCGTTCGATTTATAAAATTGAACGTGTTCACCAGTGAATTAATTCATTTGAAGAACTATTACAATTGAATTAATTCGTAACAAAATAAATCGAACGAAAGCAAATATGAATTAATTCCATTCAATATATGGTGCTTAGTGAATTAATTCGTCGAATTTTTAATTCAGAATTGAAAAATTGAATTAAGGAATTAATTCTTCAAAGCTCTGGCTTGACCTTATATCAATTCATGAGCTAAACTTCATGGCAATTGGATAATTTTTGCAGGTTTTATAAAGATTTTAAAATAGAGGACATAGGGCAGGACTAAGAGTCCTTGCTTCGATTTTGATAAAAATTAACACAAACGTTTCCAGTTTTATGTGTATCTCAAGGATACTTTTTGTAAATTTACGTCCATTTATGTAGCTAATATACTATTTTCATATTTCAGGACCTATGGGAGGTGGGCGTGTCCTTGGCCTGATATTTACAAAAATAAAAATTTTTCTTAACTAAGGGGTTCTATGTCAGTGTACCAAATTTCAAAACTCTGTCTCCAGTCCTTCTATTTATACCCTACACCACTATGTGGTCAGGGTATTATAAGTTTGTGCTGATGTTTATAACACCAAAAAATATTGGTCGTAGACCCACCTTATAGTATACCGATCGGCTCAGAATTTTTTTTATTTCGATTTAACGATGTCCGTCTGTCCGTCCGTCCGTCCGTCTGTCTGTCTGTCCATGCAATCTTGTGCGCTCTCTACAGGTCGCAAATATTAAGATATTTTGATGAAATTTGGTACGCACACCTATGTTGGCCCAAGGACGAACAAGTTTGATTTTGGTGAACATCGGTCCATCTTTAGACCTAGTGCCCATATAAGGGTCCTACCAAAATTATATTGTTTATACGCTGTAGGTCGTAAATATTAAGATATGTTGACGAAATTTGGTACACAGCCCTATGTTAGCCCAATAACATAGCCTATTAATTTTGGTGAATATCGGTCCATGTTTAGACCTAGTGCCCATATAAGGTTCCTACCAAAATTATACTGTTTATACGCTGCAGGTCGTAAATATTAAGATATTGTGATGAAATTTGGTACACAGACCTATATTAGCCCAATAACGCAGCCTATTGATTTTGGTGAACATCGGTCCATGTTTAGACCTAGTGCCCATATAAGGGTCCTACCAAAATTATACTTTTTATACGCAGCAGGTCGTAAATATTAAGATATTTTGATGAAATTTGGTACACAAACCTATATTGGCCCAATAACGCAGCCTATTGATTTTGGTGAACATCGCTCCATGTTGAGACCTAGTGCCCATATAAGGGTCCTACCAAAATTATACTGTTTATACGCTGCAGGTCGCAAATATTAAGATATTTTGATGAAATTTGGTACACAGACCTATGTTGGCCCAATAACGCAGCCTATTGATTTTGGTGAACATCGGTCCATGTTTAGACCTAGTGCCCATATAAGGGTCCCACCAAAATTATATTGTTTATACGCTGCAGGTCGCAAATATTAAGATATTTTGATGAAATTTGGTACATAGACCTATGTTGGCCCAAGGACGAAGCCTATTGATTTTGGTGAACATCGGTCCATGTTTAGAACTAGTGCCCATATAAGGGTCCCCCCAAAATTGGCTTGGTTACAAACTGCAGGTCGCAAATATTAAGATATTTTAATGAAATTTGGTGCGCTGACTCACATTATAGAAAATTTTGACACAAGCCCCATTTTAACCCATTCGAATTTCGGATCCAAACAATACATCAGAGTGGTGTAGGGTATTGTATAGTCGGCATGCTCGACTTTAACCTTTTTACTCGTTTTGTCCAATCGTTATATGGGATCAAAGCACTGTGCAACGCCACTAATTCAGTGTGTTCGTTTACTCGAAATTCTTACTACTTTTACTATAATTGCAAAGTTTTGCTTACTTTTTGTATTGAATTTTTCCAGCTGTAGTAAAAGTAATAACTTGTAGTCAGTAAACGAACGCCAAATTTTAATTTTGTTTTTTTCAAGAGGGTGTTATATTTTTCATTTTACGTATGCCAAATAAAGTGCATTTTTGCCCATAATTCGCTTAGTGCATTACAGATCGGGAAAGAAAGGTAACCGGACTATTTTTTCGCCATTAATTGTTATCAAATTTTAATAGTTTATATAGTGTACTTCATGCTAGGAAGCTCACTATAAAATTGTTGAAATACATAAGTAATTTCCAGTTGGAATGGATTGTGTTTTTCTTTATAATCATGTTGTTGTAGTATTGTTTGGTTAGTAGTTATTTAAATTACGTTTTGACACAATTTACAATATGTCGCCATCATTACCGTCATCGTCAGTTGGAGGATAATTATGAATTTTGCACGGTAAAAATTATGAACGAAAAAAACTACATTGTCAATTTAATATGACTGCATTTTTTTCGCACACACGCACAACTTTACACTGCCGTTTAAGCACACACTTTTATGTGAACATTGACCAGACCAGATGTTGATGTTGATGTGACTTTATATCATTTGGTTTGTTTTCTTTTTGTTGCCATTTTCATTATTGCTGGTGTTGCTACTGCTGCTGTTGTTGTTTGCTTACCGTTACTCTGCCTATGTTTATGTTTTTTTTGTGGCTGATGTGGTTCTGGTTGTGGTTTATTTTGTTTTTGTTGTTAAAAAAAAATGCATAAACTTTAACTCTTTTCTCGTTGAGGCAGACTGAAAAAAAACCAACAATCAACTGCTTTTGTTTGTATTTAAATCTACGAACATCTGCATAAACAAAAGGCATAAACTATGAGTTTCATATGAAACTTAAACAGGCATACATATTAGGGCGGGTCGATTTAATAATCGCCCATGGCTCAGTGAAAATCGTATTCTAGGGATCAAAATAAGAAACTTTGCCGAAGGAACCATACCTCTAAAACGAATTCTACTACCCCCAACTGTTGACTTTTGTCCCGTAAGGTCAAGTTTTGAAAAATCCCACTTTGACCCATTTAGAGTGCCCCAATCGAGTCCAAATGTATGACCGACCCCCACTAACTTTGGAGGGCCGATCCACCCATGCCAGTGGCACACCCCCTGGAACTCCCCTGGGGGGTTCCCCATACAAACATTTTAAAAAATCACCATTTTTGGCACTTTATTTTATTATTTTTTATTTATTTTATTTATTTTTATTATTTTATTTATTTTTTCTCTTTAGAAATTTATTTAGTCAGAACATATGTAAATGAAAAAATTAATTTAACTTAGTAATAGAAAAGAAAATAAAAAAAATTACTGTTTGAAGTCTTTTTTGCTTTCAAGTCTGGGCATTTTTTCTTTTCTATTACTAAGTTAAATTAATTTTTTCATTTACATATGTTCTGACTAAATAAATTTCTAAGGAGAAAAAATAAATAAAATAATAAAAATAAATAAAATAAATAAAAAATAATAAAATAAAGTGCCAAAAATGGTGATTTTTTAAAATGTTTGTATGGGGAACCCCCCAGGGGAGTTCCAGGGGGTGTACCAATGGCATGGGTGGATCGGCCCTCCAAAGTTAGTGGGGGTCGGTCATACATTTGGACTCGATTGGGGCACTCTAAATGGGTCAAAGTGGGATTTTTCAAAACTTGACCCTACGGGACAAAAGTCAACAGTTAGGGGTAGTAGAATTCGTTTTAGAGGTATGGTTCCTTCGGCAAAGTTTCTTATTTTGATCCCTAGAATACGATTTTCCCTGAGCCATGGGCGATTTTTTTGCCTCCCCACAAATCGACCCAGCCTAATACATATATATATATATTCAATATCGTCCTTATATTCTATTTACTATGGGCAAAAAGTGCGCGAGTTTTGAATAATGAGATATTTCTTTGTATTGCTTTTAACTTGTCACTAAGATTGTATTTACGTTACGCTAGATAACGATCATATGTTACTGCTGGATATGATAAAAAAAGCTAGATTTGTAGCATAATGTAAACGCAACCTTATATCTTAATAATAATTAAAACAAATTCATTATTTTGATTTACAAGTATTTTTTTTTATCAAAAAGTTAGGGTTTGTGAACAATTAAAAAAAAATGTGCAGTGCTCTAAAGGCACATTTACACGCAAGAGAAAACAGCTAGAGATAGAGTAAAAACAATTCTAAATAGCTTAAATCATTCACAATAGAACTATTAAATTGTGTTTTTTGCTCTATCTCTAGCAGTTTTCCCTCGCGTTTTAATGTGCCATAATAACAAAAATGTGAAAACTATTAAGTTTTTTACTTAAAAATTCCCCACACTTTATGAATACAGTGTTGCAAGCAAATTTATTTTGTTTTTTAACCATATCACACATCAAACAATATATAAAATTCCAACAAAACAAAAAAAAAACAAGTATGAATCAATGAATTCTACGTATGCATTGTATATATTGTATAGATTGGAATTGACATTGTCGCAGAGTGTCATAAATAATTGCTTGCTTGCACACATGATGTCCTTTTCGAACAACAATAGCATTGTCTAGTGTTTATGAAGGCATCAGAGATTTAATTTGTTACTTTATAGCTTGTATTTATGTATATTTTTTAAACTTGTTTATAAATAGACATGTTTTTTTAAATTTATTGTATTTGCCTATAAAAATGCTTAAAAAATTAAATGCAGTTGTATTTAATCTCAATTAAATTAATATAATTATATTGGTTAAAATAGAAAAGTTGTTGTATTATTTATTCTACTAAATTAAGAGATTTCATCGACGAAAGTCGAGATGAAGTAGACTTGAATCCAAACTCACAATAAAAACAACCTAAAATCCAAGGTGGCGCAAAAATAACCTTCCGATGTTTTTTGGCTGTAATTTAAAAAAAAAATGAAAAACTTTGATTCTTCTTGTGGATTATTTTTATTTGGTCTTTTAATTTTTTTTACATCAACTCGAGAATATGATGTCATGTAAATGGCCGCGCCACAGTTGATTGTCATTTGAGCCCTTTTTACGGCATTTTCCATCACTTTGGCCAAAACTTCCGGCGATAGGTCCTCACATTCTTGACGGATATTGTCTTTAAGAGCTGCAAGAGTCTGAGGCTTGTTGACATAAACCCGCGACTTCAAAAAGCCCCACAAAAAGAAGTCTGGAGCGGTCAAATCAGGCGATCTTGCTGGCCAGTGCAAATCGCCAAAACGGGAGATTAGGCGCCCGGGAAATGCATCCTTCAGCATATCGGTTGCGGCACGTGCAGTGTGTGCCGTTGCACCGTCCTGTTGGAACCACATGTTTTCCAATCCCAATTCATCAAGTTGCGGCAAAAAGAACTCTTTGATCATTGCTCTGTAGCGCTCACCATTCACAGTAACCGTTTGGCCCGCGACGTCTTCGAAGAAAAAAGGTCCGATGACTCCTTCAGCGAAAACAGCACACCATACAGTGACTTTGAGCGGGTGTAATGGCTCTTCGTGGGTTACACGCGGATTTTCAGTGCCCCAGAAGCGTAAATTTTGCATATTTACGTACCCGCTAAGATGGAAATGGGCCTCATCACTCATGATTATTTTTGATGAAAAATCATCTTCCTGTTGGTGGTGATTAAGGATGGCTTGAGTGTATGTTAGACGCGATTGGCGGTCAGCAGCTAACAGCTGATGCACCTTCTGGATTTTGTACGGAAACATCTTCAAATCTTGTACCAAAATTCGATGTAAAGACCGTCGACTGATACCCATTTGCGTGGCACGTCGTCTGGTCGATGTCGACGGCGCTTCCATGACATCCTCGGCTACAGCAGCAATATTCTCTGCAGAACAGCTACTCCGGGGTCTGCCACGCCTGGCAGCATCTCGTGTTGTGCCAGTCTCTTCGAGGCGAGCGGCTAAACGTCGCAGTGTTTCACCTGTAGGCGTTGGACGGCTAGGAAATCTGCGACGAAATTCACGTTGTGCCAAAGTCACCGACCGATTATTGGTCAAATAAATAGTCAACAATATTCCGCGTTCTGGAGCAGTGTAGCGTAACATTGTTTATTAACGTGTATTTCGCATGTGTTTACTACACAAATGTCAAAACAGAACTGACATTAGGGGCCAATCGCAAAATTTATAGCATTTTCTGATAGGAGGATTACTTTTGCGCCACCTTGTACATATTAAATTAATTGAAAACACAATTAAAAAAAGGACTACTGATTTTTCATTGTATTCAAACCATTTAGCTATTTATTTTCAAACATTGTTTAAATAACACTATGCGACAGTCAAAATCGGGATGGGATGAAACCAACGGGAAATGTTATATCGGTCAAAAACAAGTTATAAGTGTCCCGGCGTTTCGCTGGGTCATCCCTAGGAATCGAGATATATCTTTTTTTTGACATAACTCGAGAACCACTAGTCCGATTTTGCTCAAACAATTTTAAAAAAATTAAAAATTACAATTCCTTTAATCTGTTCATATAACGTTTTTCTATATACTCAACAGTTTTGCCGGTAAAAATAAATGTTTGTTACCGCTACCATAAAAATCAATAACCTTTTGTTTATTACTTTTTTTTAATATTTTAGGCAAAAAATATTTTTTTCTTCATACATTTATTTTTACCGGCAAAACTGTTGAGTATATAGAAAAACGTTATATGAACAGATTAAAGGAATTGTAATTTTGAGTTTGAGCAAAATCGGACTAGTGGTTCTCGAGTTATGTCAAAAAAAAGACCACCAAAGGTCAAATCGATATATCTCGATTCCTAGGGAAGACCCAGCGAAACGCCGGGACACGTATAACTTCTTTTTTACCGATATAACTTTCCCCGGTAGTTTGAACCCTTCCCGATAACTGACCCCTACCATTTGTCTCACAGTGTAATCTATAAAAGAATTAAAAATAATTGAAAAGTCTGTTAAAATAATCATCAATTTTTAACTGACAAAACGTAAAAATAAACGATTTTGTGGTTTGTTTTTTCATACACACACAACACACACGTTCAGATTTTTATTGGCTAAGTTTGTGTGCATGAGTAAAGAATTTATTGTAATTTAAATTGAAATAATTTTGTATATAAAGAAACTATTTAACAAAAAAGAAAACCGAAAATATTTTAATTTTTTATTTTAAAACAGAAAACAACGAAATTATTTAATTTATTTTTTCTAAAAATAGAAAACTAAAAATAGAACATTTGACTGAAAATATCAACTCCTACAGAAGATACATGTTTTTTTGTGGTTTGTTTTTTTATTGACTAATAAGAAAAAGTTAAACAATATGTTTCAATTTATTTTAATTGATTCTTCAATTGAAAACAAACTTTACCTATTACTTTTCAAATAAACCTCAATCGGTTATGGAAAATATATTTTGAGAGTATATATCTTTATATAATATTGAAGCAATTCACAGTTTAAGTGCTAATGTGTAATCGTTGTAAAATAGCATGATCTTTAAAGTTTAACCCATAGAAAGTTGTCAAATTTTCGATAAATGCTAATTTACTACTTAAAATAGCATGAACAGTGAATACCCTCATTGTATTAATATTCAATTAAATATCATTACAAAATGTTCTATTTAAACAAGTCACAAATTTTAATATCGTTTAAATATGGAAAATTTAATGGAGAAGCACATTACTAAGAACAAATAAAATAAAGATGGGTTTTTCTTTTTCTTCCATTAATGTCTTATTATGATTATTAATTTCCAGAAAACAAAATCGAATAATATGAAAGAGCCAAACGGATATTAAAGTCGTAGCCATAGACGGCAAAAATGCAGACAACAACAGCAGCAGCAGTAAGTAACAGTTAGTAATTTTGAGAGGACAGCAAAACAAACAACCAAACATATAACTGTCACTAACAATGTGGTTGAAATCTAATTACATTTTTTGGCATCAGATGTTGTTAATGTTTGCCAGCACCAACATTAACAGCAACAGTATTCGAAATAATAATATCATGTGTAGGCCAACCAAAAAGAAGCGCTAAATATAAAGATTTAAGGCGTTTGTCGATCCAGCTGGACGTTTTTGAAAGAGTTTGTTAGAAAGAAGTAGTAGCTTTTGTAGTGCTTAAGCTATTTTTTTAATATCATATGTGACCTTCTCCGAGAAAAGGGACCTAGTGTGTCAAAAAACGGGTTTGGACTTAAGTGTGGAATCTGGTACCTAAAAGGGTGTAGAATAAGATGAAATGAGTTAGATTTCTGATAAAAATTTAAATACCCCATAAAAACGTACAAAACGAACTTGGGAAAATCGATAAAAATGAGAAAAACATTAAAAACATTATTTTATTCTCAAAACTTCATTTTCACACACTAGGTCCCTTTTCTCGGAGAAGGTCACATATACTAAGCTTTTCTATCTGTTTTTAAAATTTAAAAAAATTTTTACAAATTGTTATATCGCAACACTGCTTAAAGCACATTAAAGCTTTATTAAGTTCAGAAACTTCTTGATCAGGTCCTAAAATTTCACTGAAAATGAACATACTTCACATGTGTCCCAAACCAAATCATTATAAAGGCTCCATTAAGCCCAAATTAGTTTGGAAGTAAAGTGCGGCGAAATGAGGTATCGTGAAGTAGAAATCTATTTTCAATAGATTTTCTTACCTCAAATGTACTTCCAAACTAAATAGTTGTGTACACTGTCATTAACTAAAAGCAAACACGATACTTTACTATACTACCAGACTAATGGAGCTCTTATTCTAGTAGTATCGTAAAGCATCGTGTCAGCTGTTCATGGATGGAATATTTTTTATCAGCACAAATTTGTTATACCCTGTCGAGGTGTATTTTATAAAAACAGTAATTTTTAACTATTTTGCCACTTGTTTTGAAATTTTTGTAATAAAAATTTGTCAGTTCATTCTACGGCTGTTACTTATTTTAACGATTGCTGGTTATTTTTAATGCATTTGTTAATTATTTTTCAACAGTTAAAAACAACTACTGTGTTCATAATATTTAGAGAAAAAGGTTTATTCTTCTTCTTAACCTTAACCTTACTAAAAAAAAACTAACTACATTTTTAGTAATTTTTTAAAAATAAGTTTATGTACTTTATGCAGTAATCTTTATTTTAACTGTCATTTCCAATATATTCTACGAACAAACTTTATTGAGTGTATAGTGCCACATAAGAACATTTATTGTATTATCAAAAATATTGAATATTGAAAATTCTTTTCTAAATAAAAGTTTAATAAAAAAAATTAAGTTGACTTTAAACAAAATTTTAAAAAAAGGCTTTTATGAGAAAAAAGTTCTATTTTTGAAGAAAAGAGCTAACCCTACTAAAAAATATTTTATGACTTTTGATATTATATATAATTATATCCGAAAAATGAGAATATCTAATTGTATGAAATTACATCGTATGTATATGAAACACAACATTTTTGAAAATTTTCAAAAATTTTGTCTAACTTACATGCCACTATACTTGTGTGTACTTACGAAGTATATTAGCTTGTGGGCCATTACAATTCGGCCATACCCTGGGTAAAGTAAGCCAGCTTGTGTGTAGAGTTTGAAAGTACACTCAAATAAAAAAGTTTGTAAAAAAATTTGTAAACACCCAGTCAGAAAAATACAAACGGGAAAGCGATGGCAAAGCACTTTAACAGGTGGTTCAAGTACTGGCAAAAAGTGCTTTGCCATTCTCAAAATGATAACCTCATTAGACAAAAGGACCGGCTGTACAAAAAGCTCCGGAAAAGCACTGGCGAAACAAAATTTTTGAACGTTGGCAAAACGCTTGCAAAACCAAAAAATAGGTGGTCTGGAAATATATTTTCCAAAATAAAATTTAAAAAACTTCATATGTATTTTTTTTTTTTTTGGTCCTGCCGTGATTTGAACCCAGGCCGTCAGATTGGCAGACGATTGCTCTACCCACTGAGCTAACGAGACATATAATATTTGATGGCTAAACACATAAATGAGTGATAATGGCTGGACAACTACTGGCTGACCCAAAATGCTAGTACTGGCAAACAATTTTATGTAACTAGTATGCCAGTGTTGGGAGGCCAAATAAAAAAATTTTTTGCTTGCAACCGGATTTGAACTCGGAACCTTCTGACTACAAACATTTTTTGACGATGCGTCAGAATTTTTATAAAATCATTGGTCTACCAGTGAATTGATTTTTGTACCCCTGGTAGCATTGGCTATGTAGTACTGGATAACCACTGGTTGCAAACCTTGGCATATCACTCTAAGCCAATTCTTTGCCGGTGATTTTTTTTATAAACCACCGAAATTTTTGTAAAACAAATACTGGCAAAACGCTTTTTGCAAACGCTGGCAAAGCGTTCCAAATGAGTGTTCTGCCAGTCATTTATTTTTAAGACCGTGGTTACCCAGTGGTATACCAGTGCTTGATTTTTTGAACCACTGGCGATTTCTGACTGGGCAGTTTTCAATCGCACTATACTATTTTTATACTGATTATTAGTACAATTTTTATTTTTAGTAATCATTTTTGCTATTCTTTTATTACAAATTACGGATTTTTTTACTAATTTTCGCTGCTGATTTCAGAAAATCATTTTACTAATTTTTCAAAATCGAGTGCTAAATTTAGCAGAAAAATATACTAATTTAAAAATATTTTTTTTTGATTTTTTACAATTCTTGTTTAGTTTATATTTGTTACTATTGATATATTCTTAGTTTAGAAATAACACCCAGAAAATTTTATTGCATCTCCAATGCATAAAATGGCAATAACTGGAGAACCGTTTGCAATTTTGACTCCAAATTTCAAGTACAATGAAGTAATTATACGCTTGTTACAATCGAAATAAAAAATTTTTTTTTTTGATTTTATAGTTTTTTTAGTTTTTAGTACAATTTTTTGCTAATTTCAGCAGATTGATTTTAAATTACAGTTTACAGCAATTTACTGAAATTTAGTAGCTGCAACTAATTATTTATACTAATTTCATTGTACTAAAATTATGATATTTAGTAAGTTTTTTAGCTGATTTTAGCAAATCGATTTTGAATTGCATTTTACATAAATTATACTAAAATTTAGTAGCGGCTACTAATTTTTTCTACTAATTTTATTGTACTACAGATCAGCAAAAATGTGTTGCTAAAATTAGCAAAAAATACCGCTGGCCTCAAAACAGTTAAATTTCCCGTAATAACAGCAAAAGTTTCAGTAGCCATTACAGACTTTTTTGGTTGAGTGTACTCGGAGATACTTGTGTGTACTTACTAGTATATCCGAGTGCTTTCAAACTCTACACACAAGCTGGCTTACTTTACCCAGGGTATGGCCGAATTGTAATGGCCCACAAGCCAATATACTTCGTAAGTACACACAAGTATAGTGGCATGTAAGTTAGACAAAATTTTTGAAAATTTTCAAATATTTTGTGTTTCATATACAATTGTTATACACAGGTATCCCATATCGTAAGTACTCACAAAATGAAGTACACCAAATCGATTACATTGTGTGGCCTTACACGTTTCTCTAAAGGGATATTACCTACACTTAAAATAAGTCAAACCGGATTCAAATCAATTTGACTAAATTTTAACAAATTTGTAGTTGAAACACTGATTTAAGCAAAGATTTTAGTTATCTTCATTTAACACAATATGTATTATGATCATATTAGATCTAATTTGACACAATTAGATCTAATTTGATGGAATAAGATATGGATTGATACAATTTCAATTGGATTTTGTCCTCATCCAAATATATCAAATATAATACAATAATATCCAACTAAATGTAATGGTATATAATTCGATACAATTATACATAATTATATGAGACATATCTAACTACATATAGGTCTATATATAATTGGATATTGTAATGTGTTGCACTATATTCGAGTTCAGTAGTGATTGTCGTTTAAACAAGTTCATTTTTATTTTTTCTTCCTAATGCAGTCTAATACTGCTTGTGTTAGTTGCTTTAGAGCTGTTGGTAGTATATTTATTAGATGCATAACATGCAGTGGTCTATTCCATAAAGGGTGTTCTGGTGTCAATAGTGATCGTGATTTTAATGTTTTAATTTCATCAAGTAATATTGTTTATAACTGCAATAAATGCGCTAAAGGATCTAATAATTTGATTGCTATGATAACAATTTTGTCAAATGAAGTAAGAGAATTAAAAAAGTTATTCAATGCCTGTATATACAACAACAATGCAGTTGAGAGTGCTTCTTTTAAAAATAAAAACATACATGCTGAGTCAAGCTTAAATTCAAAAAATAATGATTTACAACAAAAAGGTCGTTCAACTCTGAGTGATTCCTTTTCTTCAAGTTCTGCTAATTATGCTTTTCGTAAAGATGTTGTTAATACTACTGAACCAAGTAATAATGTTTTAAATTCTAATATGCGAATACGTAGAGCTAGTCTTTGTCTTTCTTAACATGATGATGATGATATTCATAATGATGTTATTGCTACTATTAAATCAAATGATGTTATTGCTGCTACTGAGCCAAATGCCATTTTAAATTCTAAACGAAGAGCTAGCATTTGTTGTTCTCAAAACTCTGACAATACTGTTAGCTCAGCTTCAACTGCATACTCTCAAGTAGAAAGTAATATCCCAGTTAACAATACTGGATGGACTAAAGTTAACTACAAAAAAAAAGAAACGTAAGCATGTGGTGTTTGGAGATAATAATTCCAAAGACTTAGAAGTTATCGCTAATCAAAAATGGGTGCATATTTCCTCATTTAAGCCCAGCGTAACAGCAGAAATAATCCTGAGTTATGTTGCAAAAGGTGCTAATATTTCCAAAACCCATCTAAAATGTTTTAAATTGGTTAGAAAGGAAATTGAGCATAACACATTGAGGAGTGTTTCTTTTAAAATTGGGATCTCCGCTGAATTATATGATAATCTATTTGAGCCTTCCTTGTGGCCTACTAATGTAAAAGTGCGTCCGTTCTTGTTCTTTCAAAAGCCTATATCTTAAAACATGTATAATATTAATTAATATTTATAATTATTTTATAGTTTAATCATAGTCTGTAAGGAAATTATGTTCCATAGACTGAATAAAGAATAATAATATATATTGTGCAATATATAACAAGATATAGTTATATATTTAGGATATAATTTCGTAAAATTTTATGTAATTATATCTTAGTATATATGTTCCAATATATAATTAAACAAAATTTTATATGATAATATATGACTATATCAAAACTTTTTTACTTGGGAAAGTAAGCTTTTTCTTTTAAAAAAAATCTAATTTTAATAAAACAAATAGCTTTAACAAATATAACTTATATACATATATACACTTGTACTAACTATAATTTGATGCAATTTTTTTAAATAAAAAAAGCTCTGCCACCTTTTTGGTTGGCCTAATCATGTGTAGTGTGTAGATAGATAAACAAAGTTACTTAATAAATGATGAGAAATTAAAACTAACAGCCAAAACTCTGATTTCATAGAAATTCCTTTTTATGTTTTTCGTTACAAAGAAACGAGAATTTTAAATAATTCTTATGTGATTTAGATTTTTCTGTTTGAATGAAGAAAAAAGAATTCATTTGTTTTAATGTTCTGCAGCACATACAAATGTATGGTATAACGAGTTGCTGAAGATACATGTAACAAAAATAATGTTAAGAGTACACATGGTATGCTTGAGTAAGGTTTAGGTGCAACCAACAATCATATTATTACCTCAATTGAGAGAGTTCATGCCCAAAATCATTGGCATAGTTTCGATAAATATAAAATGATCAGTATATATTTTTTTTGTAAGCATCACCGATAAAGCCCCGTTCACATTATCACACAAGTGCTTATACTTTTCTTCACACAAGTATGACAAAAAGTATGCTGAAATTGTCTGGTTGTCAAAAAAGCATAAAAGAAAATCTTTTCAGAGTTCAGACTGTTATCGACACACACAAAGAAATGAATTAAAACAGTTATTTTTTCTTCTATTATTACTTTTTTTCACCATTAGTTGTTTTAAATCTTTGTTTACATTTATTTATGAATAACACAACACTTGTGTTGAGACAAGTGGTAACTTTATGAAATATTTCAAAAACTAAATCTTGTCAGAAAAGTGTGTCCGCTTTTTAAAATATGTGCACCCAACATTCTTTATACAATACATTTCTGACATATATAACACACTTGTGTGATAATCTAAATAGGCCTTAAGTAAGCGTCATTCTTGTTTGAGATTTTGTGAAGGAAGCAGTAAAATAAAATCATATATGTACATATATTAGGAGAAAAGACATAAACGGTGTTATGTATAATGTTTCTAAACAGTTTAATTAAACGTTTTTAAGCTAATTTGGCAAAAAAAGTATGCGTAGTCCCTTTAATAACTACAAATTTAACAATCTGTTAAAGAAGGGTAAAGCCTGAAATAAGCAATTTATAAAATTTGGAAAATAAAAGCCTCAGTTGAAACCTTAAATATTGAGTATATATTTATTGAAAGATTTTTTGAAGGGTCGTCCACCCAAGTAAAATGTAAAATCTAACATTTTACATCTAACAAATTAAAAAAAATCTGGATCAATAGCACCATTTAAGCCGTTTTCACAAATTGGTGTACAAATAAAATACAAAATAAACTAAACAAAATAGTGATGTTGATTTAATCAAAACATAATCGTCATTCGAATACATTCAGTAATATTAAACTGTCTTTAAAATATTATTTTAAACTACTACATAACCAAGATAAGTATAAAATTTGTTTTTGTCAACACAGCCAGAGCTTTAAAGAATTAATTCCCTTTTGGAATGAATTCCCAAAAATTTAATTCAATTCTTTAATTCAAGGAATGAATTCATCAATAAGACATAAGCAGGAATTAATTCCTGTGAATGAATTCAAAGAATTCAAATTTATAGAATGAATTCCCTGACCAAAGCGTAAAGAATTAAAATTAAATAATTCATTCACTAAAGAATTCATTCAACACTACCCAGTGTAGAAACGGTAATGACATATCATTATTTTTTGGAGTACCAGTAATGACACCCACTTACCTTCTGCATTATTTTAAAACATATAATAATGAGTTACTGATAATGACTTATTTTTATCATTATTTCATATAGAAAATAATTTTTTAGAATTTTTTGAAAATTTTTTGAAATCTATTTTTAGACTCAATATTTTTTAAACACTGGTAAGGATATATGTAACCACATATTTTTTGATTTTTTGTATGTTGGCGAGTAAGCTTACTTGTGTGCAGCAGGTCAATTATGTTTTTATCTATTAAATATTACATGTCGATATAGCTCAGATGGTAGAGCTGTTGACTGGCAATCTGTAGACCCAGGTTCGATTCCCGCACCAGCAAATTTTATTTAAAAAAAAAAATACAATAAAAAATATTTTTTTTTATGTAATTTATTTTTTTGAAAATCTATTTTTAGACTCATTATTTTTGTGAGTACTGGTAAGCACATAGGTAACGATATATTTTTTGATTTTTCGTAAGCTGGTGTGTAACGACAACTCATTATTTTTCGCGACATCGCCATATTAAGGTAATAAGAAATTTAATAACAAAAGTTAGTAGTTACCTTTACCAAGTATGTACTTACATGACCACATATCTGGTAATGATTTGCTACACTGGGTATTTAATTCAATTCGAAGTCAAGGAATTCATTCAATTCTGGTTAATTCATCTTTTGGCTAAGGAATTCATTCAACTGTGCACTTAATTCAACTTTTGATCAAGGAATTCATTCAATTCTAGTTAATTCAACTTTTGGTCAAGGAATTCATTCAATTCTAGTTAAATCAATTTTGGTCAAGGAATTCATTCAAGTTCAACTTTCGGTCAAGGAATTCATTCATTCTATTAATTCAACTTTTAGTCAAGAAATTCATTCAATTCTAGTTAATTCAACTTTTAGTCAAGGAATTAAATTTATTTCGTTTAATTCCCCAAGGAATTAAATTTTTTTCGTTTAATTCCCTAGGAATTAAATTTTTTTCGTTTAATTCCCTGAATTAAGTTTCAATTCCTAGGGAATTAAACGAAATAAATTTAATTCCTTGACTAAAAGTTGAATTTTTTTTTTTTTTTTACATTAGACCAACACTCAGGGGATGCCCCCTACTGATGCAACGCATTGTGTTGATATTAGGAAAATAGGTTATGGGGAGGAGGAAATAGGGAGTAGTGTTTATGAATTAACTAGAATTGAATGAATTCCTTGACTAAAAGTTGAATTAACTAGAATTGAATGAATTCCTTGACCAAAAGTTGAACTTGAATGAATTCCTTGACCAAAAGTTGATTTAACTAGAATTGAATGAATTCCTTGACCAAAAGTTGAATTAACTAGAATTGTATGAATTCTTGATCAAAAGTTGAATTAAGTGCACAGTTGAATGAATTCCTTAGCCAAAAGTTGAATTAACTAGAATTGAATGAATTCCTTTACCAAAAGTTGAATTAACTAGAATTGAATGAATTCCTTGTTGAATGAATTCATAAAATTTTATGAAGGCATTAGAAAAAAATTAATGAATTCCTTTAATATAAATCGAATGAAAAAAAAAGGAATTCATTCAATTCCTTAAATTTGGTCAGGGAATTCATTCCCAAAATATAAATTCAGTTCAAAAAAGGGAGTTAGGGAATTAATTCTTCGAAGCTCTGATCCCAGCTAGCAAAATGTGAATACTTTTTTGAGGGTTCTTATTATATATGTCAAAACTTACTAATATAAAACACATTTTTTTAAATTTAAAAATTGTTTTTATCATAAATTGCTCTTATTTTTAACGAAATTCTGAAATGCATCATAAAAGACACGAAAATTTGAGCCAAATTATTAAATCCAAAAGATGGTTCAGAAATGACTCAGACATGTAAACAAATTTAAATATTTTATGAACAATTCAAAAAAGGCTCAAAAAAAGATAAATTTTTGAGCCTTTTGAATTTTTTTAAATCTTTTTTTTTGAGACAGTTTTTAATCAAAAAAGAAGGCTCTTTTGGATGAACCACTTTTATACAAAAATTTGAATTTTTAATAGTTTAATTTTTAATTTTTTGATTCATTTTTTGGGCTTGTTTGGTGGCTGGGAAGTTTTTATTTTTATAAATTATTTATATTGATAAAATCTTCAAAACAACATTATTCACCTCTGATTAACGAGTCAATCGTTTACTAACTTTATGAATCACTAAAAATTTATTTGAAAGTGGAGACACATTAAATTAGGGTGTTGCCAGAATAAAACGAGAAATTAACAGACTGTTATTTAACGATTATGCATAACATTTTTTAGTAAACGTTTAATAAGAAAAATGAATACATTAGCAATTGCATACCTTAACGGAAAATTAAGAAAAGTTTATTCATTAGAGCGAAAATGTAAAAGAAAATTTTTGGTATTAATAACACAGTAGGTACAACACTAAAAATGTATCGGGCATGCGACATATCAATTCTGATAGATTTAGGATGTGTATCACGAATCTAAACACCAAATTTTAAAATTAGCTCTAGTTTTTGAAATATTCGCAAATTTAACTTTTAGCAAAAAGTCAGTGTTTTCTTTAAAATTTCTTATTTATTCATATACCTGACTAAACTATGGATAATTTTTAATATGGTTTAAAAGTATAGACTTTGGCCTTTTAGAACCATACCAACTTATTTTTGTTAGATAAAGGATCTAGAATATAATTGCAATTCAAATGAAAACTTCACTTACTTTCCTATTTTGCAAATCAAGTAAAATCCCTTAATCGGATTTGCAAGGTCTTAACACATGATGTAAACTCGTATTCCACTAAATTCTTTTTGTCAAAAAAATCTTAACTTTTGCATCAAAATTTTACGAAAATTCAATCTAAAACACAAATTTTATCGCCAATTTACAAAAATGTTTATTTTTGTTAAAGTCGATTTCATTTAAAATTTTGGGTGGCTGTATGCTTTGACTTGGTTTATTTTTGGAGCATTCTGATTAGTTAATTTATTTTCAACTAATCAAAATGTTTGAAAAAATAAATATCTTTGTAGGGTTTTCATACAAAAAAATGAACAAAACCGTATGTTTGACAATAAAACGGACTAAATTTGAAATGCTATTTTATAGTACTTTTTTGAACATGCATATATTAACATCGTTATTTTTAGGAATTTGCACTTAAATTATCCAAAACTTTGTTGAAATTGATTAGAAAATATGTGTATAACACATTTCAATGGTTTTATTTAAGTTTTTTAATTTCAAGTTCGTCGCAGACTCCTTAATTTTTAGGTATTAAAAAAAAACAATCTTTTTCAGCTTTAGCCAATTTTTACTTAAAATTAAAATACAAATTGCGAAATTTTTTTTGGTAAATTAGTAACATGAGATGTTCAGTAATGGTATAAATTAAAAAATTGGTTATTCCTTTCATCGCAGATTAATTATTAACGAAATCGTGAAAAAGGAGAAATTTCAAATTTAAATGCATATGTGGTGAATATAATCGCAGCTGTCAAAACGTGCGATATATCAAATTAAAAGGCATATTTCATTTTATTAAAATTTTGCAAAGAGTGGCGTTCATAATTTTAATTTTGCATTTTTTGCAAAAAGTTTATTGCAAAATTTAAATTTTCTGCAAATACGGTTTCGTAAATATTTCTTGTACTATAGTTAACTTTAAAATTGTAAGGCCATATTCATGATCTACGTCCCAATGTCTATTAGAAATGATGTTTCGCAATTTCGATGCATCAAATTTTTCTTATTTTGTTGTACTGTGTAATCCTATATGGATCAAGTTACTCAAAATAATAATCAAGTGGAAACAATTTTTTTTTATTCATTTAAAGTGATATTTTATATTGAAAGGTGTTATTCTGTAAATTTCCTAGTTGGATGTTTTCGGCCAAAAGTATAAAAATTAATCCCATATGAATTACGTTACATAAAATAATAATTTTTATCCAGTTAAAAATTTTTTTTATATCAATTTGTGGCTTTAAAATCTCGTAGTCATAATAAATATTAAGTTTCGTGGGACTTTTCTGACCTCAGGCCACTAAGGGTTAATGATTTTTTAAGGAAATGTAAACATAATTATAGTCTAACCAAATTTAAGAAATATTTTTCCGAAAACTGTGCAAAATTTGATGATAATATTAAAATTTTTTAAAACTTTTGACAAAATAAGCAATTTTTTTAAAATGTCCTGGAAAGCAGTCGCTTCAAACACAAACTCGAATTATCATTTTTCCAATTTATTTTTTTTTTCTTTAATATCAACTGTTATGTGGTACAAATAGTAATCAACATCTCCAAATTAGGCATTTTAAAAAGTCTTTAAAATTAATTTAAAAAAAACACGTTTTTGCATTTTTATAAAATTCGTGGGTCATTTTGAAATCAAAATTTCATGCCTGAATCATTTTGACTATATTAAATGAATAAATGAAATAAAAAATATTTTTTTTTGGGAATTTTTAATAATAATACAATTTTTTCCAAAATCGGCCACTTTTGTCCAACTTTAGGCACCGGTTAACGTTTTCCAAAAAAAAATTCATTTCTTCCATTTGGGACCATTTCCAATAAAACTGGAGGGTGCACGAAAATCGACAAATCGTTATTTTAAGGGACATACTAAGATATGTATATTAGGGTGGGTCAGTTTGATCGGGTGAAAAAAAGCTAATCGAATTTTCGATCGATTTCCGGCGCGACTTTTCTTTATTCGATTGCCACCAAATTTCATATTAATAATTTTTATGTACAAAGGAAAACAAGTAGTCCATTAGGAAATTTTAAAATTCACTTTCGTTTTTTTTGCTATGAACTGTGTAATAACAGTTCATAGCAATGCCCTTCCTCAAATTTGATGGCTTCCCGAAGTATGACTGTGGTGTAGGATTCCATATGGTCGACCTGCCCGACTATAATTTCTGGTGTGTTTGATATATTTTTGTTATAAAACATTAAGAAAAAATATCTGCAAATGATACTTTTGTTACTACAGATGAGAATTTTTTGATTACATTTTTTTAGAAATTAGTTTTACCCTAAATTTTTTTTATTTTTTTTTTTTTTTGTTCAACCAGCAACATATGGCGAAAATTACTTTTGTGGTTTACTTTATATTTGTGTGCCTTTTTTTGTTTTAGGGTAACAAACACATACACATTATTGAAAATAAATGATTTCGCATAAAAAGTAATAAAATTCTATTTTTGTTTTATCTTAAAACGTTTATTATATTGAAAAAAAAAAAAAAAAACCAAAATCCCATTTAACAAGATATTAAAGTTGGTTTTTCTAGAAACTAGAAAAAAATATATTAAAGGAGGAATAGCAACAAATTTAGAAAATAAAGAAGAACGAGTAGTTCATTCGTTTTATGGCAAAACTGCATTAAACATAAAATAACCAAATGTTGTAGACAAAAAAAGTGCACAAAATATAGAAAACAAAGATGGAATGGAAACCTCATCATCAACAAAAAACCATCAAAGTCACTTTAAATATGCATGATGAAGCAAGCCTTTGTACCGCTACTTATATTAGTATGTACAAAGTTTAGTGATGGTTGCAGTAATAGATGTTCTTACCCAGCAAAACCTTCTATTACCCGGTAATGACTTTGGTAAGAAGCAATAATTAGTTTTCTATTACCAAAGCTATTATTTTAACAAGGGCATGTCCATGGAGGTAACGCCTTACCTAGTAATATGTTATTCTTAATTTACCTATTACCTCTAGGTTACAAATAACCTTAAAATAATACTTTTTTTTTCTTAAAATTTTAATTTCGTTTATATTGAGTATTTAATTAAAAATTAAATATTTTTAACAAAAAAATTTTCCAAAATTTATTTTATAAATTTTGGTTATAAAAATAAGCATTTTGTAATGCTTACTTTTTGTAATGCTTACTTTTCTATTACTAGACCTATTATTTTAACAGGAGCATGTCCATCGATGTAACTCTTTACATAGTAACATATTAATCTGAACTTACAGATAAGGAGCTTTTAAAAACATTTTGTTTAAATGAGGGTTATGTATAGTTGATATTTTTATTTGGTAAATGAATGCTCCTTTTAGTTTTGATTTTATATCATAAATTAATATCACTTTCTGTTTAAATTATTTTTCAAATTAAAGAAAGATGATACAATTTTCACAAGAAAATTACAAAGAGTAAAAAACATTTTCATTTACCAAATAAATAGATCAACTATACATACCCCTTATTCATCTTGAGAACACATGATACGGTGCAAAATATAATTTAAATAACATACATTTAAATTTAAATTTAACGGTTAGTTGTAATTATAAAATCTGGGTTTATCATACACAGAGTTGAATAGAAGCAGCTGAGTTACTTTAAGAATTAAGGTTCAAAGCAAACAAGAGTAATAATAACAAAGGATAAAAATAGCATTGTTAGATTTCGTTGATGTTAGTCCAAGTTGAGTTGTTAACATATTCGATTTGCTTTTAACTTTCACATAAGTAGACAATTATTAATTACTAACCCATTCAAGGCATATTACACTGATGATGGCTTTGTAGCGATAGCCGAAAATACGTATTCTGTCTTGCTGGCCTTATCGAATTCTTTCAAAATTTTTATTCTTTGTAATTTACTTGTGAAAATTGTATCATCTTTCTTTAATTTGAAAAATAATTTAAACAGAAAGTGATATTAATTTATGATCTAAAATCAAAACTAAAAAGAAACATTCATTTTGTTTAAATTTTAATTTTTTAAACCGAACTTCAATTTTAAATTCACAGGTTTTTAACAAAAAATAGAATTTCTAAAATTTTCTAAGAAAACGAATTATTTATACCAATAAAACATCCAAACGTATAAATTTGGTATTACAAGTAATGCCTTACCCAAGTTAATGCAAGGGTAAGCAGTTTGATATATTACCAGCTAATATGCATAGCAACGTCCATATATTACCAAGGTTTTGCTGGGTAGTTTTTTTTTTTTTTTTTTTGCTATAATGGTGATGATGCGTTATAAAACCAACTCATCAAAAACAATTTTAATCAACAAACTGTCATCAAAGGATAGTGATATTTTTAGTCTCATTTAAACTAGTCGTTTAAGTGAAAACTAAAAGCAAAAAAAGGTTAACAAACTGAAGGCAGCAACATATTAAATGATACAGTTGTGAGCTTATTACACTTAAGTAAGAAAAAAACAAAAAATATACAGCCGGCGAAATTTTTTTAGCCGAGTTAAAGCTTCATGAATTATTAAGTTAATAAGTGTGTTTGTGCAGGCTGTGATGGGCTTTCCTTGAAAGTTTTGAAATTGATTTTACAAGATGTTGGTAATTATATTCTGCATCTTATCAACAGCGTAATTACAACATTAACCTTTCCATCTGGTTGGAAAATTGTTAGAATAGTGCCTATTAAGGAAGTAGGTGAAGCTAGTGATTTTGAAAATTTACGTCCCATGTCTATACTTCCAGTACTTTCTAAAGTTTTAAAAATGTTTTTGAAAAAACAGTTAACGTATCACAATTCTGATATTTCTCTTTTTAATGATTCTCAATATGGGTTTAGAAGTTGTAGAAATACCACTTCGCTTATTTTGGGACTAACAGATACATTTCGAAAGTCTTTGAGTACTGGCCATGTCAGTGTTCTTTCATCTATTGACCTTCACATAAGATCAATCATAGTATTTTAATTTCTAAAATATATCGAAACTATAACTATCTGTTTCGTCTTACAAACTTATATCATCATATCGCAGAAATAGAGGCCAATACGTATCTATTGGCAGAGCTTTGAAGAATTAATTCTATATTGAATGAATTCACTACCAATCGAATTCAATTTTCTCTAGAATTGAATGAATTCCTTTTCTTAAGTAATTCACTGAATTCGTTCAACTGAACGCGTTCATCAAACAATAAATTCAAAAGAGAACTATTGCAATGGAATTAATTCGTAACAAAATAAATCGAACGAAAACAAATATGAATTAATTCCATTAAATATATGGTGCTTTGTGAATTAATTCTTCGAATTTTTAATTCAGAATTGAAAAATTGAGTTAAGGAATTAATTCTTCAAAACTTTGTCTATTGGTAATAAATTTTCTAATGTTTTACCCGTAATAAGTGGAGGTCCTCAGGGTTTGGTACTTGGACCTTTATTGTTTAATATATATCTCAATGATTTATTCAACTGTATTAATTTTTCATCGTGTACATCATTTGCTTATGCAGATGTCTTGTTTTTTCTATTTAGTGGTGAGAGGCAATTTCAGATGTTTTGCAATAACAGTTAAATTACTGCGTTTCCAATGTTACGGGTTGGATGTTAGACAGCAAACTTTGTATTGATGCGGATAAGACGAAGGCAATGTTCTCTGGACCCCCTTCACTGGATTTGGTAATGAATATTAATGGTACATCAGGTGCCTTGGTTTGTGATTGGACAATAAGTTGAATTTCAATAAACATATTAGTTCCCAGGAACATTTTCTGTTCCAAAGAATCGGTTGTAGAATAGCTAATTTTCATTCACAACCCCTTCTACTGTCGATTCTAACACCGATTCTTTTTGTTTGAAATTGTCCCAAAAACAACCCCTTCTATAGCTCACTCATACCTTCCATATATGATCCCAGGAACTGGTTCCGGAACTAGTTCCATGGATTCGGTTGCAGTGGAACCAGTTGTAGAATAGGTGTGGTTGGCTACCGATTGTAAAAAATTTTCATTTCTAGAGTCAACTACCCTTTGCGTAACCCAGCAACATTTTTTTGAACTGGTTGCATTTGAATTTGTTCTAGAATAGGTGCTTTTACCACCGGTTCTGTGGAACAGATTCTAGAACTGATTCCTGGGAGTCGAAACGGAAGGCGCCAAATTCAGATTCCAAGACTAACATCACTCTAATTCATGTAAGGATGGCACATATTTTTTATTATTTGCCTACATAGCTCAAGTGCTTAGAATTATCACACCACACCTTTAAACGTAAAATTTTGATCTATATTAAAAATAATGTGTTGTAATATATTTAACTTTTTAATACCAAATATGATTGTTTTCAATCTATATGCTTTACAGTGTCTTCATTCATCACTATAATTTGTTTTCTTCTGTTTTTCATTACTTCTAGTTACATATTACATCCCAGTGTAGAAACGGTAATGACATATCATTATTTTTTGGAGTACCATTAATGACACCCACTTACCTTCTGCATTATTTTAAAACATATAATAATGAGTTACTGATAATTACTTATTATACCCTACACCACTATGTGGTCAGGGTATTATAAGTTTGTGCTGATGTTTGTAACACCAAAAAATATTGGTCGTAGACCCACCTTATAGTATACCGATCGGTTCAGAATTTTTTTTATTTCGATTTAACGATGTCCGTCTGTCCGTCCGTCTGTCTGTCTGTCCATGCAATCTTGTGCGCACTCTACAGGTCACAAATATTAAGATATTTTGATGAAATTTGGTACGCAGACCTATGTTGGCCCAAGGACGAACAAGTTTGATTTTGGTGAACATCGGTCCATGTTTAGACCTAGTGCCCATATAAGGGTCCTACCAAAATTATATTGTTTATACGCTGCAGGTCGTAAATATTAAGATATTTTGACGAAATTTGGTACACACACCTATGTTAGCCCAATAACGCAGCCTATTGATTTTGGTGAACATCGGTCCATGTTTAAACCTAGTGCCCATATAAGGGTCCTACCAAAATTATACTGTTTATACGCTGCAGGTCGTAAATATTAAGATATTTTGATGAAATTTGGTACACAGACCTATGTTGGCCCAAGAACGAAGCCTATTGATTTTGGTGAACATCGATCCATGTTTAGAACTAGTGCCCATATAAGGGTCCCCCCAAAATTGGCTTCGTTACAAACTGCAGGTCGCAAATATTAAGATATATTTTAATGAAATTTGGTGTGCTAACTCACATTATAGAAAATTTTGACACAAGCCCCATTTTAACCCATTCGAATTTCGGATCCAAACAATACACCAGACTGGTGTAGGGTATTGTATAGTCGGCATGCCCGACTTTAACCTCTTTACTCGTTTTTCTCATTATTTCAAATAGAAAATAATTTTTTAGATTTTTTTGAAAATTTTTTGAAATCTATGTTTAGACTCAATATTTTTCAAACACTGGTAAGGATATATGTAACCACATATTTTTTGAATGTTGGCGAGTAAGCTTACTTGTGTGCAGCAGGTCAATTGTGTTTTTATCTATTAAATATTACATGTCGATATAGCTCAGATGGTAGAGCAGTTGACTGGCAATCTGTAGACCCAGGTTCGATTCCCGCACCAGCAAATTTTATTTAAAAAAAAATACAATAAAAAATATTTTTTTTTATATAATTTATTTTTTTGAAAATCTATTTTTAGACTCATTATTTTTGTCAGTACTGGTAAGCACGTAGGTAACGATATATTTTTTGATTTTTCGTATGCTGGTGTGTAACGACAACTCATTATTTTTCGCGACATCGCCATATAAAGGTAATAAGAAATGTAATAACAAAAGTAACTAGTTACCATTACCAAGTATGTGGTTACATAACCACATATCTTGTAATGATTTTCTACACTGGGATTGTAATTATCTTTTTATATTATTACCTTTGTTTTTTTAATTAGTAGTTTTGTGTAGTAGTTATTTCTTAACCCTCTAACCGGCAAGCCCGCCTCCAGGCGGGGTATATTAAATTGACCAGAAATGCGCCAGAGGAGTATTTTATAATAAGAAATTATGCTTTTTCAACAGAAAACAAAATTTGTAAAATTTTTTGTGAAGATTTTTTTTTGTATACAATGCACGGTTTGGAAGCAAGAAAGTGTCAAAGATAAAATTTCGTAAAATTTCAAAAATTAAATATTTTAAAACAACCAAGATTTTCAAAAATCTTAAACAGATATTTAAATTGACTAAAACAATTGATAGTGATCATGAAGTAAGATTGGAGCTTAAGCTATTCAAAAAGTTCCTTACTTTGGTCCAAGGACGCACAGGATTCCATAAGGATACCTTTAAAGGACACCGCCTTAACTTCAAAACGAGTGGACGGATTTTTCTGAAATTTGGTAAAACGATAATATTTGGTATAGGTAGCAAAGTTTATAAGTTTGAATAATATAAATTGAAGTTTTGGTGCGCTTTCGCTCAATTTCGCGTTTTTCGAAAAACGAAAATCGCTACATCCTCTTAAGTAACAGCACAAAAAATGTAATTTTTTTATTGCAATTACAATTGTAAGAGAAGTAATTTGTGCCTAAACCTAGTAATTTTTATTGGCTAGTTTCTGAGATTCAGCCTTAAACTATCTTGGCCCATATCGCCTAAAGTAGGCAACGAAAAAAAATTTTGCAGAAGAACTTATTGTTTATTTTTCGTGAGGAACACATGGTATAAATTTCATTGCAAAAAAGCTTAGGCCGGTTAGAGGGTTAACCATATATAGCCCTTTGGGCTCGGTAATGTAATTGAAAAATAAATAAAAAAAATAAAAAAACCAGCAAATACCGACATTTTCAAATCTGCTTAAAAGTGCATTATTTAAATATCCCAGAAGACGAACAGCGAGGCTGATTCCAAATATCGGATGAAATAAAGGAAAATAATTTAAAAATAAAATAAATAAAATTTAATTAAAATTAATGTTTTCACATCACTTTATGAAAAATTCCATTAATTCAATGAAAACTTTCAATGGAGGAGTTGCATTAAAACTTCATTGGTTTTATGCAAAAAATCATTAATATCATGCAGATAATTCTCTCAGTGTAGTAAATTTAAAAGAAATCTTAGAATTTTTCATAAAAAAATTAGCACTACCTGTTTGTAGCACATATAATTTTTTTTTCCTAATATTGTTCTTCCGTTATTAGTAATAAAAGTAAATTTTAATGTACTTACTAACTGACTAGTACTACCACTGCCACTACTACTAGAATTTTTCCATTTCATTCTACTATTGTTAAATGCAAAGAAAGCATAAAAAATATATTTCTTACTACATTTTACAATTACAGAAGGAAACGAAAACACAATATTTGAATATGTTTTTGTAGTCAATTTCACTTTTATTACAATGACAGAGAAGTTATTTTTTTTTTAAATTTTTCTAGATTCTTTCATTTTTTGCGTAAACAATAACAATGAGTTGTAATATGTATGAAGGTATTAAAATAAAAGAATGGAAAATGCAATTTAAAATAATAAAAACAAATATTATAAGAAATCTGGTAATAATAATATGAGTAGCAGTAAAAAGAAATGGAAAATTGTACAAATTTTCACAAAATGAACATTGCTTATTGTTTGTTTTGTTCATATAAAAAAAAAATCCTCAATAAATTTAATATTTCGTTAGCTGAAATGCAAAACCACGTAACTAACAAAAAATACAAAATCGGTTTTTTGATCGATTATGATGCATATCAACGAGGTCCACGTCTTCTCCAATTTTTACTGTCATATAATAAAAATTAGACATAATATTAGCGAAAATCGAAAGCACGTAACTACATACTTGTTGCTTGAAAATAGTAACTAACACATCTTTATTTCTATTGAATTTTATTTATTCATAGTAGGATTTGAATTTTTATATTTCACTAGCGGATAGTGCTACTACGCTCCCCTCCCTCGTAGTCCTATTTTCTCATAATTATAGTGATTATAGTTTGAAATTTTTACTTTGTTAATTATAATAAATTTTTTTTGGAGATCCCACAGCCAATATGATTCGTGTATTAGCGTATGATCCCCTGGAGTAATTTATTTTAAATTAAGTGCAACAGATGAGTTTAAGGAATTTCCACAAAGAATTGGAAACAATTTAAAAGCGTTTGAAACTTTGAAGTTGCATTTACAAAGAATAAAAATTTCAAGCAAAAATGGCAACATCTTCAGGACCTTAAACCATTTCTTCCACCCGATTGTCATTATTATTACAATGAAATTCCATTTGAGAAGTAAAGGTTTAATTTTTTCTTTTATTTGTATTGTAGTTATTGTTGTTAATTATCTTTAGCTTTTGTAAATCATTTTTTATTTTCTTATTTAAAAAAAAAAAATAATAATAAATATATAAAGCGATATATTAAATAACAAGAGAACAACTTCTTTTATTCTACATTTTATGAATGCAAAACAAAATTTTCTTTGAAACTTAAAAAAACTTCATTGTAGTTACGTGTTTTTGTTTAAGAAAATACGAGTTCAAAAGCGCGTAACTAACTTAACTCTTTGAAACATTAATAAATTATTACTTTTATTCCAGAAATGAATTAATCAGTCTATATTTAGAAAATCTGCGATATTTGATTACCAAAATTCCATTTATTTTTCAATATATAATATTTTTTGTTTCTCCTATAAAATAGTAAAAATGTTAGTTACGTGGTTTTGCATTTCAGCTAACGATTTGCAGCAATTACTATTAGAATTTATAAAAAAATTATTAAAATTGTAAATAAAACTTCAAACAAATTTTTTTCTGAGATAATATTGCATCTACCTTTGGCGTATATTTCACAAAAGTGGGTTTAAAACCTTTAAACATACTTTTTTGAGTACACGCTGAAAAAAAAAACGGCCTGTCCCAAACATATTTTTGTTGATAATATATATATATTTGGAGAAATTGTTAAACATATTCGCCGTGTTTTTACTAGAAACAATATATATTTGCATGCAAATATATTATATTTGCAAGCAAATATATTATGTTTGCCTGTAAATATATAATGTTTGGATGAAATGAAATGATGCTATGGACAAATATTATATGTTTGGCAGCAAACATATAATATGTGTGTCATAAAAAATTATGTTTCCATGCAAATACTATATGTAAATAATATATTTAGTTATAAAGTAATTTATATTATATGCCAAACAATAGGCGTATTTATTCTACTTTCCAAATTTCTCTATATTTTAATGGAAAAACAATAATAACTAAATATATTATAAATCACATTGAATTTTACATCTAATACATATATTGAAAAACAATAACTACAATCTCTTCATTTATTTTTTATTTATTTTTATTAACAAATATTAATTAAAAACTCTTATAATAAGTTAATACTTTAATATACACAATTAAATATTTTTTTCTTCTTTTTAACACAATTTTATGTTTTATTTATACTAATTTATTTTATTTTTTCACATCTTTCACAATAAAATTAATAAATAAAGGAAAAATATCACTAAATTTTCTGATTAGATGCAGTCTAGCTAAACTAAACGATTATTACCAACTATAAAAGTTATAATGGCTACATACAACTTTATATGTATCAAGAATGGAAATTCGCCGTTTTTCCAAATATATGTTAATTGTATCCACAAATATAATTATTACCGGGAAATATATGTATAGTAACTATAAAAACAATATAATTGGTAGCACACTGCAAATACATATATGGTAGTTTGTAAACATACATTGATTACCTCCAAACATATACAAAAACGTCTTGTTCCTCCGTGTACTTATAATGCTACAAGGAGTAACATTTTATGTCTGTAGGTGGCTGTAAAATTTTCATTTAAAACAAAAATTATGATTTAAATAAGTAGTAGTAACCATTTATTGCCACCTACCATATTAACAAGGTGACCAGGCCAAAAATTTAAAAAAGCATAATTTCCAAAATGTATCAAAATTTGAGCTGAAAAGTCTTAAAATAAATAACACAAAATATTCTGTCAATAACCAAGTGAGAAGTTATTACCCCTTGTAAAAAGGTCGGATCTGTCAATATCTAATTATTAGATCCATCAATTGGGAACAAATTTTAGATCTATTCAGATCTAAGTCGATCAGTTACAATTTTATTAAATGGCCTTCCTGGTAAAAATTGCAATATGGTCTCTAATATAATTATATCTTATTTGATAAGTTCCAGAAAAATGGGTCACCTACATCATATCAAATTACATATAATTTGATACAATTTGTCAAATTATGTCTAATTCAATGTAATAATTCAATGTAAATATATCTAATTTCATATAATTTTATACAATAGTAGGTAGGATTTTTATGACTCGACATTATATTTATTTTCCATTTATTAAGTTGACAATTAAACTTTCTGTAGTATAAACAAATTATAAGGCCTAAATTTCATAAAACGAAATATAAAAAAAAAAAAATCCATTTGGAATTTGTTTGTGTTTTATAAAACTTTATTTGAATGCCTTTGTCTTATAAAATATACACATCATTTTTTAATATAAAATTATATATAAAAAATACGCGAAAATGATTTGGTGTGGAGCCATATGTAATTAACTCTTAAAAAAACAAAGTTCAGGGACCTGACCTGGGATTTGTCTTGTGACATGTCACAAGGGGCCAAGGACAATTTTCCCCTCCTATGACAACGCCATGTAAAAGTGACCACTCTATTTCATATAAAGGGGCCAGTTCGGTAAGAGTTTGTTAAAATTTCCCGTAGGGTAGTTATAAAAAATTGTATTGTATATGATAATATACAATATACCTTTTGCCTGGTACTTCGAGTTTTTACATATAAACATCCTAACCATAACATAGTTTTTCACACCTGGCCACCTTATTTTCTCTTTTTTTTTATAAACTTACAGAGAGTTTTTTATCAGTATTACGCCTATGGCAAGTTTAAAGCGCCATATGCAAATGAACAGAATTTCATGTAATAAAAAGTGTAAAAATTTGTTTTGCCAACAGTAGAAAATGAGAAATTCAGTCAACGAAAATAACCAGTATAATAAAAAAGAGATAGAAAATCATCATCAGGCAGTATGGCAAAGCAATAAGCCTCAGTAACAGTTAGATTGAGAGACAGTCAGCTTTTCCACGCTAAAGAAGTGTGAAATTAAGTAATGAATGTGCTGCAAGCGACATATGAACATAAAAGTAAAAATGATAAAAAACGGAAAAGTATCAAAATTTATGTGTGTGATAGAAAATTATGGGTAGAAAAAACTTTTATTTTCAGGCACTTTCATAATATATAATATTATTAATGTTAAAAAATGGAATATTTAATGAAAAATTATTAAATTTTAAGAACATGGGAAGGTACTAAAATTGTTCAACGGTGTATGGATATTTTTCAAAATGAATTCTAAAAGCCACAAATGGGCCAATTTTTTTGGTTGCTTAATGTATTTGTTTTAGTAACTACAGCTCCAGAGAGAGCTTACATTTAAGCTTATATCCTTGCCCTATTTTTCAAACTAAGGTGTGTATAAATATCTCAATTACTTTTGTAGATATAGTCGCTCGAATTCAAAATTTCACAATTTTTTAATGTTAAAAAAAAAATTAAATATCCTTTTGTAATTACATAAATTTAGACTTAAAAAAAAATATTTTACTGCACCCCGTTTCTGTATTTCTCGCATCGAAAAAGTTTTCGCAAAAAACATGTGAAATGCAACCCTGCTTGATATAGGATGAGTCGGAAACAATAAAATATATATGAAACCAAATCAGCTAATAATGCGGTGCATGCAAGTTATTTCTAAATTAATTAGGTATTTTAAAAACTTACATGTGTACTCAGTTATAAAAGTTACAATAACTGCAAAATTTACGACTAAAATTCCAGTCTATTTTATCATCGCTTAAATCACCCTGTTTAATGCAGGATGACCATTACACCGTACCTCAAAAAAAAAGTTCGCCGTAAACCCTCCAATATGATGTATTTTTGGAAGGCGATTTCAAAAAAAAATTTTTTTTTTGCCGACCGTAGGGGTCGCCTTTTTTAATTTTTTGTTATAGTTTTGGCATTTAAAATCGGATTTTAAATTGTGATATATCGATTTTTTTGCCTCGAGGAGACCAGATTTTTGCTATATAGTAAAAATCCAATTTAAAAAAATTTAAAAAGACGACCTCTACGTTCGGCAACCAATATATAAAAAAAATTTCTACTGGGTTTAGCGAAAAACTTCCTTAGCAAAAGTTTAATGATTTTTTGCGAGCTTGAATTTTCTGACATTAGGGTGGTACATTAGGGTGGTAGCAACTGAGATCTGGTGGGTAACTACTAGAACGGAATACTTGAGGTCAAAATGTCCTTAGAGCAAAACACTGGTCTCCTCGAGAGAAAAGCATCGATGTATCATAGTTTAAGATCGGACTGTAAATACCAAAGATATAACGAAAAATGTAAAATGGCGACCCCTACGTTCGGCAAAAAAAAAAAAAAATTTTTTTTGAAACCTCCTTGCAAAAATACTTCATATTGGAGGGTGTACGGCGCACTTTTTTTTGCCTGTAAGGTGGTACGCTCTAATGACCATGCATTTCTCGAGGACAAAACTTCTCGCATTGGATACAGAAACGGGGTACTGAATTCTTTTTCTCTAAAAACATCAGAATACATTCACTTATGATTTTTCTTCGAAATTATTGTGGTTTTTAAAGTTAAAATCAGCACCCGCCAACTAAAACCATTGCAATATCATTCACCTTTTTTTTTTTGTATAGCAGTGTTATTACATAAATTGCGCAAATAGTGGGTCACCCTGTCTGCAGCTGTTTCATAAAAATTATCTCCTCTGGATAGCTCTCATACTTAACTCATCTGAATAATTGGACCGTGGACTCCGGTAATACAAATAGCTCAGATCCCGCAGGAATCCTTAGGGATTAATTTTAATAAAACAATCAATGTAAAGCAAAATAAACATCCCATTTTTTCTAAGCAAATCCTTTTTTTTTCTCAATTGTAATTAGTTTTGTGGCATTAATGCAATTTCATTAGAATTAATAGAACAAATGCGAGAACATTTCTGTAGCATTAAATGGTACCGAAATTTTTTGACATTGGTATTAGTCTGGTAATGTTAATGAAATTTCATGGTCGATGAAAATATCCCAACCATGGTAGATAAGCAATTTGTTTTGAGTTTAAAACTTGGACTCTCTCCCTAGTAACCAGTATAATTACCTGAATTTGTTTTTTTTTTTTTTTTATTTCTCTTTTGAACAATATGATTTTTCCATCAAATTTTGAAGTTTGTGATTTTAGTATTGATAACAATTATTTGGATTGTTCTTTTTTGCGCTGATTAAATGTATTCCCCAATTTTGGAACCAGATAAGTATGCACCAAGAAAACAGATTCGGTGATGATAGCCCAATTTGTTGCTTTACCTAATTTTATTCCTCTTTTTAACTTAAAATAAAAAATAAATAAATACAATTTGTTGATTTTAACACATTTTTTTTTAATTTAACAAATCTCACTTTAAGTATATAATTAGTAAAACTACAGATTTATTGTAATTATACTGAGCATAAAATTTGTTAAAATTATAGGTTCTTGGGACCGTCCTCAGACCTGGTCCATATGTGAGCTTACTCCAAAGAAGCAAATGTTTTTCCGTTTTGCTCTAGCTGGCGAATTTCCGTCAATTTTTGTCTATCTCTCTTAGTTTTCAAGATATGGGCCACTTAAAAAATCGGGAGGGAAAGAAATAGCGGCATCTTTAAAACTTTGGATACAGCGGTGGCGACATCTACGGGTAAATAGCAGAAACATGGAAATATTATATTTTAACAATAAATTGTGTAAAATTGAACAAAAGGTTTCTAAAAAATTAGTTGTAAATAATTTTGAAAGTTAACACTCCAAATTTGTTAACGTACTGAGTGAGGATTTTTAGTATTGTGTTAAATGAAGATACCCAGTCAGAAAAATACAAACGGGAAAGCGGTGGCAAAGCACTTTAGCAGATGGTACAAGTACTGGCAAAAAGTGCTTTTCCATTCCCAAAATGATAACATCATTAGACAAAAGGACCGGCTGTTCAAAAAGCGCTGGAAAAGCACTGGAGGAACAAAATTTTTAAACGTTGGCAAAACGCTGGCAAAACCAATAAATAGGTGGTCTGGAAATATATTTTCCAAAATAAAATTTAAAAAAAGTTCATATGTAATTTTTTTGGTCCTGCCTTGATTAGAACACAGGCCATCAGATTGGCAGACGATTGCTCTACCCACTGAGTTAACGAGACATATAATATTTAATGGCTAAACACATAAATGAGTGATAATAGCTGGGCAACTACTGGCTGTGCCAAAATGCTAGTACTGGCAAACAATTTTTTGTAACTAGTATGCCAGTGTTGGGAGGGCAAAAAAAAGTTGGTCATGAAGGAGCTTTCCCACAAACAAAAAAATTGATTTTATAAAACAAAAAAAATTTTAAATTAAAAAAAATCCAAAAAAAATTTTTTGTTTGCAACCGGATTCGAACTCGGAACCTTCTGACTACAAACATTTTTTAAAGAAGCGTCGGCATTTTTATAAAATCATTGGTCTACCAGTGAATTGATTTTTGTACGCCTGGTAGCATTGGCTAGGTAGCACTGGATAACCACTGGTTGCAAACCTTGGCATATCACTCTAAGCCAATTCTTTGCCAGTGTTTTTTTTATAAACCACCGAAATTTTTGTAAAACAAATACTGGTAAAACGCTTTTTTCAAACGCTGGAAAATCGTCCCAAATGAGTGTTCTGCTAGTCATTTATTTTTAACACCGTGGTTACCCAGTGGTATGCCAGTGCTTAATTTTTTGTACCACTGGCGATTTTTGACTGGGTATCTAAAATCTTTGTTTAAATGAGTGTTTCAACTAAAAATTTGTTAAAAAATAGTCAAATCGATTTGAAAGAATAAAATAAGAATATTACATCAATGTTATGAATAAATATTACAAAAAAAAAAAAAAAAAAATTTGCTGTTCACCCAAAATGGGTTAATCTTTTTAAGATCTGTAAAAAAAATAATTTAAAAAGAAATCAAACTGATTTAAAAAAAAGTAAAAACAAAGTTTGTTTGGGATACGATAACAGGTCCTTAGTCACATATATAATTATGTATGCGATTATATATGACAATACATAATTATATATTAAAATACTATTAATTCCAATTTGCAATAAATGTAAATTTCAGGTGCTGTTGTCAGAAAATGGGCTAATTTTTTTAATATTTGTACAAAATATATTTACAAGTAAATTAAATTGAAACAAGTAAAAAAGTTTTGATATAGTCATATATTATCATATAAAATTTTGTATAATTATATATTGGAACATACAGTGGTGGCCAATAAATTAGAAACGATAGATCTATATGAAGGAATAGGATCAACGAAGGCAAATGAACTTAAAGCAAATTTAATAAATATCCTCTGTACTCTCTCGATACGAGAGACATGAATACTATTATAGGGATTCCAAATAACCGCAGCATACTCTAACTTTGATCTAACAAATGTAGTATAAATTAACCTCAACGTGTTGGGGTCAGAAAAGTCAGAAGATTTCTTTCTTAAAAATGCAAGCATTTTATAAGCTTTCGGAATAATATAATCAACATGTGGTACAAATGAAAACGAAGAGTCAAAAACAACGCCAAGATCAAGTGTAGACTTAACAGTTTCCAAATTATGATTGTTAATGCTAAAATTGCATAAAATAGGATTCACAGATCTATTAAATGAAATATGGAAACACTTAGCAAGATTAAGATGTAAGTTATTTAATATTTATAATTAATTAATTTAATTAAGTATATCGCAAAGTATAGCATTTATGCCACCATATGTGATCATTTATAATTATATATGACAACAGAGACCTTTTCTATATTAAGATAGATCTGTCATATGTCATTATGTATAGAACTTATTAATATATTTAGTTAGAATCAGAGCTTTGAAGAACGCGTTCATCAAACAGAACGCGTTCATCAAACAATAAATTCAAAGAATTAATTCCATTGCAATAGTTCTCTTTATTAAATCAAATGAACTAATTCACTGGTAAACGCGTTTAGTTTTACAAATCGAACGGAAAAAAAGTGAATTAATTCTTTACTGAATTCTTTACTGAATTAATTCACCACTGAATTCGTTCAATTTCATTTTCGTTCAGTGAATTAAAAAAAAATAAAATTACGTTCAGTGAATTAAAAAAAAAATAAAATTAGCTTCAGTGAATTAAAAGAAATTAAATGAAGTTCAGTGAATTAAAAAAGAAAAAAATTCGTTCACTGAATTGAAAAACAAAAATTACATTCATTGAACTCAAAGCCTGTTTTCTGCTGTTCAGTAGAAGACAACATTGTATTGTAAAAACGTATAAATGAAATACGTCATAGTCAAGCATCTACATTTTACTGGGAAGCATAAGTTTGAAAAATTAATAGTTATATTTTTTCCATATTCATCTATATCTGTAAAGTTTTTATTTTTAATAGTAAAAGGCTTAATTTTTTAATCATGTAGGTTTATAAAGTTTCTCTAACACTTAATTATGTAATTTGTTTATTTTTACTAGCAAACGCTTTAAAATTGCTTAGTTACAAATTTTATTTGTAAATAAATGTTTTCTTCTATGAACGGCAGAAAACAGGCTTTGGGTTCAATTAACGTATTTTTATTTTTTTAATTCACTGAATGTAATTTTATTTTTTTTTAATTCACTGAACGAAAATGAAATTGAACGAATTCAGTGGTGAATTCAGTAAGGAATTAATTCACTTTTTTCCCGTTCGATTTATAAATTTGAACGCGTTCACCAGTGAATTAATTCATTTGATTTAATAAAACGAACTATTACAATTGAATTAATTCGTAACAAAATAAATCGAACGAAAACAAAAATGACAAACAACAACGTTTTTCAGTTTAAGTTTTCTTTCTTTCTTCTTTATTTATTCAAATCAGCTTTAATTTCAATAGTATAGTGCTAAGTGCATTTAAGTATAAACTAAAAAGTCAAATTCACTTCGGTTGTCAAACCTGTTTTTTTTTTGCACAAAAATCCTTTAAAAATATCAAGAATATATGTTCTAAAATCACTAGAATGACGAGAAGTGTTTGTATGATTTGGCACTTTTTTTATCACCATTTTGGCACGAAACATAAATTCTTAAGTATCATCACTGGAGTATTAGCCGGTATAGTTTTTTAATTGACTTTTAAAGACAGATACTTTTTTATTTAAACCACACACAAATCGTTTGTTTTCTATTTTATAACAGCTGATAATGTGAACCACAGTTGGGAGTAATTAATTATTTTGTAGTTTTTATTATTTTTTGTCACTACAATCACACTATGCGACAGTCAAAATCGGGATGGGATGAAACTAACGGGAATCGCTGGGCGGCGTTTCGCTGGGTCACCCCTAGGAATCGAGATATATCTTTTTTTTGACATAACTCGAGAATCACTAGTCCGATTTTGCTCAAACAATTTCAAAAAAAAATTACAATTCCTTTAATCTGTTCATATAACGTTTTTCTATATACTCAACAGTTTTGCCGGTAAAAATAAATGTTTGTTACCGCTACCATAAAAATCAATAACCTTTTGTTTATTACTTTTTTTTAATATTTTAGGCAAAAAATATTTTTTTCTTCATACATTTATTTTTACCGGCAAAACTGTTGAGTATATAGAAAAACGTTATATGAACAGATTAAAGGAATTGTAATTTTTAATTTTTTTAAAATTGTTTGAGCAAAATCGGACTAGTGGTTCTCGAGTTATGTCAAAAAAAGACCACCAAAGGTCAAATCGATATATCTCGATTCCTAGGGGTGACCCAGCGAAACGCAGGGACACGTATAACTTCTTTTTTACCGATATAACTTTCCCCGGTAGTTTGAAACCTTCCCGATCACTGACCCCTACCATTTGTCTCACAGTGTTATATAAACGTAATTATAGTGAAAAAATACTTTATTATTTTTGGTTTCATTATTTGTAATGTGAAATTAATTTTATGTTAAATTACAAAATTAGGCATAAATTTTCATTACCATTTATTTTATGCAAAGGTAAGTATTTTTCTTTCGTAGTGTCCTTAAATTTATTTATTTCTTAGCATAAATCTGAAATAACTAATAAGCTTAAATTTTGAGGTCTGAACTGCTTCTCAATCACGATATTTTGTATGAAAATTAATCAAACATATTTCGCTTTTAGTAAAGTAATATTTTTTTTCAGTTCATTATTCATTAAACTAATATAATTTTCTTCACAATGTTAATGAAAAATTTCTTAAATTTTGTTGATAAAAGCTTCATAATTTTTATGAAACTATTTTTAATGAAACTTTTCTATTGGGTATATAAAACTTAGCATAAATAATATAAATATTTCCAATAAATATTGTGCAAAACTGAGTTAATTTAATGAAAAGTTTCGATGGAAGAATTCCAACAAAACACTCAGTGATAATAAAAAAAAAAAAATTATAGAATTTTTTTCAATGTACATATTAAAAAAAAGTAATGGAAATCAAGTTTATTTGCAATTACTTTTGTAAAATAATGCCGATAAAACATTAATTACTATTTATTAGTGTACATTAATAATGTTAATGAAAATGTAATGATAATGACTTTGGCCCATCTTTGAAGTGAATATTATATGTTTTTAATAGTGATATTGTCAATACGATACTAAAAGAGCTCGACCAGTATAAAATGAAAATTTTAATTGATAAAATGAGTAGACAATTTTTTAATAAGTTTAGTTCTTTACGGTTTATCAAGCGCAGAGTATGTTATGCGCAATTATTTTGAGAATATAATCTATAAGAAAATAAAAAAATATATAAAGAACACAAAAAAAGAAAAATGCGTTTTTGGAATGCACAAACAATCTTCAGGCTATTTATAGCACTCATATTTACTTTAAACACTGTAGTAGAACATGTGGAACCATATAAATTTTTGGGCGTGTTGCATTTTAGTGCAAAATCACATTTTATTGTAGGTTCGGCCTTAATGAAAGGTTTAGCTGAACAAGGACATGAAGTAACTGTTATAAGCCCATATCCTTTAAAAAAGCCCGTGAAAAATTATCATGATATACCAATACCATCGGTATTAAAAGTTATGGAAGGTAAGTCAAATTTATATTAAACTAACATCCTTATTCTATAAACTTATTAACAATAACAAAATTGTGACAACACTGAGGTGAATGGTTAGTGTTGTCATAATTTTGTTATTGTTATAAAGTTTATAGAATAAGGTGTAAGTAAATTGTATTAAACTAAAATCGTAATATGATCATTACAATATTTATATGAATTATAGAGGAAACGAATACCTTATTGGATACTATGAAACGCAGTTTAGTGGAAAATATCATTGCATTCCATGAAATAGGCCTACAGGTAACTGAAACTGTTCTAAATGAACCAAGTGTTAAAGCTTTAATGGCCAGTAATCAAACATTTGATGCTGTGATATGTGAAGTTTTCTTAGCTGAGACTTTGTATGGTTTAAGTGAACATTTTAAGGCTCCTTTAATTGGTTTGGGAACATTTGGAGCTATTGCTTGGAATACAGATATGGTAAGTGTTAATTTTTATTAAAAAGGTAACTTTTATTAAAGAATTATATGTCTTTCATTTAAAATAGTACCTTTTACTATATTTTACTAAAACAGGACATATTACTAAAAAAGAACATTTTATTAAAAAATTATCTTTATTAAAAAGCATATTTTATTATAAAAGAATTTTTTATTTAAAAATAAACTTTTTATTAAAAAAGTACACTTGTTAATTTTTAACTCCACAATTTTCTTGAGCGTAAGGTTTGTTTTTTATATAACATGTTCTTTATTTTCAATATTTCGTTTGTTAATTTAATTGTTATTTCCTGAAGATGCTACACAATGCAGTAGCGAAATATCGAAAATAAAGAACATTTTATATATAAAAAACAAACCTTACGCTCAAGAAAATTGTGTAGTTAAAAATTAAAAAAAGAAGGTTAAATAAACGACAAGAATTCAAAAAGAATACACTTTTCAAAAATGTACCTTTTATTAAAAAATACCTTTTATTAAGAATACCTACCGTTTATTAAAAAAGTGACTACCTTTTATTAAAAAATAACTTTTATTAAAAGAGAACCTTTTATTAAAAGAGAACCTTTTATTAAAAAAGTACCTTTTATATATTATGTAGGTACACAAAATCGTTCGATTCTGAATGAATTTATATTTGGTAACTGTTATACTAGATTTACACTTAACCAAAAACTAGTAGTTTTCAAACACTTTTAAATAGTTGTTGATTCCAAATTTGTATGGAATTTGACATTTAATTGCATGTGATTTTCAAAAACTACAAGTCTTTGGTTAAGTGCTAATGTAGTATAACAGTTACCAAATTTAAATTCATTCAGAATCGAACGATTTTGTGCGTAGGTACATAATTTTATAAGTATAAATTGCTCTTTACAAAAAACTTGTATTATTTATTTGAAATCAAAAGATACAGATTTTGTGGTAATTTAAAACAGTGATGCGCAAAATTGATTTGCAATTGTATTAGTGAGCAAGAGAGAGAAATGCACTGGGAAAAAAATTGAGCGAATTAAAAAATATGTATTTTTACATATATATCAATCTCCATATTTATTATACAATCTTAATGACATTTTCTTCAACCTATTTATATAGATTTTAAACAAAATCTTTTATGTTAATACTTTTATGACAATTTTTGTTTTTCTTTATTTCTATTAAAGGTATACTATGGAAATAAGCATAATGTCTTTTAATAACATATTCCCTAGATTCCTGAAAAGTTTTATAACGTAAAAGGCATTGCATGATATCAAAAACATTTTTCATCATATATGTTCTGAACGTCGTAATTAATTTTTTTCAATGCACATGAAAAAAATATCAAAACACCCGTTAAGCATGTGCACTCGTCGCTGTCTCAGTGACGACTAAACTAAAGAGCATAAGAATATATGTGAGGTAGTAATTTCCAGTGTTGCCAACTCTTGAAGGCAGAAATGCACCGTGAGCATTGTGAAAACGGGTAAAAAGGGTAAATATTTACTAAAAATGGGGTAAAAAAGCACGATAATAATTTTTTGAAAAATTTAAGTCAAGATTTTAAAAACACATTTTAGCGTTGTAAAATCGTGTAAAAAAGGTTCAAAAAATAACAAAAAAGGGGTAAAAAAGCACCAAACTAATATTTCAAAATTTTGAAGTTTAAATATAACGAAGTTGCTATTTAAAATTGTACTACAAACATTGTGAAAAAATGCATTTTTTGTATATTTCGTATTATTTTTTCAACTTTGACAGAAAATTCAAGAAAAATTGAAAAAACGAGAACAAATACCAAAAATATAAACTGTACAAAAAGCACTAAAAGCACTGCCAGAAATCTGAAAATTCACTGTAAATACCCGCTTTTTATAAACGGGTATTTGTAAAAATCCACCGGGTACGGGAAGGAAAAAAGCAACAAAAATACCCGAAAAGCACTGAAATGGCAACACTGGTAATTTCACAATTGTGCTATGACACGCGCTCCCCTGATTTAAAACTTTCTATATATAAATAAGGAATAGCTCACTTAAAATATGGAGGAAATAAAACAGGCATTACAGAGCTCTCATTGCATCCACGAAATTAACCTTTCATTTAGGTTCCTGGCATTTCTTACCCCAGGCGCGAATTCAGGATTCACTCAAACATTTTTCGTATCTTATACGGTAGTCCTACACTCATAGAAACAAATCTGTAAAAATAGCAGAAAAAGTTACTAAAAATTAGTTAAACCCGACTAAAAAAGTTTTCATATAATTTTATATGATTTGATATAATTATAAATGTTTATATGTGTGGCTTTATATGACAATATACATTAATATTAACACTTTGGTTTTAAAAATATGTTTGATATGACGTTATATACTAAGAGATATTAAGAGATCTGCAAATATAGTTTATACATAATTATATATAATGGCGTATAAGCTTCTCTAAACAATCTTATATCAAAATATATAACAAAGTTAATATAAAATTGTATTAATTTCATGTATAAATTTATCTGACATGATTTCTAATTATACAAAATTTTATAAAGTTTAATTGCACTATAAAAATTAAAAAAAAAAAAAACTCCGAAATTGTGGATCTGGTTTTGAATTTTGCACTTTGACATATACATAAATAAATGTTTATAATTGCATTTAACGTATATTTTTCAAATAGTTGGCAAAATACTCTTTATTAAACTAAAAATAATTTTAACCCTTGAATGCATGGCGACATACCGGTTTTTAAAAACAAAAATAACCCACTTGATTCACAAAACTGCATTTTTAGGCTTGGGGGCCCCTTCTGTACATAGTGTTCCTATAGTTTAGCGCAGAATTTTTAAACAGTTAGAGTAAAAATCTTGGTTTTGCTCTGTATATTTGTGAAAAATCTAAAACACGCGTTTTTTTTTTTACAAAAAGTGTAATATTCAAAAATATTTGTTTAAATATTTAAAGTGATATTCTCGCCATAAAATTCATTTTGGCGACAATAAAATTTGTCAATTTTTTTTTGTTTTTTTTCTCATATACGTTAAATTAATCACAATTTGGGTATTTGGCAAAAAACCATATTTTTTTAAATAAAAATCACCTTTTTTAAAAATAATTTTTTTGGTAATTTTCTTGAAATGTACACGCCTTTAGAAATCATATATAAAAGTGATTAAAATCGAAAAGATCATGCATTTAAGGGTTAAAAAAATAAATAAAGGAAAAAAAAATTTTTTTCATTGTGGAATTAAAGGCCGAAATAAATATTTTTACTTTAAATTTAAAAATAAAAATTAGACAAACATATGTATGTTGAAATTAATATGGTTTAAGTTCATTTATTTTTCCGTGAAAAAAAAAAATAATTGTGAAAGTTAATTTTTTATTTTATAAGAAAGACACACATTTTGTAAGAAAGACCAAAACTCTAACCTAGAAAAAGTTGTTCCGACAAATTTTTAATTTGTAATGTTTTATTTTGTCAGCTATTTCCAAGTTTATTAGCAAAACTTTTTCTAAACATTAAGCATTAGTATTTAAATTGAATGAAATAAGTGATCTCAACAATATTTACTAAAATTTTCTTTGAAAACCTTCATCAAATTATATGTATTTATATATAATTTGATGCAGTTAGATAGACCCATTTTTCGGATCAAATTGTATCAGGTGAGATAACATGCTTATCTCGCTTGATATAATTATATATTCCAATATTCGGATCAAATTAGATATGGACGTATATATGGGTTTATATATGGTGATATATGATTATATAACATCTTTTTTAGTCGGGAAAATAATGCTGCAGAAAAACTGCTAAAACTAGCAGATTTTTTTATACTAAATACTAGTAAAATGAGAACAGCAAAATTAAAACTGTTAAATCTACAGAATTGTAGTTATATTTAGGCAAACTTCTAGTTAATTGAAAATAGCAAATTGTACTGTAAAATCTGCAGAAAATTTTGCTAAATATTTGTAGACTAAAAATAGCAAAAATAAACTGTTAAATCTACAAAATTTTTGCTATTTTTAAGCTAAATTTAGTTGAATGCAAATAGCAGTATATTCTGCTAAAATCAGCAAAAATATTTGCTAAAAAATTGTAAACTGCTGTTTTCAAAAGGCTCGATTTTTCTTTGCATTTAAAAAAAATCGAAAAAAAAATTCGAAAATTAAAAATTTTTTGGTGAGTTTTTAGGCTACTAATTATTTATAAAAATTTTTTGCTGATTTTAGCAGGTTAATTTGCATTTACAAAAATTTTGCTCAAATATAACTAAAATTCTGTATATTTAGCAGTTTTATTTTTGCTGTTCCTATATTACTAATATATAGGAAAATATTCTGCTAAGTTAGCAGTTTTTTTCTGCAGCATCATTTTTAACTAATTTTTAGTAGTTTTAACTAAATTTTTTACGGACTTTTCTCTATTAGTGTATCTATAGATATTTTATGAACTAGATGCAAGGAGAGTACATGACTAGGGTCCCAATCGCTATCCGATCGCACATCGAACCGGACATCGGAAAAAACAATTACGTCAATTACGTTATGATGCCATGGTAGCACACACGAATATAAGGGAATTTTCGCAGAAAAAAAATTTAAAATGTGAATAAAGGGGCAAAAAAAAAATCTCTAAATTATGAGAAAAATATTGGTAACATCAGAAATTAAAAAAGTGCAATAATTTATGAAATATCTGAAAAAATAAATTTTTGAGAATGAAATTTGAGCGCTAATTTCTGCTTATTTTTTTATTTTCGATATTTGCATATTTTTTTGTAATTTTTTTTCTTAATTCTAACATTTTTAAAATTTTTATTGTAATTTTTAGTTTCTGGCAATTTATTTTTACTTTTTTCTCATTTTTCGATCGATTGTCTGACAACGCCATAATGTTCAGTATGATGTCCGATTGCATCTCCTTATACTCTTATACATTAGGGGTATAACCAATTTTTGGCCCTAGCACCACGCGATGGCGAAGGTTGTGTTATTTACGAAAAAATAATTTTGGGGTCATTTCGGATAAAAAACCTCACCCACGACTTCTTTTAAAATCCATTGTTTTTAAGTATTAAACACAAACTCGGAATATTTGAAACACGTTTGGTGGGTGAACTTTTTTGACAACTGCGAAAAAGTAATAGCATTTTTTTATATAATTTTCAATGGCCTATTCGACTATGCTAGGGCCATTTTGATATTTGCAAAAAATTGCAAAAAGTTATATCCCTATTATACATAGAGTGACCATTTCTTTCTGACTTAAAATCAGTATAAATTTTTAAAAATATAATCATCAACAAAAATTTTTTGGTTAATATTACCCAGTTTTTATTCTGTTGCTAGAAACACATTACATTATCTAAACTAAGTTTCCGTATACACAAACGGCTTATTCGATAACCACAATGTACCAATCGATTGGCCACAAGTTCAGCCATCTTAAAAAATTTTTTTTGTTAATTTTTGAATGATTTGTGGCATAAATAGAAATGCTCGTGTAAAAAAGATCAGATCTGGCCAGATCTCAGTAGATCTTATCAGATCTAATTAGACCTCAAAATTGGGGACAAATTTGAAATTTAATTAGATCTGATCAGATCTGGGCATATCTGGCCAGATCTTAGTAGACCTTAACAGATCTAATTAGATCTCAAAATTGGGGACAAATTTGAGATCTAATTAGATCTGATCAGATCTAGGCATATTTGGCGAAATTGTCCAGATCACTTTAGATTTGAACAGATTTGGCACTAGATCTGATCAGATCTTGTCATAAGGTATTATCACATATGCCATATCTGATCATATTTGATGAGATCTGGTACAGGATCTAATTAGATTCAATCATATCTATTTAGATCCAAAAAGAGCTGATCTAAACTTTTTTATACGGGTGGATGATGAAACCATATTGAAATGTAATTCCTAACTCCTCAATTCATAAATACTTTGTAAAGTTATAGCAAGTTTACAAAACGTCATTTTCATACAAAATTTGTTCAACAAACCTCCTATGATTTTACAAAGAGTTTATGAATTTAGGGGTAAATATTTTGGGTATTGCAACTAAAATTCAGTTGTATAAACCGAGTTTTGTTGTGATAACCAATATTGAGTTGCATCAGTCTATTTTAGTACATGTAACCGAATTTCAGTTTGAAAATGCCATATTTTTTCTCTATGTGCACGTTAGAAAATTAAAAATATTAGCTGTGTTTGTGCGGCAATCTATCAACGTTGGCTTATGTCATACCCATATAAATTTGTCACTAGCCAACATTTAGTGTTAACTCTTTAAGTTACTAATGTCAAATTTGTATGGGAATGACATAAGCCAACGTTGATAGCTTGCCGCACGAACAAAGCATTTATAGACAGTTTTAGGGTTTTGTGAATTTTTTTATATCAAATAACTTTCAGATTCTAGGCACATTTCCTTTCGAAATACCCACATAAAACTTTTCAGATTTGCAGGACTTTTTCTACGAAAACTCATCAGCTTATGATGGCGTTTACTACATCCAGAAAACAGAATCGTACTGACAGCTGTTTCGTTTGCGACAACCGAGTACTTGTTAGGAAAATTAAAATTTTATTGTTACTGCCAAATAACTGTTATATCAAGCGATTTTCTAATGTCGCAACCGATATATTTTTTGTTTTGTTAATAGAACCTGTAAAAATTTGATTTTAAATCACTGAGCAGTAATAAATGTATTCAAATCACGTAAGGGAAAGTTTATTTTTAAATCACCAAACGGAAAAATATTTTTAAAATCACCAAACGGTTGAGTGAAATTTTCTGTTCACACTGAACGGTTTATAAATTGAGTGAGATTTTTTCGATTTAGAAAAAATGAAGACGTTGGTCAGTGAATTAATAAATTTAATTTGATAAAAAGAACTATTTCAATTAAATTAGTTTTTAAGTCATTATTGCAGGTGAACGCGTTCAATTAAGTGAACTCACTTGATTTTCTTAAAATATTAATTCGATCTCTTTAGAAAAAACTTTAATTCGATTTAACGGGGATTGAATTATATTTGAAATAGTATTTTGATTATTTTTATTAAAAATTGCAATATAATTTAAATGCCAAAAATCAGTACAAATAGTACAAATTTCAAAAAATCAGTACAAATCAGTACATGATTTTTTCATCAGTACACGTGATCAAAAATCAGTACATGTACTGATCACATCAGTACGAATGGTCACCCTACTTATACATCTTATACTCTTCTTGCTAGAAGTAGAGGTTTTAATACATGTTTTAGCATAGGTTTGCCAAGTTGTTCCAAAAAGTACCAAAAACAGGGGTTCGGGAAAATCTGCTCAACCCCATTTCGACATTTTTTGAATGTTTAGCTAGTTTTCTTTACTGAAATAATTACAAAATTTTAATGTTTTGTTTTGTAAAAATCATTTAAAAATTAAATAATATTTTTATAGGAAACACAATAGGGATTCTGATTCTGAAATGAAAAAATTCACAGAATATGATAATAGGAATACGCAATAAATTGTAAAATTTTTTGCAGTGCCTGCTATAGTTTCATAAGAAAAATTATTTCAAATCCTACAACTTTCATATCAAACCTAGAATATAAAAAATATTTCCGGGTCAAAGAGTTTAAGGGTTTAATTGAAAAGACGTGCTTAAGGGGCTGTTTTATAGTCAGAGCTAGAGTCTTTGAAAATTTCTAATTTAAGAAATATTTAAGAAAAGAACGATCTGAGAACAAAATATATAAGAAAATATCAATCTTTATAATCTGACTATAAAACTGGCCATAATTATTGCAACTTTTAAATAAAAAAATAATTTTACAAGAAGAATGTCCTAACATTTAAAAGGTTTCCATCTTGAAAAAATATTTTAAATTTTGCAAAAGTAAACAACTAATGAGGATTGGTTCTTTCCAACCCTAATGAAATTCGGAAATGTGGTAGTAATGGAATTTGTAAAAGCAAACACATTTTATTTTAAATTGAAATTTTATTTTCAAAAATTTTTTTTTGGAAATATCCTAAAATTTTTATGTTTTTAATTTTATTCCTTTTTTTATAAAAATTACTTCAAAACAAAAATTCAATGTTACAAAAAAAATTTTTTTTTTTTTGGCTTTATAAATTTTATTTGTTTGTGTCTTTTTAAAAAGTTTTTTTTTTCTGAAAAGTATTTCAAAAAGAATTTTATAAAAGATCGTTTTTGCAGTAAAGCACTGTAAGTTGTACCAGTTTCACGTGAAAAAACTGTTATACTCTATATAAAAAAATGATTTTTCACGACAATGAGTTTCACGTGAAAATTGTGTAGAGTTTGTTTTCATGCAAATTTAATGTACAAGACTATTATTTTTCTTGGGAAAAAGTGACATTGTGTGTTTATTTTGAGTGTGTCTTTGTTATAAAATTAAAAAATTATTCATTTATTTAAATTAAATTGCAATTTGAGGCATTTAAATTTCAAATCAAATTCTTCCACGTGAAAAACAACTTACGGTGCTTAAAGTGTTATCATTAGTATCAATAATTTTTTGTTTCCTCTCATTTTAGGTTGGTTCGCCTTCACCTCCCTCTTACGTGCCTAATGCATTTTTACCTTTTACCGATCATATGTCACTGAAAGAACGTACAATTAATTTGGCATTTTCCACATTTGAACGTTTATTTTTGGATTATTATTATCTACCACAACAAAATAAATTATATAACAAATATTTTGGACATCTTCAAAAATCAATGTATGATGTACGAAAAAACGCTGCTTTGGTACTACTTAACTCTCATGTATCTTTAAGTTTTTCTCGTCCATATGTACCGAATCAAATTGAGGTGGGAGGTATGCATATTAATCGCAAGAGAACACCTCTGCCAGAGAATATCGAAAAATTTATAAATGAATCTAAACATGGTGTGATATACTTTTCAATGGGTTCTAATATAAAAGCAAAAAATTTGCCCCTTGAAAAGAGACAAGAATTGCTTAAAGCTTTAAAGTCCTTAAAACAAAGAGTGCTGTGGAAATTTGAAGATCCAAATTTGGAAGGAAAACCTGATAATGTCTTCATTAGTGATTGGTTCCCCCAAGATGATATATTGGCCCATGATAATGTGAAAATGTTCATCACTCACGGTGGTCTCTTGAGTACTACTGAGAGTATATACCATGGTAAACCATTTATTGGCATACCCATATTTGGTGATCAATTTTTAAATATGGCCAGAGCAGTGGCAAATGGTTATGGTATCATGATAGATTATAAGAACTTAACTGCGTATACCTTAACAAAAGCTGTCGAGGAAATGGCTGAAAATCCAAAGTATACCACATTGGTGAAAAGCATGTCTGAAAGATATCGAGATCAACCTATGGAACCATTAAAATTAGCCATGTATTGGGTTGAGCATGTGGCTAGACACAAGGGTGCTAAATATTTACATTGTGCTGGCTTAGATTTAAATTTTATTGAATATCATAACTTAGATGCCATACTACTATTATACGGTGGTATACTGTTTGTAGTTGGTGCAAGTATTTGGTTATTAAAATGTTTGTTGTGTTTTGTATGCGGCAAAAAGTCAAAGGTTGAAAAGAAAAAAGTGAAAAAAAATTGAATTTAATTACAATAAGTTGAATACAGGATTTTTGTTAAGATAGTTTTGCATTTAATATATATTAACCATAAAGGTTCAATGAATATTAAAAAAAGAACTCAATAAGATTACGTGTATTTTCAGTTGAATAAATAGTAAAATTACAAGAAAATATATTTTCTAACGAATTATAATTGTCATTCGAAAAAACAAAATACATAAAAAAGGAACTTTCTGTATTATTAAAAAATTTCTTTTAAGAACGAACAGTTGTTATAATATATTGAGTATAGAAATAAGCGAAAAAGCTTTTGTTTTTACCGACTTGTGAGTTAAGTTATTAAATAATAAAAATAAATGACAATATAAAATTGTTTTTAACTGCTTAATGAGTAAGTACCCTACGGGAAATTTTAACAAACTGTCACCGAACTGGCCCCTTTATATGAAATAGACTGGTCACTTTTACATGGCATTGTCATAGGAGGGGGAAATTGACCCCTTGTGACATGTCACAAGACAAATCCCAGGACAGGTCCCTGAACTTTGTTTTTTATGAGAGCTCAGTAACCTGTCCTAGGATTTGTCTTGTGACATGTCACAAGGGGTCAATGTCCCCCTCCTATGACAACGCCATGTAAAAGTGACCAGTCTATTTCATATAAAGGGGCCAGTTCGGTGACAGTTTGTTAAAATTTCCCGTAGGGTAACTTTTAATAAATAAAAAAAAAAATATTGTTAATGTTTACCAAATAATACCACCTTATTCATAATGCTCCCAGCAGAAATATGGCTGCGGTAAAAATGATTAGTGCTTCTTTTCTGCTTCCTCTACTGTTTCCAGAGATTTATAGCTTGCAGTAAGTATGAAAAAAAGCAATAGAGTTTTATTTACCACACTTTATCGCTCTAAGAATGCACCAAAGAATGACAATGTTAATTGAATTTACTTGATAAAAGCTTTGATTTCATGCCATTATTTGGAGCTATGATAGAAGCACATATCGGATATCGAAACAAGTGCTTTCACGCGAGCTAACTCCAACAAAAATCATGCCTTATATCACCAATAATGGAAGCGCTGCACTATTTACTCTCCCTGACAAACCTGCTTCCAAGGAAGCAGTATTTTTTGCTGGGCTGTTACTTAAAATTATAAAAAAAATTTCGTTTAACAAAATATCGATGACTATAAATTGATAACTCTTAAATGGAATTTTTTGAATTTTAGATTGGCTTGCATGCATAGAAAAAAAAGATTGGGATGTCTTAACATATTTTTACAGCTTTATTAGAAGTAATTCTGAACAACAACCAAAAAAGCACTTAAGTATTGCTTCTAAAGCATTATTGCTCTACAATTTATCCTAAAAAGTGATTTTGACACAGATTTTTTCCAAGCAGATGATCGCGGGTTCGACCTCTGACGGGACCAATATTTTTATTTCCCAGCAAAATATTGGTAATGACACCTCATTACTATCTGCATTACCAAAAATGATAAATCATTACTTTTTGCATTATTTTATAATATAAAATAATGACTTCTTAATAATGGCCTTTTGTATTCATTGTTTTTCAATATAAAATAATTACTTACTCGTAATAGTTTAAATAAGTACTTTTTACACAGTAAAATTTTTTACATTTTTATTTATTATCATGGATGGTAACCGAAACGAATGCGGTTATCGTTAGGTTAACGATATTTTAGATTATTTCGGTAGCGGTATTTTAAGGGTAACGCTATTTCATTTATTTCGGTATCGGTATTTTAAGGATAACGGTATTTGAGTTATTTCGGTAACGGTATTTTAAGGTTAACGGTATTTCAGTTATATCAGTAACGGTTTTTTAAGGATAACGGTAGTCAGTTATTTCGATGCATCTTGGAATTTTTTTTACAAAAAAGAAACGAGATTAAAAACAGAACCAATTTATCAATTTAATGTACAAAAAATACTCAATAACTAGTGTCCGACCGAGTATTCGGCTTCGGCTTCGGAGTTCGGCCAAGTTCGGTGTTCGGCTAAATTTTGGCCGAATACCGAATTTTTATATAAATCAATATTTTGCTCTTTAATTTTGTATAGTAACTTTTAAATATGTCCATATTTAACTTAATTTTTACTTAAAGAGCGAAAAATACAACGTTTTTAGGTTTTTGCAATTTAGAAATATTTAGAAATTGGTTTCCGCATTTTTGAATTTGAAAAAGGTGCATGAAATTGTATTTTTATTCCAACACAAAAGTATTCGGCTTCGGTTTTGGCCGAACTTAGCAATTTTGGGCGAAGTTCGGCTTCGGTACGGCCTTAAAAAGTGAGTTCGGTCGGACACTATCAATAACCACGTAAAATTACCAAAAGGAGAAAATTAAAAATAACGGTAACGGTATTTTAGGGATAACGGTGTTTCATTTATTTCGGTAACGGTATTTTAAGGGTATCGATATTTCATTTATTTCGGTATCGGTATTTTAAGGATAACGGTATTTCAGTTATTTCGGTAACGGTATTTTAAGGATAACGGTATTTCGGTTATTTCGGTAACGGTATTTTAGGGGTAACGGTAGTCAGCTGAAAGGGTTTTGATTCGATAACGGTATTTTAGCGGTATTCCCTGCCAACCCTGTTTATTATATGGAAATATCGCAGGTAGAAAATTACAAAGGGCCAGCACTAGCAAAGCACCGAAATGGGTGGTATAAGTGCTTGTTAACAGCGCTTTCCCAACGCCCAAATGATAACACCGTTCCACGGTGGTGCCAATGCTTTACCAAGCCCTGGGAAAGCACCCATAAACATAAAAATCAAATGCTTTGCCAACGCGCAATTAAAAAACGCAAAGTGCTTCCCTGACACCCAAATGATAACACCGATATATTTAATGCTTTGCAAAGTATTGAAATAGCACCTTGAAATAGCACCAAGAAACATAAAAATCAAGGGTTTTCCCTGCCACCAAATTATGAGCCTTCATCACAGAAGAATTTTAAATTACTCTAAAAATAGACGATTCTTGGAGTTATTGTATTGTGGAGTCAAAAATTATTTAAATATTCATATTTTGGAGTTTCTTTTTCAAAAACAAAATAATGTTATAGGAAAACAAGCGCTGGGAATTCACCCTTTTAAAGCGTTGGGAAGGCGTCCAAATTTAGTGCTTTGCCAGTACTTCTTTTTGTAAGACCGTGGTCTACTTGCTCTTTGCCAGTGCTCTTTTTTGTGACCACACATAATTTCCACCTGGGATGTTTTATGTTTAAATTTTTATGATGAGTCCTAAAATTACGCACTAGAAAAACTTATATTTTTCTGAATGTATTTCCTTAAACTAATAGTATTTGTGTAACTCCTTATTTTTAAGAATCAAGTAAGCAATCGGATAACCACTTATAATTCAACGTTTTGTAAGTATGTGTGTAACCACTTATTATTCAAAATCTCATAACTACTTATTTCTCATTTTTTCGTAAGCGAGCGGGTAAGCGTGACTACTTGTAAAAATGACCAAGCCAAACAAAAATAATGCGTTTAGACGCCAAAAAATAAGTTGTGTGGAGCTATAAATTTCTATTATATAACCACTTATTTGGTAATGAAATATTTTGCTGGGTTATTTATCTTTTTTTTAATATTTATAATTAATTTGTTAAAATTATAAAAATACATTATTAAATTTTGCACCATGGCAATCCGTCTCAACCATACGTCAGTTTGGCAACATTTGCGAAAAAGGAGACACTGAGGAGATTGGAAGATAATCAAAAATCCAAAAGTAGAACGTTTGTATGTGTCTGTGTTTGATCACTTCTAAGTAAAAAACAATAACAGAAAGCTGAATAAGAAAGCAAACTATGAACTAGTTACATTACATTCAAGGCCTTACTTGGATAAGATGGCTAAGCTGTCGCACCTTTGTATATTTACGTTTGTTATGTAGGAATTGGGTTGTTAAAATATTATCAATAGGGACAATCTGACAATAAAATATAAACAATAATATAATTTAATGGAAAATCACTGACGAAGCCTGTTCATGCACTCATAGAAATAAATCTGTAAAAATAGCAGAAAAAGTTACTAAAAATTAGTTAAAAATGATGCTGCAGAAAAAACTGCTAAAATTAGCAGATTTTTTTTTTACTAAATACTACACTCAAAAAAATAAGTTAGTAGAAAAATTAGTAAAACGTCTTGTATATCAAGTGTACTAGTTTTCAGCAATTTTTTTGCTAAAATTCCGTTTTCAGCAAAAATTTTAGTTATATTTTTTTAGCACTAAACTAATTTTGAACTAATGTTTTACTAATTTATTTTGCTACAAAAATTGTGCTGATAACAGCATTCATAGTGTGGACGACAACCAGATAGACTAGATGTAGAAATTACCAACTTCTTTTGCTGAAATTACCAACTTTTTTGCAAGCACGCTCCTGACTAAAAATTTGCTGACACAGCAACATTTTTTGCTGACTTTACTGACTTTTTTGTTTGAGTGTAGTAAAATGAGAATAGCAAAATTAAAACTGTTAAACTTACAGAATTTTAGTTATATTTAGGCTAACTTTTAGTTAATTGAAAATAGCAAATTGTATTGTAAAATCTGCAGAAAATTTTGCTAAATATTTGTACACTAAAAATAGCAAAAATAAACTGTTAAATCTAAAAAATGTTTGCCATTTTTAAGCTTAATTTAGTTGAATGCAAATAGCAGTCTATTCTGCTAAAATCAGCAGAAATATTTGCTAAAAAATTGTAAAAAAAACTTCGAAAATTTTAAAATTTTTGAAGATTTTTAGGCTAATAATTATTTAGCAAAATTTAGCTCAAATATAACTAAAATTCTGTATATTAAACAGTTTTATTTTTGCTATTCCTATATTACTAATATATAGCAAAAATAATCTGCTAAATTAGCAGTTTCTTTAATAACTTTTTCTGCTACTTTTACAGATTTATTTCTATTAGTGTATGTATTCTAGTAGTATAGTAATTTTTTCATAAAAAAACTACATTTGAAGATTTTGTAACACTAGTTTGACGTGATATTATCGAAATTAATAAATACATATCTATATAACGCCGTATTTTTGATATTTTGTATGCTGGCACGTAAGCATACTTATATGCAGTATGTCAGTTATGTTTTTATATATCAAATATAACACTTCGAGACAGCTCAGATGGTAGAGCTGTCAACTTTATTAAAAAATCTAACAATGAAAAAATATCCTTTTATAAAACTCCGGATAGGGACATGCCTTCAGCAGATTATTTTTCACAATTTGTTAAATAAATTTTGGGATTTTAGCACATATGATGAAATTATTGTATATTTATATAAAAAAAATATATTTTTAATTTTAGTCATTACACACATTTACAGTCATTTTTAAGGCGAAAAGTAATTTTTTAAAAAATTAAAAATAAATAAAAGAGCTAACTAAAATCAAAATCCAAAAATGGTTATTACATCAGAAATTTTAAATTTTGTTCTTCACTTTGTGATACAGCCACTGCTTGATCTTTTCGAAAACGCTTTTTGTTGTTGTTTTTTTTTGTATTTTATTTAGAAGATATATTTATGTTTCTGGGAACAGTTTTATTTTTATTTGTAGACTATAAAACAAAGTATCTGGCAACCTGTAAAAAGAGCTGAAATTAATGATCATTTTAAAAGTTGTTAACAGTCTAATACAAACATTTACTGTGGTCAGTTGCTCATATTTCAGCCGGTTAATTGTGAACTCTTAAAATAAAAACAAAATGCGTATAAAAATATCATTAATATTTTTGTTGTGTTTTGTGTCGTCATTCTACCATGTGGAATCGTATAAATATTTAGCTGTATTGCATACAGCAGCTAAATCACATTTTATAGTTGGCTCAGCATTAATGAAAGCATTAGCCCAAAAGGGTCATGAAGTCTATGTGATCTCACCGTTTCCACAAAAACCGCCAATTAAAAATTATCATGATATACCGCTTCCCTCAATTCTAAAAGCCATGGAAGGTAATTAAGTAACAACATATGAATTAAGTTTAAATTAAAAGCAAAATCGAAAAAGCTGCTTGTGTTAATTATTTTCTGAGAAATCTATTACGAGTATTAGCGAGTTACAATTAAATTAGAAAAAAAAAATAAAAAAATACAAGATATGGCTTTAATAGAATTAAAGAAAAATCTTTCTATTATACCAGTTTAAAACAGTCAATTTCACCGAAAAATACTAATGCAAAAATATTCGTTATATAAGTCTACTTTACCGCCAAAATTCTAATAATTTCCGCAATGTCATTCTTGTTTCATCATTAATTTTTGACGATTTTTATATGTAGAAGAGCATGTGAGGGATAAATCACAACTCTTTCAAATGAACATTTTGTGTCAGCAATTAGGGCTCATTAAAAATTGTTCACTTAAGAGTAACCGGGAAAGGACTAAGTATATTATCTGTAATATGTGCCAATCGATAAATTATATTGCTTAAATTAATTCAAATTTGGGAAACCAAATAAAGAGTGCTTCTAACTAAAATTCGGTTGTGAAAATATATATTTGTCATTTCGGCAAAAATGCAAAATCACTGGCTGAGTTTATAGATACATCATATCTTACATCTTATCAATAATGTGTTTTTTGTTAATGCTACTCAGAATTAGTTATGCAGATAACAAAAAACATATCATACTTGGAATTTGTTTATTGGATTTAAAATTTCATCAGCATTAGCCATTACCAAAATAATAAAAAAAAATTTATAGTATCCGACCGAACAGTTCGGCCAAAAAGTGACCTTTGGTGGATTTTCAGATATATGAAAGCATTGTGGAGAAATTTTCGTACTGCTAAAATGTTTGTTGGGCTAATGTAATTTGATTTTGAGTTTCAAATTTAGGGAAAACTTTAGTTTACTTTTAACCGTAAAGTTAACTGTTCGGCCTCCGAACTTTTTTCGATTTGAATGAACTTTCAGCGGCCGAACTGTGAATTTGTTGCTTAACTTCAGATTTTTCCTTAAGTTTGACCTCCAAAATGCATTCTAATCGGCCCAACAAACATTTTTACATAAGCAAAATTTGCCCATAATGCTTCAATATACATTTAAAATAATACATACGTCTCTTGGCTGGACAGAAAAATTTGTTATTTTAACAAAATTTATTCCTGTTTTTTTGGCTTAAAATAAGATTTGTTGATTTTAACAAATTCTTTTGTTAAATTTAACAAATCTAAATTTAAGTAAAAAAATTGTAAAACTACAGTTTTATCTGTAATTATACTGAGTCGTAGAATTTATCCAAATTTAGCGTCTTATGTAAGGGCATATAAGGGCATTCCAATGGAGCAAACATTTTGTCCGTTTTGCTCTATCTCGCTTAGTTTTCGAGATATGTGCTATTTTATGAAGTGGAAAATTTTTATTAAAAAGACCCCGCCAAGATCCATTTTTGGATAGATACCCCCTTTCGCTGGGGTATTATACGGTTAGTGGTAGTCGAATTTTTCATCAAGTTTGCTCCATGTCTTAGTTTTCGAGATATGGGCTATTTTAAAAAATCGAGAGGGAAAGAAATAGCGCCATCTTTAAAACTTGGGATAAATTGGTAGCGCCATCTTGCGGGTGATAACAGTAACATGAAAATATTATATTTTAACAATTAGTTTTATAAAATTTAACGAATTGGTTCTTAAAAATAGTTTTAAATAATTTTGAAAATTAACACTCAAAGTCAGTTACAGTACTGAGGATTTTTAGTATTGTGTTAAATGAAGATAACTAAAATCTTTGATTAAATTACTGTTTCAACTAAAAATTTGTTAAAAATTAGTCAATCCGATGTGAAACCGGTTTGACAGATTTTTCTTTATTATTTTAACTGTACCAAATACCGACAAAATACATTTTCTGGCCGAACTGTTCGGTCGCTCCCTAAAAATTTATTTACAATACTATTTAATGCTACTGAAACTCTCTGCCATTAGAATTTCTTCTACACTCATAAAAAAAGTCCGTACAAATAGTTAAAAAATGTGCTGTCGCAAATACATATACTATTTCTATTTATACTATTTACTATAAATAAAATAATAAACAACACTATGCGACAGTCAAAATCGGGATAGGATGAAACCAACGGGAAATGTTATATCGGTCAAAAACAAGTTATACGTGTCCCGGCGTTTCGCTGGGTCACTTCTAGGAATCGAGATATATCTATGATATATATGACATAACTCGAGAACCACTAGTCCGATTTTGCTCAAACAATTTTAAAAAAATTAAAAATTACAATTCCTTTAATCTGTTCATACAACGTTTTTCTATATACTCAACAGTTTTGCCGGTAAAAATAAATGTTTGTTACCGCTACCATAAAAATCAATAACCTTTTGTTTATTACTTTTTTTTAATATTTTAGACAAAAAATATTTTTTTCTTCATACATTTATTTTAGACCGTACCATACATGTTCATTAGACCGTACCATTTTACAGGTAAAAAAGTGCGTGGTACACCTTAAAATATAAAGAATTTGTTCAAGGTAATTTCGAGTTTTTTTCCCGAATATAGGGGTCGCCTTTTTTAATTTTTCGTTATATCTTCGGCATTTATAGTTGGATCTTAAACTGCGATATATATTTTTTTCTGTCTCGAGGAGACCAATGTTTTGCGATAAAGGAAAAATCCAACGAAGAAAAATTTAAAAATGCGACCCCTAAGTTTGGAAAAAAAATAAACTTTTCTAAAACCTCCTGGCAAAAGTAATTTAGTTTCGAATTCGGAAATCGGCAGTCGCAGCCGCAAGGTTGTATCTCCTCTTAATTTGAAAAATAATGTGATATCAGTAATATAATATATTTGTAATGAGCACCATATACTGAGATTTTTCTGGGAAGCAATTAAAACTCAAAGGTACTGCACGTACGACACAAATACTAGAGAGAATACGAAATATAAATTTGTAAACAAAGAAAAAGTGAAGAGTACAATTTCTCAACGGAAAATCGCTGAAAAATTTTAGAAATATGTGAAAATAGTATGATAATAGTTTCAACGGACCTTATTTTTGTTATTAATTAAGGACCAAAAAATGACTACACGTGAATGGGTTTCTTATGACAATAATTTTGCGCTTTTATTCAAAATTTTATTAATAAAAAATTAAGCAAGTGCCATACGGGCCTTGGTAGAGCCCTGTGCAAAGAAAAGTCGATTTTCGTTACCACAACCTAATTCAGTTGTAATAACTGAATTCACGATATTATTGCAACCGACTTCATTTGGTTGGAAAATTCGGTTTTTACAACCAAATTACTATTGTATATAAGTATTTAAGTTTAAGATTTCTTAAATCGGATTAACTTATTAAATTTTACGATGTTAATTAAACAGTGATTCCTAACACAATGAACAACCTACGCATTTTAATAAATCTTTTTCTAAATTTTATATTCCAGATGATATGGGTAATCTATTGAACAGCAATGACAAGAGTGTGGTACAAAATATAATGGAATACTTTGAAATGGGCATCACAATTACTGATACTGTGTTAAAAGAGTCAAGTGTACAAGAATTAATGGCCAGCAATCATACATTTGATGCCGTGATATGTGAAGTTTTTCTATCCGAAGCCCTCTTTGGATTAAGTGAACACTTTAATGCTCCACTCATAGGATTAGGAACATTTGGTGCTATATCCTGGAATACAGATATGGTAAAAATTCAAATTAAATATGCGAAAAACTATTTGAATTCTTTGTAATGAAATTTTTATTTATTTTTAAGGTTGGCTCACCGTCTCCTCCTTCATATATTCCAAGTGCGATGCTTAAATTTACTGATCATATGACCCTAACGGAACGTGTTATTAATTTGGCGTTTTCAACATTTGAAAGAACATATCTAGATTTGCATTATTTATCCAAACAAGCTAAATTATATGAAAAATATTTTCCCAATGTGAAAAGAGATATGTACGAAGTACGTAAAAATGCTGCTCTAGTTCTATTGAATTCCCATGTATCTTTGGGTTATCCAAGACCTTATGTACCCAATCAAATTGAAGTGGGAGGTATGCATATAAATCGTCAACGTAAACCATTGCCTCAGGATATTGAAAAATTCATTACCGAAGCCAAACATGGAGTGGTTTACTTTTCAATGGGTTCCAATTTAAAGAGTAAAAATTTACCATTAGAAAAGAGACAAGAACTTTTAAATGCTTTTAAAAATCTAAAACAAAGAGTTCTGTGGAAATTTGAAGATACCAAGTTAGAGGGAAAGCCCGATAATGTTTATATTAGTGATTGGTTTCCCCAAGATGATATATTGGCTCATGATAATGTTAAATTATTCATTACTCATGGTGGACTCTTAAGTACAACCGAAAGTATTTACCATGGAAAGCCTGTCATTGGTATACCCATATTTGGTGATCAATTTTTAAATATGGCTAATGCTGAAAAGAACGGCTACGGCATTATGTTGGATTACAAAACTTTAAACGCCAAGGAATTAACTCAAGCTGTGGAACGTATTGTAAATGCTAAGACATTCTCCGAACGTGTTAAAGCTGTTTCAGAGCGTTATAAGGATCAACCCATGTTACCTATTGATCTAGCCACATATTGGGTTGATCATATAGCTAGACATAAGGGTGCTAAATATTTACATTGTGCTGGTTTAGATTTAAATTTTCTCGAGTATCATAATATCGATGCTATGTTAATATTATATGGTGCTATATTATTTGTATTATTTGCAATAATTTATTTTATATATTTGTTGACTAAAGCTGTGATGAAAAAGTTTTCTCCTACGCAAAAATCAAGGAAAACTAAACAGAAAACGAAATAGTTATAAGATTACAAAATAGTGTCATTCTAGAATATGGGTATTTAATCCAATTTTTCGAAATTACATTCTTTGTCTAATAGTAACGCTATAAACAAAATATATAAAAATTTTGATAGTTATCTCTAAATTCGAATTATTTGTAAAGCTAATGCTCGTGGTCAGTGGAATTTACTAATTTGAAACATTATAATATTTTGAAATTACTGACCAATACTTACGAACATTTTTCAACCAAAGCTCTAAAAATGTAAAAAAATACCATTTTTCATGTGCTCCTTGACAAAATTTTAACCGCAGTTATACGACAATTTTAGTAAAATTTTCTCTATGAGATTTGGTATTTATTGTTTTACGATATTTGGTTTAACTTCCAAATTAGAAAATAAAATAAAAAAAATATTTCGTTTTCAACATTGCCCATGTTTTTCTGGTGCCTAAAAAAATTGAATCTGTGTCCCTAAACTCAACTTGTTCCTACAATCTTTTTAAAATGGATTTAATACCCTTATTCAAGCGAGACCCTCAAACATCTTTGTTAACTTTAAAGGTGTAAATAAGTATACTCAAAATGTTATGTAGTTTACTGTTTGTATTTTAATAAAAAAAAGTATTCAGTTAAGTTAGAACGAAGGAACATATATTTTTTTAAAAAAATTTTTGGTTTAATTATACCCTAAACCACTATGTGGTCAGGGTATTATAAGTTTGTGCTGATGTTTGTAACACCAAAAAATATTGGTCCTAGACCCACCTTATAGTATACCGGTCGGCTCAGAATTTTTTTTATTTCGATTTAACGATATCCGTCTGTCCGTCCGTCCGTCTGTCTGTCTGTTCATGCATTCTTGTGCGCACTCTACAGATCGCAAATATTAAGGTACACCGACTTATGTCCGGCCAAGGACGACGCTTATTGATTTTGGTAAACATCGGTCCATGTTTAGACCTAGTGTCCATATAAGGGTCCTACCAAAATTATATTGTTTATACGCTGCAGGTCGCAAATATTAAGATATTTTGATGAAATATGGTACACCGACTTATGTCGACCCAACGACAAAGCCTATTGATTTTGCTGAACATCGATCCATGTTTAGACCTAGTGCCCATATAAGGGTCCCCCCAAAATTATATTGTTTATACGCTGCAGGTCTCAAATATTAAGATATTTGGATGAAATTTGGTACACAGATCTATATTGGCCCAATAACGCAGCCTATTGGTTTTGGTGAACATCGGTCCATGTTTAGACCTAGTGCCCATATAAGGGTCCTACCAAAATTATACTGTTTATACGCTGCAGGTCGCAAATATTAAGATATTTTAATGGAATTTGGTACACATACCTATGTTGGCCCAATAACGCAGCCTATTGGTTTTGGTGAACATCGGTCCATGTTTAGACCTAGTGCCCATATAAGGGTCCCCCCAAAATTGGCTTGGTTCCAAACTGCAGATCGCAAATATTAAGATATTTTAATGAAATTTGGTGCGCTGACTCACATTATTGAAAATTTTGACACAAGCCCCATTTTAACCCATTCGAATTTCGGATCCAAACATTAGTTGGCTTTTACCCAGACTGGTGTAGGGTATTCTATAGTCGGCATGCCCGACTTTAACCTTTTTACTCGTTTTTTTATATATTTGTTTAAAGTAATTTAATTTAATAAAGAGTTTAACTAATCACCATGCTATTTACTCGCTAACTTACAATACTTTTGTTCGCGATGTCCCAAAAATAATGGGCGGGCAATACCATCTCGCTTACAAGATAAGTGAGATTAATGAGTTACCAGCATGGTTACCCATAGTGAAAGAATAAGTAGTTACTCACAAAGATAGATTAAGTGGTTACTCAGGAGTTAGGAAATAAGTGGTTACCCTATATTGTGAAATAATTGGTCATATTGGCAATATAACTTTTTGCATTGAAAAGTTTTCTATTAAGTTGGAAAAATGTTCAAAGAAAATTAATAAATATACAAATTAGAGTTTGCAATTCGGTTTTAACCGTAACCGAAACCGCGCTTAACCGCACTAATTAACCGTAACCGCATGTACAAACCGTGCGGTTACGGTTAAATTATTATATTTAAATTTAAAACCAGATTTTTGTGAATAGTTTAGTATCAAAATTTTTAAATATATTTAGTTAGTAAAAACAATTTTTGTATTTTTAATGCAAAAATTAACATAATTGTTGAAAATTTTTAAATTTTTGCAAAAAAAATAAAAAATTTTACAATTCACGCAGTTTTATAAAACCTGTCTAAAAATTAATACAATTTTTTTAGTTTTTGTGTTTAATCTGGAACTAAAATTTTAATAAATTGTCGTGCAATATTTAAATAGTTTTAAAATGATGTGCATAAATTAAGAAAATGCTACTGATTTCACAAATAAAACTTAATTTTTTAATTTGTTTTTTTTTTTGAAAAAATATGAATTTTAGTATTAGAAACAATCTTCTTATTCATTCGTTATTATTTATTTAATATTATTTTAGAAAAGGGATCTGCAAAAGGTTCTGTACCCAGCAAAAACTTTCATTACCATCCCAGCAAAAACTTTCATTACCATGTAATGAGTTTTAGGTATTGAAATCTTAAGTGTTCACTAGTTACCTTTTAATTACTAAACTACTTATTTTAACATGGTGATGTCATTGGAGGAAAGTCATTACACTGATGTTACCTGTAAGTAGTTTATCAACTGTTCTATAAATAGATGTTGAATATAAATTTAAAAAAGTATAAAAATTTAAAAACTAATAGGAGCTGACACGAATTGATCAGCGTACCTCACGGTTGTCAGGCAAACACTCTAACCATTACACTACGACATCGGTATGATTTTTAATGCTTAACGTACATATGTACACATTTATTGTTGCAGCTGTTATACATGTCTATTTTTCACAAAACTTGTTGTTATTAAATACTGCTTAATGAACATCAACATTTCTGTAAATAGATGTTTAATATAAATTACAAAAAAAAAACAAAAAACAAAACAATGGAAGCAGACACGAATTGATCAGCGAATCTTATGTCTGTCAGGCAAAAACGCTAATCCCTAGGCTACGCCATAGTTATGGTTTTTAATGATTTATAACATATATTATTTGTTTCAGCTATTGTGAATTAGTAATGTGTGGGGTATAATTATGGGTAACTCATTACATTCAGTTTAAAAGTAATTCAAAGGGTAAGGAGATATGAGATCTAAGTAATGCATGAGTAATGACCAGTCATTACCAAGTTTTTGCTGGGGTATATTCAGTTGGTTTTGTTAAAAATTTCTTCTCAAATTCAGCTTCTATTTATACACTACTCCACTACGCTGATGTTTGTTACACCAAACAGCTCGCAAACACGACGATCTTTTAATGGAGTGTGGTGCACTGATTCACATGGGTCCATGGATACAGCCTATTGATTTTGTTTAGAATCGGTCCATGTTTAGTCTTAGTGTCCATATAATGTTCCCCTAAAAATGAGTATGTTCGCAGGTCGGAAATATTAAGATTCTGTGATGAAACTTGTTACACCGACTTATATCGGCCCAAGGATTAAGTCCATTGATTACGGTTAAAATCGGTCCATAGTTAGATATATCACCGATATAAAGGTCCCTCCAAAATTGACTTGTTCGCACGCTGCAAGTCGCAAATACGAATATATTTTAATAAATTTTAGTACGCTAACTCACATGTGCCCAATTGATTCTAGATAGGATCGGTCCATATTTGGAACTGTCACCCATATGGACTATATTTCCTATTTTCTTGTACATACATTAGGTTAAATCAAATTTTCTTAGGATTTTGCTAATTTTCTGTCATTTTGTAGACAAATTTTGACACAAGTCCATTTCAACAACTTATAATTTCAGATCAAAAAATTAGTTTGCTTTAAATCAGACTGGTGTAGGGTATCATATAATTGCCATGCCTCAACTCATATAGTTGCCATGCTTCAGCTTATTTTACTCGTTTTTAATTTTTTGTGTTTTTGCTTTGGATTTTAATAATTTAGCCGTTGGCAATTTTAGCAATTAATTAATTTTGTGTTAATCAAGTGAGTTAAAAAATGTTTTATTATAAGTGCGATTAACCACACCAATTTTAAACGTAACCGCGGTTAAGTAAAACTGCGGTTAAATGCAAACTCTAATACAAATTATTAATATTAGATATTTGGTTATATAAATACATACCTGGTAATGGCAACTAGTTATTTTTAATATTACAATTCCTTTTACATTTGTATGGCGATGTCGCGCAAAACAATGAGTTAGGGTTACACACCAGAGAACTGCAAAATCAACTTTTTTCTTGATTTAATCAGACATTAAAATTCTTATTCACATTTAATCAATCAACAATACTCAATGTTGAATAAAATCACTATCATGCAGCTGAACGTGTAGTTCGGATCAGTTTGAGTCGTCTGTCGAACATGTTTTATTCATATTTAGTCGCTCAAAAAAACTCACTATTGAATAAAATCACACTGATCGTACATTTGAACTCACATGAATAAATCAAAGTATTAGTTGTTTTATAAAATAAAATAAAAAAAATGGTTATGAAATTATTTTTCTTTTATTTGGTTGCAATCATGAATAAACTCATACGCGTTGATTTTTGTTTTTTCTGATTTTATTCTACATCAAAATAATCATCGTTGATCTGAACAAATATGAATGAAATGAATGGTATGAAAATGACAAATGATTAAATCAACGATGCAACAAAAATAACTTGGTTTGATTGATTTAAAATCAGCAACGAATATGTGTATTTGATTATATTCGGCGCTTGAACGCAAACCAATGTTTATTCAGGTGTTGATTATGTATGATGGTTTTGCAATTAGCAGTCGCAGTTCTCTGTTGTACACCAACATACTATGTTATATGGTAATAGAATAAAGAACAGAAATGACGAGCTTTAGCTATCTCGTTCATGTGAATGACATATAATGTGAAATAATGTTGTTTCATTAATTACACTGTGAGACAAATGGTAGGGGTCAGTGATCGGGAAGGGATCAAACTACCGGGGAAAGTTATATCGGTAAAAAAGAAGTTATACGTGTCCCGGCGTTTCGCTGGGTCACCCCTAGGAATCGAGATATATCGATTTGACCTTTGGTGGTCTTTTTTTTTTGACATAACTCGAGAACCACTAGTCCGATTTTGCTCAAACAATTTTAAAAATAAAATAAATACATACAATAAAAATATAACAATAAAAAAATTAAAAATTACAATTCCTTTAATCTGTTCATATAACGTTTTTCTATATACTCAACAGTTTTGCCGGTAAAAATAAATGTATGAAGAAAAAAATATTTTTTGCCTAAAATATTAAAAAAAAGTAATAAACAAACGGTTACAGATTTTTATGGTAGCGTTATCAAACATTTATTTTTACCGGCAAAACTGTTGAGTATATAGAAAAACGTTATATGAACAGATTAAAGGAATTGTAATTTTTAATTTTTTTAAAATTGTTTGAGCAAAATCGGACTAGTGGTTCTCGAGTTATGTAAAAAAAAAGATATATCTCGATTCCTAGGGGTGACCCAGCGAAACGCCGGAACACGTATAACTTGTTTTTGACCGATATAACATTTCCCGTTGGTGTCATCCCATCCCGATTTTGACTGTCGCATAGTGTTACTGAAGTACTCGTATCAAATAAAATATGAAGTTTGTGAATAATCGCAACAGTTATTTCTCAGTAAGACAAAAAAGAAAATTTATGTTTTTAATTTTTTCGTGCTTATGCTGAAGGAGTGATTTTGTACAAAAATAATGCTTCAATTTATGATAAAGAAATAATTTAAATAATAGAATTTCAAATAGAATTGCAAAGTGTTCATAGGGTTCATTTTTAATGTTTGCGATTTTTAATTATTATATCCTACACCACTACGTGGAGAGGGTATAATAAGTTTGTGCTGATATTTGTAACACTTTTTATTTCGATTTATCGATGTCCGCCTCTCCGTCCGTCCGTCTGTCTGTCCATGCATACTTGTGCGCACTATACAGGTCGCAAATTCGAAGATATTTCAATGAAATTTGGTACACAAACCTATATCGGTCCAAGGAAGAAGCCTATTGATTGTGGTTAAAATCGGTCCATGTTTAGACCTAGTGCCCACATAAGGGCTTCTAACCAGACTGGTGTAGGGTATTATGTAGTCGGCATGCCCCACTTTAACTTTTTTACTCGATTTTTTTTAGATTTGGGTCATATTAGAATACCGTAATTAAGAATTTAAGGGTATTTTGAATTTTTTTAAGTGTAACACCTATATGATTTTTTTTTTATAAAATTATAAATAATAATTAGTAAAAAATAGATAAAATTATTTTATTAAGGACAGGTGTAATGAAAAACCGAAAACCCTTAAATGGATCTATTACTTAGTTTAGTTATTTTCCAACTTAATTTAAGTATTTTTTTATAATTTAAAATTCAAAATGATAAAATGTTGCAAAGAATTATAAAACTATTTAAAATAAATAAAAATATACACTGTTTTAAATCGTAATTAGTTTTATTTATTTTAAATATGTTTCTACTTGATTATAATATTTCTTTTTCTTAGTGTAGGTCAAAATTTTACAGAGTTGTCGTATTTTAAAATCCCTTGGATTAGTCTGTGAGTTAAATTTATTCGTATTTAATTTTTCTTTATTTTTTGAATTTTCCTTAATCTATAACAACATTTTAATAATTTAATGAAAATAACAACAACTGTGATTAGTAAAATCATAAATCCAGTAACTACAACAGCAGCACAATCCCAACCGTTTTTCTGAAAATAATTTAAATTCAGGCCTGGTGATCTTAAAAAATCTGCGCCCTGATGTCGTAAAACATATTCAGTCCAATATATGGATTTTTCCAATGGATCCATGGGTTGATCGCGATAACGACGAGACATTAATTTAGCTTTTTCCAAATACGAAGAATTCTCTATTAGTTCTTTAATAGTTTGCCTTAATATTGTATGATTTAATTCTTGATACCTTATACAGAGACCAAAGCCATTTTGTTGGGCTCTGAAAGCATTCATGAATTGGTCATAAATTACGGGAATACCCAAGATAGGCTTACTGTGATATATGGACTCGATTAAACTTAATAAACCACCATGTGTTATGAATAGTTTAACTTTGGGATGAGCTAAAATATCTGCCTGTGGAAACCAATTGCTAATAAAAACATTCAAAGGTTTATGTGGCATAAGAGTAGGATTTTCAAATTTCCATAGAATTTTATATGGCAAAGAGGCAAATGTTTCCAAGAATATTTTTCTAATTTCCAATGGAAAATGTTCACTTTTTATATTGGAACCCATAGAAAAATAAATGACATCTTCTGGGGAAGAATTAATGAATGATGCTATATCCTTTGAAAGATTTTGTGGCTTATGCTGTATATGAAAACCACCAACCTCAATCATATTTGTAACATATGGTCGCGGAAAACTTAAACTATAATGTTGGTTTAATAAAATCAAAGAAAAATTCTTCCTTATATTGTCTAGTGATTTTGTAGCTTTTGGAAAGTACTCTCTATATAATTTATCATGTAGAGGTTTGTGAACTAATTCCCGATGGGCGATCATCAATAAATTATGCCACATATTCTCAAGACGTTCTTTAAAATTCATACATTCTGTAGAGGTACCAGTATGTAGAGGTGTATAAGCCATTGGCGATATATTGTTTACCAAATTATCTATATAAGGATCAGTACCAAATGATGATACTCCAATAAGCGAAGCATTAAAGTGATCAGCAAAGCCATATAAGGCATCTGATTGTAAAGTTTCAACTATGACCAAATCAAAATTTTCTTCCGGAGATTGCAAAATTTTTTTTACATTATCACTGTTAAGCACATCTTTGACAATGGAAGTGTAGTACCAGGAAAATCCCATAATTTCTTCAAATTTACTTATTTTCATATTGGCATAACTTATGACATCTAAAAACAAAGAAATAATTAATAATTTAAAAAAGTAATTATCAAAACTATGCACTGTGGGTCAGCCGAATTATTAAAATAGTTTATTTCACTAATATTTCACAATTAATTCACTAGTTTTTATCTACCAAAATATTCATTCATTCAATTCATACGTACCACCATTATATTTTAGAACTTCCATTACTGGAACATCTCTAAAATTTTTGATTGACGTTTTTTGAGGAAAAGCATTAATGACAGTTAGTTCATGACCTCTAGCTGCTAAAGTTTTTAAATAAGGTTGCACCAATATATACTGTGAAGGTCCCGGAAAGGGAAAAATTGCCAAAATTTTAGCACTTTCCGTTGAGCGGACAAAAATTTGTATTAAAAATATTAATATGAATTTTAATTTTTTTATAAATCTCATATTTAGAATGTCGACCTGTTTAGGTGAAAGCTAAATAGTGAATTAGAAATAAAATTTTAAATAAATTTTTAGAACTGAAATAATTATTATCTATTATATAACGAATTTAAACAAAATATAACAAATTTTTAAATAAAAAAGAGTATTTAAAAATAGACTTGTTTGAGAGCACGGTTAATAGTGAACTCAAATTTGTTTAAATAAACATTAAAAAATATGTATAAAATTAAAGGTAAACAAAAATGTTCAAAAATCTAAAAAGACAATTGTTTTTTTATTTTCTGAGCACAGATAAAAGATTCTTTACGCTTGATTAATAGTTAATTATACATATGGGCTTGCCAGTTTTGAATTAAGTACGTTGACAAAAAAAAACTGGTTCTTCTCTGTTTCATTTCATTCAAAACATCATTAGAGAGTTGTTTGTACATGCTATCAGCATTATTTATATAAACAATCACATATTTGGTATTAAAAGTAGGGTTGCCAGACTTGGGGATTCATTCCTTTATTCGGAGTATTATTATTGGACAAGAAAACGTTTTTATTCAATTGGCAATAGGTAATTTTGTTTGGAAATTTCATAAAATATTTTAGGGAATTTTAGAGAATATTTTGTGTTTCGGCCAACATTCAGAACTTATGTTTATACATTCAAAAAAATAAGTTAGTAGAAAAATTAGTAAAACGTCTTGTATATCAAATTTACTAGTTTTCAGCAATTTTTTGCTGAAATGCCGTCTTCAGCAAAAGTTTTAGTTATATTTTTTTTAGCACTAAACTAATTTTGAACTATTTTTGTTGCAAAATAAATTAGTAAAACTACTAATTTCTTTTGCTACAAAAATTGTGCCGACAACCGCATTTATAGCGTGGACGACAACCCGATAGACAAGATGTAGATGTCGGCATGTTTGGCTGTAGTACAGACAAATGATAAAAAAGAAAATCAACTCTACACAATTTCTGTATTTAAATTTTCAGCAAATAAATTAACTAAAGTAAAATTTCACTACAAGTTTTTTGAGTTTTTTTCAGTCTACTAATATTCAGCCAAAAGTTTAGTGATTTTAGCAAGGAATTTTTTATTTGCAGTTTACTATTTTTTTGGTAAAAATCAGCTCGCTGATTTTCAGCAAACCTTTTGCTGAAATTACCAACTTTTTTGCAAGCACGCTCCTGACTAAAAATTTGCTGACACAGCAAAATTTTTTTCTGACTTTACTGACTTTTTTTTTGAGTTTAGTAATATATTATTTCAATACATTTTAAAATTTGGCAGGAAATTTTTGATTAAATTGTCTGCGATACATCAGTTTAAAGGGGAAATTGTAATAACTCGGCTGTTTTTTAACCAATTTAAGTTTTTGTTACTATCGTACAAAGAGAATTCACTCCAAATCACGATTTCTTAATGTTTATAATTCGAATTAGTTTTAAAATATGAATATTTTTGAGGAAATGTGCAAAAAGTCATATTTTCCCCTTGTAATCCATGTTCCAAACTTCAGGGTCGATATCCAATTATCCTAATTTTTTGGGGGACTTATTTTTACACTCAAATAAATATTTCCAGGGGTAGCGCTGTCAATAACTCAAAATTTATTTTCCTCCATACAAACTGGGAGCAAACCTAGTGTATGTGAGGAGAGCAGGTCATTTATTATAGAAAGACTATGGAAAAGAGTTTTTTTTATTTTAGTATAGAAAAATTTTAAATTTATTTAAGTTTTTTTATTTTAACTTCAGTAAAGTTCACTAAATTAAAATTATAGGCTGAGTGAGGCCGAAAGTAATAAAAAACACGAAATAACGTGATTACTTTTTGAAAATATGGCAACATTGAAGAGATTGTGAAATGGAAAATACACGAGTATGACAGAAAACGCAAAGAAATGAGATCGGTGTTGCCAGAAACTTTCGCTAATTTCTGCTAAATCGTGAAAAAAGAAAAATATGCTTAAAATATGGCAAACAAAAAATTTATGAAAAATGTTGATAAATGATGTAACTACAACATCTGCTAGATTTCATACAAAAATACATATGTGACAGCGCATAGAGAAGGGGACCTAAGGGTAAAAAAAATCAATTTTTTTTTTGATGGTACACCAAAGATACACGTATTTAAATCTTTAAAATGGCTCTCCTGAACAAAACCGGTTTTTAGCCTTAGGTCCCTTTCTATTTTGCGCGTCACATATGCTAAAAATCTGTTGCGTAAAACATATTGCAGTTCTTACTGTACTAGTTTTTGTTAAGTTTTCGTATTAGGTAAACATTTTAGCAATTTTTTTAACTTATACGCGTTTAATCACTAAAAAGACTAGTGTTGATGAACAAATAATAAAAACTGAATCTTGCGTGGACAAAAATCTGCTTTTGTCAAACGAAATATTCTAAAAAGCATTTAGCATATATTTCTAAAAACAAAATATGCAACTTTCGAACTCAATCTACTAAATCTAGCTGAAAATATGCTAAAATGGCAATACTGAATGAAATTAAGTTTTAATTTAGAACGAATTCGCAGTGCGTTTTTAAGTGTGAAATCACCATATAAAAACAGAAACGCAGCTGAAGCCGCGAGGTTGTATCTCTGCGCTTATTTACAGCGAATGCGCAATGTATTTTTAAAGGCTCCATTATAGCTCCATTAAGCCGAAATTAGTTTGGAAGTTAAGTGCGGCGAAATGAGGTACCGTGAGGTAGAAATTTATTTTCAATACATTTTCTTACTTCAAATGTACTTTCAAACTAAGTAGTTGTGTATACTGTCATTAACCAAAAGTAAACATCTAATACGATACTTTACGATACCACAAGACTAGCAATATCGTAAAGTATCATGTCAGTTGTTTACTTTTAGTTAATGACTGTATACACAACTACTTAGTTTGGAAGTACATTTGAGGTAAGAAAATCTATAGATTTCTAATTTACGATACCTCATTTGGCCGCACTTTACTTCCAAATTAATTTCAGATTAAGTGCAAAATTTCCATAAAAACACGCAGCCGCAAGAAGGCAGAGTGTAATGTTGTTGTATTTTTGTTGTAATTTATTGTCTTTAAGTGGGAAATCGCTGACCACTTTTATTACATTTTTTAAATGAAGGGAATAAAAAGGAAAAAAAAGAAAAAAAACTCGCTTCTAGTTCTGCATTATTTCTAAAATCTTGCCTATTTTTTGTTCCAGACATGCTAATATGCTAAAACTAAACCTTTTGTTTTAGCCTTAAATTTCGATAAGTCGCTATAACATCATATTTATACCCTACACCACTATGTGGTCAGGGTATTATAAGTTTGTGCTGATGTTTGTAACACCTAAAAATATTGGTCCTAGACCCACCTTATAGTATACCGATCGGCTCAGAATTTTTTTTATTTCGATTTAACGATGTCCGTCTGTCCGTCCGTCCGTCTGTCTGTCTGCAGGTCGCGAATATTAAGATATTTTGATGAAACTTGGTACACCGACTTATGTCGGCCCAAGGACGACGCCTATTGATTTTGGTAAACATCGGTCCATGTTTAGACCTAGTGCCCATATAAGGGTCCTACCAAAATTATATTGTTTATACGCTGCAGGTCGCAAATATTAAGATATTTTGATGAAATATGGTACACCGACTTATGTCGGCCCAATGACGAAGCCTATTGATTTTGGTGAATATCGGTCCATGTTTAGACCTAGTGCCCATATAAGAGTTCTACTAAAATTATATGGTTTATACACTGCAGGTCGCAAATATTAAGATATTTTGATGAACTTTGGTACACAGACCTACGTTGGTCCAAGGACGAAGCCTATTGATTTTGGTGAATATCGGTCCATGTTTAGACCTAGTGCCCATTTAAGGGTCCTACTAAAATTATATTGTTTATACGCTGCAGGTCGCAAATATTAAGATACTTTTATGTAATTTGGTACACCGACCTATATCAGCCTAAGGACGAAGCCTATTGATTTCGGTGAACATCGCTCCATGTTTAGATCTAGTGCCCATATAAGGGTCTCCCCAAAATTGGCTTGGTTACAAACTGCAGGTCGCAAATATTAAGATATTTTAATGAAATTTGGTTCGCTGACTCACATTATAGAACATTTTGACACAAGTCCCATTTTAACACATTCGAATTTCGGATCCAAACATTAGTTGGCTTTTAACCAGACTGGTGTAAGGTATTGTATAGTCGGCATGCCTGACTTTAACCTTTTTACTCGTTTTTTTCTATTTTGTGTATTTTAATCTTCCTACAATTAACTTTAATTTTTATATTTATCAAACACATAATCGGCTAATTTCTTAATAGCAACAATTAGTCTGTAAATAATTCCATTATAGTGATATTGCATAAAAAGATATAAGTGAACAATTTTACAAATCAAAATATTGTAATAACCAGATAATAAGATCACATGCAAAAATGTTTATCATACATAACTATTCAGCCAGAAAAATACGAATGGCAAAGCATTGGCACAGTACATTGGCACAGTACATTGGCAGAACAAAAGATATTTATAGTAATTTGCCAACATCAAAATGGGCTGGATTTCACCAATTATAAATATTTTAAAGAGTTTGCAAATTATTGGCAATGCAGAAACTATAGCACTTTTCCCCTGCTCTAAAAAGCAAAGGAAAATGATACTAATAAATTAATAAAAATAGCGTATTAATTTTTTTTAAATCTTTGTATTTCATTCATATTTTTATCAATTGAAAATAAAATTTTGTGTGAAAATATGAAACACATAAAATTAATTTCTAATTATTAATTATAGAATAATTATATGTCCGATCTACATGGCAATATCTGTGGAAAAACCCCTAACCGTATAATACCGCAGCGAAAGGGGTCATCTCTATACAAAAATGGACAATGGTAGGCCTTGGACCCTCGAGAATTTCTAATAAAAATTTTCCACTTCACAAAATGGCCCATATCTCGAAAACTAAGCGAGATAGAGCGGACAAAATCTTTGCTTCTTTGGAGTGACCTTACATGCCCTTAGATTATATGGACTAGGATCGGGAGCTATAATTACGACTTAGTATAATTACAAATAAAGCTGTAGTTTTACAAATTGTTTACTTAAATATAGATTTGTTAAATTTAACAAAAAAAATTTCAAAATCAACAAATTTTATTTTAATCAAAAAACAGGAATAAATTTTGTTACAATAATAAATTTTTCTGTCCAGCCAACAGACGTATTATTTTGAGTGTGCATATTGAAAAATATATATTCATAACTAGGGCAAGGAATTCCGTGCAAATGCATGTTTTTTCTCGATAGTCCAAAAATAATATGGACTAAATATGTATCCGCATCATCAAATTTAGAACAAAATGGCATCGATTTGTAGTTTCATATTTTTGCATATTTTGACAAAAATGCATGTTTCTGCATATTTTGACTTCAAATGCATATTTGGTGCTTTTTTAATGCATATGTTGTACTTTTTAATGCATATTTGTCCATATTTTCTATTTTTAGTAGCATTTTTTAATTTTTTTTTAAATTCAAAAATGAGTTTTCTTATGTTAGCAGATTTGATCACAATATGAAAATATGTGAGAAACCAAAATCTAAATTCTTCCATTAAAAGTGAAACACCGTGCGATTTAAATTCAATTTTACAATTTATTTAAAATTGAAATATACATATATAAAAGAACAGAAGGTTCTTGTTCAAACAAAGGTTTAAAAAGGAATCAACAATAATTTCAATATATTAAGCGCATGAATTTGACAACTAAAAACATAGAATAATAACAGTGGTGTTAACATTTGGATTGAAATAGAGTTGCTACATTTACCAACATCATATTTTAATTCAAACAAAATATTATTCTTTTTTTGTTATTTTGAAAATTTAACATTCTTAGAAATCTTGTTGACCAACTGAAAATCTTAGAATTCTGTGTCTACATATTTGCAAAATAACTAACTTATATCTCATTCACACTGAATCCAAAACTAGTAGTTTTCAAATTTATTTTGTTTTCGAATGTCAAATCCCATACAAATTTTAAATCGAAAACTAATAAAAACCGAAAATTTCTAGTTTAGAATTCAGTATGAATGAGGCTTAACATATTTTTTATATTTTGAAGTGCTTGTAACGGGGTTTTCTTCATAGGCTGGGGTAGCTAGTCATGCCCAGAGTCTACTTGAGCACCCTTAAAACCTTAAGTAAAAATAAAGACAGTTAATTTGCCCTTTTCGGGGAAAACTTAAACTTATACTTTATTCTTATATAATTAGTTATTTATTTTATATTGAATAACACACGTTGAACTGCAGTCCTTTTCTTCACCTGGTATCACACGATATAAACAGTTACAAACACTGACACACGGGCTGCCCAAACGCAGACACACTGATGGTGTAAATACGGGTAGTGTACGAAATGACACACTGGTTGTGCCCTTGATGACACACGGTTTGTGTAAGTACTGACACTCGGGTTATGTGAGTGATCGCACTGACTGGCTGGGTCATTGTATCTGAAATATATAAATTTGTATTACACTTCACATAGTGCAGTATGTGACAACCCGAGAAAAAAATTTGGAAATACACTCATAGAAATAAATCGGTAAAAATATCAGAAAAAAGCAATTAAAAATTAGTTAAAAATTATGCTGCAGAAAAAACCTTTAAATCAGCAGATTTTTTTGCTAAATACTAGTAAAATAAGAACAGCAAAAATAAAACTGTTAAATACACAGAATTTTAGTTATATTTAAGTAAACTTTTATTTAATTAAAAATGACAAATTGTACTGTAAAATCTGCAGTTGTGTCAACTCTGTAAATGTTGTTTTTCAACACTTTTGAACTTCAAAAGTGACAACTGAGATAAGAATCTCAATTGGTGTTATCATTTCGTGATTGTAAAAGTACTTGTGCCACCTGTTAAATTAAACATTTGTATTTTTCTGACTGGGCAATAATACTGTCATGCTGGCTGATTTGTGTATTCGAAAATATAAACAAACTTAAGTAATAAATGGGTTGGAAAATCACATACATGGCAGATTTTCACATTTAAATGTGGTAATTACTTTGAGAAAAAATAACAAGTAAAGAAATTATAGTCAGCTAACCCGACCTTTAGATACCCTACACCACAATACGACATGGGCCGTATTGTGGTAAGCGGGATCTGTTATTTGTGTTATGGGAGGTAATAAATATAGTGAAAACTGTGAATGAAATTGCCGAAGAAGTTCATTTAAGCAAAAACGGGAAAGGTGGGTTTATTTGGGGACTGGGTACAAAAGTGATTCGATTTTCTTGAAATTTGTAGGCATAGCTTATAGGAGCTTTCTATGTGAGGTAGGTCTGAGTTAACAGAGTTCGTTCTTAGAAACAAGGAAAACTTATTATCGCGAATCTTACTATTCGCGACCTATACCATATTACTATTCGCGACCTATACCTTGAACAAAAAGTTTATATGGACATACGGACGGACGGACGTCGCGACTCAGAAAGCAATTTGAGTCGACTTGTATTCTATAAGTTGTGTGTTTGTCCATTATTTTTTGTATTCAGAAATATCAGTACAAACTTATTATACCCTCTCCACGTAGTGGTGTAGGGTACGCAAGTACTTAATGCCGATATGATAGCACTAGCTTACACAAAATTTAAAAATATCCTGCGCACTAAGGTGGCTTTTTGTCATTTAGTGCAGATATTTTTATTTTATTGTTATTAATTTTTTATCATGTTTTTAGGGAATATGCGTTTTAACCCACAAATATATCCATGTATTATATCCCAGCACAAAAAATTGCAAGTAATTCTTTACAAACTACTTCTTTTAGTACTTCACAAGTATTCGTTAGTGTATTTTTGCTGCTTTTTTAAAAGTTATTCTGAACAACTTTAAAAAATCACTTCTTTCATTGCTTCCAAAGTATACGTTAGTATATTTTTACAGCTTTTTTAGAATTACTTCTGAACAACTTCCAAAAAACCACTTAAGCATTGCTTCTAAAGAGTAATTGCTCTAAAAGTGATCGTAAAAAGTGATTTTGGTATCACTTGGCATTTCCAAACAGGGGGTCCTGGGATCGATTCCCGGCGGGACTAATATTTTTTATTTAAAAAAAATTTTTTTTTATTCTATTTATTTTTTTTAAGGCTTTTAATGAATTTGTTTAAATTCAATATTTTTTAATTTTTAAAAATATGTATATATAAAAAAATGGTGAGAAATTGCATTTTATGCGCCTGTAGAAATAGTACTGAAACCAATATTTAATTGGATTGCACCTTTTACACTTGTTTAATAAGTACTTTTATTGAAGAGAATAAGGAACAATATCTCGCAGTAACAAAGTGCTGTTTTTATGCCAGGTAACTTTCATATCAAAGAATAACTAAGCGGTAGAGCGCTAGACTAGCAATCGTGAGGTCGCAAGTTCGATACCGGGTGGCGGCAATAAAAAAACTTTTGTAAAATAAAAAAAATATAATATTTTTTGTGAAGAATTTTTTTTTAACTTTTAATTGGTGAAAAAGAGCTTCCTTTGCACTCCTTCAAAAAGTACTGAAAAAATGTTGAAGTGGGAGTACTCCTCTCCTATGACAACTCAATGTTAAAATTATTATTGTTTATGTTAAAAAAAAAGTACATCTAGATCATCAAGTGTAGTGCTTTTTCTACTGCTTCGGCATCTCTTTTTTTGCTGGGATGTGTTACTCAAATAAACAGGGTTGCGTTTTTTGAATTATGATAAATGATTTATTATAGAATTTTATAATATGATTTGGATTCCGTTTTAATAATAACCCAAGAAACATTTTTACGGACTCTCTGGCACGTACGGAATCATGAATCCGGCTTTTACGGTACATTAACGGTCCGTAATACACGTATCCGTCAAAGCTTGTACGTATACGGAACATTAACGGACCGTGTAATCGGATTTTCGAACACAATACGTATACAACTCCGTTTCCGTACCGTAAAATACGGACTTAATTGATTTTAATTTGTGTTCAAAATAAAAACAATTAAATTATTTTAAAAACTTTTTGTGACGAGAAATTGGTGGCGGTAGCTGGAATGGGTTCAACACATCATCAATTAACTAACTTCAAGTCGCATACATACCATTAGATGGTAAGAATAATAAAATTTAGTGCGTGTTTTACAATGATTTGTGTAGGATCGTTTGTTTTTGTAACAAAAGCTCTGTTCCACGTACGTTAACGCGGCTACCCAATTTTTCCAAAATTGTGTGTAAATTGTTGTTGTTTCGAGTAAAACACCATTGTAAATGCAATCAAATAAACCATAACTAATTTATTTTTTCTTTTGCATGTAGATGATCGATTTTATTATGGGTGACTATCTTGAATTGATGCGCTAGATAAAGAGGCTGATGTACTAAATATAGTGTAAATGTAAATAATATCGTTATTAATAAATCTATTAAAAATAAAAAAAAATTTTGTAAATTTAATTTACTCAAAATTAGTCTAATTAGATAGATATACAAGTCCGTTTATGGTCCGAAGTCACTCCGTTTATACACGACATAACGGTCCGTAAATGGTCCGTCATTGACGGACTTTCAATGGACTTGTCCGTTTTTTACACGACACAACGGTCCGTAAATGGTCCGTAAACGGTCCGTCAATGACGGAATTACAACGGACTTGTCAGTTTTTTACACGACATATCGGTCAGTAAACGGTCCGTCATTGACGTCATCGAAACGGATTCGAATCAGTTTCGATGTTCCTTAAAATCCGCTTTCTGGTCCGTATATGGATCCGGAAAACGGTACGTAAACGGAGTTGGATTCCGTTTATGATGGATCGAAAACGGTACTTAAACGGAACGATTTGTTTGTTGGGAATACTTAAGAAAATAAATGATTCAGGTCTAAATTCCAATATTTTCGTTTGAAAAATGTATAGGAATTTTGAATGTTTTATATTGTTATTGCTAGAACTAATTACTTGTGATATGTTAAGGGCATACAATGAGCCTAAGTGAATCAAATTGTATACTGAACAATAATGTCGACCATGGTCGTGTTTCCCGATTAGTGTTGCCACCAGTAAAACAAAAAATTATACAGCTTTGGGTCAAAAATTTTCCAAAACCGTATGAAATTACACAAAAAAATTATAAATTTTTAATATAAATTTAAAATAAAGTTGTATCCACAATTAACTTAAGCTGTTATCACAATTGTTAAGTTTTCTCGAAATTTGTCTGAAAGAGCGCCCATATTTGATTTATTCTCTCTGCCACAATCATTTGGCAGAACCTCGTTATTTTTTTTTTTGTGTTGTACAGTGTAATTGGTCTATGCTTAAGATAATGTAAATATATTGTTTGTACAAATAAATTTCGTATTAAATTTTAAAATAAAAAAAAAAATTTTTTTTAAGTTATGTTTTTTCACTTTTAACATTCAGTATACGAAATTGTTGTAAACTAGTGAAATTAAACAAAACGGACAACAAACTCATTTGAATACCCAGGCAGAAAATACAATCAGCACAATGTTGGTAAACCGTTGTAGATGGTCATACGTTGGAAGAATATATAATTAGTAATTTGGTTTTCTTCTAAATATATTACTTTAACGAAGTAATGGGCTTTACTCTGAGTCTTGACGAGACATTGATTTGTTTGCCCAAAAACTAATCGTCGGCAGAATAATTTGTCCATTTAGTTTGGGTGGAGAATACGTAATGTCAGACAATTCACTATTTTTTGGTTTTTGTTGGAGTAGGTCACAAATAAAACTATTTATTTTCATGTTTTCAATGTGTTTTTCACCAATTTTTTTACAATAGTAAAAAGTAAATTGCATTAAATTCAATAATATGAAAATTATTTACTTTTTCTTAACATTTTATGCATTTTCTCTTATTTTAATTAGTTTTTAGTAATGCCACTAAGTAAAAATTAGATCTGGCATCGTGGTTAATGTCGCACTTACTTGTGAAAACAATTGTGCTGACAACGTTGTCTGAACAAGAACAAAACATGAACAAGAGTGGTCCAATTGTTCGTTGGTTGAACAAATCGATGTCTCGTGAAGACACGAAGTTAAAAACAAAACAAAACAAAAAAATTATACCCGTAAACGAAAACAAACTTAAACCCTTATTTTATCAAAACTTAAGCCTGGATCAGCCAGACGTAAACGTAAACGTATCTCTGCATAGCTGAATTAATAAATTAAATAAGAACAGGAGATGTGTTGTGTTTTTTGTTTCATTCTTATGCATGCAATATAGAGCAAACGTAAATGTACAACGAAAATCTATTCACAACAGATTTTTGTTGTGTATTTACGTCTGCTCTATATTGAATGCATAAGAATGAAACAAAAAACACAGCACATCTTCTGTTCTTATTTAACTTATTAATTCAGCTATGCAGAGATACGTTTACGTTTACGTCTGGCTGATCCAGGCTTTACTATTTAATTTTAAAGCACACAGTTCTCTGGCAGTGTATTATTTTTTGCCTGGGTAGATTAATATGTTTTCATGTGGGTTCTAAACAATGAATTGCATTTATTTCATACTATTTAGAATGTGAACTAAACATTTTGATTACTACAATTCTCGTGTGTATATATTGATAAGATGGTACAATGACTGGTAATTTGTATTACAAATTTACTATAAATGAAATGCAATTGAATTCGTAGATTATTATTAACCTTCAAAGAACAAATTTAGAATATATTTTAAAAGCTAGTTATAAAATCAAAATAACTATTAATTTAATCGGATCTAACAAAATAAAAATTTGTGTCGCAAAATAAATGTTTGACAAAAATATACACAAATATTTGATTATAATATATCTAATACAACTTTTATTAAAATCTAACACCTTAATTATTTTCGTACAGAACAAATAATATTTATGAGGTCATATGCCAAAATTATAAAATATTTTATATACGTATTTCATCATGTTTTCTCCTTTATATACATATTTTTTACTGTAATTATTAGAAGAAAAAAAACTATATGTTCGTGTCAATATGGGGTTAAAAATTAATATTGGATGACGGACAAGCATGGACGTTAACAAGTGCTTATCAAAACAATAATAAAATAATTTTGATATTACAATCGTGTTTCGTTATTCTTCCTACATGTATTATTATAGATCAGTTTGATTTTAAAGATCGTAGAGAAAACAACTTAAATCAGTAAAACAAATATAAAGTAGTTAAAAAAATCTTAAAGGATTAATAAAATGAACTTTATAATTAGACAATTTGTTTGCTTTATTGTTACATGTTTTGTATTATTAACACAACAAAATGTTGAAGGTGCTAAAATTTTGGCGGTATTTCCATTTCCTGGTCCTTCACAGTATATATTAGTGCAACCATATTTAAAAGCCCTAGCGGCCAAAGGTCATAAGCTGACCGTGATAAATGCTTTTCCACAAAAGCAAACCATAATTAATTTTAAAGATGTTCCTGTATTGGAAGTACATGCTAATTATAAGGGTAAATATTAATATAAATATGCTGTAATTATTAATATATTTCAGAATTAATAGGAAAAAATAAGCTTTTCCACAACATACTTTTTAGATACTCCTTTTAGCGATGTAGGCCAAAATAGGTTTAGAGTGATTTAGTACACTTAATCAAAAAGTCTTTAAAATTTTAGTTAAAACTATTAAAAATTAGCTAAAAATTACCATACAGAAAAAACTGCTGAAATTAGCAGGTTTATTATATGTATATGTACAGAAATGTAGTTAAATTTGAATTAAATTTTAATTAATAGAATATAACAACTTAACTGGCTAAAATCAGCAAATAATTTTCCTAAATAGTACACCAAAACATCCAAAAAAAAGTTAAAAATCCTAAAAAAACTTTTGTAGATTTTTTTTTTTGATTTTTTAAAGCAAATAAAAATCTAGGCTTCTAAAATCGGCAGTTCACTATTTTTAGCAAATATTTCTGTTGATTTTAGTTCGTTGATTAACCTTAAAAGTAATAAAATGTATTTTAAAAATAACAGTTTGTTTTTGTTATTTCTAGTCTACTAATATTAAACAAAATTTTCGGCAGATTTTACAGCATAATTTGTCATTTTGAATTAACTCAAATATAACTAATACTGCATTTAGCAAAAACTAGCTAGTTTTTGTACAGAGTTAGTTTTTGCTCGTTTTTTATATATGGGTGATTTCAAAAAATGTGATAAAAACCGTGTAACCACCTAATTTCTAATGCCTGGATTACATTTGAGTTACATATTTCTATATATATCAGCGCATTGTCACCTGTTTTACAAAATTTATAACAATCTGACCAATTTTTGGTTAATACATAAAATTTGTGACTAATTTTATAGGCCAAATGTAAACTCCGTAACAAGTAACTCATAAGGTTTTTTAACTTTAATAGCTTATATTTTAATAAGCAATAAAGCTAAACACTAACTGTAAGAATTTTTATGAAGAGGAAAAGTGCTGTTTTTAATAAAAATTAATACATTTTACAAACTTTTTCGTATATCTTAGCTATCACGACTTCAACTCTGTAACGATTTTTCGTCATAATTTTTGATAAAAATGCATATACCAGAATTTTGGAGTTATCTATTATTTATATTCCGAAAAGTATAATGTTATTTATACCCAAATGATCGTTGGACTGTAAGTAATCATCCAGTATAACATACTTGAAGCTTTTGTGCAGCATGTAACATTCTCGAGATGAAAAAGGTTGTCTTTAATAAGATTTGAAAAAATGTTGTAAACTCCGTTCCTAATTTTTACACCAAACTATTTAATGAGTAAGAAAAACAATGTCATATTTGGATTCACCTTGTAGGCTTCATGCGATTTTGTTTCGGAAAAAAAATTCTGACAAAGCGTTGCTGAAAGAAAACGAAAAAAGTAACCAAATGTAAACTCCGTAACTGTAAACTCCGTAACCACAATTGTTTGCATCAGATTTCATTCAAATAAATGTAGATAAATGTTTAAAATATTTTAAAATAACTATAAACAGAGGTGATTCAACTAATATTTATGTGTCAAAAGACGATTCAACTAATAATTTTGCGTCAAATCAAAAAAAGTTATCAGTTTTTTACCCTAAGCTGCTGGAGCGAAAAACGATTGATTTTGCATTTCATTGGTTCTGAATCGATATTTCGAGTCATTACTGACATTAGTTTGACAAATTAAATTTGTTTCATACAATTTAGGATTTTTTGATCACGAAATGTTATATTTTTAATATATTATTTTGTAACTGCGCAACCGCTGTTTGGATTTTAAAAAATTTTATATTATTGAAAGCATTTAAAAGGACCAAAAATCCAAAATTAAAAAAAAAAAATTCTTTTTCGCGGAATGAATTGTATTTTTATTCGCGAAACAGCCAATTTGATAAACACAAATTATATATTATTGGAAAGCAAGTTGAAAACCCAAATAAGAAAAACTAATAAATTGAAGAAAATTCGTACACAATTTTTTTTTGTTATATCTCTTGCTTGCAGAAATGTAAACTCCGTTACAACAAAAAAAAAATTAAAATAGTGAAAAAAAGTTATTGCGACAACTTGTAGAAGAGATTTTTTGCAATTAGGTTTATAATGACTAAACTTACTGATTCCATTAAGAAAAAACCGAAAAATTAACACTTTTTGCTTCTCACAAATTTGGCCCAAAAATTTATCACATTTTTTGATTTCACCCATATGCGTTTTGACAATTAAAAACTAGCAAGAGCCAAAAACAAGGTAGTTTTTCTTCAGTCTAAATGCATTATAAAATTCTGTAAATTTAATTTTTAATTAATTTTTGGAAGCTTTTTCTGATACTGGGTTGTTTAAATTGTGTATGGAAACATTTTTGATTGTATAAAAAAAGATGCATTTACAACAAATACAAAACGTTAATTTTTCACCAGTTAAACAGTAGACTTGTATATATAATTTTCAAATGATTACCCAGTCAGAAAAATACAAACGGGAAAGTGATGGCAAAGCCCTTTAACAGGTGGTAAAAGCACTAGCGAAAAGTGCTTTCCCATTCCCGGAATGATAACATCATTAGATAAAAGGACCGGCTGTTCAAAAAGAGCCGGAAAAGCACTGGAGAAAAAAAAATTTTGAACTTTGGCAAAACGCTGGCAAAACCAGTAAATAGGTGGTCTGGAAATATATTTTCCAAAATAAAATTTAAAAAAAGTTAATGTGTATTTTTTTTGGTCCTGCCGTGGTTTGAACCCATGCCATCAGATTGGCAGACGACAGCTCTACCCACAGAGCTAACGAGACATACAATACTTTTTGGCTAAACACATAAAGGAGTGATAACAGCTGGACAATTACTGGCTGTGCTAAAATGCTAGCACTGGCAAACAGTGTTTTGCAACTAATATACAAAAGTTGTCTTAAAGGAGTTTTTCAACAAACCAAAAAAATTTATTTTATAAAACAAAAAAATTTTAAATTAAAAAATCAAAAAAAAAAATTTCCAACCATATTTGAACTCGGAACCTTTTTTAACGAAGCGTCAGCTTTTTTGCGCTGTGGTGTAATGGTTAGCGCGTTGGACTGTTGCACGTGAGGTTGCGGGTTCGATCCCCAACCAAGGCAACATCAATTTATGAAAAATAATAATATGTATGAGTTTTTTCTATCCCATAGATATCGCAGCGTCCTCTTTTGGTGTTCCCATAGCACTTAACCCCACCGAAATAAAATAATATAACAGGGCTATGAACTAAAAAGCTTCAACAAAGTTCGCCAACTCACCATCAGATGGCGCGCAACAACTATTCTAAAATTCAACATATCGCGCAATTACAGTGTTGCCATATTTGAAGCCCTTCATCTTTCAACACCTTTCACTTCTTCTCTATCCCCTTTCCAAAGGAAGCAACACGTTAATAAATACGAACAATTTCCTGAGTGTTGCTTCTCTTAAAAAAAAAAAAAATAAAAAATCATTGCTCTACCAGTGAACTGATTTTTGTACCACTGGCAATTTCTGACTACGTAGCAGTGGATAACCACTGGTTGCAAACCTTGGCATAGCACTCTAAGCCTATTTTTGCCAGTGTTTGTTTTTTTATAAACCACCGAAAATTTTGTAAAACAAATACTGGGAAAACGCTTTTTGCAAATGAGTGTTCTGCCAGTCATTTTTTTTAACACCGTGGTTACCCAGTGGTATGCTAGTGATTGATTTTTTATACTACTGGCAATTTCTGACTGGGTATTTTCACGTTAAACGTTTTACCATGAAAAATATTTAGTTCAAATGTAAAACTTACAGTACTTAAAATAAGAAATTTTTCAAAATTTATTGAGGTAACGTTTTTGCAAATCAATTTTTTTGTTAAGGGTCTTGTATTCTGCAGACTCTGCAACTGTTGATATTTTGAAACTATCGTATGTATATTGAAATTTCAAAATTTGTATAATCATAATTTGAAATTTTTTCCTTCTTCATGCAATAATAGTATGGATAAGTTTTTTAATGAGAATAACGGAAAGCTGAATAGCAAAGAGAACTATAAATTAGTTACATTGCATTCCAGGCCTTACTTAGGTGAGATTGCTAAGCGGTCGCACCTCAGTGTAGTTACGTTTGTAATGTAGGAATAGGCACAGGTTCGATTCCTATAGCCGACGGGTTGTTGAAAAAATTTTCATATCAAAACAATCTAACAATACAAATATGAAAAATAATACAATTTAATGGAAAATCACTGATGAAAAAATCACTGTCCATGGAAAAAGGCGGAAACTAGATCTAGTTTGATTTGCAAAATAATGTGTTTAAAATTTTTAGAGAAAAAGGTTTATTCTTCTTCTTAATCTCAAATTATAAATAATTGTATTTTTATGTTCGAAGACTTTTCCAGTATGCAAGAAGTATTGTTGTTTTTTATTTCAGTCACCATTTTTATAATTTTAGATTTTACAAAGCTAGACACTATAATAAACAATATTTTGTATGAAAATTGCAAAACCACTGGAAAATCTTTGAGATTTATTGAAAATATGAAAAAATCACAGTTTAAAAAAAAAATTGTTTTGAAAATTGTCCATTTTTTTATTCGTTCATAGATCTCGGAAAAATGTCATCAGTTTTTTAATCGTGTCGAAATTTTTTTTATTCAAGTACCATTTTTGCATATAAAAGAAGTTGACCAGTTTTCGCCCACGTTTTGCGGAATGTTTTGCAAGACATTAATGCTGCCATTTAGTGTGTACTATGCGATCTTGTAGACTTATGATTAAATATTAAATTTCTTTTTTTTTTGCAGATCTTATTAGTGGCGCTCAAATTGAACGTAACAAATGGGATGAAATGACATTTTTATCGGAATTTTTTTCTAACATCACTAGAACTGTAATAAAAAATCCTGATGTCCAGAAATTATTAAAAACCGAGAAGTTTGATTTGGTAATTTTAGAAGCTCTACACACAGATGCTTGGTATAGTTTTGGGCGGCACTTTCAAGCACCCATGATAGGTGTCTCCTCGTTTGGTACAGATCCTATAATAGATGAACTAATGGGTAATATGTCACCATTGTCCTACGTACCACTAGTAACAGCTGGTCTTACCGAACGTATGTCCTATAAAGAACGTTTGGAAAATGTTATTTTAACATTAATGGAGCTAATACATGTACGACTGATACATATACCTAGAAATGAGAAATTACTGAAAAAATATATGCCTCATATTAAAGATGATATATGGGACTTAAGAACTAACTTTTCATTGATATTATTGAATCAACATTTTAGTTTAGGTTTTCCGCGGCCTTATATACCCAATATGGTAGAAGTTGGAGGTTTTCAAATAAGCTACAAAGCCAAGCCGTTACCAGAAGAAATGGAAAATTTTATTAATTCCTCTCCCGAAGATGTTATATATTTTTCAATGGGTTCAAATTTTAAGTCAAAAGATTTTCCACCGGAACGTATACAAATGATTATTGACGTTTTCCGTTCTCTGCCCTTTAAAGTAATGTGGAAATTTGAAGATGCGAATCTACCGGGTAAACCCGATAATGTTTTTATTAGTTCATGGTTTCCGCAACCCGATGTATTAGCTCATCCTCGCGTTAAATTGTTCATATCTCACGGCGGATTGCTTAGTACTACTGAGACCATTGCACCATCATGGCAAACCAATGTTGGGTTTACCTGTTTTCTACGATCAACAAATGAACATAAGAAAAGCTCAACAATCTGGATTTGCTTTAAGAGTAGATTTCCAAACTCTACCACGAGATTTGTTCAAGTCAAGTATTTTAGAAATGATGCATAATCCAATATATATGGAAAATGTCAAAGCCAAATCAAGAATATATCATGATCAACCTATAAAACCTTTAGACTTGGCCGTATATTGGACAGAATATGTTTTGAGACATAAAGGTGCCGTACATTTACAAAATCCCGCCCAGAAAATGAGTTATATACAAAAACATAGTATTGATACGGTTGGCGTTTTAATTGGAGTATTGTTAGTTGTAGGAGTTGTACTAAATTTAGTTATATGGAAAATTATTAAAGTTATTTTTATTAAAAAATCTTTAAAAATGAAAGTCAACTAAAAAAAAAAAAAAATAAACTATGTTAAACTAAATAAAGTAAATAGTTCATTAAGGTAAAATTTTTGGTAAGTACCCAGAAAAATCTTTTATTACCTAATAAGTAGTTATTGTATATAAAGAAACTAAATTTTTTACTAATTATAATTCGGAGTCAGTATTAGTTATTTCTTTAAAGTTGTGTTTATTTAGCAGCCAAGCTCACGCGCGGCTACTGATTTAATTACAAAAATAATGTGATATTGGTAAGTACATGTGACGCGCAAAATAGAAAGGGACCTAAGGGTAAAAAAGGGTAAAAAAAGGGCATGGGATCGGTCTCATTCGATGCTCAGATGTTGTCCACATCAAAATAAAAAAATTTATTTTTTTACCCTTAGGTCCCTTTCTCTATGCGCTGTCACATACATTTTTTCATTACTAATAAGTATATTAGTAAGCGTATTATTTAACAACTTCTAACCATTTATTTTTAAACTGCTTATCAGCATACTATTTATTTTGGTAACCATTTGTTTTTTTATTTTTGTTCCGCAGCGGGTAAGCAGGCACACAAAGTTTTTACTTTTTTTCAAGCAGTGAATATGTACAATACGGTGTCCCGAAATTGAAAAATCTTACTCAAATAGCGCTCAAACAACATGTGTAAACGAGCTGATTATGGTAATAATAGAAACAAATTAGTTGAGGGTAATTATAGTTCGCTATCCGTGTTTCAAAATTTGCCTTCACAGTAAATTTTTTAAATATTTTTCTCCAACTTTTGGATTTTGTTGGGTATGGAAAAAATATAATACAATTTGGGGTGCACTGTGGGGCCCACAGTGTGGGCCAGAATCATCGAATTTCAGCCAAAACAAGAATGTTAAATATATAAGAATAAAAAGTATCGCAAAGGGTGGTCTCGTAGTTTCTGATCACGAATCTGAAATAAAGAGATTTTAATTTCAAAATGGAGGATCACAGATGACGGCCATGAATTTTTAGTTTTTAATATATTGGACTTAAAATAATCAATTCTATAGGTCTAGGGGCCGCTGTTTACAAATCTGATATTAAAATTTTAAAATTATAATTGGACGATCTAATATGGCGAAAAAAAAATTTGTATTGAAGTTTCTTACATCGTCTGATTTACTTAAAATTCCCACTAGTCGAAATTTTTGGATAGCAATATGGATAGCAACATGGCGGATTCAATATGGCGGCCACAAACTTAAAATTTCAATGTCCCGTGTAAAAAATATCACATCTGGCCAGATATCAGTAGATCTTACCAGATCTGATTATATCTCAAAATTGGGGACAAATTTGAGATCTAATTAGATCTGATCAGATCTAGGCATATCTGGTGCAATTGTCCAGATTACTTTAGATTTGAACAGATTTGGCACTAGATCTGATCTGATCTTGCCATAAGGTATTATCACATACGTCATATCTGATCATATTTGATGCGATCTGGTACAGGATCTAATTAGATTCAATCATATCTTTTTAGATCCAAAAAGATCCGATCAGATCTAAACTTTTTTACACGGGGTATTGGGAAATTAATTATTCCATATGCAGGTCTTAAGATCGCTAATAACGAATCAGAAATAAAAAAAAAAGATTTAATTCAAGATAGCCGATCCAAGATGGCACGAATGCAGCATAAAGCCACATTCACAATGATGGAGTACTCCACTCTGCGGAGTGGAGTGTACTAAAATAGAGATGGCATGATACAAAAAATATGTAAGTGCGAAAAAGAAAGCAAACTCAATCATTGCGGCCTTAAATCAAAAATTTTGTATTTTAACTGGTGGATACAATTTTTTTAGTATCCGATTTGAGTACGTACTAAAAGCATAATCATTGGATCGTAGCACAAAACAAAATTCGCCGTTCACTGCCGAAACTAAATTGTTTTTGCAAGGAGGTTTAAAAAATTTTTTTTTTCCCGAACGCAGGGGGATACATCGATGTATTTGGCTCGAGGGGACCAACGATTTGCTATAAGGGTCATTGGTCTCAAGTATCCCGTTCTAGTATTTACCCACTAGACCTCAGTTCCTACAACCATAATGTACAATCCTAATGTCAGAAAATTAAAGATCGCAAAAAATCATTTTTCTAAGGAAATTTTTCGATAATTCCAGCATAAATTAATTTATTTTGTTGCCGAACGTAGGGGTCGCAAATATTAAGATATTTTGATGAAATTTGGTACACCGACCTATGGTAGCCCAAGGACGAAGCTTATTGATTTTGGTTGACACCGGTCCATGTTTAGACCTAGTGCCCATATAAGGGTCCCCCCAAAATTGGCTTGGTTACAAACTGCAGATCGCAAATATTTTAATGAAATTTGGTGCGCTGACTCACATTATAGAAAATTTTGACACAAGCCCCATTTTAACCCATTCGAATTTCGGATCCAAACATTAGTTGGCTTTTACCCAGACTGGTGTAGGGTATTCTATAGTCGGCATGCCCGACTTTAACCTTTTTACTCGTTTTAAATAAAATTATTAAAATTACAAGAAATGTATGTACATTATTTTACATAACATTTTTTCGTTTAATCGATTAATTTTAAAATTTTATTCGATTAATCGGTTAAGAAGAGAACCCGAATAATTATTTGAACGATTAATCGATTAAATAAAAATGTCGATTAATTGAATACCCTAGATCTCCCTCACAAGGCCATACTTGTTAGTGATTATTATTAACCTTCAAAGAATATATTTTAAAAAGAATTAAAGCTACCCAGCAAAAAAAAAAATCATCAAAAGAAGAGATAAAGAAGCAGTGATTTGGATTTCGATATTGTGAAAATTTGGACACTGAACCAATGAATTTTACATTGGCTTGTCATTGGCTTCTTTTATGATCTTTTTAATGTTTTTTAATTGGTGAAAAGGAATTAATTTTTATTCGTAAAAAATTGAAGCAAATCACTTGGACCTTACAATTTGTCTCAAAATAAATAAAGTTAAGTGATTAACCATAGTTATAAATGTAAAATTTATATGGAAATATCTGTAGTCAGATAGATTTGAAAAGATGCAGTTTTGTCTTCGGCCGGGGTAAAACCCAGTTTGTCCAAATTAGTCAAAAGTCTGCCTCCTTTGAAATAAAACAGCTATCGTTTCTTTAGTTAAATTCAATTGTACGATCCTGTATCGCACACAGTTTTATTTACCAAGATCTTAAACTACTTAAATTACTTAATCTAATGAATGTTATTCTTTAAACGTCTTCGATGATTCGGTGCACAGGATGATCTTCGGAAACTCTGGCAGTGGTTGCAGTTCCTCCAAATGTCGTTAGCTCTGTCACTGGGCTCCATGAAATAACCCCCCACGAAATAACTCCCCAAAACGAAAATGAAATAATGCCCCAATTTTCATAATGAAATAAACCCCCACAGAAATGAAATAATACCCCAAACAAAAATGAAATAACTCCCCCTATGTGGGGGTTTATTTCATAATGAAATAAAGCCCCATTTTCAAGATGAAATAAGTCCCCATTTTAAAATTCAGTATTATTTAATTTTTTTTTTCATTGTAAAAATTACAAATATTTACGTATGTTAAATATGCACATTAGACTGTCCCTTAAAATAGCGATTTGTCGATTTTCGTTCATTACACCCCCCACTTTTATTGGAAATGGTCCCAAATAGAAGAAATCGATTTTTTTTTTTGAAAAACGTTAACCCGTGCCGAAAGTTGGACGAAAATGGCCCCTTTTGGAAAAAAGTGTATTATTATTAAAAATTCCCAAAATTCGAAATTTCAAAAAAATTATTTTTTATTCCATTTATTAATTTCATATAGTCATAATGATTCATATATAGAATTTTGACTTCATCGGATATCATTAACCCACTTTAGCCTGGAATCCAAAATGACCCACAAATTTGATAAAAATGCAAAAACGTATTTTTTTTTAAATTAATTTTAAAGATTTTTTAAAATGCCTAATTTGGAGATGTCGATTGCTATTTGTACCACATAATAGTTGATATTAAAGAGAAAAAAAATATATTGGAAAAATGATAATTCGAATTTGGGTTTGGACCGACTGCTCTTCAGGACATTTTACAAAAATTGCTCATTTTGTCAAAAATTTTAAAGTTTTCATCAAATTTTACACGGTTTTCGGAAAAACAGCACTCAAATTTGGTTAGATTATAATTATCTTTTCATTAAAAAAAAAAAAAATTAACCCTTAGTGGCCTGGGGTGAGAAAAGACCCATGGAACTTAATATTAATTATGATTACGACATTGTAAAGCCATTAAATTTATAAAAAAAAAATATCTCAACTGGATAAAAATAATTATTTTGTGTAACGTGATCCATGTGGGGTTAATTTTTATACTTTTGGCCAAAAACGCCCCACTAGGAAATTTACAGAATTTAGCTATAAATTGTCTGAGGGTAAATCAGTTAGTTAAGAAAAATCCGAAAAATTTTTCCTTCACCAAAACTATTAATTCATTCTGTATTTTTTCTACACTCATTAAATTATATTAAATAATGGTTTTATACACTTATTTTTTAATAAAATTGTTCTACGTTTTACCACATGAAACGTAGTACTAGGAACAATTTTTAGATTCACTGTAACTGATATTTACTCCACGGTGTAATTTTACTGTTTTCGTTAAAAATTGTTTATATGTGTATTAATTCTATCTACTTTTAGCTTGCAATTTGAAAGAATCTTAATTTTAGAGAAAATGAAATAACACCCCAAAAAAATATTTGGGGATTTATTTAATTTTTAAAATTTGGGGATTTATTTCATAATGAAATAAGTCCCCAATTAAAATACGAAATAAATCCCAAAATAGGTATTGAACTACGACCCGTAAACGGGGAAACGAGGGAATATGGTAAATACGATTAGTAAATATTTCTAAGTAACCCACGAGAATAGTAAGCAGGTTAGTCGGGCTATTTCGGGGAAACTAGGGAATATGTTAACTACGATTAGTGACTCACGAGAATAGTAGGCAGGTGAGTCGGGTTAATTTGGGAACTGTAATCAGGCTGGCTTATTCGTGTATACTTCGGCCGCGGGACGAAGTATAATAAAACTCCAACTGGATTCAAGCTTCCTTAGGCCATACAACTTTTCCATTATAAGTAATAGGTTTTATTAACCTAATAAGAATTACTAAATAGAATATTTGCCCATTCAAGTGAAAATATATTGTTGGTTAGGGGTATCATTATTTCCATTAGTTATATGAATAAGTAGGTTATTTGTAACGGCACGTTACAACTTCATTCAAAATTACATTTTTGGAAATTGTGAAAAAGAACTGCTTTAGACGCGGAAAATCAGAACTTAATGATATTTTGGAATCAATGGAAAATTGATTTCTTAGGGTCATATCCACTTTTTTTGCTGGGTATTTATAAAATCAAAATTACTATTGAATTAATCTAATCTAACAAAATAAAAATCTGTGTAGAAAAGAAATTGTTGACAGAAATATACACAAATATTTGATTATGATATATCTAAAATAATTTTTGTTAAAATCTAACACAAAAAATATTTATGAGGTCATATGCCGAAATTATAAAAACATTTTATATATATATCTTCATGTTTTCTCCTTTACATACATATTTTTTATTGTAATTATTAGAAGAAAAAAAAACTATATATTCGTGTCATTATGGGGTTAAAAATTAACAGGGGTTAAAAATTAACAACATCGTTATCACCAGATGGCACTTTGTTAAAAATATTGACAATTTTCTTTTTTTATTTGAATTTAAATAATAACAAATAACAAAGCAAAAAAACAAATGGATATCTCAAATTTTATTATTTGAATATATTCCGCGGTTGTTTCTTCCTTATTTTGAGCAGTTTTCAACAGTTGTTGAGTTTTTAAATATAGGCTCAGCTGATACTAAATGGTTGCTCAGGTAATACTAAATTTCAGCGCCCTCTACCGATGAGTAGTGTAAGTTTTGATTTCCTATCTCTATAATTACTAGTCTCTGAAAATTAATATTGGATGACTGACAAGCATGGACGTTAACAAGTGCTTATCAAAACAATAATAAAGTAATTTTAATGATTACAACATATCAGTTTGATTTTAAAGATCGTAGTGAAAACATCTTAAATCAGTTAAACAAATATAAAATATTAAGTTGTTAAAAAAAATTTAAAGGATTAATAAAATGAACTTTATAATTAGACAATTTGTTTGCTTTATTGTTACATGTTTTGTATTATTAACACAGCAAAATGTTGAAGGTGCTAAAATTTTGGCGGTATTTCCATTTCCCGGTCCTTCACAGTATATATTGGTGCAACCATATTTAAAAGCCTTAGCGGCCAAAGGTCATAAGCTGACTGTGATAAATGCTTTTCCACAAAAGCAAAAGATAGTTAATTTTAAAGATGTTCCTGTATTGGAAGTACATGCTAATTATAAGGGTAAATATAAATATAAATGTGTTGTAGTTATTAATTTATTTCGGAATTAAAAATAAACAATAAGCTCTTATACAAAATATTTTTTCGTTGCTCTTTTAAGCGATATAGGCCAAAATAGGTTTAGAGTGATTCACAAGAGCTTATGCATAAAAAAGTACACTTAAAGCAAAAGTATGTAAAAATTTTAGTTAAAACTACTAAAAATTAGCTAAAAATTACCTTGCAGAAAAATCTGCAAGGTAATATATAATATACAGAATTGTGGTTATATCTGAGTTAAATTTTAGTTAATAGAATATAACAACTTAAACAGCTAAAACCAGCAAACTATTTTCCTAAATATATAGTAGACTAAAAAATTACAAAAAAAATTTTAAATTCTCAAAAAATTTGTGTAGAAAGTTTTTTTTCGATTTTTTTAATGCATATAAAAATCTAGCCTTCTGAAATTGGCAGTTCACTATCTTTAGCAACTATTTCCGTTGATTTAGCAAAATTTTTATTAGATTGTATAGCATAATTTGTCATTTCTAATTAACTCAAATATAACTAAAATTCTGTAAATTAAATTTTTAACTAATTTTTGGTAGCTTTTTCTGATATTGGGTTGTTTAAATTGTGTATGGAAACATTTTTTATTGTATAAAAAAAGATGCATTTACAACAAATACAAAACGTTAATTTTTCACCAGTTAAATAGTAGTCTTATATACACAATTTTCAAATGATTATTTTCACGTGAAACTATTTACTCCATCTTGGATTTCTCTTAAAACAAGGTCCCTCTATTATATTTGCCGCATATTGATCTATACCCGCACATTTTTTTGTATAGTGGTAAACTTTATCACATTCACCATTGCATCTAATGCCACTTTCACCCCTAATAGCTGATCTGCATTTACTGCATTCAACCATAGTTCAGTGATTTTTCACAAAATTTAATGTTTTCAAATAAAAATAAATAAATCTTTATAATTTTACTTTGTATTTATATTTTATCTAATGTTTTTAATAGTCTCTATCTATTTTCAAACACTTTTTTTGTTATTTATTTTTTTTTTTTATTTTTTTATGCAGAGCTTTTGATATTTTGCTTGTTAGTTCTTCGACGTTTCACCAATTATATGATCAGATAAGGCATATGTGATAATACCTTATGGCAAGATCTGATCAGATCTTGTGCCAAATCTGTTCAAATCTAAAGTGATCTGGACAATTGCGCCAGATATGCCTATATCTGATCAGATCTAATTAGATCTCAAATTTGTCCCCAATTTTGAGCTCTACTTAGATATGGTAAGATCTACTGAGATCTGGACAAATTTGATCTTTTTTACACGGGATAATCACTGATTAAGCCTGTCCATAGAAAAATGCAGAAACTAGATCTAGTCTGATTTGAAAATTAATGTGTTTATAATTTTTAGTGAAAAAGATTTATTCTTCTTCTTAACCTCAAACGTACTATTTTTATGTTCGAAGATTTTTCCAGTTTCAAGAAATACTGTCGGTTTTTAGTTCAGTCACTATTTTGACGAACAATAGCCGTTTTTTCTAATCACTTGGATTTAATAAATCCAAAAAGTATTTCTAAAAGTGCTCAACAGATGGGGTTAGATTCTTCCTATTTTAAAAAAATTTTCTGTCCGTCACTTCTTTCACCCTAATTTTTAATACCGAATTCGATGATGAAGGATTCTTCTTTAACATTTAATTTATAATTATATTTTACATAAAACAGCGATAAACAGTCTGCCTTTTCAGTTTTATCATTTCAATTTATATTTTTACACAAGTGAAAAATTCCATTGCAATATTTAATATTCACTAATTGGATTTAATTAAATTACTTACTGTAGAGTGAAAAATTGCCATTTCTATTTGAGCTATTTCTCCATGTCCAAGATGAAAAATATGTATTTGGTGAGGTGTAGTTTTTTTTTCTAAACATATTTCATAAAAAAAAAATTTAAGAAAAACCTTTTATTTGTTAGTTTTTCGATTTTTTTGTTTCTCTTTTAATTTTCATTCGAATTTTTTTCTGACATTAAATTAGTAGGCTGTTTCATATATTTGTGCTTTTATTGTGGATTTATTAAATCCAGCTTTTTTTTTGGATTTAATAAATCCATTTTTTGTATGAAAAATTCTAAATCCAGGTGATTAAAAAACACACTAAATATTTTGTATGAAAAATGCAAAACCACTGGAAACTTTTTGATATTTATTCTAAATATAAAAGCGCTGCAGGAAAAAATTATAGTTTATAAAAAATTTGTTTTGAAAATTGTCCACTTTTTAATATGTTCATAGATCTTGCGAAAATATCATCAGTTTTTTAATCGTTGCGAAATTTTCAAGTACCATTTATGCATATATGTGTTGTATTATATTTAATCCGTTAATTTTAAGATGTCTGATCCTAGTGTTGGGGCTGCCATCAACCTCTAGACAGGCAAATTTAAATCAATTGAGTTTCAGCCCTAGTTGCTAGAAGCTCCAATAGAGACTGCTGTGATTAACTACTAATTTCTTTTTTTGCAGATCTTATTAGTGGCGCTCAAAAGGAACGTAACAAATGGGATGAAATGACATTTTTTTCGGAATTTTTTGCTAATATCACACAAACTGTAATAAAAAATCCTGATGTCCAGAAATTATTGACAACCGAGAAGTTTGATTTGGTAATTTTAGCAGCTCTAAACTCAGATGCTTGGTATAGTTTTGGGCGCCATTTTCAAGCACCCATGATAGCACTAATGGGTAATATGTCACCATTGTCCTACATACCACTAGTAACAGCTGGTCTTACCCAAGGTATGTCCTATAAAGAACGTTTGGAAAATGTTATTTTAACGTTAATGGAGCTAATACATGTACGACTGATACATATACCTAGAAATGAGAAATTACTGAAAAAATATATGCCTCATATTAAAGATGATATATGGGACTTAAGAACTAACTTTTCATTGATATTATTGAATCAACATTTTAGTTTAGGTTTTCCGCGGCCTTATGTACCCAATATGGTAGATGTTGGAGGTTTTCAAATAAGCTACCAAGCCAAGCCATTACCAGAAGAAATGGAACATTTTATTAATTCCTCTCCCGAAGATGTTATATATTTTTCGATGGGTTCAAATATTAAGTCAAAAGATTTTCCACCGGAACGTATACAAATGATTATTGACGTTTTCCGTTCTCTGCCCTTTAAAGTAATGTGGAAATTTGAAGATGCGAATCTACCGGGTAAACCCGATAATGTTTTTATTAGTTCATGGTTTCCGCAGCCTGATGTATTAGCGCATCCTCGCGTTAAATTGTTCATATCTCACGGCGGATTGCTTAGTACTACTGAGACTATTTATCATGGCAAACCAATGTTGGGTTTACCTGTTTTCTACGATCAACAAATGAACATAAGAAAAGCTCAACAATCTGGATTTGCTTTAAGAGTAGATTTCCAAACTCTACCACGAGATTTGTTCAAGTCAAGTATTTTAGAAATGATGCATAATCCAATATATATGGAAAATGTCAAAGCCAAATCAAGAATATATCATGATCAACCTATAAAACCTTTAGACTTGGCCGTATATTGGACAGAATATGTTTTGAAACATAAAGGTGCCGTACATTTACAAAATCCCGCCCAGAAAATGAGTTATATACAAAAACATAGTATTGATACGGTTGGCGTTTTAATTGGAGTATTGTTAGTTGTAGGAGTTGTAGTAAATTTAGTTATATGGAAAATTATTAAAGTTATTTTTATTAAAAAATCTGTGAAACAGAAAGTCAACTAAAAAAATGAATAGAATATGTTAAACTAAATATAATAAATAGTTCATTACGGTAAAATTTTTGGTAAGTACCCAGCAAAATATTTTATTACCTAGGTATTGTATATAAAGAAACTAAAATTTTTACTAATTATAATTCGCCGTCAGTACTAGTTGTTTTTGTTAGACGAAGTCGTTTTCAGAAAAAGTCTAGCTTACGCGCGGCTACTTATTTAATTACAAAAATAATATGATATTGGTTAGTATAAATTTTTTCAATACTAATAAGTGTATGAATAAAATTATTATTTAACAACCCAGTGTAGAAACGGTAATGACATATCATTATTTTTTGGACTACCAGTAATGACACCGACTTACCTTCTGCATTATTTTAAAACATATAATAATGAATTACTGATAATGACTTACTTTTATCATTATTTCAAATAGAAAATAATTTTCTAGATTATTTTGAAAATTTTTTGAAATCTATTTTTAGACTCAATATTTTTTAAACACTGGTAAGGATATGTGTAACCACATATTTTTTGATTTTTTGTATGTTGGCGAGTAAGCTTACTTGTGTGCAGCAGGTCAATTATGTTTTTTTCTATTAAATATTACATGTCGATATAGCTCAAATGGTAGAGCTGTTGACTGGCAATCTGTAGACCCAGATTCGATTACCGCACCAGCAAATTTTATTTAAAAAAAAATACAATAAAAAATATTTTTTTTATATAATTTATTTTTTTTGAAAATCTTTTTTTAGACTCATTATTTTTGTCAGTACTGGTAAGCACATAGGTGACGATATATTTTTTGATTTTTGTATGCTGGTGGGTAACGACAACTCATTATTTTTCGCGACATCGCCATATAAAGGTAATAAGAAATGTAATAACAAAAGTAACTAGTTACCATTATCAAGTATGTAGTTACATCACAACATATCTGGTAATGCTTTTCTACACTGGGAACTTCTAATCACTTATTTTTCAACTGCTTATCAGCATACGAATAACAATTTATTTGGTAACCACTTATTTTTTTATACAGCGGGTAAGCAGTTACAAAAATTGTTTGCGTTTTTTGGAAAGTCTTACCCAAATAGCACTCAAACGATACATATTAACGTGCTGATTGTGGGAAGAATACAAAAAATTTATCGAGGGTACTTTTAGTTCGCTATTCGTGTTTGAAGTTTTCCTTCATTATGAAATTTTTCAAATTTTTTTCTCTAACTTTTGGACAAAAATTAATAAACAGCACTCATATCTGAGTTTTTTTTTGGGTATGGAAAGACGATAATACAATTACCCAGAAAGAATTAACAAAATTCTAATTAAATTTTTAAACACCTTTCTCATACCAAATTTGTAAATACAAAAAAAAAACTTTTTAAAAAAGCACCAACAAAGAATTTTGTAAACCCAAAAAAAATTTTTGTTTTTTTTGTATCTTTGAATTTTTATTTTTAAAGAATTTTTATATGAAAGATAACAATTTACAAACGAGTTACAAATATTTCAAACAAAAAAATTTATGGAAATAAAATTTCAATTTAAAAGAAAATGTGATTGCTTCTACAAATTCCCATTGTTGGTGCCTACACACATAATAATCCATGCTTAAAAATACGAAATTAATGTCAAAACAACAAAAACTTTCGTAAAATAAACCATTTTTCGTATATTTTACGAAATTTTTTGTTATTTTGACATTTTTTTCGTAATTTTATGCATGGATTATTATCAGTGTACTGTTTTTTCTGTGTAGGGATGTACTGTGGGCCAGCATTATCGAATTTTGGCCAAAACTACAATATTGAGTATATAAGACTAAAAATAAAAAGTATCACAAAGGGTGGTTTCGAAGTTGCCGATCACGAATCTGAAATAAAAAAAATTTAAATGCAAAATGGCGGATGGCGGCCATGAATTTTTAGTTTTTAATATATTGGACTTAAAATAATCAATTATATAGGTCTAGGTTTCTTATATCGTCTGATTTACATAAAATTTCCACCAGCCGAAATTTTTGGATAACAAATTATAAATCTGAAAATTCAGATTTTAAAAATTCAACACGGCGGATGCAATATGGCGGCCATAGACTTAAAATTTTAATGTATTTTAAAATCAGTTATTCCTTATGCAGGTCTTAATAACGAATTAAAATCGCTAATAACAAATCAGAAATTAAAAAAAACTTGAATTCAAAATAGCAGATCCAAGATGGCGCTAATGAAGCCTAAATCTAAAATTTAATATTTTAGTCGTTTATTTAACCTTCTTTTTCAATTTTCAATTTCACAATTTTCTTGAGCGTAAGGTTTCTTTTTTATATATAAAAATTCTTTATTTTCGATATTTCGCTACTCCATTATGTAGCATCTTCAGGAAAAAAAAAAATTTAACTGGTGGATACAAATTTCTTAATATCCGATTTGAGTAAGTACTAAAAGCATAAGAATTAGACCGCACCACCGTCGAATCTAAATTGTTTTTGCAAGGAGGTTTCAAACAAATTTTTTTTTGCCGAACGTAGGGGTTGCCTTTTTAAATTTTCCGTTATATATTTGGCATTTACAGTCTCTTTTACACTAGTTTTTAGTGAAATCTTTTGTGGACTGCGGGTTGAATGCGGGCTAACGCTTAACGAATACTCGAAAAAAACTTCAACCCGGCGAACAAGCTGGACCACATACAGTTTGAACTTCCTGGTTTCTATGTTCCTTGATTAAGAGGCGTATTTCTAAGCAGTAAGCAGTACATGTGGATTACGACACAGGTTCAATTCCTACGGCTGGCAACTGAGCAAAACATTTCTATATAGTTACAAAAAACTATTTGAATCATAAGTAATAATTTAGGGTGGGTTAGCATAAAATCGATATACCCGACTTTAACTTTTTTATTCTTTTCCATTTGTTTTTTAATGTGTATAAAATAAATCACAAATTACTCAAACAAATTATCAAAAATGAGTTGTATTTATTTTGTTTTTTTAAAAAATAAAAAATTACTGAATAAAATAGGTGTTATAAATTCTTCGTAAATTTAACTATTGTAATTAAAATACATTTTTCTTCTACAGAAGAATGTTTTTTTTTTACTTAAATAATACAACCCAAACAACTATCAAATATTGACTGCAGAATTTTTTTGAGTGTGTTTATTATGTTAAACATAATAATGGTTAATATTTGTATAATTGACCATAATTTAAGTCTTCAGCATTATCCACCTTATAGTATACTGATCGACTCAGATTTTATTCGATTTAGCGATGTCCGTCCGTCTGTCCATTTATTTTTGTGCGCACCCTACAAGTCGCAAGTATTAGAGTTTGCTGTTCGGTTTTATTCGTAACCGAAACCGCGGTTTTTTTTAGCCTCAAAACCGAAACCGACAAAAATAAGTCGGTTTTCGGTTTCGGTTTTTAAATTCTTCTTAAATACTTTATCAAATTAAAATAATTTAATAAATTGCAAAGATTCATAAAAGAGCTCTAACACCTTCTGATGTAGCCTCCGAATAATGGGAATTATTGGAAAGTTTATAATTTTCTGAGCCATTATGAGTTATTTATTATTAATTTTGATGCACTCATAAATACGAGTCCAATATGTTTCATTTATAAATCTAAAATTTGAGCACTCTGAAAAATTTTTAATGAGTCTTCTACGAGTAAAAATTTCAGAGCGCTCAGTAAAATGTCGGCTGGGATATTATTGAATCTTGAATTTCAAAAAGGCCTCAGCTCCTATTTGATAAAATTTTGTATTTAATTGTAATTAAAATTTTCTCCATTAAACATTACTTTAAAGAATTTTTTATTTTTGTTATTACGGATAACATAAGCTGAGGCTTATAATTTTAGAAAAAAAATTGCACCAAAAAAATCAAGTGGTTTAAGAGATTTTTAGTTTCACATATTCATTTCAGATTTTAACCCTATATTTTTCAAAAAGTCGTTTTTCGTAGTCTGCGATATTTATAAATTTTATCTTTATATTGTTTTAAATAAATTGCTAAAATTTAAATTTATACTCTCGAAAATACAGATTTAGTTGCGGACAAAAGACTAAAAAAAATTTAATTCATAATAGTTTTCCGCGTTTTTTTTCTCCCGCAAAGCCCTCGAAACGGCGTTATTGCATATATTTGAGTGAGAAATTCAATAAAATTTTAAGCAATAAGTATATTGTGCGTTTTAAACTATTTACTTTTTATACTTATTTAATTATTTAAAAAAAATTCTATTATTAGCACAAGAAAACCGAAAATTAACCGAAACCGCGGTTTTTATAATTTTGAAAAACCGAAACCGCGGTTTTCAGATTTTTCGGTTTTTAGCAAACTCTAGCAAGTATTAATAGGGTTTTCATATAAACTCGTATTCTACTCGTAAACGGTGTAAACCTGATATATTTATGAGTTTAATGTCGAACTCCATATATCAAACCTCTAATATAATTTGATGAAATTTGGTACATTGACTTACATCCGACCCAGGTCGAAGCCTATTGAGTTCGGTTAAACCCGTTCCATTTATAGACCTAGTGCCCATATAAATGCCACCCAATGATTGGCTCTTCTGCTTTTTCGCACACTATAAAATGCTATAGAAATTGGCATACTGATGCATATGAATTCAGGGACAAATCCTCTTCATTTTATATATAATCTGCTCATCTTTAGCATTGCGCTTATATGAACTAATTTTATTCCTAATACACCTAATACTAGGAAAAAACGAGTAAAAAAGCTAAAGTCGGGCATGTCGACTATATAATATCCTACACCAGTCTCATTTAAAGCCAACTAATATTTGGATCCGAAATTTGAATGGGTTAAAATAGACTTGTGTCAAAATTTTATAGAAAATCATAAAAGAAGAGTAATCCGAAAATATAGTCCATATGGTCGATAGGTCCAAATATGGAGCGATCCTATCTAGAATCAAAAGCTTTTTCCTTGGGACCATGTGAGTCAACGAACCAAATTTCATTGAAATATCTTCGTATTTGCGACCTGTATGGTGTAAACAAGCCAAATTTGGGGGGTACCCTTATATGGGGAGTAGGTCTAAAAATGGACCGATTGCAATCAAAATTAATAGGCTCCGTTCTTGGGCCTACATAGGTCTGTGTACCAAATTTCATTGAAATATCTTCGTATTTGCGATCTGCAGCGTGTAAATAAGCCAATTATGGGGATACCCTTATATGGGGAGTAGGTCTAAACATGGACCGATTTTAACCAAAATCAATAGGCTTCGTCCTTGGGCCGTCGTAAGTCGGTGTACAAAATTTCATCAAAATATCTGAATATTTGCGACCTGTAGAGTGTTCATAAAAATGCATGGACAGACAGACGGACGGACGGAAATCGTTAAATCGAAATAAAAAGTGATTCTGAGCCGATCGGTATACTATAAGGTGGGTCTAGGACCAATATTTTTTGGTGTTTTAAACATCAGCACGAACTTATAATACCCTCTCCACGTAGTGGTGTAGGGTATAATCAAAATTTTGTAATTATTTTCTAATTTTTATACCAATTTATTTACAAAATTTGGACTTACAACCAGACTGTTATAAGGTATAATATAGTCGGCACCTCGTACTTAAACCTGCTTATTCGTTAAATGTACTGTGAGCGACAACTGTACACATAATAAACGTAGGTTTATTATGTTTACAGTTTCATTGTACTCTTTTGAAATTCTACTTTATTTAACATTTTAATTCTTTGATTATATATTTTCTCCTCTCTTAGATATATAAAAAAACAACAATATTTCAATAACAGAAATCGTACACTCATAGACATAAAACTGTAAAAATAGCAGGAAAATCAACTAAAAATTTGTTAAAAATTATATTGCAGAAAAAACTGTTAAATAAACAGATTTTTTCGCTAAATACTAGTAAAATAAAGAAAGCAAAAATAAAACTATTAAATTTATAGAATTTTAGTTATATTTAAGTTAACTTTTAGTTACATAATTGAAAATGAGGCTAAATCATTTACTGGAACTTCATCAAAATTGATTACAATCTCCCTCACAAGACCATATTTGTTAGCTACTATCTTAAAGGTTAAAAAGTATTTTGCAATATATTATTCTCTCATAGTTAAAGTGATATTGAAAACAAGTGATAAGAAGTGTTTAATTTTTGTACTCTTTATGATTAGAATGTGAATAGTTTTATTAATTTAAGATTAGATTTCTTTACAAGGAAACAATTTCCGAAGCCACTCAATGATCTCGCTGAAATTTTGATATGCCAAATTTCATATTTATGGGATAAAACTGTGGGTTAAAAAGTGAAAATTTGTATTGTTTTTGAAGAAATTTTGAAACAATTTCAAGGAAATTAAGTCAAGTTCAATAACAAATGAAATGACTATATGACCTATCCAGTGATATATAAAACTTACATAATTGTTTATGTTAAATAAAATAATTAAAAAAAACTGATAAAATTAAGTGGACTTTGTGTCTGGGTTGGTATGGTAATGTTATGAATTTAGCCACCGAAGATAAGAACAGCAAAACTAGAACTGTTATATTTACTGAATTTGAGTAAGTAATCTTTTAAAAATAACATTTGATAAAATTTTCCTAATTTCAAAAATTCAGTAATCCTGGTAGCTTATCCTATGAAAACCTCCATGTTTTTATAGAAAAACTCTGAAAAGTTTATCAATTTTTCTGAAAAAAATCTCGTGCAAACAATTCTACTCTCTGAAGAGTATGAATTTTGGATATTTGATAGAGAAGAGAAATCTAACATCAACCTGTCTCATATTTTCTTCCACCTTCTAAACCTATATTTTGACCACTTAAATTACCGAGGTGATCAGAATTTTTTGTGCTGTGACTTAGATTTATGTAGCGATTTTCGTTTTCTGGAAAATACGAAATTTAGTTCAAACTTAAGGGCTTTGCTACTAATACTAAATGTATCTTTCTGCCAAATTTCATAAAAATCCGTCGATTCGTTTCCAAGTTAAGACGATGTCCTTTAGAGGTATCCTAATGGAGTCTTGTCTATCCTTGGACTAAAATAAGACTGTTTTGAAAAGCTAAAGCTTCAACCTTACTTTGTGGTTGTTATTAACAGTTTTGAGTTGACTTAAATAAGTTTCTAAGATTTTTGAAAATTGCGTTTGTTTTAAAATATTTTTTTAAATTTGACGAAATTTTAAATTAGACTCTTTCTCGCTTCCAAACCGTGTAATGTTCACGAAAAATTTCTTTACAAATAATCTAGTAAATTTTATTTTTGATCGAAATAACTTAATTTGTTATTATAAAATACTCATTTGGCGCATTTGTGGTCAATTTAATATACCCCTCCTGGAGGCGGTTAGAGGGTTAAAGAAAAACTCCATAATCAGAACTAAGATCGATTTGTTTCTTAAATATTTGTCAAGTAAGAATTTCTCAAACATTTCTTATTTAAGAAATATTTAAGACAAAAATCGACCTCGAGCCTCATTCATACTGAACCCAAAACTAGAAGTTTTCGTTTTTTTTAAGTTTCCGATTTGAAATTTGTATGGGATTTGACAATCGAAAAATAAATAAATTTGAAAACTACTAGTTTTGGGTTCAGTATGAATGAGGTATTAGTTCTGGCTTTAAAACTGACCCTTAGATTCCAACAATTTATCGTCCTAGGAAATCAGTAGACATTTTCCCAATCAAAAACACAGGATTAACTGATATTAAAAAAAAAAAAAATATTGTGATACTTTTTGATATAAACATTAAAAATACAAGAATTATAGTAAGTTTTTTTTTTAATTCTGGGGTGGGCAAAAAGCAGTCTAGGGTGGGCTTTGCCCACCCCAGACCGGCCTAAGTCCGCCAATTTATTTGAGCTAACTTTTAGTTAATCGAATGTCAGAAATTATACTATAAAATCTACAGAAAATTTTGCTAAAAATTAGTAGACTAGAAATAGCAAAAACAAACTGTTATATCTATAAAACTTTTGTTATTTTTAAGTTAAATTTAGTTGAATGAGCAGTCTATTCTACTAAAATCAACAGAAATATTTGACAAAACGTTAGTAAACCGCAGATTTCAGAAAGAAAAATTTTTATTTGTGTTAAAAAAAATTTCAAAAAAATTTCAAAAAAACTTTGAAAATTTTAAGTTTTTTGTTAGTTTTGAGGCTATTAATTATTTAGCTAAATTTTTTTCTGATTTTAGCAGGTAAAGTTGTTATTTTCTATTAACTAAAATTTAACTCAAATATAACTAGAATTCTATATATTTAAAAGTTTTATTTTTGCTATTCCTATCTTACTAAAATTTTTCAGTTTATCCTGAAATATAATTTTTAACTAAGTTTTAGTAGTTTTAACTACTATCAAAATGTTTCTTTTATGATATAATTTAACTCGTTTTACAACTTTTTTTGAATTTCGTTAATTTGGGACATGTTCTCATTAACACAAATTTATATTTTTATACATATAGTTTTTATTACCTTAGATAAGAGATTATGCCAATAAGAAAACCATGTTTTCATTAATTTTCTTTCTCCTATCACAGGGCTGGAAAAACTATGACACGCATTTTGGGTGGCACGTGTTCTTTTGTTGACAATTTTTAAAAAATTTAAATTTTATTAGAGGACCAGAAAAAAAATTCTGTTAAATGTTAAATTTCGCTACAAAAATGTGTTTTTAGCTCGATAGCAGTGAAATTTTTCATAGAGAGTAATTAAAGTAATTAAAAATCTGTATCGAAACTATTTTCTGTTTACAGAAATATGGTTAATTACTCGGAAATTCGTTCTTAAGAAAATTTCGCTGCGATTGGTGTATTGGAAAATTGAAAAGAGCTAAAATTTTTGTAAAAAATTATGGGAAAATTTCTTAGAAATCTAGATTGAAAGGAATTTAAATTACACTGTGGAACAAATTCAGGTTAGCAAAAGTTAGGTCGATTCTGAGAGTGAAGGGTGAAAATAAAGGCTAAACTAGAAGACCCGTATCGCGGCGTTTCCTTATGTTAGTTCGAATTTTTGTATGGTTTATTGGCTATAACTCGTCGACTAATTGATATTTTTTAAATCTGTAATTTAAAAAAAAAAATCAATCAAATCAATTTTTTTTAAAATTTTAATTGTTGCACAGGTCTCTAGCAATAATTTGGGTCTTTTAATTTAGCCTCTATTTTCACCCCTCACTCTCAGAATCGACCTAACTTTTGCTAACCTGAATTTGTTACACAGTGTTATTCGATAAAAAAAGCCTCATAATCGGAAAAAATAAAAAAGTTCCAGAAATTTGGACAAAAATATAAACAAATTTTAATAAAATTGGATTTAAAGAATTATGTTTTTTCACAAGGAAAATAAGTGCCAAATAAACACCAAAAATTGTTACATTATTTTTTGATGTTATTTAATTCTTGCCCTTTGATGGCTATTTCATGAAAGATACTCGTATTGCCGAAAAATATATAAATCTGTAATGAAATTTTTAAAAGAGAAATTTAAAAAATTGTTTGAAGAAAAAGGACTTTGAAATGAAAAATAAACTTAAGAAGGCACGCGAGAAACTTTTATGAAAGAATTTGTCCATTTCTGGCATGCAGAATGCACGCACATGTCCAATTTTTAATTAAATCGGTGGGTGACCCCGGAGATACTTTCTTTGAAAATAGATTTAAAGATAGAGGTTTTATTTTTTTGTATTGGGTGCTCTTGAATATTGTATACAGTTGATTACTAAATATTCATTTATAGTCCTCAGTTAGCACTGACCATTCATTTAAAAAGATATACTAAGAGCATATAATAAAAATGAAGATATTTTTGGTTTTTAAAATACTTCTTATATGCTTTTTATTTATAAATCAATCTAATGGAGCTAAAATATTATCAATATTTGGTTATCCTGGACCATCACAATATATAATGGCATCGGCCTTACTTAAAGGTTTAGCAGAACAAGGGCATGAAGTAACCTCCGTATCTATTTTTCCACAAAAGAAACCAATTAAGAATTTTAGAGATATAGCTGTTATGGAAAATGCCCATTTATTTGATGGTAAATATAATAGCAATTAAGTGCAATAATTGAACGAGTTTCAATTGCTAATATAAATTAATACTTTAATTGATTCTGCATCTATCATGTAATCATAGTATTAATTACAAAAAATTGTATATGATTAATTGAAACAAAATCCAATTAAAGTTGTAGTAATATCAATTAAAATATTAGCATAAAATTTTAGTAATTTTCTTTGATATCACTGTGAGACAAATGGTAGGGGTCAGTGATCGGGAAGGGTTCAAACTACCGGGGAAAGTTATATCGGTAAAAAAGAAGTTATACGTGTCCCGGCGCTTCGCTGGGTCACCCCTAGGAATCGAGATATATCGATTTGACCTTTGGTGGTCTTTTTTTTGACATAACTCGAGAACCACTAGTCCGATTTTGCTCAAAAATTAAAAATTACAATTCCTTTAATCTGTTCATATAACGTTTTTCTATATACTCAACAGTTTTGCCGGTAAAAATAAATGTGGGAAGAAAAAAATATTTTTTGCCTAAAATATTAAAAAAAAGTAATAAACAAAAGGTTATTGATTTTTATGGTAGCGGTAACAAACATTTATTTTTACCGGCAAAATTGTTGAGTATATAGAAAAACGTTATATGAACAGATTAAAGGAATTGTAATTTTTAATTTTTTTAAAATTGTTTGAGCAAAATCGGACTAGTGGTTCTCGAGTTATGTCAAAAAGATATATCTCGATTCCTAGGGGTGACCCAGCGAAACGCCGGGACACGTATAACTTGTTTTTGACCGATATAACATTTCCCGTTGGTTTCATCCCATCCCGATTTTGACTGTCGCTTAGTGTATTTATCAAAAAATGTGTGTTGCAAAATTTTCACTTACTCGTATCAGCACGTTATGACATTTTCCTATTAGTAATAAAAATAGTTGTTTCGAATCATTTTGAAAGAAATAATTTCGCATGAAGAAAAATTTATAAAAATTCTTTGCTATATAACTTTTTAAATTTTTTATCATTAAAATTGCAGTAGTGTACCAAAATAAGCGGACAAAATTTTTTAAGATGTATTCTACGAAATATGTTCTTGTTCGTCACGAATACATGTCGCAAAATCTAAAGTAGAATGTTTGTATTGTCTGTTTGATCACTTCTGAAAGTATTCAAATAGAGACAATCTGACAATAAAAATATAAACAATAATACAATTTAATGAAAAATCACTGATGAAGCCTGGCCATTAGAGCGTACCAACTTACAGGCAAAAAAAAAAAAATGCTCCATACACCCTCCAATCAGGGCTGCCATATAATTTTTTGAAAAATCAGCAATTTTTCCCAAAAAAATCGGCATTTTCGGGACTTTGATTTAAAAAATCGGCATAACATCGGCACAATCAAAAACACTTATGAAATTATATATATACTCTTAAAAAATATATAAAAGAAATTTTCAGTGTAAAAAATATGACTTACACTGAAATTAAATTTAATAATTTACAATCAAATTAAAATTAAAGGTTTTTGAGATAAATTAAATAATAAAAAAGAAATGTTAGTTCAGATATTAACGTATGTCAATACTAAATAATTAGTTCCACATAGAGTTGGGCTTAATCGTTGTTTTTGGTGACTCGGTCTTATCGTTCAATAAAATTCATTGAACTAGTTCGTTCAAATGGTTTAATCGTTCGTTTTTGGTATCGCTCTTTTTTGTCATGAGCCTTTTCTGAACATGGATTCGTGTGAACGGTGTCGTTCGTTCGACAATTTATTACAATTTTATCAAAAATTTTAAATTATTTAGAAAAACATTTAGTTCTGTAATAAAATTAATAAGAAAGCGATAAAATTTTCTATGACTAAAAAAAAAGAACGAAATGAACGATTGAACGATTGAAAGAAATGAACGAAAAGAACGAATAATGGTGAACGATGTCATATCGTTCAATGAACTGAACCGTTCAAATGAACTAGTTCGTCCATGAACGACACAACTCTAGTTCCACAATTTTTAGAGATATTTTTTCTCAATCAATTCGCATAAAAAAGTTTTGTTTTTATGAATCAGTGAATAATTTATGTTATAATAACTTTTAATCAATGATTTGATATTAAATAAAGTGAGATAATGATTTAGTACAATTTATATTGAATTAATATTGATTCGATTAAATAATTTAATTTATGAAATAATTCGCGAAGTACAAATCAATTTAACCATTTTTAGTTGAAATGGTTTGTTAAAATTTTATTAATTTGCTTGATTATATAAAATGAGTCTAAAAAATCAAACTGATTCTTTGAGTAAGATATTTATTGAATAAAGTAGCAGATAATTTAATCTATGAAATGATTAAATGATGCGAATCGTTCGGATAAAATTGAATCAGATTTCAAAATGAAATTAAAGAATTACGTTTTTAAAATTTTGCAACATATCGGCTCTTGCTATATATTGCAATAATAATACTTTTACAAAATATGGAATATTGTTCTTCTTACATTTTGGAGAAATACAAAAATTGCAATATGACATACAATCAAATGAATCTTTGAACGATGTCAAAAGTTGTATAAGAATATTGCATGGGATACATTTATATATATTTGTTCCTTTTACTCCTGCAAGGAGCATAGGGCCGCATTTACATTTAGCCGCATTTACATTTACATAGGGCCGCATTTACATTTAGCTTCCAATTATTGAATTTAAGATTCATTTAGTAAAATAGAAAATTCTGTGAGAATTTCAAAAATAGAATTATTTTACTACACTCAAAAAAGTTTTTCGGTAGAATCTACTGAAAATGACAGTTAAAACAAAGGCATATGCAGTTAAGAAGGCGATAAAGGTATTTACCTTTAAAATAACTAAAACTTTTGTTATTTTTAACTGTTGAAAAATAACTATCAAATGCATTAAAAATAACTACCAATGTCGCAAAATTAACTGCTAAATTTTTACTACAAAAATTTCAAAACAACTGACAAAATCAGTAAAAACTACAGTTTTTTACAGTCAATTCTTCTTGTTTATAAATATATATTTTAATAAAAAAAATATTTTTTTCTTTCGATTACAAAAATATGTGTTATTCAACCTTCAACCTATTTAAAATTCGAAGTAAAAATTCCGAACTGTTCTCCGTGCATTGGAGATACAATACAAGTTTCTGATTTTTATTTTCAAACTAGAAATATATTAATAATAACAAATATAAACTAAACAAGAATTTTTAAAATTCAAAAAATTCAACGAATTTTTTTAAATAGCTACCAAAAATAACTGTTTGCTATAAAATTACTGTTTTAGTAGTTGTTTGTTATGGTAATAAAAATAACTGCTTTAAACAACTGTTACGAAATTACAGTACTTTTCGTTAGTTGTTTTCGTAAATAACCGTCATAAAAGTTGTTTTACATTTTTCTATAGAAAAACAACTGTAATTTCTGTTACTTTTTTGAGTGTATTTATTAATATACAGAAAAAAATTAAAATTGCGTGTTCTTTGAAATAAAAAAAATCGGCATTTTTCGACCAAAAATCGGCAAATCGGCATTTTGCAATTTTTCAATAAAAAATCGGCAAAATGCCGAAAAATCGGAAAATTTGGCAGCCCTGCCTCCAATATGAAGTATTTTTGTAAGGAGGTTTCAAAAAAAATTTTTTTTTTGCCGAACATTGGGTTCGCCATTTAACATTTTTATACCCTACACCACTATGTGGTCAGGGTATTATAAGTTATGCTGATGTTTGTAACACCAAAAAATAGTGGTCGTAGACCCACCTCATAGTATACCGATCGGTTCAGAATTTTTTTATATTTCGATTTAACGATGTCCGTCTGTCCGTCCGTCCGTCTGTCTGTCTGTCCATGCAATCTTGTGCGCACTCTACAGGTCGCAAATATTAAGATATTTTGATGAAATTTGGTACGCAGACCTACGTTGGCACAAGGACGAACAAGTTTGATTTTGGTGAACATCGGTCCATGTTTAGACCTAATGCCCATATAAGGGTCCTACCAAAATTATACTCTTTATACGCTGCAGGTCGTAAATATTAAGATATTTTGATGGAATTTGGTACACAAACCTATATTGGCCCAATAACGCAGCCTATTGATTTTGGTGAACATCGGTCCATGTTTAGACCTAATGCCCATATAAGGGTCCTACCAAAATTATACTGTTTATACGCTGCAGGTCGCAAATATCCTATTGATTTTGGTGAACATCGGTCCATGTTTAGAACTAGTGCCCATATAAGGGTCCCCCCAAAATTGGCTTGGTTACAAACTGCAGGTAGCAAATATTAAGATATTTTAATGAAATTTGGTGCGCTGACTCACATTATAGAAAATTTTTACACAAGCCCCATTTTAACCCATTTGAATTTCGGATCCAAACAATACACCAGAGTGGTGTAGGGTATTGTATAGTCGGCATGCCCGACTTTAACCTTTTTACTCGTTCGTTATATATTTAGCATTTGCAGTCGGATCTTAAAGTGTGATACATCGATGTTTTTCTTTCGAGGAGACCAGTGTTTTGCTCTAAGGGCTATTGACCTCAAGTATCCCGTTCTAGTAGTTACCCACCAGATCTCAGTTGCTACACCCTAATGTAGCGCCCTAATGTCAGAAAATTAAAGCTCGCAAAAATCATTAAACTTTTGCTAAGGAAGTTTTTCGATAAACCCAGTAGAATTTTTTTTATATATTGGTTGCCGAACGTAGGGGTCGCCTTTTTAAATTTTTTTTCATTGGATTTTTCCTTTATAGCAAAACACTGGTCTCCCCGAGGCAAAAAATCGATATATCACACTTCAAAATCCAACTTTAAATGCCGAAGCTATAACAAAAATTGAAAAAGGCGACCCCTACGTTCGACAAAAAAAAATAATTTTTTTTTGAAATTGCCTTGCAAAAATACTTCATATTGGAGGGTGTACTGCGAACTTTTTTTGAGGTACGGTCTACTGTCCATAGAAAAAATCCAGAACCTTGATCTAGTCTGATTTGCAAATTTAATGTGTTTATAACTTTTGAATAAAATGTTTATTCTTCTTCTTAACCTCAAACCAACTAAATTAGAATTAAGAAAAATATGTACATATTAATTACAATATTAATTGTATTTGGTCTATACGACGCGTTTGAAAAAACAACACTTTACTAAAAAAATAAAAATGCCCGGTTGGCAGTCCATCTCCAATATACACAAATTGTCTGCACTTGTACGTAAAAACCATACGTCAGTGTTGCAACATTTGCGAAAAGGTGACACGGAGGAAATAAGAAGATAAACAAAAAAATCTAAAGTAGAATGTTTGTATATATTTTTTTTTTGAGAAAATTCGTCAAAATCGCCAGATTTAAAAAATTATGCTTAAAAGTATCATTAAAAATCCATACATATCTTTATAATTACACTCACAATATATTTTCCATAATTGATTGAGGTTTATTTGAAAAGTAATAGGTAAACTTTGTTTTCAATTAAAGAATCAATTAAAATGCATGGAAATATAATGTTTAACTTTTTGTATAAGTCAATAAAAAACAAACTAAAAAAAAAATACGTATCGGCTGTAGGAGTTGATATTTTCAGTCAAATGTTCTATTTTTAGTTTTCTATTTTTAGAAAAAATAATTTAAATTATTTCGTTGTTTTCTCTTTTAAAACAAAAAATTCAAATATTTTCCATTTACTTTTTTGTTAAAATAGTTTGTTTATATACCAAATTATATCAATTCAAATTACAAGAAATTCTTTACTCATACACACAAACATAGCCAATAAAAATAAGTACGTGTGTGTTGTGTGTGTAGTGTTTTGAAAATTCAAAAAGAAACTTTCAAATATGAAAAAAAAACAAACCACAAAAGAGGTTTTTCTAACGTTTTGTCAGTTAAAAATTGAAAATTATTTTAACAGACTTTTCAATTATTTTTATTTCTTTTATTGATTGTTTAAACAATGTTTGAAAATAGATACCAAAATGGTTTGAATATAATGAAAAATCAGTAGTCCTTTTTTTAATTGTGTTTTAAATTAATTTAATATGTATGGTATTTTAGGTTGTTTTTAACAATAAAATATTGTGATTGTACTTAAAATTTTTGGTGAAATATTGATTTTTAGTTTGGGGAAATGAAAAATATATACTTACTCCAAACTTCAAAAAGTTTTATGCGGGAAAAAGAAACGCGGAAAAAATAGCAAAAAAAGAAATGCCAAAGCAGTAGAAGAATTCTTAAAATTAATGATCCAAATGTATTTCTTTTTTTAACCATTCAGACCCAACCAGCCGGAAAAATTTATTGATTTTGTAACTTTAAGGTAAAATGGTATTAAAACTATTAAAATTTCCTGATGTCAATGCATATTTTATCAAATATAATTTAGATAAAAGTATAATTGAAATTTTTTATCTAAGTAAACCTATAAGGATTGAATTATATTTGCAACTTTAAGAAAAAACATCACATCTTACAATCGTGTATGCTGCGTCTCAAAGGATTAATAGAAACACAAATGATTGTAATATTGAGTTGTGAAGGGAGTGGAGTACCCCACTTCAACATTTTTTCAGAACTTTTCAATTGAAAATGAAAATAAAAAAAAAATATACAAAAAAAATGATATCTCTTTTTTTATTTAAAAAAAATTTTTTATTCGACTTGCGACCTCAACATAACCGCTGAGCTTTTCTTGGATAAGAAAATTGATTGGCATAAAAACACCACTTTGTCACTGCGAGATATTGCGTCTTATTCTTTTCAATAAATTACTTATTGAACAACTGCACCAGGTGCACTTCAATTCAAAGTCGTTTTTATTCCATTTTCACAGGTGCTTGGAAATATCAAATGATACCAAAATCATTTTTTAGGATCACTTTTAGAGCAATAATTATTTAGAAGCAATACATAAGTGAGGTTTTGGATGTGGTTAAGAATTACTTCCAAAAAGCTGTAAAAGTATTCTAACTGTAAAAAATGAACTCCATATAGATCACGTTACATAAAATAATTATTTTTATCCAGTTGAAATTTTTTTTATATCAATTTAATGGCTTTACAATCTCGTAGTCATAAATAATATTAAGTTTCGTGGGTCTTTTCTGACCCCAGGTCACTAAGGGTTAAATATTTTTTGAACAAATGTAAAAAAAATTACAGTCTAACCAAATTTAAGTGATATTTTTCCGAAAACTATATAAAATTTGATGAAAACATTCAAATTTTGTTAAATTATTGACAAAATAAGCAATTTTTGTAAAATGTCCTGGAAAGCAGTCGCCCCAAACACAAACTCGAATTATCATTTTTCGACCAAAATGGGCCATTTTCGTCCAACTTTCGGCATGGGCTAACGTTTTCAAAAAAAAAAAAAACGATTTCTTCCATTTGGGAACATTTCCAATAAAACTGGGGGTGTAATGAATGAAAATCGACAAATCGCTATTTTAAGGGACAGTCTACTACTGTATATTAATGTATTTATGGTGTTTATGAAATTCAAAAGCATTTGCTTTTTAGACCACCCAGGTAGAAATTGCCGACGTTGCAACAAAAATTGTACTGGGAGAGCACTGTTTTTTACGAAATGCCGGTACTACTTAAAACGTGCTTTGCCAGTACTGTTTTCTGAAAATTAACGACCTTTTTTTAATTTATTAAAATTAACAATTTTATGTATTTTTGCATCTATTACCCAATTATTTATGTAAGAGAGACATAGCCATTCTTTTCTTGTAAAGTTTCGAAAGAATACATTAAAAATCTGTGATGTACACTAAAAGGACAGTAAAGTACTAGCAAACTACTAAATTTGTTATTAAATGTACTGGGATAATACCAAAAAAATAAAATCGCAAGCCTTCGCCAACGTTGGGAAATAACTACGGCCAAGCGTTTATTGGTGTTATCATTTCGACAACATGCCAGTACAGTGAAAGTGAAAATCCGACGCATTGCCAGTACATGTACTACCATCTCCAATACCGGGCCGACATTGTGCCGTTTGTATTTTTCTACCTGGGCAATTTTAACAGTCAATTAAAATATAAATTGACTCAATTAAATATTTGTTTAAAAAGAAAATTTTCTTTCTTTAATTAGATATTTTAAGTTAATAATTTTCATATTCAATAATCTTTTATATAAATATTGCATTATATTTTCAGCTGTAATGTCTGAAGTAGCGGAAGAAGTTACTCAAGACGGATTTTTCAAAGAATTTCGTAAATTCTCTGTTATAGCATCTAAGATGGTGACAAATGTTTTGGAAAATCCACAAATTAAAGAAATTATGAAAAATGAGGAATTCGATTTATTGATCGTAGAAAATTTCTTGGCTGAAGCTCTACTCGGTTTGGGTGAACATTTTAAAGTCCCCATTGTATGTATATCGACTTTGGGTACTATGAATTTTCTTGATTATATGGTAGGTAATACATCACCTCCATCATATATACCACACATGTCATTACCTTTCGATAACAATATGAATTTAAAAGAGAGATTACTGAATTTTGTAATGACAGCTGGAGATAAATTGCATTACAATTATATTATAGCACCACTTCAAGAAAAACTATATAAAAAATATTTTCCTTCAGCATCTTTGACATTCGATGAAGCACGCAAAAATGTTGCACTAGTGCTATTGAATCAACATTTTTCATTAAGCTTTCCTCGGCCGTATGTACCAAATATGATTGAAGTTGGTGGTTTACATATAAAACAACAACCGGATCCATTACCTGAAGATCTACAACAAGTACTCGATAATGCCACCGAAGGAGTAATATACTTTTCTATGGGTTCCAATGTAAAGAGCAAAGATTTACCAGCCGAAACTTTAGCTATCTTTTTAGATACATTTAAAGAACTAAAAGTAAAAGTCCTGTGGAAATTTGAAGCTGAATCTTTACCTAATAAACCTGATAACGTGTTTATTAAATCTTGGTATCCGCAACCCTCTGTATTGGCTCATCCCAATGTTAAGCTTTTCATATCACATGGTGGTTTCTTAAGTACAACTGAAACTATATTCCATGGTAAACCTATTTTGGGTATACCCGTTTTTGGTGATCAACCTATGAATGTGCAAAATGCTGTTAGATCTGGATTTGCTCTCTCTTTGACACTGGGAAACATTACAAAGGAATCATTTAAGGCAACAATTGGAGAACTTTTAACAAATGATCGTTATACAAAGACCGTTCAAAAGTTATCAAAGCGCTTTAGAGATCAACCGCAGACACCATTGGAAAAAGCCATCTATTGGATAGAATATGTTTTAAGACACGAAGGGGCAGTTCACATGCGTAATGCTGGCATAAATTTAAATTTTTGGCAATATCATAATATCGATGTTGTTGCTATATTAATTGGTGGTATTGTGTTTGTAGTTTTATTGTCAGTTTTCATTTTATATTTATTAAAAAAATTGTTATGTAGTAAAAAATTAAAGAAAAAATCACTTAAAACTAAACGTAGTTAAATTGTTAACATCAAATATAATTGCAAAAAAAATTCTTTTTATCAAATATTATTTTCTTTAATAGGTAGCGAAGCTAGAACAAATTTGGCTCTTACGGAAATAGTACTGCACCAGTTTAGATTAAATACAAAGCATATCCTGTAACGAAATTAAAATTTAAGTTGTTACCCAGTAAAATTTTTTGAACTGGTTGCCTGTGAAACCAGTGCCACTACTGGCACGCGTGTCATTATTTTGCCAGCCCTGGCCTATTAATCTGTAGAGTTTGGATAACAAATTTTCGTCGGATCTTGACGTGTCAGATGTGGTTTAGCTAATTTTCTCCAACTCATTTATTCAGTTCTAAATTTTGATGAAATTTGTTCGAAAGATGTTTTGTTTTTCCAGTAAGAATATTTTTCAGTATTATATTGGTATTTTATATTTTAATTATGTTTTAATTTATATTTGGAATTCTACCTAATTTTTCACCACAATAGGAAAGTTTTAGTGTTTTTTTTTATATTTAATTCCTAAATTTTAGTTAAAAAATACAGTAAATGAAACTAATGTTCCGTCCTAATATAAACAAAAACTGAAAAAAATCCATGAATTAAAAAAAAAAAACTAGATTTTACATAAATAAACTGAAAAACTGCTAAGCGTTCTAAAAAACTGCAAAAGACAGTTTAAACTGGCTATATGGCAACACTGTTTCGGGCCAAAACTAAAATGTGTAATAGTTACATTATGTATTTAAATGTTATTTATTTGTTTATTGTTACTCGTAAATTCTGTGCTATCTATGTTAATTGTGTTACAGTAGTTTCAAGTAATGTTTTCATATTTTATGTTGTATTTTAAGATTTCTAGAAGATGCCAACTATTTGATGGCGAAAATTTGAAAATAAATAAAGAATATATTAATAAAATAAAAAAAAACCTTGATTTTAGATAATGATTCATTTAATTTAAATAAAAACGGTTGAAATAACAAATAAATAGCTATATTATATTCAAAATGTTGCTTAATGATTTTGAAATGTCCGTTTAAAAAAATTCATAATGTTCCCCATCATAGCATTATTTGCAGAAAAAATATTTCATGGTCCTCAAGCGGGGGGGGGGGGGGGACGGGGTGTGGCTATGCTTCCATAGCCCCCCTGTATCCGCGCCTGAATACAATGCCGTTTAAGTTTTTAGTAACCTTTATGGTAATAACCAGGGCAAGGAACGTCATGTAACAATATGTTTGTTGTGGGTAGCTTGAGAGCAGTATAAACTAAAGATCTTTGATTAGAAAATTATTAATTGAGTTCGAGTCCAATTTTCTTATTATGAGTTAACATAATAAGTACTTTTTTCAAAAACTGCTATTTTTCTTCATCAGGATACTTTCCTGACAAATATTTCACAGAGTTTTTGCTTTCAAAAAAAAGGTACTTATTATTTTAATTCATAATAAGAAAATTGGCCTCGAACTGAATTAATAAATATCTAATTAATCAATTAAAAAGGTCGAAAAAACAATTTTTATTTTTTAAATAAAAATTAAAAACCAACATTTTCTAAAGATCTTTGCAAATCAACAAATTTGCCTCAATTTTTATGCACATTTTTACATTATTTTGCTTTAAATTCATATTTTTGCATATTTTTCTAAAAGTTCATGTTTGAAAGCATATTTATAGTGTTTTAAAAATTTATATATTTAAAAAAAATTTCTCTTGCAATTTTTGAAACTATTTTTTTTTCGGTATGAGAACATATGCAGTATTTCTATATACGTGTTTTGAGCGAAAACGCATGTTTTGCTCAAATTAGGTGTTTTGCTAGGTATTTTCCCCTATTTTTTTTTTAACAAAACATCTCAAACTATGCACTGTGGGTCAAATGACTGGTTTTTGAGGCAGAAAATCCATTTTTAAAATCTACTATTTCAAAAAAGTAATAGTGGAATTTTGTTCTAAACATTTCGAAATACCCAAGAATAAAAAATTAGAACCATAACTTAAAGCCAAGCCTTTTCATAATCTTACACAATTTTCCTAAACAGAAATTATTAAGGGGGGTATCAACTCTAGGAAAAATTTTTTTTTCGAATATTTTTTTTTATTTTATTTGGATGGAGCATACTCTTCAGTATATGTTCAGAAAATACCAATAAAAAATTCGAAAAAATAAAATTTTCACATTTTTTTTTTGTAAAATATATTTTAGTCACAAAGCATTATTCTAAGCATTAAATTTGTACACAAAAGTTTTTGGGAGCGTTTTTTATCATTGTCTTTATTATAAATCTTATTTCGCATAATACAGCACAACAAAAAGAAAAAAACTACATCCAAAGATGCAAGAATTGCACGCAGTCTTTAAAGAAAAGCCAATGACGATTCCTCGATGGTGGGCGAAGGCACGTTATACGAGCCAGGTACTGATGGCTTTTAATAAGCCATAAAAGTAGTCAATGTATATAAAAAATAAAAAACAAATACAAAACAAATTAAAAAATGTACGAAATAAAAGATTTTGAGTGAAATGAAATGTCTAATAAATTCTCTACTATCGTTTTTAAGAATATTTGGGTTAATATATAAAATACTCTTTATCCGATTCTTCCCAAATTTGGTGCACATGTAGAAAACTGCAAGGTATAAATTTTGTTTTTGGCTGCCACTGTACAGCCAAGGCCGGTTAACCGATTTTGATCCGGATTTTTTTCTTTCGTAGGCAACAAAAAACTTTAGTCCCTATCGTTGCCCTTTTTTTTGAATTTTGGTCAAATAAATTTTAGATCCCCGAGCAAATGTGTTTTTTCTTGCCTTTCTTGGAATTTTTAAGTTTGTGTGGCAACTTTGTCAAAAAAAAATTTTTAAATAAAAATCGGGCCACGACAACGACTAGAGAATTTATATGGGATTAATAATCACTTTACATTTTTATTTTCCGATAATTAATGGAGTCTGCACAGTGGCAGCCGATTTTGCCTTTTTTAAAAAAGGCCAGTAATGAAGTGGCAACTCTGGCGGTTTTGGTAGGGGAAATATAAAACTGATATTTTTAAAAATATTACAATACCATGGTTTTTAAATAAAAATTAAATATATTAAAAACTATTGTTAAAAATTTTGTTGTAATAAATAATTTGTTGTGACAAAGTGTGTCGTCCTTTCTGTGTAGTTTTGGTTGTCGACCAACTGCTCTAAATCTCTATATGTGAACTTCTCCGAGAAAAGAGACCTAGTGTGTGAAAATGAAGTTTTGAGAAGAACGCATTTAAAGTTTCATAACGCTATCACTAGAGTTGTAAAAGTATTGAGTATTCCGGTACTGAATACTCAATACTGACTGTTTTTTTGAGTACTCAATACTAAAACTGTACTACTCAATACTTTTAAATATGCAATTTTCCGTAGAAATGTGTATTTTTGGTATGAAAATACAACTCTAAAAATAATACTAAAAATACAACTCTGGAAATACAACTCTATTTGTGAAGCAAAGAAATTTGTAATGAATTTTTGGGAAAAATTATTTAATTAATTTATTTAAAATGTTTTAAATTTATTAAAATGTAAGTAACAATAGTTATTTAACACGTGTATGTGAATTGTTATTATTTTTCCTTATAAATACGAACGCATAACATTTTTATTTTTAAATTCAAAAAAACCGTTAAAAGTATTGAGTAGTATCGAGTACTCAATTGAAAAGTATTGAGTAGTATTGAGTACTCAAAAAGTATCGAAATTTCACAACTCTAGCTATCACTTTGAACATACCTTCAGTTCGTTTTGTACGTTTTTATTTGGTAAATAAATTCTTATCAGAAATGTAACTCATTTCATCTTATTCTACACCCTTTTATGTACCAGAATCCACTCTTAAGTCCAAACACGTTTTTTGATACACTAGGTCCCTTTTCTCGGAGAAGGTCACGTATATAAAAGAATAACGTGACTGACAGACTGGCGGAGTGAGTGAATGCACATAGGACGTATCTCCTCCGACATAGACGTCCGCTAAGACTGGATTTTTTGAAATTCTTACCGGCACGACAGAAAGGGGAAAGGTCTCCCCCGTGACGGCCTGTCAAAACCTCTTTGGCTAGAAACCTACAATTTGAAATATGTGTTCCTTAGAGTTCGGACTAACTAATCTTGAAGGTAGTTCTTGGAATTATATAACGACATTTTAAAAATGGGAGTTTAAAGGGGGAAAGTGCCCCTCTTAACGGCCTGCCGAAACCGCTAGAGCTAGGAAGTTGAAATTTGGTCGGAAGATTGCTTTTATGTCGTAGACATCCACTAGCCCAGGATTTTTGTAAATTCCTACAGAGAGGGGCAAAAAGGGAATGTCAAACTACTGGAACTAGCATAGACGACCGCTAAGACGGCAATCTTGGAAATGCTACAGGGATGGGCAGTAAGGGAAAGTGCACCCTCCCCCCCCCCCTCAACGGCGCTGGGTCTAGGAATTTAAAATTTGCAAGAGAGGTTCCTTCTCTGTTTTAGATATCCGCTAATACGGGATTTGTAGGTGAAAGCAACTTTTCCCAAAAAAAGGACCTTTTTCTAAAAAAGTGCTCTTTTCTATAAAAGTACCTTTTTCGAAAAAAGTATCTTTTTTGAAATGTTAAATAAATGTTATTTCTAGCAGAATGCTGTCATTATCCAAAGGCTGTTTTTACTATTAACCCACCCACCGCTGAGCCTACTTTTCCTGTCACTGAAAGTGGGTGTGGCAGTGGGTGAATTAACTTAGTTTGTTTTTCATAAACTTTGGTAACCAACATAAAGTAATTGTGATATAATATTAATTTCAAACAACCTTTAACATAAGAAAAAATATAACTACTAGAAGTGGGCGTGGTTAGGGCGGATCGACTTGAAATTTTTGCCAAAGACTAAGGTATTCATCATAGTTATCTGTACTAAATTTTAAAGGTCTAGCTGCTTCCTGTGATTTATTTAATTTCAAACCATACACACATAATCCATGCATAAAAATACGAAATTAATGTCAAAACAACAAAAACTTTCGTAAAATAAACCATTTTTCGTATATTTTACGAAATTTTTTGTTATTTTGACATTTTTTCGTAATTTTATGCATGGATTATTATCAGTGTATCGAAAAAGGTCTGTTCAACACTGAATTCTGTCTGTGATAAGTAAAAAACACTGCGTTATCCATTTAAACGTCATTTTATTTAAACTTCCAAAATAAAAAAAAAAAATACACTTTCACTTGACTGCATCAAACAAAATGAAAATATTAAAAATAATGTGAAAAAGTTATAAATTAAAAACATCATTTTCATTGAAAGATACATCAAAATAAAAGAAACAAACAGTAATAAATAAATGATAAGTTTGCCAAACATCAAACTAATTTCAAAAAGTAGAATAAACAAAACACTTCATACAGTGCAAACAGTTCGAAGTGTTTTGCTCAAAACATGAGGTAAACATCATAATGAATACATGGTATAAATGTCAGAAAAATACCATTACTACCTTTCCAATGATGTAACACGTTTAATTTTCAATGTTGAAATAACTTTTTAAGACGAAAAACTACAAAAATAAAATTGATAACATTGAGAACGCTGAAAAAACCCAATAATAAATGTCTATTCTTTAAATTTTACACGCACATTTTATGTGCATAAAATATGATTTTTAGTTCGTGAGCTTCCTTGCCCTGGTAGTAACATATTAACCACTTGTGTTTACTGGGAAATAGTAAAACATATATATTTATTCTGTTACTTCTAAAGCTTGACTGGAATATGTGTCAATTTATGTAATTAAGATAACATTTGTTTGATATAAAGATTTCGTTTTTTTTTATTGTTTATTTTTGGGGTTGTTTTGTATGATCTTGGTAATTAAAATTTAAAATTAGTTATCAGTTACCACTGACAATTGCAATTGAAAACATCATATACACACATTTAAAATGTATTGTTTTTTTAATTTAATAACACTTTTTTTGTACAGTTTTCTTATAAATCATTGCAGTGGTGCTAAAATACTATCAATATTTGGTTATCCGGGACCATCACAATATATAGTGGCATCCGCTTTACTTAAAGGTTTAGCAGAACAAGGTCACGAAGTAACCTCGATATCTACCTTTCCACAAAAGCGGCCAATTAAGAATTTTAGAGATATAGCTGTTATGGAAAATTCACATTTATATGATGGTTAATATGTTATAAATTATAATCCCTTCGAAAAATTAAAAGTTAAACTTTTATTTTACTATATTTTTAGTTGCTATGTTAGAAGCAGTCAAAAAAGTTAAGCAAGATGGATTTTTTGAAGATTTTAGAAAACATTCTCTAAGAGCTGCTAAAATGGTTACAAATATTTTGGAAAATCAACAAGTTAAGGATTTAATGAAAAATGAGCAATTCGATTTGTTAGTTATAGAAATTTTCTTGTCTGAAGCTTTATTCGGGTTGGCTGAACATTTCAGGGCCCCCATTGTGGGTGTATCTTCTTTGGGTACTATGAACTTTATTGATCATGTGGTAGGAAACATCTCACCACCATCGTATATACCACATTTCTCGTCATCTTTTGATAACACTATGAGTTTGAAGGAAAGATTGTGGAATGTGCTGATGACTGCTGCTGATGAAGTGCACTACAAATATTTTATGCTGCCTAGTCAAGAGAAAATATACAAGAAATATTTTCCTTTTGCCTCTTCAACATTCGACGAGGTTATTAAAAATGTTTCTATTGTTTTGTTAAATCAACACTTTTCGTTAAGTTTTCCCCGACCATATGTACCAAATATGATTGAAGTTGGTGGTTTACATATAAAGCAACAACCGGATTCTTTACCTCAAAATTTACAAGCGGCACTCGATAATGCTACTGAGGGCGCTATATACTTTTCTATGGGCTCAAATTTGAAAAGTAAAGATTTACCTGCTAAAACATTAGCTGCATTTTCCGATGCATTCAGAGAACTTGGCGTAAAAGTTTTTTGGAAATTTGAAGCTGAATCGTTACCCAATAGACCTGATAATGTCTTAATACAATCCTGGTATCCTCAACCTTCAATTTTGGCTCATCCTAATGTTAAACTGTTTATATCACATGGCGGTTTTTTAAGTACTACTGAAACTATATTCCATGGTAAACCCGTTCTAGGCATACCCGTTTTCTTTGATCAACATATGAATGTTAAGAATGCTGTAAAAGCTGGATATGCTCTATCTATGAATTTAGAAAATATTACAAAAGAATCGTTCAAGGCCACCATTAAAGAACTTTTAACAAATGATAGTTATACAAAGACTATACAAAACTTATCAAAACGTTTTAGGGATCAACCACAAACTCCATTGGAAAAAGCTATATATTGGACTGAATATGTGTTACGTCATAAGGGTGCAGTTCATATGCGTAATGCTGGTACGGATTTAAATTACTGGCAATATTATAATTATGATATTTTTGCTATATTAATTGGTGTTTTTATATTTGTAGCTTTATTATTAAGTTTCACTTCCCGTTTGTTAGCAAAATTGTTTTGTAGTAAGAAATTAAATCATGTTAAACGAAATGCCGTTAAATTGTCAAAAATCGAATAAACATTTAATCAAGTTAGATGGTAGTTTTAACCAATTTACTAAGATAATTTCGTTCGCCCTTTATGATCCCAGCGAAAAAAGAGATGCCGAAGCAGTAGAAAAAGCACTACAATTGATTTTAACATTGAGTTGTCATAGGAGAGGAGTACTCCGACTTTAACATTTTCCCAGTACTTTTTGAACGAGTAAAAAGGAAGCTCTTTTTCACCAATTAAAAGTAAAAAAAAAAAAAATTCTTCACAAACAAAAAAATATATTTGTTTTATTTAACAAAAGTTTTTTATTTCCGCCCCCGGGTATCGAACTTGGTACCTCACGGTTGCTGGTCGCTGAGCTCTACCTCTGAGCTATTCTTTGATATGAAAGTTGACTGGCATAAAAACACCACTTTGTTAATACGAGATATTGTTCCTTATTCTCTTAAATAAAAGTACTTATTAAACAAGTGTAAAAGGTTCACTCCAATTCAATATTGGTTTCAGTACTATTTTTACAAGTACATAAAAATCAATTTCTCACCATTTTTTTTATATACATATTTTTAAAAATTTAAAAATTAAAAAAATATTCAGCCCTACTATCAATATTATCCAAACGTATATTTTAGTTTAAGTCGACTTTAGTTAAAATATTGGGTGGCAGTATGCCTTGACTTGGTTTATTTTTGGAGCATTCTGATTGGTTAATTTATTTTCAACCAATCAAAATGTTGTAAAATACAAATATTTTTATACGGTTTTCATACACAAAATGAACAAAACCGTATGATTAAAAATAAAGTCGACTTTAAATTTAAAATACTCTTTTATAGTAAGGGCCATTGAATTTAAACAAATTAATTATAAATATTAAAAAAAAAAATTAATAGAATAAAAAAAAAATTTAAAAAAAAAAAAATATTGGTCCCGCCGGGAATCGAACCCGGGACCCTCTGTATGGAAATGCCAAAATCACTTTTTACGATTCTTTTTAGAGCAATTACTTTGGATGTGGTTCAGAAGTAATTCTAAAAAAGCTGTAAAAATGTAATAACGGATACCTGGGAAGCAATGAAATAAGCGATTTTTTGAAGTTGTTCAGAATAACTTCTAAAAAAGCAGTAAAAATACACTAACGGATACTTGTGAAGCATTGGAAGAAGTAGTTTGTAAAGCACTACTTGCAATTTTTTTTTGCTAGGGACTTTATGACAATATTGCAATTTATTAAATATTTTCTGCTAGCTCTGCAAATACTTTAAAGCATACTTGGGATTTTTTCATTAGCATTGACATTTCATTAGCTTTAGTTGACTAATGTTAATGCCAAAAAAATTTCATTAGCATTTAATGCTACTGAAATTTTTCGGCATTATAATTTGTCGTACTAATGCTAATGAAATCGCAATAATGCCTTAAAAACCAATTACAATTGAGCAAAAAAGCATTTGTTTACTAAACAAAGCGGATGGTTAGATTGCTTTACATTGTCTGTTTTATAAAAATGTATCCCTCGGGATCTCTCCCGGACCTGGCCTATTCCATTATCGGAGTATGCTTAGTTTTCGAGATAGAGCAAAACGGACAAATTTTTTTGCAAGTTTTGAATCAAAGTTTACATGAGTTAACAATTCCCAGGAATCAATTTTTATAAAACAGCCACAGGGTGACCAATTTTTTTCGATTTATTGGATATTTGAAATTAATACACTAAGATTATAAGAATTTCGTTCCCCTTTTCATTTCATTTCGTTCCCTGCTGTAAGTGTTCCAATTTCCCTTGGTCCCCGTTCCATTTCATATCGTTCCGATTTGCTCCGATTTTCCAATCTGTTGTCGGAGTATGTTAATTTGTATTATCAAGTAAATTGTTAAACAAAATAAAAATGAATAATGTCACCCTGTGACTGTTTTGTAGAAATGGATCTATCGGTAGCTCTACAAGATCTGACCTATTTGTATTATTGGGGTGTGCTAATACTCCATTTTGTCCGTTTTGCTTTTTCTCTTCAAAATTAAAAAACCGGGATCCCGGGACGGATCCCGATTTTTCGGTATCCCGAATTTTTTTCGGGATTTCGTGATTTATTGCCATTTTGGAAAATTTTATTTAAAAAAATGTGTAAAAACTTAAAATTTATATAAAAGAAATATAGGGTAATATGCATAAACATTTTTAAATTTATAAGTGACTTATAAAACAAATTTTTCATACAAATTTCATTTTATAAACACGTTATAAGATTTCCAAATTATTATGCATTAGCACTGTAAAATATAACTGTTTTATATGTTTTTTACATACTCCTGTTTACTTCTAAAGCACCGTAAGTTATTAATATACCGCAAAAACTTATATGCAGTGACCAGATTAGGCCTAACTTAGCTAGATTTTAAAATTGCGAATATCTTCTAAACTAAGCCAGATAGAAACAAAAGGACGTTAATTTGGTACTTTGCCTATATCTGAAAAACTAAGCGAGATAGTGCAAAACGGACAAAAATTTGGCCCTGAGGGTGTTAATATACGCCTCAAACTTATATACAATGACCAGATTAGGCTTAGCTTTGCTAGATTTTAAAATTGCGAATATCTTCTAAACTAAGCTAGATAGAAACAAAAGGAGGTTAATTTAGTACTTTGGCTCTATATATGGCATTAATATGCAGCTAAAACTTATATACAGTGACGAGATTCGGATTTTGTTCAAATTCTCACCATATAAGTTTTAAGCCTAAACCAGATAAACGCAGTGTCGACTGCAGTGCGACGTTTTGTTGATAAAGCAGTTTTTGTATCTTCTATATTTGTCAATGCCGAGAAATTAAAAAAGTTTCTAAATAAACAAGAGCTGTTTTTAAACAAAACGCAATAAGAATGTTTTATAAATATTAAATCGTCTTCGCGAAATTCGAAGACAAAGTTTGACAGCACTGCCACTGGCACTTTCACTATGTGGTTTGGGCTTTACAATAAGAGCTGCAATAATTTAAACACTAATTACCTTTTTTTGTTAATTTCAACCAAAAATTAAAAATAGTTCTGTTGAATTACAGACTAGTGTATGTATTTTTGATTGGATGTACTTTTTATATTTTTTTTTTGTGTGGTATATAGATAACATCTATGAAGGAATTCGTTGGTCTTGGACCAATATACAGCATATAGGACCAGGATACAGCAAACTACCTGCCAACCACAAAAATTAAAAAAAAAAACAATATTCCCTAAGAAATTCTTTAATGCGATTTTCTTGTGTAGCAGGTTAGAATAAATAAAAAGAAAGATATGTTTGAACTTTTCGCGCAAAATGGCTGTAAACTAGTGATACCAATCAAACCAGACCATATGATTTAGTGTAATTTATGGCTTAATACAACAACATTTTAGTTACAAATAATAGTAAAATGAAGTTAACTCTGATCTTATTCTTAATTAATATCGCAATTCTATTTTTTTATAGTTTTAATTAGTTAGAATTTTATGATTTTTTCCGAAATATAGTTTATTTTATGTATGTCTTTAGACCTTTTATTATCATTGCAGTGAATATGGCTACAAAAAACCCTCACATAAACATATACATGAGTATTAATTAATGTATGTACAGTAGAGTGTCCCGATGGTTTGAAAATTTGCGAATCATACTCAAACGATGCATAATTTTAAGCTGATTATGGGGAAAATGTTTGCATATTTTTGCAAATTAGTCTTAAAGTTTTTTTTAATAAATATTTTGTTTAATAAAATAAAAATTCAAAAATAATTTTCATTTTGCTTCGTAAACGGTTTTTTTGTTCACGAATTGTTAAATTTCAAATTGTGATTATTTTTACTACGATCAGCATAGAATTACGTTTTATTTCGATAACTACTATTGCGACTGATATTTCGGGACGCCATTATGTGCACTTTTCCCTCGAGTAACTTGTTCTATACGTTTCATAAAAAACCTGGCGTCGTAGGAAAAGAACGATTTAAATAATATTCCATTAGCAAAAAGTACTAGTTCAGAACCATTTTTGTATAAATTTATTAGAACCAGGTAAGTAGTACAAGTTCTACCACCTTTCCATGTAAACAACTATAGAATTTGACATAATGATGTCATTTGGATGGGAGATATTGCCAAAAACTCCCACTTTGGTACTAGTTGCAGAACTAGTTTGGAAATTGCAATTTAAGGACGAAAACAAGGGATCAAAACTGGTACTAACCTGGCACTTGCAGACCTAGTTCTAAAATGACTCTTTGGAAATAGTACTGTACAATAGGGCACCCATAAAATATATGGAATGTGCAAAACTGTTATTTTTCCAGCTTCCCGCGCATTTTCGGATAGGTCGAGAGTAAAAAATGAGATCTGTGCAAAAATTTCTGCGGTGTAAACCACCAAGCCGTTTGAATTTATGTCCTCAAAATTACCCTAAAAAAGGTTCGTGGATTAATCCATCTATAACTCCTAAACTAGAAGGATCTGTCAAATTTGCATAATAAAAGAGATACAAATTACTAACCCACTCATAACGGTTGGTGGTGTTTTAAGCGGTCAAGTAAATATTTGTGTCAAAACTAAATTTTGGATATCTCTCATTTTATGTTGGAGATCTGTAAATACGTATAATCTTCATCATATAATAGGAAATTTAACGTAGATTAACAGAAAAATAAGTTTCTTTTTAATATTTGGTCCATTCCAGGAGATAAAGGCCAAAAAATGATAGTGAGTTATAGATTTATTGCATATGTGCACTAGGTCACCTTTACCATTTTAGTTATAGGATATTAGTAAATTTACAAACATTTTTTAGAGTGTAGATAACGAAACTTTTTGACTTGGGTATGTGACATTTAGTCCAAATTTCCCAGGGGTATGGCATCACCAAAAAAATAAGTTATAAAAAAATCGTTATCACTAGATGGCACTTTGTAAAAAAATTGACAATTTTCTTTTTTTATTTAAATTAAATTAAATTAAATTAAAGGAAAAAATACAAAAAAATATTTTAAATTTTATTATTTGAATATATTCCGCGTTTGTCTTTTTCCTTATTTAGAGCAGTTCTCAGCAGTTTTTGAGTTTTTAAATATAGGCTCAGCTGATACTAAATTGATATTAAATATTTGCTCAGGTAATACTAAATTTCAGCGCCCTCTGTCGGTGAGTAGTGTAAGTTTTGATTTCATATCTCTATAACTAAAAGTCTCTGAAATTTCCATTAATTTTATATATATTGCAAAATATGGAAAATTTTCTAAAAATAAAAATAGAAAGGAGAATTAGATCTGTCGTTAACGTTTCAAAATATCTTTTCAATAGCTTTGAAAATTAATATTTAAATTCATTACTTAAACACTAACCAAGTAATTTTACAAAATTTGATGTTTGTTAAACATAGATTTTATTAATTAAACTGCAAAACTATAAATTAGGGTCAAGTGAGGAAATTTATTTTTTGTTACAATATGACAAGAAATATTAATAAAACCGCAGTTCAAGGGATAGATGTAGCTATTTTTGATAAATCAGCAAAATATATTAAAAAAAATATTACACAGTCTTTTGAACAATAAAGTAAACTTTAGTTGTATTTAGTACATTTTGCTATATTAAATATAAATTATATCGATGGTCATAAGTCAATGCCTCATAACTTATAAATTATTTCAATATTATTAAGATAAAAATTGAAAATGAATTCCGGAGTAGCCGTTTGAAAAAAAGTATTATATAGAATGTTTCAACTTATGACCATCGATATGAACATGTACTACAACAACCATGGGCTATTTACCATATGGTCCATATATTGTTTATGATGATGTAAGATAGTTACTGTATTTTATTATATGTTTGAACGAAAGATTGATGTATTTGCTGAAAGGGTGTTGCCACGTCAATTACTATGTAAAATTAGTATTTTTTTGGGCTCAATCTTAACTCTCCGATTTTTATGAAATATGGTTATATCAGCGAAAAAAATTCGATGTTGATCGAATTTTAGGCTACGTCGCAATGTGTCGCACGGTGCTTTGACCTCATATAAAGATTGGCAAAAACTAGAAGGAGTGGAGACAGAGTTTTGAAATTTGGTACACATGCAGAAAACCGCTTAGTTAAGAAAAATGAACCGTAGGTCCTGAAATTTATAAATATTATATTAGCTACATAAATGGACGTAAAATTACAAAAATTATCCATTGAGATACACATAGAATTGGAAACGTTTGCGCCAATTTTTATCAAAATCTAAGCAAGGACTCTTAGTCCTGCCATATATCCTTTATTTTAAAATCTTTATAAAACCTGCAAAAATTATCCGATTGCGATGAAAATTATGACGTGAATTGATATAAGCTCAACCCATGTTTGTGCCAAATTTGGGTAAAATCGAGTCATTAATAAAAAAAAATGCCTTTTACAAAAAATGGGTTTTAAACGCTTAAAGTCATTTTTCTAAAAAAAAAACTATATAGGATTAATATAGGAAAGCATGTGAATTCTACATTTGAGGCATACGGTATGTTCAGTGAACTTATGTAAAACAATACGAGAAATATATTTGTAGAATATTTTAACTTTCTATCTCTTCAATTAGAGGGGCTTTTTTTGCCCCTTTTTAAAAAGGGACAAAAACGACCCGTAAGTTGAAGAGTTAGAGGGTTAAAATGTTCCGAAAAAATATTTGTCATGAAATTCTACTATAAGTCTCTGAAGACATCAGCATTAAAAATTTAACCTAAAGGCCAGTAATAAGTGAAAACTTAAAATGTGTTTAAGGGTTAATTTCGTATTCATTCAGAATTGGCGCTCAAATAACCCACAAACCTGGATTTTAGGGAGAAACCATGGGAATCTTCCATTTTAGGTAGAGGATGTTTTCAGCGAACTTCCGTAAAATACTAGGAGGAACATTTTTGTGGAACATTTTAATCCTCTAACTCTTCAACTTACTGGTCTTTTTTGTACCTTTTTAAAAACGGGCCAAAATTTTCCCTTTCATTGAAGAGTTAGTGGGATAGAATGATCCACAAAAATGTTCCTCGTAGATATTTTGACACTAGGGAAAATTGTTTTTGATATAGTTAAATTGAGAAATTTGTTCTTTTCTTTATTTTTTGTTATATAAAATTATAAGGGCATGACAAAAAATTTAAACATTTTAAAATTAATTAATATAATTTTTTTTTAAAGTTCCATTTAACTTTTGATATTTTTAGGCTCCCAGCAAAAATGTTGTAAAAATGCAAAGATTAATTTGATATGTTAGTTGCAGATTTTTTTACAATTTTATTATCTTTTATTGATTCGAATGTATTAAAATATTTAAAAAAGAAAAATTTTAAAGATACCTCTAAAAATGAATTTTTAACAATTTTTTTTGTAAGATCTAAAAAATTCATCTTTTTTTTATTACATTCTATGTTAAAAATTTAGCGACTTTAGTGACCTCTAGTGTAGACAGAATGAGTTATACCAGAAAGGATAATATTTACAAGATTAAGTAATTTTAGTATATATACAAAAAAAAAAATATTTTCGTCGAAATCGAAGACACAATTTTTTTTTTCTATTTTTGTCTATGGGACAAGGCACTGTATGCCGGTCCGCGTTGGGAGTCTTTCCTTGTTAGTATTTATAATCTTTATAAAACATGCTTTTAGAAGAAAGGAAGAAACTATTTAAGTTTTAATTTAAAACTATTTTAATACATATTTACAACTACTTGCAGGCAAAAAAGACAATACCAAGTAATTAAGTGAGTAAGTAGTAGGGATGCCAAACGGGAAATCCCGAATCCCGAAATCCCGGGATTTTCGGGATTGGCAAAATCCCGAATCCCGGGATTATATTCTCAAAAATCCCGGGATTTTCTTATTTTTTAATATTAATATAAACGCAAATAAACAAAGTGAGCAATTTTAGATTACCTATGACAAGAAATTGATGCCAAGATATTGGTAAAATTATAAATTAAGTAGATTATTCGAGTAAACTATGCAAAGACTTTGCAGAAAAATTTGAAATTTTGGTAAACAATATTAAGTTTTTGAGTAATACATGCGAAAAATCAAGTTTGTTTGTTATTTTACCGATTTATTCTTCCAAGCGAAATTCGATTTCTGAAACTGGGACTGTAAGTTTTGGCTGGGACTGTAAGTTTGAATTATTCCATGATAACGATAACCAAATAACTTTGTTGCTGTTATTACACGATTTAGTGGTCAAGGTTATCGCAACGAATCTGTTTTAAAATCTGCTTACAAAATACTGGGCGCAAGTGTACTTAATGACAGGCCTTCATATATTATACCAGCCAGAAAAATACAAACGGGAAAGCGATGGCAAGGTATTTTAACAGGTGGTACAAGTACTGACAAAAATTGTTTTCCCATTTCCAATATGATAACGTCAATAGACAAAAAGACCGGCAGTTCAAAAAGCGCCGGAAAAGTACTGGAGAAAGAAACAAAATTTTTAACTTTGGCAAAACGCTGCCAAAACCAATAAATAGGTGGTTTAGAATTATATTTTCCAAAAAAAAAATTTAAAAAAAGTTCATATGTATCTTTTTATTGCCCTGCCGTGATGTTTTGTAAAACAAATATTGGCAAAACGATTTTTGCAAACGCTGGCAAAGCGTCCCAAATGAGTGTTCTGCCAGTCATTTATTTTTAACATCGCGGTTACCCAATTATGCAAGTACTTGATTTTTTGTACCACTGTCAATTTCTGACTGAGTTGTTTCAATATTCATAAAATGTACCACATTATTAATTAACAACTATTAAATAATTATAAAACGCTTTATTCTATAAAAAAATTAGTTACATAACATACAAATTTTTACAAATAAAGGAAAATTTAAATCCCGAAATCCCGTAAAATCCCGGGATCCCGAAAAATTCCTTAGTCCCGAAAATCCCGGGACCCCGAAATCGGGATCCCGGGATTTTATACAAAATCCCGAATCCCGGGATTTTCAAATATCAATCCCGATTGGCATCCCTAGTAAGTAGCACGCAAAGGGCTTTACTGGTTACCAGGCAATTTACTCACATCATTATTTTAGTTCGCGATGTCCAAAAATTCATGCGTTGTCATTACCGTCGCGCTTACAAAAAATTGAAAATAATGAGTTACCTGCGTGAAAAAATAAGTAGTGACTCACAAAGATAGAATAAGTGGTTAGTCAGAAGTTAAGATATAAGTGGTTACCCTACATTGTGAAAGAGTTGGTCATATCGGCAAAATAACTTTTTACCTTTGAAAATTTCCTATTTAGTTAAAAAAAAATTAATAAATTAAATACCCAGTGTATAAAAGGTAATGATATATCATTATTTTTTAGACTAACAGTAACGACACCAACTTACATTCTGCATTATTTTAAAATATATAATAATCTATGATAATGACTTATTATTATCATTATTTCAAATAGAAAGTAATTTTCTAGATTTTTTTTTGTAAATTTTTCTAAATCTATTTTTAGGCTCAATATGTTTTCAACACTGCTAAGGATATATGTAACCACATATTTTTTGATTTTTTTATGTTGGCGAGTAAGCTGACTTGTGTGCAGCAGGTCAATTATGTTTTTATCTATCAAACATTACATGTCGAGATAACTCAGATGGTAGAGCTATTGACTGGCAACCTGAAGTCCCAGGTTCGATTCCCGCACTAGAAAATTTTATTAAAAAAAATTTTATAATAAAAAAATATTTTTTTTTATAAAATTTATTTTTCTGAAAATCTATTTTTAGACTCATTCTTCTTTTCAGTAGTGGTTAGCATATAGGTAACGACATATGTTTCGATCTTTCGTATGCTGGTGTGTAAGCATAACTCATTATTTTTCGCGACATCGCTATACAAAGGTAATAAGAAAAGTAACTAGTTACCATTACCAGGTATATAGTTACATAACCACATATCTGGTAATGATTTTCTACACTGGTTATTATTATAAAAAAGACTAAATCGGTATTTATTTAATCAACTACCAGTAAGTAATTACTTTGCAAGAATATATAAGTTCTTCTATAACTTATTATCAGTAAGTCATTATTTTGTATTTTAAAGTAATGCAAAAGGTAATGACTTTTCATTACTTGGTAATCCGTATGGTAATGGCCTGTTATTACCATGTTTTTGCTGGGTATGTTCAGCTGTAATTTTAAGATTTGTAATTTTTAAATCTGCATCGTTAAAAGTAACCTGATAAACATCTTGAAGGTTTCTTTTACAAAATTAACGTAGGATCAATTTAATATCTCATATATATTTAAATTCATCAATTCTCCAGTTATTCATGGAACAAAGACCTCTTAAAATTGACAGGAGCTTGTACAACTACTTCCTAACGATGTTGTACTTATATATTCTTTGTAAATCATATTTGAATTTTTGGCATTCAGAAGCATATTAAATAAACTCAGTTTTTATTGTCCTTTCTATAATTACTATTTGTTTAGTTTTTTGTTTATTATTTTTTTTTTGTTTTTCTATCTCTTTTGTTTGTTAAATTAAGGAAATCGAATGCATCAACATGGGCATTATGACAACCTCAAACTATTTGGCCACACTATGTTGTTTTTGATAGTAAAATGCCAACCAAAAATGATTTTAATTAATTAGGCTTTTATGAGGCATGCAACCCTGAAATAAACAACATAGTCATAGTCAAGCACATAAACACATGCACACACACACACACACTCTAACTTATACTTGTACATAACACAAACATACTAATAAAATGTAGTAAAGCAGAAAGTCCTTTCTATGTTAAAGTTAATAAGAGGGAATTTAATTTAACTCATATAAACATAACCAAACCAACACACATACAAATTAATTAAGGTTAAATATATTTTCTCTATTATGAAATCAGACTTAAAATCTAATTGAAAATGATGGGGTCAAATATGTAAATGTTAAAAATTAAAATGCTTATGCATAATAATTTAAAAACCTTAAACCACGTTTATAAAATAAATTTTGTATGAAGAATTTATTTTATAAGCTATTTATTAATTTAGAAAGTGATTAGGCATATGACCCTAAGTAGGTACATACATAATTTGAATGAAATATTAATATTTTAGAAATAGAGGATTTTGATATTTTAAAGTTCCGAAGACTAAATTTATCAATTCTAATGGAAACCACAATGACTATTTGATTCTCTATGTTAAGAGCTTGTGCCTGCAAACAGAAAATGGGACAGTTTTAAGAAAATGCAAAGATGAATTAATAAATTTTATTCTTAAATTACAAAAAATATGACGAAATCAATAGCAATATTAAAAAAATAATTTTGTTATTAAGAAGACGCGAAAAAAAATTTAATTTCCTATTTGCAGCCATATTTTATACATTTTTCTCACTACTGTATTCTTTTTATTTTCTAAACTCTTTGATATTAATACACAAAAAATCGAGAATAGTTCTTTAAAATATGCTCTCCATCAAATATGTAAAAGAAAATATGTATGTACACTCAAAATAATGCGTCAGTAGAAAAATCTGTCAAAGGGGTTTCAAATCCATTTGACTAGTTTTTAACAAATTTTTAGTTGAAACACTGACTTAAACAAAGATTTTAGTTATCTTCATTTAACACCCCAGTGTAAAAAATCATTACCAGATATGTGGTTATGTAACTACATACTTGGTAATGGTAACTAGTTACTTTTGTTATTACATTTCTTATTACCTTTATATGGCGATGTCGCGAAAAATAATGAGTTATGGTTACACACCAGCATACGAAAAATCAAAAAATATATCGTTACCTACGTGCTTAACAGTACTGACAAAAATAATGAGTCTAAAAATAGATTTGCAAAAAAATAAATTATATAAAAAAATTTATTTTATTGTATTTTTTTTTTTTTTAATAAAATTTGCTGGTGCGGGAATCGAACCTGGGTCTACAGATTGCCAGTCAATAGCTCTACCATCTGAGCTATATCGACATGTAATATTTAATAGATAAAAACATAATTGACCTGTTGCACACAAGTAAGCTTACTCGCCAACATACAAAAAATCAAAAAATATGTGGTTATATATATCCTTACCAGTGTTTAAAAAATGTTAAGTCTAAAAATAAATTTCAAAAAATTTTTAAAAAAATCTAGAAAATTATTTTCTATTTGAAATAATGATAAAAATAAGTCACTATCAATAACTCATTATTATATGTTTTAAAATAATGCAGAAAGTAAGTGGGTGTCATTACTGGTAGTCCAAAAAATAATGATATGTGATTACCGTTTCTACACTGGGACTATACTAAAAATTCTCAGTACTTTAACTAGTTTTGAGTGTTAATTTTCAAAACTATTTATAACTAATTTTTAAGAACCCATTCGTTAAATTTTACAAAATTTATCGTTAAAATTTTTTAATGTTGCTGTTATTACCCAGTAGACGGCGCCAACAGTGTATTTGAAGTTTTAAAAACGACGCTATTTCTTTCCCTCCCGATTTTTTAAAATGGCCCATATCTCTAAAACAAAGAGAGATAGAATAAAATTGACGAAAATTTCGACTACACAAATCGATCAAATTCTGTTGCAAATTCTTTGATTCGAGAAGATTTTTGGTTAATGTGGTTTTAATTAAAGAGACCACAGAAGTGAATTTGCGTAAAATTCACAGTCCTGCTAATGAATGTCATCCTAATACTTGCAAATATTCATATACAAATACATGTGTAAGAGTAAGCAATGTGACTATTTATGTTATTAAATAAACCAAATAATTTTGGTTTATATCAACAACTATAAAAATAACTTAACATTTATGGCTACTAAATACGACGAAAGTTAAATAAGACTGTGAGACAAAATTTAATTTTGGGGTAAATAATATTGTTGAGACTTAGGGATTTCTTAAATTTATATTATGACTTCTAATTGATTTTCAAAACTGGATGTTCTTAAGATGAAGTCTACAACAGTAATGCTTAAGTTGGCTTTCATTTAACACTTTTCTTTCAGAATGACATGTCACAACGGGCCATAGTTGTGGATCTCATTGATGCAGGTTAATTTTTTTAAATAAATTAGTTGAGGTTTTCTCTCAGAATTTTTGCTTGGACTTTTACGAATGCTTATGTTTTCGCGAAAAATTACCAATAGTACAAAAAAAAAAGAGAAAACACTGCATCATTATCAATTACACTGCTTTACAAAAAAAAGTGAATGATATTGCAATGGATTTAGGATAATAGGGAAGGGGGGGGGGGGGGGTACTGACTTCGAATCTGCCACCAGTTTGTTCAAGTTGACTCTAGATTTTGCACAATTCGTGATTTTCCTTTTTTTAATTTTTGAACCGATTATTTCAATAAAAAAATTATAATTTATTAACTATTAGCTCCCCAAGTAAAAAAGTTTTGATATAGTCATCATATAAAATTTTGTATAATTATATACTGGAACATATATACCAAGATATATTTATATAAAATTGTATGAAATTATATCCTAAATATATAACTATATCTTGTTATATATTGCACAATATATAGTGCAATATCCATTTATATATAGACCTATATATAGTAATATATGCCTCATATAATTATGTGTAATTGTATCGAATTATGTACGATTACATCTAGTTGGATATGATTATATTATATTTGATACATTTGGATGAGGACAAAATCCGGATAAAATTGTATCAAACCACATCTTATTCCAACAAATTTGATCTAATTGTATTCAATTGGATCTAATATGATCATAGTACGATCTAATTTGATACAATTAGTGTTCTCATATCAAAAGTCATATAACTTTTTTGCTAGGGTCCTGCAAGAAAGTTTACGCTCAAGTCTGTGCCCTATTTTTCAAACCTAAGTATGTACCGATTGATTAATAACTCTTGTAAATATAGTAGCTCAAAATTAAAATTGAAAAATTTTTTAGGGTTTTTTAGAAAATAAATTTTAAATATAATACGAAGTCTGATTTTAAATATCGAAGCCAATTTGGAAAAAAGTCCAAAATTTGTATATATGTCATATTGCATAAATAAATTATATGCACTTTTAGAGCCTTGTGTAATTAAACTTAGACTAAAAAAAAACTTTATTGTAAAACAAATCGGCTGTACTGTTTACTGAATTATTCTTTTTTTTTCTAAAAACATCAGATTTCATCCACTATTGATTTAGTTGCGAAATTATTATGATTTCAAAGGTTTATATAGCTTTGTTATGTTGCGAGGCAGTCGATATGGAGAGCGTCATATACAAATGTCCTCTAAGAAAACAAAAAAAAAAAACCATTAGAAAAAGAAAATAAAACCAGTTAGCTTTGTATTTGTGGGCCATAATTTCCCTTATAACTTGCAATATAAAATAAAAGCACTTATCTCAGATTTGAGATTAACATCAGGATTGAATGTATCATATTAGCCATGTATATGAGTATTACTCACGTTCAACTATTAACACAAAGCTGTGTAATGTAATGGTTCTCCTCTAGAAAAACTAAAAATTATACAGTAAGGGAATACAGTAGGTCAATAACCGCTTTATTGGGAATATTACACTGATAGCATTTACAACCTCCTGTTTTTTTTTTCAATCCTCATCGATTTCAGATTTGTATTTGAAATTTGTCATTTTATTCTTACACGTAAACTGGGTTTTTGAGTAAATGCTTATACATATGTATTCCATTCAAAATATATAAAGGTTTTGCAATTACGTCAAATTCCTTTGATATGTACAACTTTTTAATAAACATTTATTTTTTATTAGTCGCCACCATAAATGATAAGATTTAATTTTAAGTATTAAAAAATATTATATTTTAAATTGGACCTTTTACTGCAAGGTCAACGTTTGGCCCCCTGAATATTAGATATACAAATATAAGAAGACCAAGGTTTGTCCTTCTATGATGTATTTTAGGCTCAAACACAATTTATCTAGTGCAATGTGTTCTATTTTATAATTTTTTGTTTTTGAAAATTAACAAGATTAAATAAAAAACTTTCACTATTTACCCTGCAAAGTTTTTTTAGACCCGGTTACCTTTGAATCTATTTCAGAACAGATTCTTTTACTACCAGTTCCATGGAACAGGTACTAGAACTGGTTCTCAAAAGTCTAAATGAAAGGGATTACAGACCCAGACACAGTTCTAGAACCGGTTGTACAGCATTCGCTTCGAATATGGGAAAGGAATCTATTGTTAATAGGTCAAATTCCATATAGGTCAAATTCCGCTAATGCAGCATAAGTTGTTCTGCAATCAGTTCTTTGGATTTTCATTTTTACTGGGTATATAAAATTGTCAAATTTCCCCTGGCTATGACCCTGTCAACACAGCGACGATATATCCCAGCAAAATCTTTCATTACCAAATAAGTGGTTATATAATAGAAATTCATAGCTCCGCACAACTTATTTTTTTGGCGTCTAAACTCATTATTTTTGTTTGGCGTGGTCGTTTTTATAAGTAGTCACGCTTACCCGCTCGCTTACGAAAAAATGAAAAGTAAGTAGTTATGAGATTCGGAATAATAAGTGGTTACAAACATGCTTACAAAAAGTTGAATTATAAGTGGTTATCCTACTGCTTACTTGATTCTTAAAAATAAGGAGTTACACAAATACTATTAGCTTCAGGAAATACATTCAGAGAAATTAAAGTTTTTGCTAGTGTGTAATTTTAAAACTCGTCATAAAAATTTTAACACAAAACATATTTACATGTAATAAATATAAATGTATAAAATTTAACTTTGTAAAAAGTACTTATTTAAACTATTGTGAGTAAGTCATTATTTTATATTTAAAAGCAATGACTACAATAGGCCGTTATTAGGAAGCCATTCATTTATATTACAAAATAATGCAAAAGGTAATGATGTATCATTTTTGGTAATGCAGATAGTAATGAGGTGTAATTACCAATATTTTGCTGGGATGTCATCATTAGGGTATTGTCCTTCCTATCTCGCTCAAGCCTGGCTGTATTTATTTAGTCGTATTTTTTATGAATAGGTTTTATTATGAATTTTTCTCCTTGCCCGAGTTTGCTATGAGTTCGATAATAATCAAGAGCACCGCGAGTAGCATAATTTCTCTATAAAGTTTATGCTCTTTGACAACATACAGTTTTTTTTAAATTAAAACATCAAAGCAGAAGGTAGTTAGTCCTTTTTCATCCTTTTAACCCCCTAACCGGCATGCCCGTCTCCTGGCGGGGTTCATAAACTTCATCTCACTTGCTTCAAATTAGTTTTATATAGTAAGAAATTAATGTGTTTTTAAGGGAGTGACAATTAATTAAATGCTTGTGAAGACACTTTAAAATTTCTAAATTTTTTTTTTTACAATGAGTGTTATTTTTGTTCGGTTTAAGATCAAATATTACAAATTCTAAATAGAATTTACAATTTTTATTTTACAACCAATAGAGAAAAACTTATGAAAAAAACTTTCCTAGAACCAATGGTTGACAATTAATGCATTTTCAAGTGACACCGCTCACTATCATCAGATTGTCTTTATGGGGTCCTTTCTAGGCTATAATGTAGATTTTAGTTTTTTGTATATATATGTTCAATTTCAAAGAAATGCATTTTGAGAAGTAAATTCAAACATTTTTACTTATCCATTTTTCATTATTGTAACTAACGAAACCCACATGTCTTTAACAAAGCTATTATTTTTCCCTATGTTGTAGTTGTGCTTTTTCATTGAAGTTCCTTCAATACGTAAAGCAATGATTCGTGCTTTTTTTAACATTCAAGCTTTTAATTCTATTTATAGAAATTAGAACTAAAGCAAAGAAACTTTTACACGGTTGTTTTATTTTTGTGTATAACATCCTAACACAACATGCCGTATAAATACTAACATGTTGCAATTAAGGAATATTACTTAACAATTTGGACTGTACCTGGTCTGTGGGTATTTTATTGTAGAATTTTAGTTGATCTGAAGATGTTTTACAATGAGTGTTATTTTTGTTCGGTTTAAGATCAAATATTACAAATTCTAAATAGAATTTACAATTTTTATTTTACAACCAATAGAGAAAAACTTATGAAAAAAACTTTCCTAGAACCAATGGTTGACAATTAATGCATTTTAAAGTGACACCACTCACTTTCATCGGATTGTCTTTATGGGGTCCTCTCTAGGCTATAATGTAGATTTTAGTTTTTTGTATATATGTATATGGTTGTTTTATTTTTGTGTATAACATCCTAACACAACATGCCGTATAAATACTAACATGTTTTTTTTTTTAATTTCTAAAACACATTCAATTTGGCTAAAAACGGCTGAAAATGAATATGGAGTTAGATCAAAGCCTTAGCTTTTAAAATAAGTATTCACATGCAGGATTTTATTAGGATACCTTTAAATTACTTTTAAATTCATTTAAAAATTAATAGACATTGGCGGACTTAGGCCGGTATGGGGTGGGCTAAGCCCACCCTAGACTGATTTTTGCCCACCCCAGAATTTTAAAAAAATCTACCTACAATTCTTTTATCTATAATTTTGATGGCAAAAAGTATCACAATATAACTTTTTTTATATCAATTAATCCTGTGTTTTTGGTTTGGGAAAATCTAGATTCCTAGGCAGCTAAGTTGTTGCAATCTAAGGGTCAGTTCTATAGTCAGAACTAAGATTTTTATTTTAAATATTTCTTAAATAAGAAAGTTGTTTGAAAAATTCTTACCTAAAAAATATTTAAGAAACAAATCGATCTTAGTTCTGATTATAAAATTGACCATAAGAGTTTTTCTTTAAGAAAAATTATTAGAATCGCAAAGTTGTTCAATAATAGAAATATAATGCATAATATTTTTTGGTGAGTTAAATATCTTAGATTTCATAGTTTTCTAAATAAATAATTACACTGTGAGACAAATGGCAGGGGTCAGTGATCGGGAAGGGTTCAAACTACCGGGGAAAGTTATATCGGTAAAAAAGAAGTTATACGTGTCCCGGCGTTTCGCTGGGTCACCCCTAGGAATCGAGATATATCGATTTGACCTTTGGTGGTCTTTTTTTTGACATAACTCGAGAACCACTAGTCCGATTTTGCTCAAACAATTTTAAAAAAATTAAAAATTACAATTCCTTTAATCTGTTCATATAACGTTTTTCTTCTTCAACAGTTTTGCCGGTAAAAATAAATGTATGAAGAAAAAAATATAAAATATTAAAAAAAAGTAATAAACAAATGGTTATTGATTTTTATAGTAGCGGTAACAAACATTTATTTTTACCGGCAAAACTGTTGAAGAAGAAAAACGTTATATGAACAAATTAAAGGAATTGTAATTTTTAATTTTTTTAAAATTGTTTGAGCAAAATCGGACTAGTGGTTCTCGAGTTATGTCAAAAAAAAGATATATCTCGATTCCTAGGGTTGACCCAGCGAAACGCCGGGACACGTATAACTTGTTTTTGACCGATATAACATTTCCCGTTGGTTTCATCCCATCCCGATTTCGACTGTCGCATAGTGTTAGTTAATATCTAATTAGGAAGTTTCTTCAAACTAAACATTACTATGTTATTTTAATGAAATTTCAATATTTTGTAGAAAAAAAAATTGTAAGATGAACATCTCACTGTTTTTGACCACCTCGGTAACTTAAGTGATCAGAATATGTGGTTAGAAAGGATTCGTCCGAGGTAGACGAATTAGACAGGTTGACTTTAGATTTCTTTTCTTTATCATAATAATCTGAAAATATAGCTTGGAACACATTCATTGTACGAGCTTTTCTTCAGAAAAATAGATGCACTTTTCAGAGTTTTGTATAAAAAATGGCGATTTTGATAGGAAAATGTATGAACATTTTACTAGAAGGCAAGGAATCATTTTTAAGTTTTTTTTTGTATGAAAAAATTGTAAGCATAATGCCGAAAGTGTTTGTTGGGATTAAGAGTGTGAGAATGGGTAAATAAACAGCAGAAAATTAATGGGTCAATTGCCCACCCCAGAAAAATGGTCTAGGTACGCCAATGTTAATAGACGGATTTTAATGAAATTTGGAAAAAGGAATATATTGAGATTTAGTAGGAAACCGTTTCAGTTCTAAAAGTATATATTGAAATAAATGTGTGCTTTCACCCGATGCCGCAGTTTTTGAAATCCACCACATCATTTTGTATATATGTATGTATATTAGGGTGGGTCGATTTAGCAATCGATATTGTGCCATCGATTTTTCGATAGCTTTTGGCATGAGGAAAAAAGTTCCACTACGATATATCAAAAAAATCATTTTCGAGGCGTCCAAATTTAAATTTTTAAAAATTTTCTAATAAACGCCGGATAAGCGCAATCTTGCGGTTGCTCTTTGAAACAACTAGTGAAGTTGGAAAAAATATAACATTACAGCCTTTCCAGAAAGGTATTTCTTATGAAAATCGGATAAAAAATGTGGCAACTAGAGGTAAAAGTATATAAGCAAAATAATTTTTGTGCTTGTTTTCATCAACATCATCATCATCATTTCATCATCATTATCATCATTTCATCATCAAGCAGAAAATAATTTTACTTATATACTTTTACCTCAAGTTGCCACATTTTTTATCCGATTTTCAAAGGTAATACCTTTCTGTAAAGGTTGTAATGTTATATTGTTTACAAATTCATTAGCTGTTTCAAAAAGCCACCACAAGATGGCGCTAATCTAGCATTTATTAAAAAGTTGTAAGAAATTGAAATTTGGAAGCCTCGAAAATGATTTTTTTGATATGTCGTAGTGGAACTTTTTTTTCCTAATGTAAAAGCTATCGAAAAATCGATGGCACAATATCAAAGAATTTTTGTCCATACAAATCGGCCCACTATAATATATATATGTTGTTGATGCCCGTAATTTCAAGCAATAGATACCTATCAGTGCTTAAATACCTAATGTGTAGACGAACAAAAACCAGTGGGTAAGTTATGATACCCACTGGTTTTTGTTCAAATTTTCATAATTTTAATTTTATACATATATTTTGAAAATTTTAAGAACTAAAAAATATTTAATTTAAACAAATTAGTTAGAAATATTAAAAAAAAAAATATATTCATCCCGCCAGGAATTGAACCCGCAATCATCTGTTTAGAAATACCAGATGCTACAAAATCACTTCTTAGCAAATAATGCTTCTACTGCTTAAGTGATTTTGGGCATGCCATTCAGAATTACTTCTAAAAAAGCTGTAAGAATATAATAACGAATATATTTGCAGCAGTGAAAAAAGTAATTTTCTTGAATCTGTTAAGAATTATGTACTTTTAAAAAAGCAGTAAATATATACTAACGGATAATTTTGAAGCAATAAAAAGTGGTTTGTTAAGCATGACTTTAATTTTTTTCTACTGGGAACTTATTGTTTATCTGTCGTTCCGAATACATACTAAAAATTTCTCTGCAAAAAACGAGTAGACCATTTATAGGTTAAAACAAACTATGTAATAAAATGTTCAAGGGAAGAATATAGTACTATAAATGTTTCCATTTAACCATTGCTTAAATTATCCCGTCATGTTTTTGCTAGATAACTTTTTTAATTTTAATTTTTGCAATTTTATATAGTCTCCCGTTTTTCTATTAGATTATGTCGTATGTGGGTTGTTGGTAATTGATCAATTGAGTGTAAATGTGGGTGGTATGTAATACAAAATGCCAAAAAAGTACGTCGCAACAAAGTGTTTGTTACCGTTGCATAGGACAATCGTTATTTATATTAAAATTAATTACTAAAGAATTTTTCTAAAGTTCATTTATAGGAAGAAGAAAATATTTTTATTAAAAAATTTAACAGACAAAAGCGAATCACCAGATTTCGCAGTTTCGTCTCACCCAAAGACTCGGCTGTGGTGAGTCCATGTGTGAATTGATCAAAGTATTTTTTAATTGTTAAATTGTCTCTATTTGAAAAGTTTTTGGGGTATGCCATGACCGCGAATCGAACCGGCAATCCTCTATACAGGCTATGACTAGTAGAACCACCTCTTAATGAGATACACCACGATCGGCACAGCGATGAATTTATTTAATTGACGTTTTGTCAATCACGGTCTACAAAATGTATGATTTTTAATCAAAACATCCAGAAATAACTACAATAATACATGAGCATTATTATTATTATTTATTTCTTAATTATAATGTTTCTTCTCTTTAATCCTATTGTTATATCCATTTTCACAAGTTATTAGCATTTTGATATACTTTACTCATATTCAATAGTTAGATACCAAGTGTTGATCGGAGATTTCTTTGCCGCTTCAAAAATTTTACATTGTTTTTGAGTAAAGTCTTCCTAATCGCCACATACGACAATCATAATTAATATTAGAATTACTAAAGAATTTTTCTATAGTTCCCAGCAACATTTTTTTGAACTGGTTGCCTTTGAATGTGTTCAGAATAGGTGTTTTTCCACCGGTTCCGTGGAAGAAAAATTGTCGGATGCAAAGAACCGGTTGTAGAACAACTTGTACTTGCATGCAACCTGTTCCAATTTATGTTCCATCATCGGTGATTCTTGTTTGAGTTTATCCCAAAAGCAACAGGTTCTTTTCCTCCAAACTAGAACAGGTTGCTTTGGAATTGGTTCTAGAACCAGTTATAGAACTGGTTCTGCGACAGAGAAGCCTTCCATTTTAACTTCCAAGAATCAGTTTGAGAACCTGTTCCGGTGTTAAAAACACCTATTCTAGAACAGATTCAAAGGCAAACACTTCAAAAAAATTTTGCTGGGAAGGGAATCGTTCATTATACCCTACACCTCCACGTGGACAGTATATAATAAATTTGTGCTGATGTCTGTAACACCAAAAATTATTGGACCTAGACCCACCTCTTAGTATACCGATCGACTCAGAATCACTTCTTCTGTCCATGCATTCTTGTGCGCACTCTACAGTTCGGACATATTAAGATATTTTGATAATATTTGGTACACTGTCGGCCCAAGGATGAAGCCAATTGATTTTGGTTAAAATAAGTCCATGTTTGGACCTAGTGCCCATATAAGGGTCCCCCCAAAATTGGCTTGTTTACATGCTGCAGGTCGCAAATACGAAGATATTGCAATAAAACTTGGTTCGCTGACTCACATGCTCCCAGGATTGATTCTAGATAGGATCGGTCCATATTTGGACCTATGGACCGATTTTCTCTTCTTTTATCATTTTATAGATAATTTGTCACAAGTCGATTTTAACCCATTCGTATTTCGGATCCAAACATTAGTTGGCTTTTAACAAGACTGGTGTAGGGTATTATATAGTTGGCATGCCCGACTTTAATTTTTTTTCTCGTTTTATGAATGCTTTCGTTATGTTGGCATTAGTTTCGAAAATTTATTCATGGATATTATGAGTGTATACGCAATAGGGTGCTCGAAAAAAATTTTTAGTTTCACTTGTATGCCCCCTGTAAATATGTATTTGGGTGTGAAACTACGTAACCCAAAAATAGAATAGTCGAATATCGGGAAGAAGTGCAGATTAGGCTCTCAAATTTAGAAAACGGATTACAAGGGGCAAATATCACTTTTTGTATATTTTGTCAGAAACATTGGTATTTTAAATATAATTCGAATTAAAACCATTAAAGATTCGTTATTTGTATTTAATTATCTCTGTAAGAAAGTAATAAAAATTTAAAATCGGTTAAAAAACAGCCGAGTTATTACACTTTCCCCGGGCAACTGATGTGTCGCAAATCATTTAATCAATAAATTCGGGACCAAATTTTAAAATTTATTGAAACAATTTACTATAGAAAATTTTTTTTTATTCTATAAGTTCAAAGGAACTTAGATAAGAAGTATTTTTTGTATTGTGTTTTGCTAACTCATTTTAAATTAGTGGTAAATAAGTCAGAAATTTTAAACATTGTTTCCAAATCTATAATTTTTAATTTTATAAAATTTTTTAAAATAAATTTTAAAAAAGCAATGATTGGACTTTAAGGTTTTATTGAGTACATATTAGGGATTAAAAACTGCAAACCTTGTAGGAACTCTTTTTTATTTTTCATTGGGCTAGGAAAGATATTTAAGGGGGGACATTACATTAGCGGCAGAGAAAACAGATTTTTTTTTTAAAAATTCATAACTCAGTCAAAAACAAACATTTTTCCAAAATTTATTATTGTATAGAATTGAACAAATTACAAGAAAAAAAATTCAAAAAAATATATTTTTTACTCCAACATGGTTTTATAGAGCTCCAAACTGGCGGCAGAGAAAAAAACGGGGCCTCGTGGTTGCAGAGCTGGGAGTCGCAAAAATTGTCCGATTTGGAAAAAAATTACTTTTTTTAAATCTTAACAAAATTGGTTATCGTATGACATGAGCGTTTTTTAAATTTTTTTTTTCAATTTTTGGTGATGTTCCAAATTTGAAAGTGTGTTTTTTCGAAAAAAATATTGACTTTAAAAATTCATAAAAAATCGAAAAAAATTTAAAAAAAGCTCGTGTCATACGATAGCGAATCAAGTTTAAAAAAATACAAAAAAAAATTTCGTCAAAAAATGAACCCGCTAGTGTCACAACCAGTACGAAAAACATGGTTTCGAGATAAACGCGTTCAAAGTTTGTGAAAAAAGAAAAAAAAACGTTACCTTCAATCTGCCATGCCTGCTTCGTAATGTATGCCTTCGTTATCTTGTGTTGTGCTGTTTGTTATAGGTATAAAGATGCCTTTTTTTCAAGAAATTCAAAAACACAAAAAAAAACTCAGCCTTCAAGTAGGTACGAAATAACAACCACCAAAAGTCAGGTAGCAAGTAAAACAAGTATATACCAGCTGCCGCATGTAGGTAGCGCGAAAACTAAAAATGCGCTCTCACTAATCCGGCTGTAACTTTTGAACCCGTAGGAATTTTTCCATGAAATTTTTTTTCTTAGAATCTTAAGAATATTTACTAAAATACAAAATTATAAAAAAAGTCGCTTTCAACGGCCAATGTCATGTCCCTCCTTAATATAAGCAGATTTCGGGAAAATAACGATTTTTGGTACTAATTTAGCTTTTAGGCAAGTTTCTCTTTCTTTAAATTCCACATGATATTAGCCAGAATATAATAATACGTGACATAAAAATGCTGGCACAGGACAGATCTATGTAAAAGAAGTTCGTTGTGTCCCTATGCTCCTCAATGGAAACTTAGGATAATGTATATATATATAATTTTATTTTATTATAAGGCAATTACTTATAATTAAATAAAATTATGTCTTTTAAATTTTCTATAATTTTTGAGCAAATTGTACACGAAACACGTAGAATGATAAATTACAAAAATGTTGTAATACATGTTTTTTACATTGGCTAACCTTAAAAATCGTCTTCATGATTATAACAAAGTTGTTGGGTTTTAATAAAAAAAAAAGTAGTTTTTAGTCATAAGTTGAGATCAATTGAATATAACTTTTTAAAATTTGAGTAACTTTATTTTGCAAATAAATAAGACGTTCATCATTCTTATCTCAAATTATAAAAATACAAAAGTTTGTTGGTATCAAAATATGACCATCGTATGTACTTTTAAGTTTCATCGCAAAAATTGTTGTTATTCTGCAAAATATTTTAGGTTTTCAAAAAAAAAAAAAAAATCTGTTTTATATTAAAAAAAGTTTTTGCTAAATTACGTTTCAACATTATGAAGTTATAATTTATCTAAATTTATCAGAAATATAAAAAAGGAATTAAATTTTGCAAAAGTATTTTTAGATGTACTGTATATAATTCCAATTAATTTGGGTTAAAATACCGTAAAGAAAAAAATAGAAAAAAAATTTGCAGATAGTATTAAAAATGTTTTAAAAAGGTTGTTTCAAAGTTGTAATACAACATTTTCCATTTTTTACATTTATTTAAATGAAATTAATTTATATTAATGTCACAAAATAATTTAATTCTTAATTTAATTGTTTATACTAAAAAATTTTAGCGTTTATATTCAGACTCAGGCAATTTTATTAAAAGCAAATGTGAACAAAACTAGAATTTCAAAACTCTTATTTAAATTTAATTTTTCGAAATAGTCTCGCATTGTTTCAACGAAAATAATCGGTACACAAATGGTTCAAAATTACATTTTTAAGAATAAAACGAGTAAAAAGGTTAAAGTCGGGCATGTCGACTATATAATACCCTACACCAGTCTGACTTAAAGTCAACTAATGTTTGTATCCGAAATTTGAATCGTTTAAAATGGACTTGTGTCAAAATTTTCTAAAAAATCATAAAAGCAGAGAAAATCGAAAATATAGCCCATATGGGCGATAGGTCCAAATATGGACCGATCCTATCTAGAATCAATAGGCTCTTTCCTTGGGACCATGTAAGTCAGTGAACCAAATTTCATTGAAATATCTTCATATTTGCGACCTGCAGCGTGTAAAAAAGACAATTTTGGGGGGTACCCTTATATGGGCACTAGTTCTAAACATGGAACGATTTCAACCAAAATAAATAGGCTCCATTATTGGTCATACATAGGCTCCGACATAGGTCTGTGTAGCAAATTTCATTGAAATATCTTTGTTTTTGCGACCTGCAGCGTGTAAAAAAGAAATTTTTGGGGGGTACCCTTATATGAGCACTAGGTCTAAACATGGACCGGTTTCAACCATAATCAATAGGCGACGTAAGTCGGTGTACCAAATTTCGTCAAAATATCTTAATATTTGCGGCCTGTAGAGTGCGCACAAGAATACATGGACAGACGGACATCGTTAAATCGACACAAAAAAAATTCTGAGCCGATCGGTATACTATAAGGTGGGTCTAGGACCAATATTTTTTGGTGTTACAAACATCAGCACAAACTTATAATACTCTCTCCACGTAGTGGTGTAGGGTATAAATAGGGAGCTGTGCTGATAATTACGAGAAATTTACCAAACTCATTCAATATAACAGTAACTTATATAAACATATCAAAGAAAGTTACAAAAACTCAAATCTAATTAATCATTAATGAAACTTTCCTTAACATTTTTTTTTCAATTAAGGTTTATCTACATGTATTAAAGCTATATATAAATTTATATAAGTTTTAAAATGTCATTCATTTGGAGTAGTACACATTCAGAAATTAATTAATTTACTGACACTTTTAAGACAGTTAGTGTTGCCGCTTTAGATATTTCAATTAAATTAGGTTCGTACTTCAAATTTACCATAAATGTGTTAATTTCCCAAAAACCAAAATTAAAACAAATGAAGAGATATTTTGAAGATACCCAGTAGCAAACAGTACCAGTTCAGAACCAGTTACGTACTAGTTTATTTGAACCAGATAACTAGTTCGAGTTCTACGGCCTGTCCATACAAACAAATGTAGAATTTAACATGACGATGTCCTAGCGATTGAGCAGTTTTCGCCAAACTGCCACTTTGGTACTAGTTGTAGAACTATGTTAAAAATTAAAATCTAAGGACGAAAAGTAAGGAGCAAAACTTGTTTAACTTCTGTGGCTGTAGAATAAGCTAGAAAGTTCCGCAAACACCCAGAGTATTAAAATTATAACGCTATATTTTATTCATAACAGAGTCTCCAACCACTTTAAATTAATGCATACAAAAATCTAGTGCTACCGAATTGACGGCATTAGTAAATTTCGTCATAGTTTTCTTTTTAAATACTAGAATGAGCCTAATCCAATTTAGCAAATACAAAACGCTTAACTAAAGTGTAGCATATTTTATGGAGGACTTAAAAATATGTACATTGTACAATATATTATATAAAAAAATAATCATAATTATCAGTGAATCCAATTTATTGAAATCGGTTCATTAATAGTACGAACAAAAATTCTATCAGTGTAGTTGGATATGACCATATATTCATATGAAGAGAAAATTATGGATAAAATTATATCGAACCTTTAATTTACAGTATCAAATTAGAGCTGATTGTATCAAAGTAGATCTAAAATAATCTAATACAACCTAATTTGATACAATTATTTATTCCCATTTTCCGGATATAATTATATATAAGGGGGTAATTTTCTAAAACACCTCGGCGAAGTAATGCGTTATTTCCATACAAATTATTATTCAAATTTCTAATTATTTTTGTTACAAAAGCAATTTACGATGAAATTTCTTTTCACTACAACCAATTGTTTTACGTAATTAAGTATTTATATAATACAAAAAGTCATGTATTTTTTTTACTAGGGCGTATGTATATTAGGCTGTCCCTTAAAATACGATTTTCGATTTTCATTAATTATTAATATTCCGTTGATAGATCTTTAAACTAGGTTTTATTTGACCCCTATTTTTGGGACAAACGCGAAAAATATGCATAGAAAAGAAAACTAGAGTAATTTTTGACACCACCTTTTTAACCCAAAAAAGTGAGATTGGGCCGATAAAGAATAGAGTATCCCAGGTAGAAAATTACAAAGGGGCCAGCACTGGCAAAGCACTGAAATGGGTGGTATGAGTGCTTGTTAACAGTGCTTTACCAACGTCCAAATGATAACACCGTTCCACAGTGGTGCCAATGCTTTACAAAAGCCTGGGAAAGCACCCAAAAATATAATAATCAAATGCTTTCCCAACGCCCAAATAAAAAAATTAAAGTGCTGCCCTGGAACCTAAATGATAGCACCGATCTATTTAATGCTTTGCGAAGTATTGAGATAGCATCAAACACACAAAAAATCAAATGTTTTCCGTGGCACTAAATTATGAGCCCACATTGAAGAATTTTAAATTACTCTAAAAATAGATGATTCTTGGAGTTATTGTATAGTGGAGTCAAAACTTATTTAAATATCCACTCTTTTTGGAGCTTCTTTTTCAAAAACAAGATAATGTTTAAGGAAAACAAGAGCTGGGAAGTCACCATTTTCAAGCCTTGCTAAAACGTTAACATTTAGTGGTTTGCCAGTACTTCTTTTTGCAAGACCGCGGTCTACTTGTGCTTTGCCAGTACTTCTTTTTTGTTACCACACAAAATTTCTGCCTGGGATGTTTTATAGTTTAGATTCCTCTGTCATATAGCCGAATTTAATTAAAATCTCAAAGTCCGCCTAAAAGACGTTATCCTACAAGATTTCTAGTACTTATTTAGGTCTTTTTTGACCACAAGTTAAAATATTAACCCTACGTGGATCAGTTTGCATAAAATAACAATTTTTATAAAGTGGAATATATGTTTCATGCAATTTAAAAATTTTAGAAGCATGGAGCCAGAAATTAAATAAGCTTCATGGATCTTTTTTTTTGTCCCCAGAACTCTAAGGGTTGAATATTTTTTAAATAGAAAAGACAATTCTAATCCAATATTATTTAATTGATATTTTTTTTTTGAAATTTATGCAAAATTTGGTGAGAACAGGCGAATTGTGTACAGTTTTTGGCAAAATATTCAATTTTAATAAAATGTCCTGGAAAGGAGTCGCTTGATAATTCCAAATTAAGCATTTTAAAAAATTTTTCAAAATAATTTCCCAAAAAAGACATTTTTGCATTTCTATTAAATTTATGGGTCATTTTCGGTTCCAGGTTAAAGTGGGTTAATGATAACCCACGAAATCAAAATAAGTATATCTAATAAATAAATTAAATAAAAAATTTAATTTTTGCAAAATTTCGAATTTTGGGAATTTTTAATAGAGATGCTTTTTTTTCCAAAAATGGGCCATTTTTGGACGCGATTTGGCACGGATAGACTTAAAAATACAAATTCTTCCCTTTTGAACCAACTAGACTAAAAGTGGCGGGTGTAATGCATGAAAATCGACAAATCGTATTTTAAGGGACATTCTAATATACACCTATTTCAAACCCTTCCCACTTTAAAATTGCAATAAAAATTAATATTAACACATACAAAAAACATTTTAAGATATTCGCATTATGTACACATAATAATACACATATTTACTTATTTAAATTTTTCGATTTACTAAAATTTTCCCTTTCCTGACACATCTAAGCCTTATTGATATCCTTATGGTGTTATTTCCATAAAATTGGAAGGAGTAAAATAATGTCATAGAAATAAGTGTTTTAGAATTACGGGTTATACTATAATATGTACAATGTTTTGCTTAGTTTCGTTTTTCTGAAGTTAATTTTTATTTTAAGCTATTGTCAAGGTGACTTCAAAAAACAAATTACCAGAGTTTTTAATTAAATAATGACAAAGGCAAATGTTGATAAAACTAAATCGATTACTTAGTTAAACAACATCAGCAAAATGCTACAGTAAATACTGTAATTTTTAAGAACAATTATGTGTATTCTGTTGTTGGCATTTAAATGTTGTCGTAGACTTTCATTATACAATTTTCGATTAAATGTCAACTAATCAGATTTTATTTTGTACTTACCTTTGAAAAACATCTAAACAATAGATTTTGGTAAAAGGAGAAGTATAGGAAGCAAGAGAAAGTGTTTTTTTTATCTTGAAATTTCATAGCAACAAAATAGTCTTTGTTTTTATTTACTACAAAATGTAATTAGGCAACCATTACCATGGTCATATTTATATAAATAGAAATGTAAAAACCAACAAGCGGTCCTTGCTTTAGACTTTTTTGTCTTTACAGTAGATGGAAATTAATGAATATTAGAAAAATGCTAAAGATTTTTGTTATCTACATATAGAGAGATATATGCCTAATACATATTTGACAGTTTTTTGAATATTCCCAGCAAAAACCGACATTACCGAGTAATTAAGCGAGTAAGTAGCACCCAAAGAGTTTCACTACTTACCAGGCTATTTACTCGCTTAATTACTTTTGATCGCGATGCCCAAAAATTTATGGGTAGTCATTACCCTTTCGCTTAGAAAAAAATGCGAATAAAAAGTTACCCATAGTGAAGGAATAAGCAGTTACTCACAAAGACAGACTAAGTGGTTACTCAGAAGTTAGGAAATAAGTGGTTACCCTACATTGTAAACTAGTTGGTCATATTGGCAAAAAAAAACTTTTTACATTGGAAAATTTCCCATTTAGTTCAAAACAAATTTATAAATAAAATATTAATATAAAAAAGCCATTTCATCCCCCTTCTTTTCATTCAGGTTTGGTTGATTTTCATTAGTTTTTACACTTTTTATTTAACTCTCTTTTTATATACTTATAGTGGGTAATTTTGTAAAACGCAACGCCTTGCGTTGATTTATGTGTAAATTGTTATTGTTACAAAAACAATTTGTATGGAAAAGGACCCAACGCAAGGCGTTGCGTTTTACAAAATAACCCCCATAAGCTTTTTGGATAAATGGAATGAAAAATTATTTTCTATGATAATTCGGCGATGAAATTCGATTTGGAAGCCACACTAAGACTCATATTTTCTAGAAATTTTTAAATTTTTAAGGAAAATTATTTTTGGCATTATACCGTGAATAGCAACATATTGTTTTTTAAGAATACTATAGGTCAGGGCTGGCAAAACTATGACACGCGTGTCAGTAGTGGCACGCCAGTGGATTTTAGGTGGCACGCGACATTTTGTTGGATATTTTCAAAAAATATAAACTATTAGAAGTCCAGCAAAATATTCAGTTAAATGTTAAATTTCACTACAAAAATGTGTGATTTAACTCCATAATGGTGAAATTTTTCATAGATCTTGTAAATCGTCTTTTAAAATGAATAAAATTCAGTATTGAAACCATTTTTTGTTTAAAGAAATATGGTTAATACAGAACTCGCAAATTCGATTATCAGAAAATTCTGGGAAAAATTCTAAAATTCTAGATTGAAAGAAGTTTAAATGTTTCGATGAGAAAATGTCTCATAATCGGAGAAGTAAAAAGTACCAGAAAATTGTACCAAAATGGAAAACAATTTGTAGTAAAATTGGATCTAAAAAACTAAGTTTTTTTTTTAAAGGGAAAATAGGTGTTACGAAATAATCCTCAATTAAATAAAGGCTGAAAATAAGTTTTATAATGAAATAACCCTTTGCACTGTGGGCCACGATCGCCGATTTTTGGCCAAAAGTACAATTCAGGTAAGGGGAAAATATGTTTATATATTCAAAATCTAGGATTGTTGAATATTTTGTGAGTGAAATATTGTATCATTGTGGTTACTCGTTGTTAGTTGGCGAGAGTTCAGTTTTTTAATTTTGTGACATTTTTATACCCTACACCACTATGTGGTCAGGGTATTATAAGTTTGTGCTGATGTTTGTAACACCAAAAAATATTGGTCGTAGACCCACCTTATAGTATACCGATCGGCTCAGAATTTTTTTTATTTCGATTTAACGATGTCCGTCTGTCTGTCCGTCCGTCCGTCTGTCTGTCTGTCTGTCCATGCAATCTTGTGCGCACTTTACAGGTCGCAAATATTAAGATATTTTGATGAAATTTGGTACGCAGACCTATATTGGCCCAAGGACGAACAAGTTTGATTTTGGTGAACATCGGTCCATATTTAGACCTAGTGCCCATATAAGGGTCCCACCAAAATTATATTGTTTATACGCTGCAGGTCGCAAATATTAAGATATTTTGATGAAATTTGGTACATAGACCTATATTGGCCCAAGGACGAAGCCTATTGATTTTGGTGAACATTGGTCCATGTTTAGAACTAGTGCCCATATAAGGGTCCCCCCAAAATTGGCTTGGTTACAAACTGCAGGTCGCAAATATTAAGATATTTTAATGAAATTTGGTTCGCTGACTCACATTATAGAAAATTTTGACACAAGCCCCATTTTAACCCATTCGAATTTCGGATCCAAACAATACACCAGACTGGTGTAGGGTATTGTATAGTCGGCATGCCCGACTTTAACCTTTTACTCGTTTATTATGCCCTACACCACTACGTGGTGAGGGTATTATAAGTTTGTGCTGATGTTTGTAACACCAAAAAATATTGGTCCTAGACCCACCTTATAGTATACCGATCGGTTCAGAATTTTTTTATTTCGATTTCACGATGTCCGTCTGTCCGTTCGTCCGTCCGTCTGTCTGTCCATGCATTCTTGTGCGCACTCTACAGGTCGCAAATATTAAGATGACAAAATTTGGTACACCGACTTACATCGCCCAAGGACGGCGCCTATTGATTTTGGTTGAAATCGGTCCATGTTTAGACCTAGTGCCCATATAAAGGTACCCCCCCAAAATTGTGTTTTTTACACGCTGCAGGTCGCAAATGGGAAGATATTTCAATGAAATTTGGTACACAGACCTACGTCGGCCCAAGGACGAAGTCTGTTGATTTTGGTTTAAATCGGTCCATGTTTAGACCTAGTGCACATATAAGGGTTCCTCCCCCCAAATTGGCTTGGTTACACGCTGCATGTCGCAAATACGAAGATATTTCCATGAAATTAGGATCGCTGACTCACATAGTCCCAAGAAAAAAGCCTATTGATTCTAGATAGGATCGGTCCATATTTGGACCTATCGCCCATATGGGCTATATTTTCGATTTTCTCTTCTCTTCTGATTTTATAGAAATTTTTGGCACAATTCCGTTTTAACCCATTCAAATTTCGGATCCAAACATTAGTTGGCTTCAAGTCAGACTGTTGTAGGGTATTATATAGTCGACATGCCCGACTTTAACCTTTTTACTCGTTTATTTTGTAATGATACAATAAAGAAATCCTAAATAAACAATAATTTGTTCCAAAAACAGTCTCAAATTATAAAACTGAAACTAGTTCTCAAAAAAAAAAAAAAATAGAAACCTGTTAAGTATTTACGAAAAAAGTAACAATGTTATTAATTTCACCTCAAAAATGTGGATGTTTTTGAAAATATTAAATTTTCCAAAAAAAAAGCTACAAAATGTTTCAAGAGATATTTGACAAACTTGAATGCCAATGAGTTCCAGGGTTTTTGTGACCGTTTGCGACCGTTCATAAACTTTCGAGATTTTTGGCCCTTTAACTGAAAAAGTACCTTCAGATCTCGCTGAATTCCAGCATTTCAGAGTTTTAGTAAAAACTAAAAAATAGCACTAAAAATTACCTTAAATGAAGGTTCTGGTTTTCTCATACAGACTAGCCCCCTAAAGTCCAGGTTTGTGGGACATTTGAGTGCCAATTCTGAATAAGTACGAAATTTACCCTTAAACACATTTTAGGTTTTGACTTATTTCTGTCATTGAAGTTAAAATTTAAACTTTGATGTCTTCAGAGACTTATAGTAGAAATTGATTACAAATATTTTTGCGGAACATTTTAGCCCTCTAACTCTTCAAATTATGGGTCTTTTTTGACACTTTTTGAAAAGGGCTAAAAGAGACCCTTTAATTGCAGAGTTAGAGGGTTAAAATGTTCCACTAAAATGTCCCTTGTTGTGTTTTACATAAGTTCGCTGAACATATCCTATACCCTAAATGGAAGACATAGGGACAGACGAAAACTTTTAAACGCCGAAACACTTATATTTTTCATTGGTCCCCCTGCCAGAATTACTTAGTTGTCATCAGAACCGTTCTTTTCATACAGTGTATTTTATTTTTGAACACATAACAATTTTAAATTTATGGCCGCCATATTGGATCCGCCATGTTGAAGTTTTAAAATTTGATTTGAGGTTCGTACTTTGCTACCCAAAAACTTCCCCTGGTGGAAATTTGAAGTAAATCAGGCGACATAAGAAATATAATGAAAAAATTGTTTGTCGCCATATTGGATCCGCCATTTTGAATTTCAAAATTTTAATTTAAAATTTTAAATCAGCGGATCCTAGGCCTACATAATTGATTATTTGAAGTCTAATATAATAAAAACTAAAAATGAATGGCCGCCATCTTGGATCCGCCATTTTGAGCTTTATATTTTTTTATTTCAGATTCGTGATCGGCAATAACCAAACCCCCCTTTGTGATATCTTTTAGTCTCATATACTTAATATTCTAGTTTTGGCAAAAATTCGATGATGCTGGCCCACTGTGATTTGTTGGAATTTGAAATTGGTTTTTGATCGTGTTTCGCAGAGCCGTTTCATCTGAAATGGAAATTTCTCTGTTCAAATCCATAATATTCGCTTTTTTTTCATTATTATGATGACAAAAACCGAGCGATTTATTTTAACAAAATCAAATTTTTGCCTGAAGCACATTTTTCAACAAGTTTCTTACGTACTTAAATTATGAATGGCGCCCAATAATTTTACGTTTTTTTGACAATATGAAAAAACCACCAAATATAGAATAACCCAAAAAAAAAAATGAAAAGGCAATAATGTTCAATTTAATTTTTTCATAATGAAATAATCTCAATATTTAAAGATTAAATAAACCCCCAAAAATTAAATAACCGTCATACATTTTTACGTCATTTCTTGGATGTTATTTAATTTTTCCCTTTGGGGGTTATCCGTAGTGCTGATAACTATGTACATCTGCGATGATATTTTTAGGAGAAATTTTCTAAATTTTAAAAATTTTTAAAAAAGGACTTTTAAAAGACAACTAAAATTAAGGTGACACGCGAGAAATTTTTACAAAAAAAATTTGTCCGTTTCTGGCACGCAGCGAAACAAGTCTTGCCACCCCTGCTATAGGTGCATATTTTCGTTTACAAAAGTTTAGGCATTTATTACTGAATTTGAGTAATATTCCATAAAACTTTAATTATTTTATAACAGTTAATTTAAAAATATTTTTTGGTGTATACCTAAAACCAAAATATAACTTTGCGTAGCTTAGGTTACCTTCCTATAGACTTCATTAATTTATTTATTTTCGAAATTTTTTTATGTATGTAGAAAAACAAGGTAAAATAATATCTTCAAGTAAATCTATACTAACTGTATTTTATTTCCACAAAAACAAAAAATAGAAGAAATCGTGGCAGAAAATTTTTAAGGTGTCTTTATTTTAAATTATCATATTCACTGCCAGTATTCAAAGTTTGTTGATGTTAATTAAATAAAATGATTTTGCATTTTATAGTGTTATTCCAACAAACAGCAACTAAAAATTTTCTTTAATTAAAAATCTAAAATAAAAGCATTTACTTTACTTTTGATAATGTATTAATGTGACAAAAAATGAATTCCATAATTAATGGAAAAGTCAATGAGGAAAATAAATAACTATAAATTATTCGTATTTTTTTAAAGTACTTTATGAAATTGGCTACCTCAGCTTACAAATAATAGATGTTAAAGATAAGAAAATAAAAAGAAAAAGAGAAAATATAATTTATTGCCCGAATTCACGGAAAGAAAAATTTTGGCTTTTTAATTATTATAGAAATGTTTAGATTAGGTCAATTGTTTATTAAACATTTGAAATTTTAATAAAAAAAAATCATTTTTGAGTTCTTTGGCTTTGAAACTAATTTAATGATTTATTTTTATGAAGATGTTGGCAAACATTTAATTAAAATTTCATCTAAATGTGACTACTACGGTACAACAATATTTCTACAAGTTTATTCATATTAATCTGTCATGGCAACATATTTGCAAATAAAGAAATCAATTAATTTCTTAGCTATTGAAATATTTAATATAAAATTAATATACTTTCTTCTTAAATTAGGGTATCCCGGTGAAAAATAATATTTGTAATTTTTTATACATAACAAAACTCGAGTTGTGTTAACTAAAAAGATAAGCAAAACTTATGGATCATAAAGGAGAATATTTAAAAAAAACAATAACATTTTCTATAATAAATATTTTTCAATAAAAAATTTCTATTTTTGCATTTATAGGCGCAAAATATTTAGTAAACTTTAGTTTGCCCGGGAGCTTTTCCAACTCTGTCTAATTTTGTTTTGTAATATACGAGTACAAGACAATGAGGAAATTCACAGTTTGTACTATTTTAAGTAGTAAGTTAGCATTTATTGAAAATTTGACAACTTTCTATGGGTTAAACTTCAAAGATCATGCTATTTTACAACGTGATAACGTTAGCACTTAAACTGTGAAATCCTTCAATATTTCCAAAGGAAACTAATGTTTCTCGCTGAAATTTATAATTTGTACTCTTTTCAGTTGTTTATGTCTTTAAATAAATATAATTGAAGTGTAACTTTATTTTGCAGAAATTTAACAAAACATATTCTCAAAAATCTCACAAAATAAATAAAATACGAATGTAGAAATCAACTGCAACATCTTATGCCGTATAAATCAACATCTCTGACATAAAATTGTTATTTACAAAAATTTATTGCAACATCAACAGCGACTTTATATAATTTATGTTTTTTCTGATTAAATTTTATTTTGTTTTATTTGTAATTTATATAAATTAATAAAAATTCCAAGATAAAATAATTTTAAATCCCAAAACTGTTAGCTGGTTATATCCATTTGAATGTTTGGATGTATGTATTCTACTTTTTAAATTTTTTTTTGAAACTTCATCCAGGGAATCATTGGAAGTAACTAACGGTGGGTCTCATACTGCAGGTTTAAACTTTAGTTAGTAGTTAACCTTGCTTGGTGTAAATTTTAAGTTTAACCTTCACTATGAGACGCACCGTAAATTATTGACATTTAAAATCCCTTGTTACCCAGCAAAAAAAAAAAAGAGATGCCGAAGCAAAAGAAAAAGCACTACAATTGATGATATATGTAGATGTACTTCTTTTTTAACATAAACACTAATGTTTTTAACATTGAGTTGTCATAGGAGAGGAGTACTTCCACTTCAACATTTTTTCAGTACTTTTAGAACGAGTGCAAAGGAATCTCTTTGTCAGCAATTAAAATTTTAAAAAATTCTTCGCAAAAAAAATTATATTTTTTTTATATTACAAAAGTTTTTTTATTGCCTCCACCTTGTATCGAACTTGCGACCACACGATTGCTAGTCGCTGAGCTCTACCGCTGAACAATTCTTTGATATGAAAGTTGACTGGAATAAAAATACCACTTTGTTACTGCGAGATATTGTTCCTTATTCTCTTCAATAAAAGTACTTATTAAACAAGTGTAAAAGGTGTGCACCAGTTCAATATTTTTTTCAGTACTATTTTTACAGGTGCATAAAAAGCAATTTCTCGTAATTTTTTTTTATATATTAGGATGTCCCTTAAAATAACGATTTGTCGATTTCTTCCATGATCCCAGATGGAAGAAATCGATTTTTTTTTAGAAAACGTTAAAGTTGGACGAAAATGGCCCATTTTGAAAAAAGTGTATTACTATTAAAAATTCCCAAAATTTTAAATTTAGAAAAAAATTATATTTTATTTCAATTATTCATTTAATAGGGTCAACATGATTCAGATATGGAATTTTGACTACATCGGAAAAAAAAATATTTTTTTCCATTTGGCACCATTTTCAACAAAACTAGGGGTTTAATGACAAATCTATTTTTAAGGGACACCCTAATATATACCCAGTGTAGAAAATCATTACCAGATATGTTGTTATGTAACTACATACTTGGTAATGGTAACTAGTTACTTTTGTTATTACATTTCTTATTACCTTTATATGGCGATGTTGCGAAAAATAATGAGTTGTCGTTACACACCAGCATACGAAAAATCAAAAAATATATCGTTACCTACGTGCTTACCAGTATTGACAAAAATAATGAGTCTAAAAATAGATTTTCAAAAAAATAAATTATATAAAAAAAAATATTTTTTATTGTATTTTTTTTTAAATAAAATTTTCTGGTGCGGGAATCGAACCTGGGTCTACAGATTGCCAGTCAACAGCTCTACCATCTGAGCTATATCGACATGTAATATTTAATAGATAAAAACATAATTGACCTGTTGCAAACAAGTAAGCTTACTCTCCAACATACAAAAAATCAAAAAATATGTGGTTACATATATCCTTACCAGTGTTTAAAAAATATTGCGTCTAAAAATAGATTTCAAAAAATTTTCAAAAAAATCTAGAAAATTATTTTCTATTTGAAATAATGATAAAAGTAAGTCATTATCAGTAATTCATTATTATATGTTTTAAAATAATGCAGAAGGTAAGTGGGTGTCATTACTGGTAGTCCAAAAAATAATGATATGTCATTACCGTTTCTACACTGGGTATATTTAAAAAATTTTGAAATTAAAAAATATTGAATTTAAACAAATTAATTATAAATAAATAATAAAAAAAAAAGTTAATAAAATAAAAAAAAAATATTGGTCCCGCCGGGAATCGAACCCGGTACCCTCTGTTTGGAAATGCCAAATGATAACAAAAAAAAATCACTTTGAACGATCACTTTTATAGCAATTATTCTTTAGAAGCAATACTTAAGTGATTTTTTTGATGTGGTTCAGAAGTAATTCTAAAAAAGCTGCAAAAATGTAATAACGGATACTTTGGAAGCAATGAAAGAAGCAATTTTTTGAAAGTGTTCAGAATAACTTCTAAAAAAAGCAGTAAAAGTACACTAACGGATACTTGTGAAGTATTGAAAGAAGTAGTTTCTAAAGCATTACTTGCAATTTTTTTTGCTGGGTATAGTAACTAACATATATAAAAACTGCTACATTGGTCATCAAAACTAATTTTTTTTTCTAATTTGAGGTTACTCCTGTCGTTAAAAATTCAAAAATATTTTCACGGAAATTATTATTTATTTAATTTTATCTCAATTGATTTGTACATTGTTTAATTAAACGTGAACAAAACACTCGAATAAATAATAGTGTGTTAAGTTCGAAACTCAAAATATAACATTTAAAAGTACATAGCATTCCCTCGTATAACGAGGTAAATATCGTTATGTGATATCAAAAAAGCCGTAAGTTACACAAAAATTAAAATTAACCATATCAAAATACACATTCTTGCAAAAGTTTACACTCCTACGACTAAAAACGACGATTTTATTAACAAAATTCTAAAAGCCCTAAGTGCAAGCGCGGGAAAGCTAAGCCACTCCTTAAATAATACAAAAATTGGTAATTTTTTCAAATACTAATTCGGCAACAAAAAAAAAAAGGTTAACCTAAAAAAATATTGAAAAAAATTTGGTTTGTTTTTCATTTTAGGAAGTTTTTTCCTCCTCCTGTAAAATTTTTTAAATGTAACTTACGGCTTTTTTGATTTCATATGACGATATGTTCTAATGAAAAACTGCGTTCGGCGAAAACCGTGTTATACTAATCCTCTCATATTATATTTAAAACAAAGTATAATTGCACAAAAAAATCGCATTAAATGAGGGAATTTGTGAAACTGCTTTATAAGAGGAATGAGTGTGGTTTTTTTCAATCGTGTTATAATAGTAACATTTTTTCGGTTATTATTTTCAATTATGTCATGAACACATTTGTTACAACTCATTTTACACCATTTTGATTTAAATAATTTTGTAATCTTAATGTATTTATAAACGTCTCTGTTAGTGGTATTAAAATATTTACCACATTCTCCATATGATTATGGTTTGAGTGAAAATTTTGTATAAAATTCACGTTTATATTTGTGGTTTAACTATTAGAGAGGCATCATCACCAATTAGTTTATATTATTGAGTTTATAATATCAACTAAATTAACCACTCAATCATTCGCTAATACAGTGTTGTACAATAATAATATTCTAAAAGGTATTCTGTAGAACATAATATTCATGTTTTAGACAGGACCAAAATAAAAATTGCAATTCTTTTGCGCAAATATTTTCCACACAATATGTATATAAAAACCTTGAAATCACATTAAACGGCTAAAATTATGGTTTAGGGGATAATTTTGATTAAAAATTTTACTGGTTGTGAAATAGTTGAGAAAAAATATTTTTTTTTTAACTGCACTGTACTGTATGTACTAAGTATACACAAAATTAACAACTTTTTAAGATTGTGGTTCATGAAATAAATACCAATAATTGTTATTTAAATATTAGACATACCTTTATACATATGTGTAAACAAAACCGCAGTTATGGAACTGTTAATTAAACCAAAATCAAAAACAAATAATTGGGGATTATATATTTATGTATGTAATATGTAAATACTTTTCACTGAATTTCTAGTACTAGCCGTATGAGTAATATTAATTTAATACCACGTATTACTCATACGACTAGTGGTACATAAATAATTTTTGTATTAATTAAGGCCCCAGTGTAGAAAATCATTACCAAATATGTGGTTATGTAACTACATACTTGGTAATGGTAACTAGTTACTTTTGTTATTACATTTCTTATTACCTTTATATGGCGATGTCGCGAAAAATAATGAGTTATGGTTACACACCAGCATACGAAAAATCAAAAAATATGTGGTTACATATGTGCTTACCAGTACTGACAAAAATAATGAGTCTAAAATAGATTTTCAAAAAAATAAATTATATAAAAAAAGTATTTTTTATTGTGTGTTTTTTTTTTTTTAAATAAAATTTGCTGGTGCGGGAATCGAACCTGGGTCTACAGATTGCCAGTCAATAGCTCTACCATCTGATCTACATATATCGACATGTAATATTTAATAGATAGAAACATAATTGACCTGCTGCACAAGTAAGCTTACTCGCCAACATACAAAAACCAAAAAATATGTGGTTACATATATCCTTACCAGTGTTTAAAAAATATTGAGTCTAAAAATAGATTTCAAAAAAATTTCAAAAAAATTTAGAAAATTATTTTCTATTCGAAATAATAATAAAAATAAGTCAATATCAGTAACTCATTATTGTATGTTTTAAAATATTGCAGAAGTTAAGTGGGTGTCATTACTGGTAGTCCAAAAAATAATGATATGTCATTACCGTTTCTACACTGGGGCTGGTGGGCGCTGTGGTGTAATGGTTAGCGCGTTGGACTGTTACACGTGAGGTTGCGGGTTCGAGCCCAACCAAGGCAACATCAATTTATGAAAAATAGTAATATGTATGAGTTTTTTCTATCCCTCATACATATCGCAGCGTCCTCCTTCGGTGTTCCCATAGCACTTAACCCCACCGAAGTAAAATAATATAACAGGGCTATGAACTAAAAAGCTTCAACAAAGTTCGCCAACTCACCATCAGATGGCGCGCAACAACTGTTCTAAAAATTCAACATCTCGCGCAATTACAGTTTTGCCATATTTGAAGCCCTTCATCTTTTTCACCACCTTTCAATTCTTCTCTATCCCCTTTCCAAAGGAAGCAACACGTTAATTAATAGGAAGAACTTCCTGAGTGTTGCTTCTCTTAAAAAAAAAAAAAAAAAAACAAAAAAATTATGATTACAAATGCAAAGAAAAAGGAATTTTATAACTGGAAAAAGCAATTAAGTAATTTCGTTTGGTGATGAAAAGATTATTTGAATACAAAAAGTAACCAATTTTGTAAGAAATTGTTAAAGAATCGTATGTCCGTTCAGAAAATGAAGCAAATTAAAGTGCCTATTGCTACTTGTGACTTGTTTTGACTGTCATATGACTTTTTTTTTTAGACTGAGGCCCGATTACTGAATGTCAAGTTAAAATTTAGCCCAGAGTTAAACTTAAATTTTAAATGAGAAACAACAACAAATGTGTCAGTTAGTAGCTAACTGAACATTCAGTAATCGTGGGTAGACATCTGTCATTTATGTTATTTTAGCCATACGTGTACCGAAGTAGTTTTCATCACCTTAACAGATTTCTTAGAAGGGCCGACTTGCCATTTTTTAGGATTTATCCATCGTATAAAAATATTACGGTCGAAGTCAAATGGCACGAAAAACAAAAATTGTTTACAATTGCGTAATTTTTCACCATTAGCAGCTGGAAAATAGCATTCATAGGGATATTCCTCTTTTTTTAATTAGGTTGTTCATAAGGGGTGTGCTATCTGTTGTATCGTTGTATCGTCCTAACAAAAAACAGAGTTGTTAAAATTTTTATTTGTGTTTAACAACGATTTTCTATTCAGTTTGCTATCTGTTAGCACACTCAAAAATAGGACACTAAACATACATAAAAATGTTGTATCGTGCTATTCTCAAATGTTGTATTTTTCAATTTAATTTTTAACAACTCTGTTTTTTGTTAGGACGATACAACGATACAACAAATAGTACACCCCTTGTGAAAACCCTTAATATTTTGTGGGTGGTCGTCGACGGCCACCTATTTTTGATACCAAAAAAAAAATATATATATTAATTGTAAAGGTGCGTTTACAGTGATGGAGTACTCCAATCTGTAGCAAATTTAGTTCTTTTCTCTTTCTTACTAATACATTTTTGTATTTTGCTATCTTTTTTTAAACCACTCAAGAGTCAAAGTTGTTTGACTCTGGAGTACGGATTTGATGCATTCTAGAGTTAACATCACTCTGTTAACTGTTTAACATGACAAATATAACTAAAATAACACATCACTATTTTGTTCACATCTCTAATTGTCAACAAATTAAAAAAAATATATTAAAAAACATAAAACCAATACAAAATATTTGTACTGGAAAATTTATAATAAAATAAAAAATTATTTCCAAACTATTTGAGATGGAATAAAGCCTAGGAATTCGCGAAACAAAATGTAAGTATTTAAGTGTCAAGTATTTTCTGAAGTAACTCTACTCTGCATTGTGAACAGTTAACATTTTAATCTATGCTGCAGAGTATAGTTACTCTATCATTGTGAAAGCACCTTAAGTATAAAGGTGCGTTTACAATGATGGAGTACTCCAATATGTAGCAAATTTAGTTTTCTTCTCTTTCGTACTAACAGTTTCTTATATTTTGCTATCTCTTTTTATTCCAATCCAGAGTAAAAATTGTTTGACTCTGGAATACAAATTTGCCCCACTCTAGAGTTAACTTCGGTCTGTTAACTGTTTAACATGACAAATATACATAAACAAATACATCACTAATTTGTTCACATCTCTAATTGTCAATAAATTAGAAAAAAAAATATTTAAAATAATAACAAACAAAAACAAATGATTTCAATTAGGGGAAATATATAAAATAAAAAATTATTCTATATTAAATGCAATGGAGATCATCTAAAGATATTCGCTAAAAACTGTGTAAGTATTGAAATGTCAAATATTCGTTTGAAGTAACTCTACTCTGCATTTTGAACAGTTAACATTTCAATCTGTGCTGCAGTGTAGAGTCACTCTACCATTGTAAACGCGCCTTAAATGATTTTTTTTGTTTGATTAAAACTTAGAACTGTTACATTTTGGCGGTGTTTGCTCAAATGAAGGCATGGTAACAGATTTTAAGTGAACAAAGCTGTCGTGAAAACTTCTATTAACAACTTCTTATTAAATAAACAAAAAATTTTAATATATAACTTAAAGGTGCGTTTACAATGATGGAGTACTCCAATCTGTAGAAAATTTAGTTCTTTTCTCTTTCTTACTAATACATTTTTGTATTTTGCTATCTTTTTTTATTCCACTCCAGAGTCAAATTTGTTTGATTCTGGAGTACGGATTTGTTGCACTCTAGAGTTAACATCACTCTGTTAACTGTTTAACATGACAAATATAACTAAAAAAACACATCACTAATTTGTTCACATCTCTAATTGTCAACAAATTATAAAAAATATTGAAAAATATAAACAAATAGTTTCAATATAGAGTAAAATATATAATAAAAAATTTTTTTATAACAACAGCACTAAAACCGTGGCAAGATATTCGCAAAATCTGCGTAAGTATTGAAACGTCAAATATTTTTTTTGAAGTAACTCTACTCTACATTTTGAAGAGTTAACATTTCAATCTGTGCTGCAGAGTAGAGTCACTCTAACATTGCGAAAGCACCTTAAAGGTGCATTTACAATGACTGAGTACTCCAATCTGTAGCAAATTTTGTTTATTTGTCTTTCATACTAACACATCTTTGTATTGTGCTATCTCTTGTTATTCCACTCCAGAGTAAAACTTGTTTGACTCTGGAGTACAGATTTGCTACACTCTAGAGTTTACATTGGTCTGTTAACTGTTAAACATGACAAATATACCCAAAAAACACATCACTAATTTGTTCACATCTCTAAGTGTCAACCAATTAAAGAACAAAATAAGAGAATACATTAAATAAATATAATATTTGTGGTGTTTTTGGGGATAATTTAAAATAAAAAAATTTATTAAATTAAAATCAATAGAAATTATGGCAAAAGAATCGCGAAAATATGAAGTAAGTAATGTCAAATAAGTTTTGAAGTAACTCTACTCTGCATTCTGAACAGTTAACATTTTAATCTGTGCTGCAGAGTAGAGTTACTCTGCCATTGTGAAAGCACCTTAACACATAACACTTTTTGCAGGAATAGGCTAGCCGACGATATAGTTCTTTCGTTATTTTTTCTGGTTTGTGAATATCTGTTATTTGGTCCTAAGTATATAGGGCCAATATATTTATCAGCCTTTAGTAGCAGTTTTGACTTAAATTTTATTAATTAAAACATTTTCAGGCAAAATTTTTTACTTAAGTTAAATTTGAGTAAAAATGTTTTCCTAAGTTTTTTTTTCGTCCATATACATATGTATGTAGATTTGTAAGTTCGTAATTTTGTTCCTAAGAAAATGTTTACATGCCCAAGGAATTCCATAATCATCAAAACTGCAATTTGTTGACTACTATATTATTTCATCTTGTTTTTTTGGTTGATGAAGCTTTGTGATGCTGCAACAATATATTTTGATATTTTCTTTAACACATTTTTATATTGTGTGCTGGTGTTACATTTACCTCTTGTGTGATTGTCATGCTTGTGTTTGTGTGCGTATTTTTTTTTTTTTTTAGTTTTTGGTGCAACTTTTGTAGAATTGTGTAGTAACAGTTGTTAAATGAGAACAATATTTTTGCTTCATTTCCGTTTCCTGCCACAAGCATGCTTCCAACATAACAAATACACTTGGTAAGGTACAACATTATGGTGAGCTGCAGCAGGTCGTCTTACAAACGAAAACAGTAACAACAACATTTGGTGATGGACATATTGCTTTAAAAAGGAAAACCTTTTTTGTACATGCTCCTGCACAAATAAAATACAATATTTTCCAACACCACAATAATAGTACACATCATTGTACATTTTACATTTATATATCATAAATGTTATGTACAATATAAATATATGAAAAGTAAATTTAAAAATAAAATAAAAAAACGGTTACCTATTAACTAGAGTCCGACCGAACAGTTCGGCCAAATAGCAATATCTAGTAAATTTTTTACCATTTGGTAATATCTCCAAAAGAAATTCTGATACTAAGGAAATGTTTTTTCAGCCGAATTGATGGGATTTTTAATATTATACTACATTTACACTTAACCAAAAACTAGTAGTTTTTGAAAGCTATGTATATATATATTTATCTGCCAAATTACATACAAATTTTGGATCGAAAACTTAAAGTGTAAATTATGCTTTAAACTTAAGGAATACACCATGGTTAAGCTGTCGAATTTTTTCCAATTTGACCGGACTTTTGGTGGCCGAACAGTTAATTTATTGCTTAACTTTTGACTTTTCCTTAAATTTAAGACTCAAAATATAAGCTGTATTTTCGCTTATACCTATTAACGTTAAGTATTTAAAGCAAATATACGTTTCACCGATTAAAGTATAAAAAAAATCTGTAAACAGTTAATGTTTATAATATGCGCGGTTAATCGAACGTACAGAAGCAAAACTTTTTAGGAAGCAATGCTAAGAAATTATGTTAGATATGAAAATATATGAACGTTGATTTTTCAACGTTGATAATTCTCCGCGTTGAAACTTAACGTTCATAGAAAAAGTAATGTGTTAGTTTTTGTCTCTAACACGTTTTTGTGTACTTCGAGTTTTTTCTGAGTTAACGTATATACCCAAGAAACATTTTTACGGACTCTCCGGCACGTACGGATTCATGAATCACGGACTCTCCGGCACGTACGGATTCATGAATCCGGCTTTTACGGCACGTTAACTGTCCGTAATGTACGTATCCGTCAATGCTTGTACGTATACGGAACATTAAGGGACCGTATAAATGGATTTTCGAACACAATACGTTTTAACTCCGTATTGGTGTATCCGTTTCCGTACCTTTAAATACGGATTTCATTAGTTTGTTTACAAAATAAAAAATTTTTGTAAAGTCGGTGAAAATATTATTATAATAGGAATATATGGAGAATATACAATAGCGGGAATTCTTTCTATCACACCATTAATCAAACAACATCAAGTAACAAGGTAAGATTTATGAAACTTAATGTTTCACAATGTTTTGTGTATAACATGTGAGAATTTGCATCGTGTACACAGTCAATTAAACCATAACTAATTTATTGTCTCTTTTCCATATAGATGTTGGATTTTACTGCGGGTCCCTAAGCGCTGGATAGATAGGTAAACCGAGCTGGATGTGCTAAATATTGTAATTATAAATAATAATTATAAATGAATTTATAAAAAAGAAAAAAAAGTACTTTGTCTTGAAAATAATAAACATATGGTCTATTTTTTTGAAAAAATCGGTAGGATATGGACAAGGAAATACTCCGTTATTACACGACATAACGGTCCGGAAACGGTCCGGCATTGACGGACTTTCAGCGGACTAGTCCGTTTTTTACATGACATAACGGTCCGTAAACGGTCCGTCATTGACGGACTTTAAACGGACTTGTCCGTTTTGAACACGACATAACGGTCCGTAAACGGTCCGTCATTGACGGATTTTAAACGGATTCGAATCAGTTTCGATGTTCCTTATGTTCCGTTTTCTGGTCCGTATACGGATCCAGAAAACGGTACGTATACGGAGTTGGATTCCGTTTATGACGGACCGAAAACGGTGCGTAAACGGAACGAATTGTTTGTTGGGTAGTTAAGTCGAAAACACAGCTATAGTTTCTGGCCGAAGTGTTCTGTCAGACATTCCACGCACCTATGCTGGATACCATATTCTTAAAAAAAAAAAATGGACAACAAATTAAAAATTTATTTACTCATATATAAGGGCAAATACAAACAAACAAATTTGTTGAACAACATGTAACCTACCCAACAAACAATTCGTTCCGTTTACGTACCGTTTTCGGTCCGTCATAAACGGAATCCAACTCCGTATACGTACCGTTTTCTGGATCCGTATACGGACCAGAAAACGGAACATAAGGAACATCGAAACTGATTCGAATCCGTTTAAAATCCGTCAATGACGGACCGTTTACGGACCGTTATGTCGTGTTCAAAACGGACAAGTCCGTTTAAAGTCCGTCAATGACGGACCGTTTACGGACCGTTATGTCATGTAAAAAACGGACTAGTCCGCTGAAAGTCCGTCAATACCGGACCGTTTCCGGACCGTTATGTCGTGTAATAAACGGGGTGACTCCGTTTTTGGAATGCCGTTTTCGGACTTTTATATCTACCTAAATTGACACATTACTAACTTTAATATTGTATGTTTTTTAATAGATTTATTAAATAATTTATTAATTTTATTAAAAACTATGTTTACCGCCGCTGGAACTAACTTCATTAATCGGCCTCAAAATTCGCAAAATTGACCCATAACTAGATCCAAAATATATCTACAAGCAAAAGAAACAATTTATCAATCGAGGTTAAATTAAATGTATTCACGATTGAGTTTTTTCATACGCAATTCACAAACTATCGTGAAAAAACATAAAATTTCATAAACACTTACTATTTAGTGATTTTATGTGATTAAAGTAATTTGGCTACTGCGGCAACGGCCAAGACAGGATGCTCGTTTTTGCGACACCCAGAAACTTTTTAACCGACTTTACCGCGCGACCCGTATTAAATTATTTAATTAATTATATTTTGCGGACAAAAATTCACGAATAAACTAAAGAAAGACGACACCGTTAGCTCCGGAGTTCAAACTGATGAAAATCGGCGAAGTCCGTATTTAACGGTGCAGAAACGGATACACCAAAACGGATTCAAAATGTATTATATTCGAAAATCCGAAAGTACGGTCCGTTATTGTTCCGTATACGTACAAGCTTTGACGGATACCTGTTTTACGGACCGATAATGTTCCGTAAAAGCCGGATTGATGATTCCGTACATGCCGGAGAGTCCGTAAAAATGTTTCTTGGGTAGGTATATAACCTTTAGATAATTTATAAAAATATATAATCGGCCCAATTTCTTTCCATATAGAGCAGAAAAACTTATTTTAGCTGGCACTAAAATCATTCCTGAATTGATCGCTTTGAAAATCGGAATAGGATAAAAATAATAAATCACAATACTTTCCACAACATTATATCTAGACTTTATGAAAATGCAGCTCTATACAAGTCTACGAAATGTAATCTCTAGACCATTGACAATTGATGTCATACATAATTTCTTTAATTAGTAACAATTCTTAAGATGTTTGGTAAAATTATTGAACATTTCAGTTTAAGTGCACCTTTTGGTATTTGGAGAAAAAATTATTCTTTAAAATACAATTTTAATAAAAACAAATACTTCATAACTTTTACGATAAAAATTTAAATAACTTTGACTCTGGAGTGGAACAAAAAGAGATAGCAAAATACAAAAATGTATAAGTATAAAAGAGAAATGAACTAAATCTACTACAGATGGGAGTACTCCGTCATTGTAAACGCACCTCAAATCTATTTAATCGTAAAGTTTTTAAAAGATTTAAACGTCTTGGAAGGATCCAAAATTTGTATAGATAATTAAAGTCGTTTTGCCGATTTTCTTTGATCTTGAATACGCCAGTGATATTACTGTTCTGGTTTCCGGCATAAAAATCAGTCCTTACTTCGTCCATGGGTTAAACTATTATTATAACTTCTTAGGCCGTTTCTCAGGGTTGATTTGAACTTAATTGTTGAACAAAAAAAAAAAAAAAATGTCACAAATTTGTATACAACAGAAAAAAATTTTTTTTTGAGTTTACTGTAAAAAAAAAATCAGTGCGAAACTTTTTCCTAAAGAAAATCTCTCAGATAATGAAAATTTTCCCATAGAAAATCACTCAGAGTTGTAGACTTTTTCTGATAGAAAAATCAACACTGTCTCTTTCCTGTAGAAAGCACTTAAATTATGAGGACTTTTCCAATAAAAAGCCTGAAATTCCGTACTAATGATATATTAAGTGTGTTTGATTACATGCTATTTTTTATTAGCTTGCCATTTTTACCAGTTGGAGTAGAAAAAAAAATATTAGAAACTTGTAGAAAATTTAAGGGGAAATTTTACTAATTTTTACTTGAACTATTTATTCCAGTAAAAACTACACCGATAAAAGTTCTAAGTAGCTCAGTTAAGGAATTTATTAGTTAAAACAGAAGAAAATTTAATTAACTGAAATATTCATTATGAACTACTGTTTCAGTTAAATAAAACCGATTTTATTTAGTTACCCTGTAAATACCAATTTTCGTTTTATTTGTATTGTCAATTTGTTTTAAAATAAACAAAAAATTAAAACAACAATTTTATCTTGATTAAAATTAATTTTTTTGTTAATCAAATATATGATCCATGGAAAGTATAGTGAAGTATCCACATTTATCGAGGGAAACGCATTAATATGAAGGTACATGAAGCAATGGAATTGGAAAGCGAAAGAGCAATTCAACCATATGGTGGTTTGTTAGTGTTTCTTTAAATAAATTGAAATAAAGATGCGTAACATAAGCACACTGTTTTTATTTTTAAATATATAAAATAAAGGATAATTTAAATGCTGGGTTGAGTTAATATAAACTGGGCACAAAGTTCCATTCATAATAACTAGTAATTTCGTTGCCTTTAACTGAGTGCTAATAAACTATCTAAAAAATTAGTTATTTTCAATTAATTTTATTAACTGTAAGGGGTATTTCACCTGAGTCTCAGTTGAAAATTTAGTAGCCTGTAACTGAGAAATTTTTTCGGTGTAGTAATATCGTATGGGTTTTTGTTTAACAAATGATAAAATTAAACACATTTTTATGTGAATCGTTATTAACTACCTAATTTCGTAAAACACTTGGGTGAAGTGAATGGAACTTTCAATGTAAATTGTTTTTATAACAAATTCAATATCTATAGAAATAACGCAACACTTCACTGAAATGTTTTAGAAAATTACCCCCCAAATTAATTAACTCTTACACTGAAAAAATTATCCTTCATGATATTAATGATATAATTTCGTAGAATTTTTTTTCGTAGAATCAATGAAGAATTTCATTATGTGTATAATATTTAATTACTATTATGAAATTTTTCATAACTTTTCGTTCATAAAATTTCATAATTTCATTAAAAAAATACCTTGAATTTCACAAATTAGATCTTTATAAATTTAATGCAAATGTTCTCTTTATATATAAAATTGTTCTTTTATTTCCTGTTTTTGAATTTTTCCATAAAATATCGCCAGTTCATTAATTTTTAAAAATTTTCATAAATTTAGAATTTTATATTAAACACTTATAATTCTCAAATACAATAGTTTTATGCAACCATGAGGCCGAGTTTTAGTGATGTGCATTAATTTCCATACTGAGAGTATTATCTTTTATAATTTTTATTTTCATTAATTTTTTATTAACAATTTTGGACTATGAAATTTTTTTTATAAATCATATTAATTTTTTCGAAACATTAATAAGAAATTTCATTAATTTAATTAACCCTCTAATGCTCTTTCATCTGATTATAATAATATTTAAATCATATATTTGGCGCTGAAAATCAACTATGGAACAAATATTAAAATTTTAATTTATCGCTTTATTTAGGCGATATAGCACAACAAAGGTTAAAGACGTATCTTGAGACCCAGTAGTCAAATAATTTCCGTTTACGCACCGTTTTCGGTCCGTCATAAACGGAATCCAACTCCGTATACGTACCGTTTTCTGGATCCGTATACGGACCAGAAAACGGAACATAAGGAACATCGAAACTGATTCGAATCCGTTGAAAATCCGTCGATGACGGACCGTTTAAGGACCGTTATGTCGTGTTAAAAACTGACAAGTCCGTTTAAAGTCCGTCAATGACGGACCGTTTACGGACCGTTATGTCATGTAAAAAACGGACTAGTCCGCTGAAAGTCCGTCAATGCCGGACCGTTTCCGGACCGTTATGTCGTGTAAATAACGGAGTGACTCAGTTTTTAGAATGCCGTTTCGGACTTTTATAGCTACCTAAATTGACACATTACTAACTTTAATATTGTATGATTTTTAATAGATTTATTAAATTATTTATTAATTTTATTAAAAACTATATTTACAGCCGGTGCAATTAACTTCATTAATCGGCAAAATTCAAAACGGCAAAATCAAAATTCGCAAAATTGACCCATAACTAGATCCAATATATCTACAAGCAAAAGAAACAATTTATTAATTGAGGTTTAATGAAATTTATTCACGATTGAGGGTTTTTATACGACGACAATTCGCAAACTTTTTTACTAAAACGGTTAAAGCGGGGTTTACATTATGTCATAAGTCATAGAACCTGGCCAAAAAGAGATGCAGGTAGCCAAAATCCTATAGTATAAACACATTATGACTGATAAGTACAGTTTGAAATTTTGATATTTTTTTTTTAAATATTTCATAACATTATAAGAATTCGATGTTAACATCTCTTTTCATCTGGTTGCATTTGATAGTGTAAACACATATACAAGATTTTTTTTGACAATCACATCAGACGTAAAATCAGATAAATAAATCAGTTAATGTAAACCCAGCTTTAGGATTCGAGTACCATAAAATAATTATATTTGCCTAATTGCATTCGGTTACACAAACTATCGTGAAAAAAACATAAAATTTCTTAAACACTTACTATTTAATAATTCTGTGTGAATTGAAGTAATTTGGCTACTGCGGCAACGGCCAAGACAAGATGCTCGTTTTTGCGACATCCAGAAACTTTTAACCGACTTTACCGCGCGACCCGTATTAAATTATTTAAATAATTCTATTTTGACGACAAAACTTCACGAATATACTGAAGAAAGACGACACCGTTAGCTCCGGAGTTCAAACTGATGAAAATTGGTGAAGTCCGTATTTAACGGTGCAGAAACGGATATACCAAAACGGATTCAAAACGTATTATATTCGAAAATCCGAAAGTACGGTCCGTTATTGTGCCTTATAGGTACAAGCTTTGACGGATACCTGTTTTACGGACCGATAATGTTCCGTAAAAGCCGGATTGATGACTCCGTACATGCCGGAGAGTCCGTAAAAATGTTTCTTGGGATAATACAACTTGTTTAATAAAATATTGTTATTTAGCCAAAAACTATTTAAAATCTGAACACCGCCAAAAGGCGGCCTTGGGCATTAGAGGGTTAAACTTATTATAAAATTTTATGAAACTTTTTAATTTAATGAATTCTTTCATTAGATATATTTTGTACATCCGTAAAATATGCTACAACTTTATTACGCTTTTTTCATTTGCTTAATACTTTTTATGTATCAACCCCAGTTTAGCAATGACAAGAACCAACTATAATAATAAATAATAATAAATGAAATTGCTTCATAGGTTTTATAAAAACTCTTCATTGGCTGAATGATTTATTTATTGGAGGAGCGGTCTACTCATTTTATGAAGAGTTTCATTAATTTTATGAACTTTTCATTAACATTGACTTTAATGAAACCTGTTTCATAGATTCTATGAAAAGTTTCAATGGACGAGTTCCAGTGACAATTTTCATTGTAGATGTGACTTAAAGGCACGTATACACGGGATAGAAATCTTGTAGAGTTTGCGCTAAATTTGTCATCTCTAATATAGTTGGCACTAATTTTTATCGTAAAAGTACCATCTCTAGTTGTCAAGTATTTAATTTTGGTTTTTTTCGGTGCACGGATAAAATATAAAAAGTTTTCTCTCAGTGTTCATTATTTCGAAGTTTTAAAAATTGTCAACATACAAAAAACATTTAAAATAAAAGAAAACTCAAAAAATCTTGTAAAAAATGTAAAACAAATAAATTCTTCAAAAGTTATATAGTTTTGTAATTTTTATTCCTGCCAGGTACCTGTTATCCAAATCCCTGCATTTAAGATCAATCAATCCATTGCTATCTTTTAAAGTCTGGAATTTTTGCCGTTATCATAAATCTCAAGCTAACTTACAAAATATTAAATTGAAAGTCATTAAAGCACCACCAGTTACTTTGCAAACATATATTGGTAAGAACGAAGATTTAAAACGTGTACTGTCACCACATTTGTCCATTTATAAACCACAAATATCCTCAATGATGTCTATAACTTTACGTTTGACTGGTTTGGCTATGGGTGTTATGGCCTGGATGATTGGCTTAATCGCTTTAGTATCCGAACAGAACGTTAATTATTTTGTTGATGAATTAAAAAAGCTGCAATTTGATGACTGCTATTGGACCGGTGCTAAAATCGTAATCGTATTTCCCTTTGCTTTTCATTTTGTTGCCGGTATACGTCATTTGTTGTTTGATACTTCGAAATATTTGGAAAAACCACAATTTTATGCCACCGGTTATGCTGCTATTATAGTTGCGTGTATTTTAGCTATATGCTTGGGTATGTTGGGAGATATACGCAATAAATTGGATGAAATAAAAAAGTTATAAGGATTAGGTTTATGTGAGAAAATAATAATTGGATGTTGTTTTATAAACTGTGTGTCAAGCTAAATAAAACTGTTTGCTGCATTAGCATTTGAAATCTAAGATAATATTTATTTTATACACCAACGGTGGGTGTCATACCGCAGGGTTAACTGTAACTTAACTATTAAACAAAGAAAAATGTCAAAAAATTGTACACAAAACAACGACAAATTTTTTGGTTAACTAATAGCTAACTCGTAAACCTTCACCGTAAACTACAGTTATTTAAACTTAAAGTTGAAAATACCTACATATTGCAGTTGATTTAAATGCAATTATAGTGTATACTTTTTAACTGCAAATGCAATTATATTAATTGTTATTTGCAGTTGATTTTATTTATATAAATACCAATTGATTTTTTAAAGTTTTACTGGAATTTCCTACAATGAGTTTCGAATGAAAACTAAGGAAGATGGAAGTTAATAAAAGCTTTTTCCCTCAATTCAATTTTTTAACATATAGTTGTCTTTTTTAGTGTTACAAATATACATATAGTGGTGCCGGGTATACAAATTCTAATAATTAAATACCCTTTAATTTACAAACCCGAAGATTTAATTATCTTTTCCATTCCTTTAAATTTTATCGTAGTTACTTACGGAACTCCAGTAGCAACTGAAAATAAATAAAAAAAATATTTTAAAATATGGCAACATTGCCAATTTAATTAAAATCAACAATTAGTTATAAAGCATTTAAACTTATACTAACAATTTTATTTTATTTTTAATACTCTTTGTTTTTTTTTATAATGAAGTTTAAATTTGTTCTCCAGATTTTAACTATAATTTGGCAAACTTTCAGCGAATAGAAAACAAAACAAAAAAATTTATATCCATAAAATTCCCCTTAAGCAAAATTGATGAGCTTGATTCTATATATACATATTTATTAGAAAAGTAGCCAAAAATAAAAATGGAAATGTTATAAAAAAGCAAAGTAATTTGGCAAGGATTTTTATATATTTTAGAAAAAGTCATAAACTATATGAAAATGTTCAAATTCAAATAACAAGTAAAATAAAAATCACAAAAATCACAGTCGAATTTGAAATAATAAAAAAAATCACAAATAATAAAATAGCAAAAAAAAAAAAAAAAAAACAAAAAACGAAGAGAAATAATAATAAAAACAAAAATTGTCATCATCTTTATATTACAATTTGAATATTAATAAATCATAAAAATTTTTGCGCAAATTGTCAATAATAAAAGGAAAATATATAATACTTACACAAAATTGAGAAGCAAAGTAAGTTAAACTGATTTGAAGACAAATAAGACAAATCAAATAATTTATTTGTTGTATGCTAAGGTGTCCCTTATATTACCAAATCTCTAATTTCAATGCTTACACCCCCAGTTTCATTCCATTTGGTCTGAAATATACGAATTTTAAAAATATTTATTTGTTTTTAAAAGTTTTAAACAAGTTTAATATATTATGCAATACATCATTTCTTATTAATTTTTGTACACCAATCAATAAAATTAAAATTTCTGATTTGCAAATTAAAAATGTGTTTATAACTTTGGAAAAAAAATGTTTATTCTTCTTTTTAACCTCAAACATACTAAATTAGAAATAATAAAAATGCATATTAATTACAATATTAATTGCAGTTGGTCTATATGACGCGTTTGAAAAAACAACACTTTACTAAATAAAACAAAAATGTCGTGTTGGCAGTCCGTCTCCAATATACATAAATTGCCTGCACTTGAACGTAAAAACCATACGTCAGTGTGGCAATATTTGCGAAAAAGGTGACAAGGAGGAGATAAGTAGATAAACAAAAAATCTAAAGTAGAATGTTTGTGTGTTTGTTTGATCACTTCTGAGAGTAAAAACAATAACAGAAAGCTGATTGGGAAAGAAAACTATGAATTAGCCACACTATTAACAAGGCCTTACCGTGGGAAAGATGGAAAAGATGTCGAGCTATAGTAAAGTTACGTTTGTAATGTAGGAGTGCATGGGTTCGATTCCCTACGGGAAATTTTAACAAACTGTCACCGAACTGGCCCCTTTATATGAAATAGACTGGTCACTTTTACATGGCGTTGTCATAGGAGGTGGAAATTGACCCCTTGTGACATGTCACAAGACAAATCCTAGGACAGGTTACTGAACTCTCAATTTCAGGGAGAGTTCAGTAACCTATCCTGAACTCTCAATTTCAGGGACCTGTCCTGGGATTTGTCTTGTGACATGTCAGAAGGGGTCAATTTCCACCTCCTATGACAACGCCATGTAAAAGTGACCAGTCTATTTCATATAAAGGGGCCAGTTCGGTGACAGTTTGTTAAAATTTCCCGTAGGGTTCCTACAGCCGACAGGTTAATGACAATCTGACAATAAAATATAAACAATAATACAATTTAATGGAAAATCACTGATGAAGCCTGTCTATAAAAAAGCCAGAAACTAGATCTAGTCTGATTTGCAAATTAATATTGTGTTTATAAATTTGTAAAAAAATGTTTATTCTTCTTCTTAACCTCAAACCTACTAAAATAAAATTTTTAAAATCAGTGTAATGCAGGGTACCCGTGTGGTATAAATGCGATGTAAATACACTGAAAGAATTATCCTTCATGATATTAATGATATCATTTCATAGAATTTTTTTCATAGAGTCAATGAAGAATTTTATTATGTATATAATATTTAATTAATGTTATGAAATTTTTCACAACTTTTCCTTCATAAAATTTCATAATTTCGTTAAAAAAAATTTATTGAATTTCATAAATTAGATCTTCATAAATTTAATGAAAATGTTTTAATACATGTATATGAAATTGTTCAATAGTATTTACTTTTTCTTAATTTCTTTTTATACCCTACACCACTACGTGGAGAGGGTATTTTAAGTTTGTGCTGATGTTTGTAACACCAAAAAATATTGGTCCTAGACCCACCTTACAGTAATCCGATCGGCTCAGAATTTTGTTTTATTTCGATTTAACGATGTCCGTCTGTCTGTCTGTCTGTCTGTCTGTCTGTCCATGCATTCTTGTACGCACTCTACAGGTCGCAATTATTAAGATTTTTTGATGAAACTTGGTACACCGACTTATGTCAGCCGAAGGACGAAGCCTATTGATTTTGGTTAAAATCGGTCCATGTTTAGTCCTAGTGCCCATATAAGGGTCCTCCCAAAATTATATTGTTTATACGCTGCAGGTCGGAAATATTAAGCTATTTTGATGAAATTTGGTACACAGACCTATGTTGGCCCAAGGACGAAGCCTATTGATTTTAGTTAACAGCGGTCCATGTTTAGACCTAGTGCCCATATAAGGGTCCCCCCAAAATTATATTGTTTGAACGCAGCAGGTCGCAAATATTAAGATATTTTGATAAAATTTGGTATACCGAATTATATCAGCCCAAAGACGAAGCCTATTGATTTTGGTTAACATCGGTCCATGTTTAGACCTAGTGCCCATATAAGGGTACCCCCAAAATTGGCTTGGTTACAAACTGCAGGTCGCAAATATTAAGATATTTTAATGAAATTTGGTGCGCTGACTCACATTATAGAACATTTTGACACAAGTCCCATTTTAACCCCTCCGAATTTCGGATCCAAACATTAGTTGGGTTTTAACCAGACTGGTGTAGGGTATTGTATAGTCGGCATGCCCGACTTTAACATTTTTACTCGTTTATTAAATATCGCCATTTCATTAATTTTTAAAAATTTTCATCCAATAAGAATTTTATATTAAACATTTAATTCTCAAATACAATAGTTTTATGTTTCCATACTGAAAGAATTATTTTTTAAAATATTTATTTTTTTTTCAAATTAATATATTATTATTAATTTTGGACAACCCTGTTAAAAATCGATTATACATGAGCACATATGATTCATGCATGTCCATGTGCATCAATATATGATCCATATGTGTGCATGAATGATTCTTATATGCTCATATGAATTTCCATATATGTTCATATGTGTGCATTAACGAAATTTGAGGTAATATTTACATACATGATCATACATTTTCATATGTTTCCATACTTGATCATGTGTGTGCATTAACGAAAATTGAGGTAATATGTTCATGTATGATCACATATGAATACATATGAATCCTATATGGAAGTATATGGACATGTATGAATTTGTATGACTTCATATACCAGCACGTGTGAGTTCACACATGTCCATGAATTAATACATATATGCCGATTTTTAACCGGGTATGAACATTTTTATAAATCATATTTTTTCGAAATGTTAATAAGGAATTTCATTAATTTAATTAAGTTTATTATAAAATTTTATGAAACTTTTTAATTTAATGAATTCTTTCATTAGATTTATTTTATACATCCGTAAAATATGTTACAATTTTATGGCGCTTTTTGCATTTGCTAAATACTTTTTATTTATCCACTCCAGCTTAGCAACGACAACAACCAACTAAATAATAGTAAATTAAATAGCTTCATAGATTTTATGAAGCTCTTCATTGGCTGAATGACTTATTCATTGGAGGAGTGGCCTATTAATTTTATTAAAATTTTCATTAATTTTATGAAGAGTTTCATTAATTTTATGAACTTTTCATAAACATTGACTTTAATGAAACCTATTTTTTTTTTTTTTTTATAAATAGAAGCAACACTCAGGAAATTCTTCATACTAATTAACTTGTTGCTTCCTTTGGAAATGGGATAGAGAAGAAGTGAAAGATGAAGGGCTTCAAATATGGCAATTGACGGGTTCCAGTGATAATTTTCATTGAAACAATTTATTACTGAAGTGAAGACAATTCTCTCAGTGTAGGCACATAAACAATTTGGTGGTCAGTTGCTATCAATAAAGTCGGAATATATGACTTAAAGGTTCAACATACAAATCGAATTTGTAGTGCAAACTTAAGTCGTCAATGCCAAACAAAATTCTCTTATTTGCTTTTGAAAATTCGTAAATATTTTTGTGCCGGAATTAGTCAAAATTGGGTAATGGCGGGCTTGGTTAATCGACTAAATTCACCTTATAACCTGGTGTAAGGGTTTTCGAATTTTAATTAGTTGATTTAGATTAAAATTCGCATTCTTTATTCAGAAAAAGTTTGAACTTGTAACTTCGATTTGTTGACTTACTTGATCTAGTGAATGTTACATGAATTTTTCTTCACTCGAAATGGAACGAAGACCGAGTAGATTGTGCGAGTAAATTGTTTTCGAGATACATGCCATTTTGCAAAATCAAAATTTCGTTTTTTATTAAGGACTCCAAAATAGTGATTTGAACTTATTAAATATGTTTTTATGTAATTATTCCCTACACTATGATGTAAATATGTACAAAAACTCTTGACCGTGTCCATGATTATATATTTCACTATATTTATTGCACAGTTATTAAAAATGCCATTTCCAGAGTTTGATCCGCTTCCCAGAATGTAACCAAAATAATATTTTGGTGTAGGATTTTATATTTTCGGCATGCCCATCTTTAATTGTTTTATTTGTTTTGTTTTTCATAAAATTAGCACATTTGAGACCAAATGATGCAAAACTGTTTGCCGCTAGTTAGGAAGTTCGACAATTTGTAGTTTAAGTGACACCTTAGTGTACATATACAACTTCAAATACAAATAAAATACATTCCAGGATGTATTTGGGTAAGATTGACAAATGGTCAAAATATGATGAAAATATTTTTTAAGAACACCATTACAAAATTTATATCTTAAAATGTATAATTCTATTAACTACAACTTTTGCAACAGTTATTAAGAAAATTTGCAACAGTTATGAAGAACATGAAATTCAGAAAATATCATTCAAAATTAAAAATTTTAAGAAAATATCAAGAAGATGCTGCTGCAGCCGGCACTTCATGTGTTTTGGTAAAGTTTTAGAAAACACCATTATTTTGCCTTTTCGTGATGTTTTTTAAGTTCTTTTTTAATTATAGAAAATTTTAAATTAAAAAAAAAAGTTTGTCTCAAATTGTGATTAAAGAAGGATTTTTTTAAACATAAGAAAGTAACTTAAACAAATGTGAAAAAAAATATTTGGTGTCATTGCTTTTGCCGCCAAGTGAGGGCGCTAAACTCAGAGAATTTTATGCAAAAATGACTTAACAGAAAAATGGGTTTTAATTGTTTAACGAAAATAATTCTCAAAACTACATTTTTTTAAAAACTCGTTCGAAGATTTTTTTTAATTACTTCAACATATTTGTAGTTAAATTAAAATATGGATTTTATTATATGTTTACAAAACAATAAGGGTTTTCACAAGGGGTGTACTATTTGTTGTATCGTTGTATCGTCCTAACAAAAAACAGAGTTGTTAAAAATTAAATTGAAAAAATACAACATTTGAGAATAGGACGATACAACATTTTTACGTATGTTTAGTGTCCTATGTTTGAGTGTGCTAACCGATAGAAAACTGAATAGAAAATCGTTGTTAAACACAAATAAAAATTTTAACAACTCTGTTTTTTGTTAGGACGATACAACGATACAACAGATAGCACACCCCTTATGAACAACCTAAATTATTTTTTATTACTCCGAAAAACACATTTTTTTGGTTGAAAATCCAAAAATTACTTAAGTTTGATGGAGTATAAAAAAAAAATTATATAAAATTAGATATGTTTTTTTTTCTTTTTTTTTTGTAAGTTTATACTGTTATATAATAGATCATTAAAAAATGAATTACTATTTTTTACCACAAATTAAAAGGATTTTTTGAAATGCCTAAATTCATAATTTTTACACAAATTTCACTCATTTAAGAGTGTTTAGTATTCAAACCATGTGAACCTTCCATTTTAGGTATAGGATGTGTTGAGCGGACTTTTGTAAAACACTACGAGAAACATTTTTGTGGAACATTCTAACCCTCTAACTCTTCAGTGAAAGGAATTTTTTGGGCCCTTTTTAAAAAGACCCGTAAGTTAAAGAGTTAGAGGGTTAAAATGTTCCACAAAAATGTTCCTCGTAGTGTTTTCTATAAGTTCGCTGAACACATCCTATACCTAAAATGGAATATTCCCATGGTTTCTCTCTAAAATCCAGGTAAAATCCGCCAATTCTGAATAAGTACGAAATTAACCCTTAAACACATTTTAGGTTTTTACTTATTACTGGCCTTTAAGTTAAATGTTCAATGCTGATGTCTTCAGAGACTTATTGTAGAATTTCATGGCAAATATTTTTGCGGAACATTTTAACCCTCTAACTCTTCAACTTACGGGTCGTTTTTGGCCCTTTTTAAAAAGGGGCCAAAAAAGTCCATTTAATTGAAGAGATAGAAGGTTAAAATGTTCCATAAAAATATTCCTTGCAGTGTTTTACATTAGTTCGCTGAACATACCATGGTTTCCTATATAGAAAAATCATTTTAAGCGTTTAAAACCCATTTTTTGTGAAAAGCATTTTTTTTTATTAATGAATCGATTTTACCCAAATTTGGCACAAATATGGCTTATATCAATTCACGTGCTAAATTTCATCACAATCGGATAATTTTTGCAGGTTTTATAAAGATTTTAAAATAAAGCATATATGGCAGGACTAAGAGTCCTTGGTTCGATTTTGATAAAAATTGACACAAACGTTTCTAGTTTTATGTGCATCTCAATGGATACTTTTTGTAATTTTGCGTCCATTTATGTAGCTAATATATTATTTTTAAATTTCAGGACCTATGGAAGGTGGGCGTGTCCTTGGCCCAATATTTCCAAAAATTAAAATTTTTCTTAACAAAGGGGTTCTATGTCAGTATACCAAATTTCAAAACTCTGTCTCCACTCCTTATTTTTTTGTCCAATCGTTATATGGGGACGAAGCACGAATTCCGGATAGGGACATGCCTACAACGGATTATTTTTCACAATTTGTTAAACACGTTTGGGATTTTAGCATATTTAATTCCTTTAATTTCTTTTTATTATTTTTATACTAATTATTAGTAGAATATTTCAGTAAATATTTTTAATATTCTCGTTTTCAAAATTACCGAATTTTTAACAAATTTTCTGTTTTTTCACTACAAAAATACCAGTTTTGTCTACTAAATTAATTCTACTACAAATCAGTAGTAATATGTTTCTGAAATTAGCAAAAACTACCGCAGAGCTCAAAATAAGTAAATTTCCCGCCATGAGATCAACCTTTTCAGTAGCCATTAATTTTATTTTTTATTGAGCATAAGTACCAAATAGAATTTTAATATATGAATTAATGTTTTCTTAATTGAGAAAGAAAATTATGAATTTTAATCCATATTTTCTCAATGATAATTACAAAAAATTGTTGCAAAATTCTTTTAAATTTAAAAACCGCTTAAATTTTTGTAACTTGGATTAGTTGAAAAATACAGTTTTATTTATCCATTTTCAAATGGTGTACTTTATACAAAAATAGCAAACAATTTTTTCATTATTTAGCATATGGCTTTATATTTTTTTTGTTATAAAATTTTGTAATCTTGTTACAGTAATATAAAAATATATTTACTTTTAGGCTCAATTTCCTTACTCAAACAAAATTTGTTGTCATAAAAAATTGTCAATATTAAAGAAATTCCATAATGGAATACTTTTGTCAGATAAACAACATACCTTTGGGAAAGGTTTATGTGCCAATACTAACCAACAAAAGCGTACAAAAATAAAATTCCTTGATCGTAAAAAATAGAATATTTTGTATGCAAATTTTTCTAAATAGATTTATTATTAATAAAAAATATACAATAAAATCTCTAAATCAGGATAAAGAAATATGGAAAATCAACACTTGTTTCCACAAATTGAGTAGGATTTTTTAATTTTGAATTGCAATTTGTTTGTAAAAAAAAAAGCAATGAATAGCATAAAACCCCTTGCTTACTTAGGTACTTTTATTTACAACTTATGAGTTTTATTTGCGGTTTATAATATCGCAAGAAATATTTATGCTTAACCATATTGTATTGTGAATATGTTATGAATAGTGAAAGGCGAACACCATGATAACTTTGACCAGAAACTAATAATTATAGAGATAAGACATTACAATTTACACCGACAGTGGGTTAATATTACCTGAGCAATTATTTAGTATCAGCTAATCTTGTATTTAAAAACACACAAATTATTGAAAACTGAGCAAGATTCACAAACCAAGCACTATCTATGTTCGAAAATCTGGCTAAACATTTGTAGACTAAAAAAATAGCAGAAAACAAATTGTTCCAAAAATTTTTTTATTTTATTATTATTATTTTTTAGCTGAATGGAAATAGCTGTATATGGTACTAAATTCAACAGAAATATTTTCTACAAAAATAGTAAACTATTGATTTTAGAAGGCTAGATTTTTATTGGCACCAAAAAAAAAATCGAAAACAAACTATGAAAATTAAAAAATTTTTTTCCTGATTTTAGCAGTTAAATGGTTCTTTTCTCAAATATAAATAAAATTCTGTATATTTAACAGCTTTATTTTTGGTCTTGCTAACTAAAAACCTAATATTTAACAAACATAATCTGCTAGCTCCAGCAGCTTTTTCTAGAAAGTAATTATAAACAAATTTTTTACAGACTTTTTCTGTGACCTACTCTGCAAAAAAAAAAAAACAAAAAATTTGAAGGCCAAGCTATATAAACCACTTCTTCCATTCCTTCAAAATATCCATTACTGTATTTTTGCTGGTAGTAATTCAGATTGAAAAAAAATCACTTCTTTTATTGCTCCCAAAGTACCCCTTAATATATTTTTACAGATTTTTTTGGAAATAATTCTTAAGAACATCAAAAAATTACTTAATTATTAATTCTAAAGCATTATTGCTCTAAAAGTAACTCTAAATAAGGAATGACTCTGATACAGTTTATTGGCAAACAGTTGATATTCGTACCGTGGCGGGACCAATATTTTAGAAAGTTTTTTTAAAAGCACACTAGAGCGTACCACCTTACAGGCCAAAAAAAAAAGTGCGCCGTACACCCTCCAATATGAAGTATTTTTGCAAGAAGGTTTCAAAAAAAATTTCTTATTTTTTATCGCCGAACGTAGGGGTCGCCATTTTACATTTTTCGTTATATATTTGGTATTTACAATCGGATCTTAATGTGTGATACATCGATGTTTTTCTCTCGAGGAGACCAGTCTTTTGCTCTAAGGACATTTTGACCTCAAGTATCCCATTCTAGTAGTTACCCACCAGATCTCAGTTGCTACTACCCTAATGTACGTCCCTAATATCAGAAAATTAAAGATCGCAAAAAATCAGTAAACTTTTGCTAAGGAAGTTTTTCGCTAAACCCAGTAGAATTTTTTTTTATATATTGGTTGCCGAACGTAGGGCTCGCCTTTTTAAATTTTTTTAATTGTATTTTTACTATATAGCAAAACACTGGTCTCCTCGAGGCAAATAAATTGATATATCACACTTTAAAATCCGATTTTAAATGCCAAAGCTATAACAAAAAATTAAAAAAGGCGACCCCTACGGTCGGCAAAAAAAAAATGTTTTTTAAATCGCCTTCCAAAAATACATCATATTGGAGGGTGTACGGCGAACTTTTTTTTTGAGGTACGGTCTAATGCACACAAATTATATTGAACTAAAAATGCAATTTAAAACAGGGTTCTCCCATGGTCCTGATGAGTGGCAACACCGGGTTTTAATGCAATAGATGGCGCTGAATGCTGTTTTGTTTTTTCTGGCAATACTGTTTCATTTTATTGGGGAGCAGTGTTGCCCAAAAAGTTTTAGCTTATTCCCATTTTAAATGTTTAAATTCCCAATGTTATACCCAATTAATTTTAATTTAAACAAAAACTCAAAAAAAGGAGCTAAGTTAGCATCGCTCTTAAGTTCAGAAAAGTATTAAGAAATGAGTGAGCAAATTAAATAAAATTGAAAGGCCTCAAATCTTTCTTAAAATTATGAACCTAAAACAATTTTATTACATTTAAGCTGAAATGTCACCGTTTCAAAATAAAAGTCGTATATTAAATTTTCGAGAGAAAAAATTCTACACAATTTTCACACGAACTTCATTATGGTGAAAAGTCTTTTTTTCTAAAATTTGTAAATCTAGTAAGGTGTAAGTTCTAGGGCTCATAAACTCTTTTGAACACTAAGTTTACATAAGTCGAGTTTACTCGATTTAGAAGGTACATAAAATGTTATATGAAAACCCCTGGTAATTTTTGAGCCTACTCAAAATTTATTTTTTCTGAGTCCTTTGCAAAATAGAAAATTTTTTGATTAATTATTGAGCTTGGTTGCTTTTCGTAATTTCAAGATTTATAAGTATTAGGAGAACATTTCTTCAGTAATTGAAATATTTTGTAGATATTTTTAAATTCTTTAACAAACCTAATTTGATCAACTTTAATTTGAAAAAATACGCATATAATTTATACCAAAATTCTTCTTATTTTGGTCCTAAAACTAAATCTTTTAAAATTTACAAATTTTTTAATCTGACCCCAAAACGAAGTCGAAATTCCTAATTTGGTCCTAAATCCCCTTAACTAACAACTCTGTAAAACGTCATTTGACATAAAAAAATCCTCCCTTGAGAAAATTACCCAAAATAAAATCCTCCTTTGACAAAATTTCCTACATGCTAGCGTCATCTACAGTTTGTTTACAAAATGATCGATGTTGCATCTCTCTGATTTAAAACGAATAAAATTTTAGTTAAAAACCGGTCTACTCACATCTTCATTTAATTGAAAAAACATTTTTATTTGTTTTTGACTATCAATAACTGTAAAATCAAATTAAATTTAATTTATTTTTATATAAAAATAGCAAACAAAATGGTGCGAGGAACTAAATTTATATTTGGTTTACTAAACTTCAGAAACAACTAACAAAAAGTGACTGTATTTATTTTGTGAGTGTATGTATAACAACTTTGTTTAAACTTTATAATTTTTTAATTTTTAAAAATAAATAAAATAAAATTAATGAAAATTTATTTGAAATAGACTATCTAATGATAATCACAAAGATTCACCAGTAGGAATAGGCACCATAAATTTATTATTTTGTAGGAAAAAAAAAATGGATTCATTGTGACAACAGAATGCAAACTGACCCCTTGTGACATGTTGTCTTTACCAGAAGTAAGAAGATTAGGTGACGTTACATGAGCGGAAAAGTTAACAGGCAGAAAAATCGGAACAAAATTGCCATAAAAGTGCATTAGAGAAAAATTAAATTTCGATACGATTAAGTGTTGGCCCAGAATAAGAGCGCAGAGGCTAGCGATTGTCGCTCTGAGAAAAATTGAGCCCGAAATAACGACGAACAGCGGCAGCGACATAATTGAGTATGTATTATACATAACAAGGAGACTTCATGCCACTCATATGTCTCTTTGTTTACTGCAAACATAATATACAATACTAAACGATGAACTAATAACGAGCTACTAATAATGTTCAATATCTAAGTTCAATAAAGAAAACAAAAATTTTTAATAATTTAAAAATTTTATATTTTTTTGCAAAAAAAGTTAGAAGAGCTATTGACTTCCTTTGTCAGCTGTACTCTTTGATATTACAAAATGTAGTCAACACCAGCAAAAATATTAATAGCGTTGACAACATTGGTGAGAGTATGAGAAAGAAAAAATGGGAGAATAACAAAACCGCCATTAAAATAAAATAGATTCAGATCAGAGATGCCAACTTTTTCATAGCAAAAAGCGCAAAAAAGTTACAAAAAAGGGTAAAAACGCGTAAAATTCTATTTAAAAACGGGTAAAAAAGCACGAAATAATTTTTAAGGCCTTTAAAAGAATTTGTCATTTTTATATACACTGAGAGAAATATCTGCATTATATTAATGCATTTTTGCATGAAACCAATGAAGTTTCACTGAAATTCGTCCATTGAAATTTTCATTGAATTAATGGAATTTTTGATAAAATGTTATAAAAAGTTTCATGTCGTAATTATTCAAAATTATTCGATTTTTAAAAATTTAGGGTCTTGTTTTATAGTCAGAAGAAAAAAGGATTTTTGTCTTAAATAAATAAATTTTAGAAAAAATTCGTTCCTAGTTCTGACTATAAAAAACTGGCCTTAAAATTTTTTCTATAACTAGGATTTTGCTAAATTTGTGTTAAAAGTGATACGTGCAAAATGGAACCTTTTTGCATGTGGTACATCAAAACCTCTACATTTAGCGCCAAAAGCACTATTTGGCATTTAACATAAAACTTTTCCTTAATATTTTAATGTATCGTTAAGGATATAAAAGCAACTGCTGACATATTTCTTAATGTTGCTATAAAAACGGTAAATTTAAAAAAGCGCAAAACACGCTAGATACATTTTGAAAAAGCACCAATTTAGTGCTTTTTTCTGTTACGCGTTATATTAATATTTTTCGCGTTTTGGCACACCAAAAAGCACCAGATTTAGCGCGAAAAGCACTAAGTTGGCATCCCTGATTCAGATCTCACGACAGCTACGCTCAGCGATTTTTAAATGTCAAAATGTATGAAAAAATCGCTGCTCTCTTGTTCTGAGGCTACACTAATACTTCATTAAATTAAACTTTTGCTAAGTGGATGATTTGCCTTCGATTTGAGATTATGTTATCAAATATTCTTTAAATTATATCTGAAATGAAAGAAAGATGATATATGTATTAACAAACAAATGGCAGAGAATTTTTTTAATTTTTATTCGCTCTTCGAATTTTTTCAATTACTGTTCTCTGTAAATTTACTTGTAAATTTTATAATCTTTCTTTCATTTGAAAACTAATTTAAAGAAAATTTGATAATTTGATAGTTTTTTTTTTTTTTTTTGCAAAATGTAAATGTGTGGAAGTTCTTTAATATTTCCTCGTCGGTATATCCAAACGATATATTTACGTGCCTTATCTTACCAAAAGTCTGTGACTTATAGTTGTGACTGCATTCCCCATGTATTTGTTGTTGCAAAGTCACAATAAGTAATATTTATTCAAATTTTTGTTGAAAAACTTCAAATAAATTAAGACCTGATATCGACACACTCATAACATTGGCAAATAAAATTTGAATTTTATTGTGGTTTTGTATGGTAAGCTATGAAGCTCAGTCTTAAAAACAGAGTAACAAGTAGGATTAGACACCTTAATACCCATAAGCTAATTTTGTTTTGCGAATTTAATTGATCACAAAAACCAATTTTAATCAATTTTATCGTAATTTTTTTTTTTTAAATAATGATGCCATTTAAATATTTATTTATATTGTGTTATTGCAAGTACACCAAAAATAATACGTCAGTAAAAAAATCTGCCAATCAAGTTTTATTTTTAACAATTACTTGAGACGCTGATTTAAGCAGAGATTAAAGTTATCTTGATTTAATACAATATTAAAAATCTTCAGTAACTTTAACTTATTTTGAGAGTTAGTTTTCAAAATTATTTATAACTATTTTTCAAATACCTTTTTGTTAAATTGTACACAATTTATTCTTAAAATATAACATTTTTATGTTTCTGCTATTACCTGGAAGATGGCGCCACTAGCACCACCACCTAAGTTTTAAAGATGGCTATATTTCTTTCCCTCCCGATTTTATAAAATTGCCCATATCTCGAGAACTAAGGGAGATAGAGCAAAATTGACGAAAATTTCGATTACACCTAAATATATAACATCCCCTTTGAAAAGGTTACCACAATCAAAAAATGGACCTTGGTGAGGCCTTGGACCTTGAAAGTTTTTAATAAAAATTTTCCATTTCATAAAATGGCCCACATATTGAAAACTAAGCAAGATATAGCAAAACGGATGAAACATTTGTTCTTTGGAGTATCCTTACATAGCCGTAGATGAGATCCGGGGACGGTCATGAGACCATATAATTTGAACAAATTTTACGCTCATTGTTTAATTACAAATAAAACTGTAGTTTTACAAATATTTTACTTAAATTTAGATTTGCTAATTTTAACAAAAAAATGTGTTAAAAACAATAAATTTTATTTTAAGCCAAAAAACAGAAATAGATTTTGGTAAAGTAACAAATTTTTCTGTTGAGCCAGCAGACAAATTATTTTGAGTGTAGAAATTAATTTGCAAATAATGCAATGAACTGCAATATGGGGCAGATTATATCTTTCAATAATTCATTAATAGTTTGTGGGTTCCAAGGTACCTTTTTCTTTTTTCGTAAAAAAATTCAATTTGTTAAAATGTTTATAAGTAATTTATATTTTTAATACGTGTAGTTTATACCAGTAATATAAAAACTAATCCTTCTGCACTTGAAGGTTTTTTGTGTATATCTTAATTTTAGATACACCGACACCAATTTTTTAGAACTACAAAGACACAAGTTAACCCCTATACTTTGGCATGGTGTATTTTTTAAGCCTATTAATCAGTTTGATTTTTTTTTTCTATACAAATATTTTCTAGGCCACAAAATTAAAAAAGAAAAAATAAACGCGAGTAAAAAACCCAACTTTTTATTTAAAAATTTGTTTTATGGTTAGGCCCTATACATATATTTATACAAAATGCAAATTTGGTGGTTAAATTATAAATCAGCAATTATTTATAGTAAAGTGTTGTTTTTTCAAACGCGTCTTATAGACCAAATACAATTAATATTGTCATTAATGTATTTTTATTAATTCTAATTTAGTAGGTTTGAGGTTAAGAAGAAGAATAAACCTTCCTCAAAAGTTATAAACACATTAAATTTGCAAATCAGACTAGATCTAGTTTCTGCCTTTTTATGGACAGTCTTCATCAGTGATCTTCCATTAAATTGTATTATTGTTTATATTTTTATTGTCAGATTGTCTCTATATGAATAATTTCAGAAGTGATCAAACAGACATATACAAACATTCTACTTCAGATTTTCTCTGTTTATCTTCTTATTTCCTCCGTGTCACCTTTTCACAAATATTGCCACATTGACGTATGGTTTGTACGTACAAGTGCAGGCAATTTGTGTATATTGGAGACGGACAGCCAACAGGGCATTGTTTATTTTTTATAGTAAAGTGTTGTTTTTTCAAACGCGTCTTATAGACCAAATACAATTAATATTGTCATTAATGTATTTTTATTAATTCTAATTTAGTAGGTTTGAGGTTAAGAAGAAGAATAAACCTTCCTCAAAAGTTATAAACACATTAAATTTGCAAATCAGACTAGATCTAGTTTCTGCCTTTTTATGGACAGGCTTCATCAGTGATCTTCCATTAAATTGTATTATTGTTTATATTTTTATTGTCAGATTGTCTCTATATGAATAATTTCAGAAGTGATCAAACAGACATATACAAACATTCTACTTCAGATTTTCTCTGTTTATCTTCTTATTTCCTCCGTGTCACCTTTTCACAAATATTGCCACATTGACGTATGGTTTGTACGTACAAGTGCAGGCAATTTGTGTATATTGGAGACGGACAGCCAACAGGGCATTGTTTATTTTTTATAGTAAAGTGTTGTTTTTTCAAACGCGTCTTATAGACCAAATACAATTAATATTGTCATTAATGTATTTTTATTAATTCTAATTTAGTAGGTTTGAGGTTAAGAAGAAGAATAAACCTTCTTATAAAAACCTCCAATTATTTGTAATCAATTCTAGTTACAAAAAAAAATGCAATTTATTTATAACAATAATTCTTTAGAAATTCACCATATAGCCAATATTACATAGGCATGATGCATGTTCATTTAATTTATTTTATTATAAAAGCACAATACTAGGGCGAGGGTGTTTATGTGCATACATATTTGTTGTTGTTAGCTGGAGAAAAACTTTAGCTTGGTGTATCTGCAAATAAAAAAAATTTCCCACAAAAGGGCATTGAATATTTGTTTCTTATAAATACAATATATATTTTTGCATATTCTGTTAAAAATGCATATTTTGTTCCATATTTAGCTATAAAGGCATATTTTTTCATGCTTTGATAAAAATATATTTTTTTGAGCATTTTATTTTTTTTTTGATATTTTATTAAAACCTACTATCGCCCTAACTATCTAAATTTTTCACATGCATATTTTTGTTAAAGCCGACTTTAGCTAAAATTTTGGCTGGCGGTATGCTTCGACTTGGCTTATTTTTGTAGAAATTAAATTGCCCAATCAGAATGGGTAATTTATTTTCAACAAATCCAGGACTAGTTAAAGCAAGACTTGTCACAGGATTTTTATAATTAACTATTGCTGTGGTTTAAGCAGTGCCAATCACACATCATTTAATTAGATAAGTTCCCAGGTAGAAAAATACAAACGGCACAATGTCGGCCCGGTATTGGAGACGGTAGTACATGTACTGGCAATGCGTCGAATTTTCAACTTTTACTGTACTGGCATGTTGTCGAATTGATAACACCAATAAACGCTTGGCCGTAGTTATTTCTCAACGTTGGCGCATGCTTGGGATTTTATTTTTTTTTGGTATTATCCCAGTACATTTAATAACAAATTTAGTAGTTTGCTGGTACTTTACTGTCCTTTTAGTGTACATCACAGATTTTTAATGCATTCTGTCGAAACTTCACAAGAAAAGAATGGCTATGTCTCTCTTATATAAGTAATTTTGTAATAGGTGCAAAAACACATAAAACTTATAAAATTATTAATTTTAATAAATTAAAAAAAAGCTTCAATAATTTTTATTCTTTGTAATTTCCTTGTAAAAATTGTATCATCTTTCTTTGATTTGAAAATAATTTAAACAGAAAGTGATATTAATTTATGATCTTGATTGAAACTGAAATAACATTCATTTACTTAAAAGCTCGTTAATTTTCAGAAAACAGTACTGGCGAAGCACGTTTTTAATTGTACCGGCATTTCGTAGAAAAAAGTGCTCTACCAGTACAATTTTTGTTGCAACATCGGCAATTTCTACCTGGGTATGTATAGTAGGCAACTGCAAAAATTAAGACTAGCGTGCAAATATTTTACGAAATTCAGTAAAAAGATTAGTCAGTTTCCCTATAACCATTTTTTTCATTTTATTTTTAAAATTTAAAAATGGTTAAATAAAATTTCATACTTGTACACACGTTAAAATTTAATATTTTCAAAAATTAATTTTTTTATTTTTTGATATTGAAATCTCTTCTAGAAATAATACAAATTTTTCCAAGAAGAGAAAAATCATAGGGCTCTAAATTATGATATATTTTTAACAGCGTTTTGTCGGCTTCCTATCTAAAGTTGTCTTTTATTAAACGTACCCAATCAGAAATCACCAGTGGTACAAAAATCAAGCACTGGCGTACGACTGGGTAACCATGGTGTTGAAAATAAATGACTAGGAGAACACTCATTTGGGACGCTTTGCCAGCGCTTGCAAAAAGCGTTTTTCCAGCATTTGTTTTACAAAAATTTCGGTGGTTTAAAAAAAACCACTGGCAAAGAATGGTCTAAGAGTGATATGCCAAGGTTTGCAACCAGTGGTTATCCAGTGCTACCTAGCCAATACTACCAGTGGTACAAAAACCAAGTCACTGGTAGAGCAATGATTTTATAAAAATGCTGACGCTTCGTTAAAAAAGGTTTGTAGTCAGGAGGTTCCTAGTTTAAATCCGGTTTCAAGCAAAAAATTTTTTTTAGATTTTTTTTAATTTAAAAATTTTTTTGTTCTATAAAATGAATTTTTTTTGTGGAAAAGCTCCTTTAAGACAAACTTTTTTTGCTCTCCCAACGCTATCATATTAGTTCCAAAAACTGTTTGCCAGTGCTAGCTTTTTAGCACAGCTAGTAGTTGTCCAGCTGTTACCACTCATTTATGTGTTTAGCTGTCAAATATTATATGTCTCGTTAGCTCAGTGAGTAGAGCAATCATCTGCCAATCTGACGGCCTGGGTTCAAATCACGGCAGGACAAAAAAAAAAAAAAATACATATGAACTCTTTTTAAATTTTATTTTGGAAAATATATTTCCAGACTAACTATTTATTGGTTTTGCCAGCGTTTTGCCAACGATAAAAAATTTTGTTTCTCCAGTGCTTTTCCGGCTCTTTTTGAACAGCCGGTCCTTTTGTCTAATGATGTTATCATTTTGAGAATGGGAAAGCACTTATTGCCAGTATTTGTACCACCTGTTAAAGTGCTTTGCCATCACTTTCCTGTTTGTATTTTTCTGACTGGGTAGATATGTTAAAAGCAAATTGGAAAAAATGGGTTAAACTGGATTTAGTATATAAGGGGACTGTTCTGTGTAGGGTATTCAATTAATCGGCTTTTTATTTTAATCCATTAATCATGCAAATAATTATTCGGGTTTTTTTCTTAACCGGTTAATCGAACAAAATTTTAAAATTAATCGATTAATCGAAAAAATGTTCTGTAAAATAATATACATACACTTATATATATATGTCCTTTATTTATTTAAATTACGTAGTAAAAAAAGAGATTACACATAACACTTAAATAAAAAGTTCACGAAGAACATAGGGCGTCAACGAATTCTCTCCATTTATTTCTGTCTCCGGCAAGTGATTTAATTTGGTTTCAGGTTTTACGAGCTGTTTCATATTCTTTTTTGGTACAGCGTATCCATGTATTACGTGGCCTTCCTTGTCTTCGTTGTCCCTGGGGATTCCACTCAAGCGCCGCTCTAGCGATTACATACACTTGCTCTGTTTTTAATAATTTTATTTAAAAACGGAACAAAAATAAATTCAGTAACTGTTCTGAAATTCATAAAAATTAAAAAATTTAATAATTGAGATCAGTTTTTGTCATTATTTTTATTTTTTCTGTCCCCTCTTTCACATATTAAAATTTTATCCGCAATGAGTTAAAGAGTTAACGAAGAATTAAAGAACCCGTACATTAATTTGTATCTCTTTCGTATGCATTGAATACATAAAAAACGTAAATGTAGAGGGGAATTCTGTTGAGAATTGATTTTTCCTCTACGTTTCCGTACGTCTATCCCTTTACTTTATTTTATTAATTCAGAGTGCTCACTAAACAAGCTTTATTACATTGAGCATGAATTATAATTAATAATTATAATAATCATTAATTATAATAATTATTAATGCTTTCGTTTAATATCAACGTTTGAAAAGTCGAAAAAAATAATTAAAAATGTATTATACGTAAATACATAACACTATTTTACTAGATAAGTCACAACAACAGAGTAATAATTTGGAAGATGACAAAGCAAACTGTGATAATTTTTTGTTGTTTTTGTTTTTTCTTTGGGATTTAAGATGTTTATTAACGCTCCTACTTGAAAACATGAAATTCTTATTGAGCTAAAGTTAACAAATATTTCTAGAAATTCTAAATTCCTTAATTATTTTCTTAGGCCAGAATGAAATCCGGATAGTTACAAGCCTACATCAAATTATTTATCACAACTTTTTAAAAAAGTTTTGAGATTTTAGCACATTTACTTTAATAAAAAATTTATATTTTTTAATAATTTTTGTAATTTCGATTAATCGATTAATCGTATCAAATTATTCGAATTATTCGTCATTCGAATTTTGGACATTTTAAATTATTCGAACAATTTTTTTAAAAAAAATTGTTCGACTAATCGAATAACGATTGAATACCCTAGTTCTGTGTCAGTTCTTTTTAGGTTAGTTGGGTCATGTCCTTTTGGATTAGTCCTATGACATGTCAAAGGATGTCTATTCCGTGGCAATCGGTTACCTCCAATAAAAACGCCATATTAAAGTGATATGTCACTTTCAAATAAAAAGAACGAGCAACGACCTATATCTGCCCCCTTGGGACCTATCCTACTTATAATCTGGGACCAGTCCCCTTCGCCGTAGGGAATGATCAAAAATAAACGGTACAAACCACTTTTCATATAATACTTCATTAGATTTTTAGGCTTGTATTCAAACAATTTTTTGGAATTTTATTACAGTTTAATAAAACAAATTAACACGCAAAACAACAACAAAAATCGTTCAATTAGTCTCTAATAAGAAAAAAAGTTTTTTGTGAATAACCATGTTAGAATTATTGAAATTCATTAGATTTTTAGAATTATTAAAAATTATTTTTAGGAATTTTAATATTTTGTTGAAAATTAAAATATGGTACACAAAATTTACGAACTAATTTGTCTGGTACCCCGGAGTTCGTCTTAGCGAATCCTACTGTATATACAAAAAAAAAAATAACTGAAAAATACAGCTAAAAAAACAGTTACAATACCAAACATATTCTCAAAGTATTTCTATAGAACAAATCTGAGGGTTTTGCTTACTGAAATACATAAAAATATGCAACTTTTTATTTTGAATATCCCAGCAAACAAGATGGTCATTATTAACTGAGAAACAAGCCCCATAAAAATAAATATTTTTTAATTTTTTCCTCTAAAGGTGGTCCGTCGAAAGACGCCCCCTATGTACTCAGAAACAAGGAAGTATAAAATCAAAAATTTCCTCATAAATTTAAATAATTTTGGAATCTTTTATGAGTCTGAAAAATTATCTCTCATTTGGAGACAGCTTTTTGGACTGTAGTGACAACTTTTAAAAAAAGAGTGTTTACAACAAACAAAAAAAAACATAATTATTTTTATGGGTCATTAAAAATCTTGTTTATGAGAGCCCCAAAACTGTTAGCTGGAATGATAAACTTTTTTTGTTGAACATATTAAAATGTGCAGGATCAATATTTTAGATTTAAGAAATTCACTATTAGATACACATCCAACAGGAAGAGTCTGTTTGGGGGTTCTCACAGATTTCGATGGATTTTGAAGTTGATATTTTAGGAGCAAAAATGAGTTTCAGTGATTTTCGAATTTTTTCATATTTATGGTGCTTTACTGAAGACTTTTCCAAAGTAACTTTCATTTAATTCCCATTTTATATCTACTTATTTGAAACCAATATGAAAAAAAATCCAAAAAAACAAAAAAGGATAATTTTTGAAATCGGAGTGAACAATACAATAAGCCTTCCTTGTAAGGAATATTTTTCTTCTACTAAATTTCTAAGAAGCAATATTTAAATATTTTAGGTAGTAAATATAATTTTTTTAAATCTATTTTTGACATCCACTATTTTTATGGACCAATCCTTTTTGCCAATTCACCACTTATTTTTCTCAACTTTTTAACGCATTTTAGGCAAAATTTAATAATATAAAACAGGTAAACCGTTGAAAATAAACCGGTTTCCGGTTAATCGAAATTTAAGATTGTCAGTTCACGGGTTCGCAAAAAACCGAGATATCGTTAAACGCCGGTTTTAAGGTTAACCGGCAATAATGCATATTTTTAAAATTTTAAATTGATATTTTATAATATTTAATGTATACACTCAGATAAAAAAGTTTGTAAAAAAATTTGTAAACAGTTTCCAATCGCACTATACTATTTTTATACTGATTACACTGTGAGACAAATGGGAGGGGTCAGTGATCGGGAAGGGTTCAAACTACCGGGGAAAGTTATATCGGTAAAAAAGAAGTTATACGTGTCCCGGCATTTCGCTGGGTCAACCCTAGGAATCGAGATATATCGATTTGACCTTTGGTGGTCTTTTTTTTTACATAACTCGAGAACCACTAGTCCGATTTTGATCAAATAATTTTAAAAATTACAATTCCTTTAATCTGTTCATATAACGTTTTTCTATATACTCAACAGTTTTGTCGGTAAAAATAAATGTATGAAGAAAAAAATATTTTTTGCCTAAAATATTAAAAAAAAGTAATAAACAAAAGGTTATTGATTTTTATGGTAGCGGTAACAAACATTTATTTTTACCGGCAAAACTGTTTAGTATATAGAAAAACGTTGTATGAACAGATTAAAGGAATTGTAATTTTTAATTTTTTTAAAATTGTTTGAGCAAAATCGGACTAGTGGTTCTCGAGTTATGTCAAAAAAAAATATATCTCGATTCCTAGGGGTGACCCAGCGAAACGCCGGAACACGTATAACTTGTTTTTGACCGATATAACATTTCCCGTTGGTTTCATCCCATCTCGATTTTGACTGTCGCATAGTGTTATTAGTACAATTTTTATTTTTAGTGATCATTTTTGCTATTCTCTTATTACAAATTACGGATTTTTTTTACTAATTTTCGCTGCTGATTTCAGAAAAACATTTTACTAATTTTTCAAAACCGAGTGCTAAATTAAATATACTAATTTAAAAATATTTTTTTTTTATTTTTTACAATTCTTGTTTAGTTTATATTTGTTACTATTGATATATTCTTAGTTTAGAAATAACATCCAGAAAATTTTATTACTTCTCCAATGCATAAAACGGCAATAACTGGAGAACCGTTTGCAATTTTGACTCCTCCAAATTTCAAGTACGATTACAGTTTACAGCAATTTACTGAAATTTAGTAGCTGCAACTAATTATTTATACTAATTTCATTGTACTAAAATTATGATATTTAGTAAGTTTTTTAACTGATTTTAGCAAATCGATTTTGAATTGCATTTTACATAAATTTTACTAAAATTTAGTAGCGGCTACTAATATTTTCTACTAATTTTATTGTACTACAGATTAGCAGACATGTGTTGCTAAAATTAGCAAAAAATACCGCTGGCCTCAAAACAGTTAAATTTCCCGTAACAACAGAAAAATTTTCAGTAGCCATTACAGACTTTTTTGGTTGAGTGTACTTTATGTAAACAAAACTAGATTTGAAGTGCATGAACTTCCTAGCCCTGCTGATTACAGATATCAGTATATTAAAATTGGTTTTCAATGTTTAAAAATACATAAATAAATAAACCTATGCAATTAAAATATTTTCGAAAAAAAAATTAACAGATAATTTTGAAAACTATTTACGAAATTGATTCATATTCAATACTTTTGCTATTTACACATTAACACAATAAAAATATTTATGTTAGCATATTTTACGGATATACAAAAATATCTAACAAAAGAATTCAGTAAATTAAAAAGTTTCATAAAATTCTAAAATAAGCTCCATTGAATTAATGAAACTCCTTATTAATATTTCGAAAAATAACTTAATAGAAGTCAAAAATTAATAAAAAACCAAAAAAATGTATATAAAAGACTTTCATGGAAATAAATGCACATCACTTTAACTCGGCTTTATAGTTACTTAAACCATTTTGAGAATTAAATCTTTAATATAAAGTTTAATCCTCAAATGCTTTTCTTCTAATACTATACATTTCGAGTTAAAAACTAACTGTACAGAAATATAACTGAAAACCAACTACATAAACTAACTAACACATGAATATATTAAAATTTTGATTTATCGCTTTTGTTTAGGCGATGTAGCACAATAAAGATTTAAGACGAATTAATAAACACAACAACCAAATAATTTTGGGTCCTCTCAATCCTGGAGAAAAAAACCTTGTAAAAACCTTTCATATGATACCTATATTTCATATAAAAGCTAAATTCTTCCAACAACTAAAAAAAAGAGATAAAAAAGGTCCAGCTCGTGATATCTCACTGCACCGAAATATTTTGGGAATCATCATAAAACAAACCAAGGAATATTTTGAGGGGGGCACTTTTTTTCTGTCCATATGAGGTGAGTCGCTCTAATATACATACTTTTTAATTATTAGAATTATATTCTAATAACTTGCATTTTGTTAATAAAACCTTACAACTTACGGGTTCAAGCACAATTTCTTTGCATTTATGCAAAAGTTCATTTATATCATGCACATAATTCTCTCAGTATGTGCACGAAGTTTAAATATGACAATTTATATATGTATTAGGGTATTCAATTAATCGACATTTAAATTTAATCGATTAATCGTTCAAATAATTATTTGGGGTTTTTTTCTTAGCCGATTAATCGAATAAAATTTTTAAATTAATCGATTAATCGAAAAAATATTATGTAAAATAATAATAATATACATTTGTTGTATTTTTAATAATTTTATTTAAAAAAAAGAACAAAAATAGTTTCAGAAACTTTTCTAAAATTCATAAAAAAATGTAATAATTGAGATCATATTTTATCAAAAAATTTTATTTCGTTTTGTCCTCTCTGTCATATATTTAAATTTTATCCAAATCGCAGACCTGTCTTTAAATTTAGTATTTTATAAAAAAATGGCCAGATGTATGCGTACACTCATAAAAAAAGTTAGTACAAAAGTCTGTTAAACGCGTTCTAATTCAGTTGAATTAATTTTTCCTGTTGTTTTCGTTTAAATCCGTTGTTTACACTCTAATTAAATTCTGTTGAAATTTACCCAACTTATAGTAGGAAACTGAACTCCTATTATAAATTGGGTAAATTTACTCTATGTGCGTAATTGAAAAAAAATACGCACATTGTGTTTAAGTTGGTGCACAAATAATTTGTAATTTTACATTGAAAGTGCGTAAAAATTAAATGAAATTTTGAAATTAGTGTGTTACTTTACTAAATTTGTGTGTAAAAAAGCACGTTTCACGTGTAAATGTACGCATAAAATGCGTAAAAATTCACTAAAATGCGCAAAAATCCACAGAAAGTGCGTAAAAATCCAATAAAATGCGTACATTTACAACAGTTGTGCTAACTTTAAGCACCATCCAAAATTGTTTTTAAAATAAAATAACAAATTAATGTTTAGTACGTATTTTATTAATAATAATATCCAAGTCATTCTCTCATAATCGTTTATGTCCAAATTAATCGTTTTGGGATCTTAAGGCATTTGTATAAAATTCATATAAAAATTTGTTATAACTATTGAATAGGTGCAATGACTCCTGCTCAACAAAATGCCTTCTTTGAAAGGGATGCAGTAACCGTCAACAATAACGGGAGAAAACGCAGAGATATCGCCTACGCAGGAACAACTGAGTGCAATGACTCCTGCTCAACAAAATACCTTCTTTGAAAGGGAGGCAGTAACCGTCAACAATAACGGGAGAAAACGCCATAAGATAGATATGGCCTACGCAGGAACAACTGAGTGCAATGACTCCTGCTCAACAAAATGATTTTTTTGCAAGTTAGGCAGTACTCAATGAATACTGACTTTGTTGAGCAGGAGTCATTGCACCCAGTTGTTTTGCCTAGGCCGTATCTCTCTTACGGCGTGTTCTCCCGTTATTGTTGACGGTTGTTGGTTGACTGCCTCCCTTGCAAAGAAGGCATTTTGTTGAGCAGGAGTCATTGCACCCAGTTGTTCCTGCATAGGCCGTATCTCTCTTACGGCGTTTTCAATTTTGAAATGAGGTTTAGACTACCGGCCAAAAATAATTTCATGCTTATGTTGCTATTTCCAGACTCTAATGTGTTTGTGGAAATGTTGTAATTCACAAAAAATAATCCGTTTTCGCTTTTTATTTTTATAATTTATAATTTTTTTTTAATTTTTTTCAATTTGAAATGTCAGAGTATTTATTACTATTATAGGATAGTATATTTACCAACTTTGTGCGTAAAAATTTTATTTAACAAAACACTAGTAATTTTAGGCACAATGTGTTTATTTATAAACACATAATGTCTAAAAATACTTTGTATGGGTATTATTGTATATGGAAGTGTGTATGAAAAAAGTTTACGCATTTTTTGTTTATATTTACCGAATTTTCGTAAAATTAAACAAAATTTTACCCATTTTATAGTAGTAAATTTACAAACGTTTTTTAGAGTGTAGCTAAAGTTGTTAGTTATCCATTTTCACCACAAAAACATATTTCTGCTGTACTTGAACTAATTTTTCCTCCTGATATTTAGCAATTTTTTTATAAATGATTTTGACAATGTATCAGCTTATAGATAAATTTATTGGAAACTTTTTAATATTTTTAATCAAAAGAAAACGATAGGGGCGCTAGTGTAAAGTGATTGATGGTGAAGTGTGTATTTGTGAGTTTGCCGACAAATACAAATTATAAAATTTTTAGTAAGTGTATTTTAATGTGTATGATGAGTCATCACTGATGACGCTTACCAATACAAATACAAATAATAACGCCCTTGTTAAGAAAGTTCTAGTAAATAAAATAATATGATAAGAGCATGTTTTCTTTTGTTTCTGTTAGTCAGCAAAGGAACCCAAAAGAGAACGGAGGTATACTGGACATTAACATTTCGCAGTTAAAATTGCATTTTAAAAATAAAATAATAGAGGTTTGTTTTATAATATAAACTATATTTATTTAAGGGAATACTATTAAATATGTTATTTTTTTCTTTTATTTCAGCCCTTTAACATTTTCATCTAAATTCGACCAGCAGGTAGACGAAAAAAAGGAACCAAATAATACAACTTCCGCTGATATTAAGTGCAAATAATGTTTTTGGATTATGTAATTTATTCGAAAATAAAATTAACAATATTTACATTAATTTTTTTTATTCAATTAATAACAAAAAGTGATTGTAACTTTAGCAGCATGTTTTGCAGATTTCAACTCACCCTCTTTCATTTCTTTTAAACAAAAATTCTTCTAAATTTTTGAATGTTAACTGAATTTTTTACCTGTTTATAACCAACTAAAATTTAGCAGAAAACATGTGTTGATTTCAGCTGAGTAATTTTCATTTCCATTAAACAACATTTCTTATAAATTATTGTATTTGAACTAACTTTTTTACCTAAAATTTAGGTCACCTAAATTTAGCAGACCATGCACTCAGAAAAGTTCTGCAGTTACTACATGACAGTTATTTGTGTAGTAATGCGGTTGTAGTTATTTTAACTACAATTGTAGTTAATTTACTTAGAGCAAAATATTTCAATGTTTTTGACAGTTATTTTTTCAAACTAACTACAAAAACTGCCACATGGTAGTAACATTTATTTTATGCAGTTATTTTGAATTTTTTTTACAAATACTTATATTTTCAAGTGTGTGTGCACACACACGAAGCAATCAGGAGCATGTGTATGACGCTCTTGTTTAGAAATTTCTAGTGAAAGAATATGAGTAGAACATGTTTTCTCTTGTCTTAGTCATAAAACAACGCCAAAGAGTGAGGACGCGTAATACGGAAAAGTTTATATATTTTTTATTAAGTTATTAAAATAATAAGGTAAGTTTTATAATATAAATTTATTTACGGGATTATTAAAAATTATTGTATTTATTTTCTTTCAGTTCTTTTATATTCTCATCTCTTTCTACCTGGAGAAAAAAAGGAAGCCAAACAACGCCATATTTCATCCCTCACAGACGGACATCTACAACAATATCTTACTAGTGAAAAATAAAAGTGACATTAGTGTAAATTTTGATTTCTCAATTTTAAATAGAATAAAATTAAGTTGGGAGTGTTTACATAAATTTGTTTTTTATTAAATTAATAATTTTTAAAACAATTTTTATTTAGGTTTTTTAACTACATTTACAGTTGTTTGTCCAGTTTTATAGTAATTTGCATGTATGATGTTTCAATTGCATTTGTAGTTGTTTTTACTACATTTGTCACTTGATTTTTAACAGTTAAAAATAACTTCATATTGCAGTTAATTTAACTGCAAATGTAGTCTACACCTTTTTAAGTGCAAATGCAGTTATTTTAACTGTCATTTGCAGTTGATTTTACCTACATAATTCCCTGAGTGTGATTCTCAACATCATTGAAATTTCTGCTGGCGCAAATTCAGGTACTATTTCCTGTTATTTTAGCAGAATTTTTAACTATTTGTACGGGCTTTTTTTTATGAGTGTAGAGCTCTATAATATCTTCAAGAAGAATAAAACAAGTCGTAGATTAATTTGCATCTATTTCGTATGTAAAAGTAGATAGAAACTCTGCTGAGAATTGATTTTCCCTCCACGTTTACGCCCCTCTATGCCTTGCAATAAAATTATCAAAACTGTTTGTAAGAGAGTTAGCTGAATTGGGTTCTGAAGAGCTCACATATATGAAATGATATTTAGGGTAGGTGCGAACTGGCTAAATAAAATCTAAACTAAATTCAGAATTCCAAATTTTTATGAAATTTAAAAAATTTTCAAAAATGTTCAAAGAAATTTTAAACCTTTTTGTCAATTTGTATTTAGTTTAGAATTTATTTAGCTACCTCGCCCTGGGCCTTAGATCTCATTAAACATTATTTAGAACTCATAAATCTTGTTAACAACTTATTTGTAAATTTCTTTGTTTTACTTTTCAAACAGTATTTAAGAACCACCTGGACATGTTTATTTTTCTTTCAATTTGCAGTTTATTAATTCGCGTCCTAGGGCTTGCGATAATATCCTTTGCTAAAGAAGCTTTATTACATTGCGCTTGTATTAGTAATTATAATAATTGTTTATTTATTTTATTTAATACCAATTATTAATTATTAACCCTTTGCCGACCAATATGTGATATATGTCCCATTTTTACTTTTTGCTACTTTATGAAATCTTGTAAGACGATTTTAACTAAACTATAGTGTTCGGCACTAGAGAGATATATCTTTATAACGATATATATAATATGTAGCCTGAAACTTCGAAATCGGAAATTAAAATTTTTGTTGTGTTTTTTAGTTTTTTGTTTTTTTAATTTTAAAAATTCAATTTGAAATACACACAGAATTATTTATTATTTTTGGATTGGGCATAGTTTAGAAGAAAATATAAAATCAAAATTTTCTAAAAATGTTAACCCATTTAGGAGCGGTAGTCCATTATCATTATAGCTTTAGTTCCATATTTTTCCATTACATGCGACAATATAGCGCCAAAAATAGCATGATAATAGTTTTCAGCCTTAAATCCATATCTTCAAAAAGTTTCGTTAGAATATCTGCAGCGGTATAATAATTATTAATACTTTCGCTTAATATCAACCAACGTATGAAAAATCGTAAAAAAAAATAATTAAAGATCTGGCTATACGTAAATAGATAACACTATACCGGTAGATTTGTCAAAACATCAGAGTAGAATTTTGGAAGATGACAAAGCAAACTGTTGTTGTTTTTTCTTCGATATTTAAAATGGCTTTTAAAATTTGTTAAAGAAGTTTAATTAAAATCCCTTATTTATTTTAATAAAAAATATATATTTTTTAAAAATTTTCTTAATTTTTTACCAATTTCGATTAATCGTTTCAAATTATTCGAATTATTCGTAATTGGAAATATGGACATTTTAAATTATTCGAACAATTTTTAAACAAAATTGTTCGATTAATCGAATAACGATTAATCGTTTCAATACCCTTATATGCATCCAATATCAAGATGCCCTTAAAGACCAAATTGTTGAGTTTCACTGCTACCTTTCCTTAGGATTGTTTTATTTAGTTCTAAATGTAGGAATTTAAGAAAAATTATTTGGAAAATGTTAACCCATGGCAAATCGAATTCAAAATTTCAGAGTTTTTGAAAATTACTTAAAATTTTCAATAATTGAATGTTTGTTTTGTCGATGTGAGATCATACAAAAAATAAAATACAGATACAGAAAATAAATATTGAAAAAATTCGATAAGGCCAACAGGATAGAATGCATATTTTCGGGTCCTGCTACAGAGCCATCTTCAGTTTCCATGGCTTTTTGGAATAATAATTGATAATGATCTACTTATATTGACTGCGTGACCAATAAACAAATGTAAACACAACTCAATTAGACTAGTATCAACGAAATTTTAACAATGCTATTTTTATTACGGTTTTTCTTTTAACTTTAATTCTTAATTCGCAGCTGGTTCTATTCAACTGAGAACGTCAGCTTATGTATCACAGATTTATTGAACGACATAAAGGCACGGATACTGAAGATGGATCCGAAAATACGTGTCCTATCCTTCTGGCCTTATCGAATTTGTTGAAATTTTATTTTCTGTAATTTTCTTGTATGATCGCAAATCGACAAAAACAAACATTAATTTACCACTTAAAAGATCGACTATACATATCTTCAAATATTTTCAATACTTTTTATATATATCGTCATATAAAATCAAAAAAGCCGCAGGTTACAAAAAATTCAAAATCGACTTTTTGATCGATTATGATGCACGGTATCAAATTATATATTCCTGCACAATTTTACACTCCTACGACTAAACATGACGATTTTATTAACAAAATTCTAAACAGCCCCAAGTGTAAGCAAAAGCAATTTTAAAAAGTTTTTTGCTTCTCCTGTAAAATTTTTTAAATGTAACTTACGGGTTTTTTTGATTTAATATGACGGTATATTTTGCCAATTATTATTTCTACTTTCTTTTGTTGCGATGAACATGCAATTTTTTTAATCGGTTAAAGTGATTTCGCGATGTTGCTATTAAGGCACATTTATAGGAGATTGAAATCTCATAGAGTTTTAGCCAAACTTGTCATATCTAATATTGTTTGCACTAATTTCTATAGCAAAAGTACCATCTCTAGATGTCACTTATGTGTTTTTAATAATTTTTTGTTATTTCAAACAACAATTTGTTTTAAGCCGAGCACACACGGTCAATATAATTTACTTAAATTTTATTGATCTTTTCACACACACTTTCAATGTTATTAGAAAAATATAAGTTAAAATTAAATTGATCAATATTTTCCATCCTACGAAAAATTGCAAAATTTTGCAGACTTTAAAATAAAACCACGTTTAAAGTGATTACTTTTTTATTTTGCAATAATTTATATGCTTTGTTAATTTTATTTAAATATTTTTCAATAACAAAAAACAAATTAAAAAAAAACTAACATTTCAATATTGGCCACACACTTTTCAATAATATGAAATTGAAAAACAAAAACCCAAAACATTTTTAATTTTTCAATTTAATTGGTAAACATTCAATGTAGGGTACAGACCTTCAATTAATTTGTAAACAATTAAAAATTTATCAATAATATTGAACGTGTATGCCCTACTTAAGGCAAACATACACATTCAATGTTTTTAAAATCAACCAATCAGAACAAACCCAGTAAAATTTTCTGTTCCAAACAATCGGTTGTACAAAAGCTACTTTTCGTTCACAACCCCTTCTACTGTCGATTCTAACACCGATTCTTTTTGTTTGAAATTGTCCCAAAAGCAACCCCTTCTATAGCTCCAAAGTGGAACCGGTTGCTCTAGAATCAGTTCTGGAATTAGTTCTGGAACTGATTCTGCGTCAACCACACCTTCCACATAGCATCCCAGGAACTGGTTCCGGAACCAGTTCCATGGAATCGGTTGCAGTGGAACCAGTTGTAGAATGGGTGTGGTTGGCTACCGATTGTAAAAAATATTATGATTGGTTGATTTTTGAAAAATTGATCAATAATATTGAACGTGTATGCCCTACTTTACAAATATGGAAAGGTGCATTTTCACAAAAAATCCAGATTCATTATTGCCAACTGAATAATTCGGTGGCAGTAATAGAATTATTTGTTTGTTGGTAACCGTAATTCTGTTGTATTAACCGAATTTATGTTTTCAAAAACCACAATATATTGGTGGCTGCAACCAAACCATTTGTTTTGCAAAAACTTTAGTAGCTACAACTACATTTGGTTGTTATAATAAACCATTTAACAAAACAATTTGGGAGAGGGGTTAGCATTACAAATTAACAGTTCATAATTTAAGGGAATTCCTACCTATAAATTTTTCTCCTCCTAAAACATCTCCATGTCAAAGTGGTCATCATAGCAGTTCCAAGTCACCCATGGTATACTTTTTGTGGAGTCATATATTTTAAGGCACAGTGTAGGGTCGATTATAATTTTAAAGCTTATTTATGGTTGATATTTGTATATGCAGACAGACTGACAAACAAATAAACAAATATCTATTGAAAATTTATGCAAAATAATGGTTTATATAACAATAAATAATAAACAATTTGTTTTTGGATTAGAAAATCAAATAAAGCCAATATATTAGAATGAAGGTAATGGCTTAATGTATATATTTTAAAATTTAAATAGAAATCAAATTTGAAAAAAAATTGTAATGTTAAAATTTTTAGAAATACCCTGTCAAAAAATTACAAACGGGAAAGTGAAAAAAGTGCTTTAACAGGTGGTAAAAATTCTGGCAAATGTGATATCTCATTCTCAAAATGATACATAACAACATCATTAGCAAAAGCACTGCTAAGGAATGTATCCGGATAGGTTCTCTTCAATCATAACGATATTTAGATACATATGTCATAGAGGAGAAAAAAATTAATGTATACATATTTTGTATCGGCTCAATCTCATGTTTAGGAGTCAATTTTAAATTAAAAAAATTTTCTAATTAGAAAAAAAAATATAATTAAAAATATAAACTTATATTTACTAAATTTTAGATATGTTTTCATAGAAACATACGTTACGTTTTGATCCCACTTTATAAGCTTTAAACGTGAGAATGTGCCGCTAAAGGAATTGTGCCTCTAATTTGTTTTCACCTCTATCATATATCCAAATTTCATTTCAATCAAAAAAAAAAAAAAAACCCATTTAAGTACCTTCCTTGTGGGGAAGCAAAATTTTTAACATTGTGAAACGCTGGCAAAAATCAAAGTTTTTATTAAACAAATACTTGCAAAACGCTTCTTGCAAACGCTGACAAAGCGTCACAAATGGGTGTTCTGCCAGTCATTTATTTTCAACATCACTGTTACCCAGTGGTATGCCAGTGTTTGATTTTTTACCATTGGCAATTTTTAACTGGGTAAATTTTAATTAAATTTTTGTAACTATTGCTACTATGCAGTGGCAACAAATTTAATTTAGTTTTAACACATTAGATTACTAAAAATGAATAACTTTTGATTTAAAGTCTAATATAACCAAAAAGCGGTATTGGAAATATGACAAATATTTACTGTGGGACAAAAAGCGCATAAAATGGCTTGTCCTCTTTCTATAATGGGACCTATAAATTTCATTATGGAATTTAGTTGGCATTATTTTAACTTTAATTATTGGGATTGGGTTTTCTGTTTATCACATATTTGTGCATTAAAATGTATTAATCGTATATGTCCTGGAGGCTTGATTAAATAAAAATTAAATGAAATGAAATATCGAAAAAAAATAAAACACAATTTTAATCTAGATCTCTGAAACTTGAGATTAAAACATATACTAAAAAAATGTTTAAATAATTTACTAAAAAAATACGAAATTTTTTAGAAAACATTGTTTTTTTAACGTGGATTTTTAGTTGATCTGAAGAATGTTATTTTTGTTCGGTTTTAAGGTGAAATATGGTTAAAGCAACAACTAAAACATAGAGAAAAATAATAACTTTTTAAGAAACGTGTGATTTTCGTTTGTTAAACATATATTAGTACTATAAATTTTTGAATTTACTTCTCATTTAATTATTTGCTTGGGTTTTTATATAAATACAAAAACCTAAATCTACATTATACCGAACATATAGAAAACCCATAAAGGCAATCTGATGATAGTGCTTGGTAGTACTTGAAAATGCATTAATTGTCAACCATTGATTCTAGCAAAATTGTTTTCATAAGTTTTTTATCTATTTGTTGAAAATAAATTTTGAATACTATTTGGAATTTGTCATATTTGATCTTAGAACAGAACAAATATAACACTCATTTAAAAAATTTTTTTGGAAATTTTTGTGAATAGATGTATTGAATTTTGTGTGGTAGCAAGATATAACTTAAAGAAATTAAATGTCCTTACCCTTGAAGTTATGAACTTTACTCACCGTATTTTTTATATTTTTAAACTTAGTTGCCACCCTATTGAAAATCAAAAAAATTAAACTTTGAAAAAAATTTAAAAAATTCACAAAACGCACTTATGTCGATAAAAAAAATGTATTCCAGTAAAAACGTAGGATCCAAAGAACTGGCTGTAGGGCACCCTATACTAAACTATGTTCTTCCAACATTTATGTTATACTAGTTTATATTCTACAACCGTCAACATTGACAAAACGCTGAAATCTGCTAAATATTAAAAATAAACATCCTCAATTAGAAGAAACTCTGAATAACTTCAAAAATATCTCTTCTTTAATTGCTTCCAAAGTATGCGCAACATTCAATCAATTATTGTTTCTTAAGAATTTCTGCTCTAAAACTGATCCTAAGAAATGACTTAGAAACGGTTTATTTCCATTAGCGGGAACAATTTTTTTAAAATTTTTTTTAAAATATTTTTATATATTTTTTTATTAACATTTAAAAATTTATTTTAATTAATAAATGAAAAGAGTTTTTTTTTTAATAAAAAAGTTGAATTTTGCGTGTTATAAGAAGTGCTCCAATGATGTCCACTAGAGCGTACCACCTTAAAGAAAAAAAAATATGAATTATTTTTGCAAGCAGGTTTCAAAAAATTATTTTTTAATTTTTTTATGCCGAACGTAGGGGTCGCTATTTTACATTTTTCGTTATATCTTTAGTATTTACAGTCGGATCTTAAAGTATGATATATCGATGTTTTTCTCTTGAGGAGACCAGTGTTTTGCTCTAAGGACATTTTGACCTCAAGTATCCCGTTCTAGTAGTTACCCACCAGATCTCAGTGGCTACCACCCTAATGTACAACCCTAATATCAGAAAATTAAAGCTCGCAAAAAATCATTAAACTTTTGCTAAGGAAGTTTTTCGCTAAACCCAGTAGAAATTTTTTTTATATATTGGTTGCCGAACGTAGGGGTCGCCTTTTTAAATTTTTTTTAGTTGAATTTTTACTATATAGCAAAATACTGGTCTCCTCGAGGCAAAAAAATCGATATATCACACTTTAAAATCCAATTTTAAATGCCAAAGCTATAACAAAAATTTAAAAAAGGCGACCCCTACGGCCGGAAAAAATTTTTTTTTTTTTTGAAATCGCCTTCCAAAAATACATCATATTGGAGGGTGTACGGCGAACTTTTTTTTTGAGGTACGGTCTAATGTCCATTATAGAAGTTTTATGAAAAGTTTTATTGATCGACTTCGTAGATAACTACAGTACTGTGCGCTGTTGAAAAACATTTAATATATGTAACTTCGATTCAAAAAAAAAACTCTAAAGTCCGCACAAGAATAATTTAATGATATATGCAAAAACCTGTACATTTTTCATTTCATTATTGTCTCCCATTATTTTCATAAAAATAAGGAAGCTTTCCATCATTAAGAAAAAAGAAGTCATTAACTTTGCGAAAATCCTTACTGAAAAATTTCATTAATATTTCTTTTTTTCAAATTTAATCTTTTTCATATAAATAACAACATTTAAAAACGACAACGTTGTTTAGTACAAAATTCTTTAATATTTAAACTTTTTTCAACAACATATTCAATAATTTGAACACATTACCGGATGATTTTTATAAATGAGCAGCGGAAGTATTTTTCTAAGTTCGTTGAAACGGAAAATCCTGTGTATATTATGGTGCATATAAATGTTCATTTGGTTTGAAAAAATAAAACCCCAAAGCCAACAAATCAGCAAAACGTGTGCAAAATTTTAGCATTTGGTTCAAAGGACTTTAACAATGCATCATCATGTATATTGTTGCTTTTGCACAAAACCTGGAAAAATTTAATAAAATTGAAAAATTGTAGAATGAAAACTCAAAGATTTTTTTCTCTTGCATAACTTATATTAATTGATTTCCAGCAATTAACGAATGGTTGTGCGAAAGATTGGAAAGAAGAGTAATCGTTAAAATTGTATAAATTGTACACTCAAAAAAAGCACGTCTATAAATTAAAATCAATTTTTGTTTTCTACGGGTTAGATTTCAGTTTTTTTTTAAATAAGCAAGGCTTCACGCTGAGCGAAGTTCAATTTTGTTATTTTAAACTGAAAAAACATTGTTTGTAGAAGAAATACAATTTTTAATTACGAGTATACTTGTAAGTCATTAAAAAACCATAGAACAAAAAGTTGCTGAAAAGTCGTATCATTCATACATATTAAACAGTAGTTTTTGTATTATTGAAAAAAAAGATAAAAGCTTGCAAAAATTGTATTGAGATGTCCTTGCTCAATCTGTATCTAAACTTTGATATATTTTTTAAAATATTTTCAAATCCACTCAGAATTGACAGCTGAAAGTAAATTTATGTTTATAGTGCGTCTAGTTGGCGTAAGTTTAGAGGGTGACAAAAATTAATGACAACCCCAGCAAAATCTTTCATTACCAAATAAGTGGCTATATAATAGAAATTCATAGCTCCGCACAACTTATTTTTTGGCGTCTAAACTCATTAGTTCATAAAAACGCTTTTAAGACAAAAACTAACACATTACTTTTCGTATGCACGTTAACTTTCAACACGGATAATTATCAACGTTGAAAACTCAACGTTTATACATTTTCACATCTAACGTAACTTATTCGCGTTACTTCCTAGGAACTTTTGCTGACGTACGTTCGATTATAACGGAAAAATTATAAACCTAATCTGTTTAAAAAATTTTTATACTACAATCGGTTTAACATAGATTTGCTTTAAAGACTTAACGTTGATAGGCACGAGACAAAATAATATTTTATTAAACAAGTTGCATTATATCCATAGAAAACTTAATTACCCACTTCTCTGCCTTCAAACTTTGTATAAGGAACGGTTTTCATGCGAGAAGCATGTAAACTGAAAATTTAGTAAATTAAAAAAAAAACGAGTAAAAAGGTTAAAGTCGGGCATGCCGACCATACAATACCCTACACCAGTCTGGGTAAAAGCCAACTAATGTTTGGATCCGAAATTCGAAAGCGTTAAAATGGGACTTGTGTCAAAATTTTCTATAATGTGAGTCAGCGAACCAAATTTCATTAAAATATCTTCATATTTGCGACCTGCAGTGTGTAACCAAGCCAATTTTGGGGGGACCCTTATATGGGCACTAGGTCTAAACATGGACCGGTGTTAACCAAAATCAATAGGCTTCGTCCTTAGGCTGCCAAAGGTGGGTGAACAAAATTTCATCAAAATATCTTAATATTTGCGATCTGCAGTGTATAAACAATATAATTTTGGTAGGACCCTTATATGGGCACTAGGTCTAAACATGGACCGATGTTTACCAAAATCAATAGGCTTCGTCCTTGGGCCGACATAAGTCGGTCTACCAAGTTTCATCAAAATATCTTAATATTTGCGACCTGTAGAGTGCGCACAAGAATGCATGGACAGACGGACAGACGGACAGACGGACGGACGGACAGACGGACATTAAAACGAAATAAAAAGATCGGTATACTATAAGGTGGGTCTAGGACCAATATTTTTTGGTGTTATAAACATCAGCACAAACTTATAATACCCTGCCCACATAGTGGTGTAGGGTATAATTATCTTTTTAAAACAGAAAACAATATTTAAAAAACCGCCAAAAATACATTTACTATTTGGCGTAAACTAGCCAATATATTTTTTTATAATTAAACACAGATTATATGCTCAGAGGTGGTAGTAAGCATAACTAATTGCGTCAAAATTGATGTTGATATTGATGTTTAGTGCCAAATTCGCCAAATTTCATAATTTCCAAAAAGCGTAAATCGCCATAACTTTTGAAATAACAACAATTGATCAACAACTTTCGGTACGTACTTTTATTTTATTGATAATATTATTTATAGCAAAAACCGAAATTATTTGACTACTGTGTTATTCAGTGTTAAAATCATTAGTGTTTTCGTTAAAAAAAAAATGTACATCTAAATCAATAATTTTAGTGATTTTTCTACTGCTTTGGCATCTCTTTTTTGCTAGGTAACTATTAAACAACTGTCAAAAGTTTTATACAAAACAACAACAAATGTTTGGGTTAACTAATAGTTAAATATAAAACCTGCAGTATGAGACCCACCATAAATAATCTTTAATGAGAACTAAATAACTTCTTTGATATTTTAAATGTTTAATAACGCTCATAGACGAGAACAAAAAATTCTCATTGAGTTTGTAATTTAACTTAACAAATATTTCCAGAAATTCTAAAAACGTCGTCCCCTGACGATTTCCTTAGGCAAGAATGAAATCCGGATAGGGACATGCCTGCAGCGGATTATTTTTCACAATTTGTTAAATACGTTTGGGATTTTTAGCATATTTAATTCCTTTGATGCAATTAATGTATATCCCGATAAAATAAAATTAGATAAATAACTTTTCAATCACACAGTCTTTACAAAAGCCAATTGAGCCAACAACTTTTGAAACAATTTTGAGAAAATTATTCATCGTTTTTTTTTTTAATTCCCTTCGAAATACTAAAATCAAAAAAAAAAAAAACAAAAATGGAGATAGCCGCATAAACGTAGAGTGGAAATATATTTTCAACACAATTTTTCCCTACATTTTCCTATTTTATGTGTTCACTGTATACAAAATGTCCAAAAATTAAAACACTAAAAGCTCGTATTTCTTATTTAATGCATTGAATATATTAAAGAGCACTACATTTATGTCTGGCTAGTCTAGACTTAACTATATGAAATGCAAAATTTACAAGAAACGTTTTTTCCGATTTGGAAAAAATTTCAATATATTATAGAGGGGACATAAAAGATAAAATTTTGATAAAATATGATCGCGATTAATACATTTCTCTATGAATTTTAGAAAAGTAATTAAAATTATTTTGTTCAGTGATCGACATCCTGCAAACGAATATATTAATGCAAAAATTTTCCTTTTTGCAAAATTTCTTTCGCATTTCTTTTTTTTTTGCAACCTAACCACCAATCTTTGGTTTAAGAAATGGGTGTTATATGTCTTGGATTATGAATTAAAATATATCGCAATTAAAAAAATTCCAAAATAATGGCGGAGTGGTAAAAAAGGTTTTGTACCAAAGAAAATGAATTAAGAAACTTCATCAGCTTTTATATTCTGCAAAGCAATATAATGATGCAAACTTTGTTTTTTTTTAATTTTTTCGCATATTTTTTTTAAACTAACATCCAATTTTTGGTATAATATATGGGTAAAAAAAACCGAAGGAGGGAGCCTTTTTCACCCCTGATTAGCAAGTCTGTGTTCGTTCCTGTTTGAAGGCACATCATATTTTGTTCCACAAAATGTATTGTACGATTTACAGGGCCATTCGTTTGATGTGTCAATTTTTCAATTCCAATGTTGTTAGGATATATCCATTCTCGGCTAAATAACTTTTAACAGTTTTTGTTTCTTGTTTTATTGTAATTTAATTACAATATAAAACCTTATTTTTTGCAAACAAATTCAATAAACTGGTTTTAAGTGATTTCTAATAAATATTTTTAAGCTCTAAATGTAAAAACAAGGACTTCCAACAATTTAAAAGTATCTGATACTTTTTATAAATTTATTTGTTGTATTTTAATTCATTTTCCAATCACGCACTGTTTTTGTTTATAAATATAATAATCAAAAGAAACCTCTTCTTATACTAAAGTAATGTAGATTTTGTTGTATATTAAAATTCTTTAAACATTTCTTTCCTTCTCATAAAACATTTTTTTTTTTATATACACTCACAATAACTTTACAGTAAAAGTTCAATAGTTATTAAAAAATAAATCAGTAAATTTTCAATTGATTAAGTACTTAAATGCGAAAGAAATATATATATTTATAAATTTTCTATCAGTCACTTACTAAACGAAATACAGTCTTTCGGTATGAGTTAAAATATTTAGTCAAAGTTTCTAGATAAAAATAACTAAAAGCTTCCTGTTAAAAATAACCATTATAATTTATTTTAAAATAAATGAGAAACATCCCTGTGGGAAAACAGGGGTCAGTTGTGATGCGAGCACCTGTCCAGTAACCGGTAAACACAAAATTTTATACGACTTTTGAAAGAATTTCACTACAGTTCAAGGAGAGCATGTTGAACAATAAGAATGAATTAAAATCCAAAGAACTTGATTTCCAATGCTAGGCAATGTCATTTTCAGTCCATGTGGTATATACATATTTTAAAAATGTTCTTATAAGGAGTGTGCCATTAAAAAGTATAACACATAAAAAGCTGAATAAAATATGATTGGAAGAAGCTAAAAGTACATGAAAAACTACCTGTTGTTGGATTTTTTTTTATAGACTTATATTTTGTGTAAGTTTTTATAATAATGGTTTTAGACCAGAGGTCGGCACCCATATCTACCAGTGTCCAATCATAATCGGCTTTTCATACGTACACAACACGAATGGCAACAAAACTCTCAACTAAGAGCATAACAAATCAAAATATTGCATTTAGTAGCATGGTAGCTTTCAACAAAGCAGGTTGATGTAGCTTTGTTTAAGAAATTATAGAAAAATAGTACACTCTTAAAATTTTACAAGGTCAGGAAATTTATTATTCATTATTTTTAATTATTTAATTCATTCATTTAAATTTACTAACTAATACAATACATTTTTAAGAATAATTTATATACAAAAAGTAAATATCTTTTAAATAATATGTTTAATAAAAATTATTATGAATTATTGTTAATTCTTTAATTCATTCATGCACTCATTCATTCATGCATTCATTCATTCATGCATTCATTCATTCATTCATTTCTTCATTAATTCATGTTCGTAATATACAAAGTTAAAAATTATAAACTAATTTCTCACAGTGTAAAGACAACCAATACATTCACATTCTCTCTTTCTGCCGACCACTGTTTTAGACACTGATGTGCGATTTTTTAGTTCTCTTTTAAGTAGAGCCCAGTATCTCTCAATTGACCGCAATGCTGAGTAATGGCAAGATGCCCAATCCGGCCACAAATATGTAGATCGTTGTGTTGTCTTATAAGTGGAAGTAATCTCTCTTGCAGACACTCTTTAATATAAATATCTGAGTTTATTGAGCCCAATATAAAAAAGGATAGACTATTTTTTCCTTATCTGTAAATGGCTTGTCATACTAGGATCTTTTCCAACTTTTCTCATTCGATACTCTTGAGCAACATTAACTCGACTATCTGCCACATAAAATTCCTCGCGAAACTACGGCCATCTAGTGATTTCCTTGTGTCTATTATATTTTACAAATAAAAATATTTTCTTCTTGTTCTTCCTCTGAAATGACTTTAGAAAAATTATATTAATTAAGGGTGGAAAAAGTTATTAAAAAAATGTGTTATACAATTTTTGATGGCGCACTCCTTATTATATAGATTTTTACTTATTGCTAGCAGAGGTCATGTTCATACAACATTCTATACATATATATATATATATTTTGAATATACTTTTGTATATGTCGAAAATATTTATATCACTGCCTTTTGTATATTTGTGTAGTATAAAATATGTTAAATCTAAATAGTGGCACCCTCATGGTTATTTGGTCAGTTCTATACAAGATTTAGTAATTTGATAAACAATTCAAACCACGCGTTTGGAGGACAGACATAGTACAATATTATTCACACCTCTGGTAAATATACATATATACATTTATGCTCGTATGTACGTGAGCATCAACCCATAGTTATAACCCAAGATATTGTAAGGTCATACGTATCTACAGTTTTGTCTATAAATTTGTGAGTGTATGTATACAATTGGGCCCCCAAGGTATACAAATCACAGGGTTATGAGCTTATAAAAATTTTGGGTTGGAGTATATTGAGAAAATTTAAAACAAAAAAAGAAAAGAAAAACAAAAAAATTATAACAAATAAAAAAAAATTGAAGGCTAACCTGTCATCAATATAGATTGGGTCATATTCGCGGATCAAATTCCGTGACGGAAATTTCAATTAACGCTGTAATAGACATTATGAAATATATTAATTAGGTCCAATATTTTTGTATCAATAAACATCAGCGTAAAATTATTATATTATATACCTCATAGTGTAGGGTGTAATTTTGGTGGAGGAAAAGTTCATTAGTTTTTTAAAAACTAATGAAATTTTTCTTTATCAACTAAACGAAATATTAATGAAAAGCTTCATGATTTGTATTAAGACAGATTTTTAATGAAACTTATGCATTGATTGTATATATCTAAAATAATATTTTTCATAAAATTTTATGAAAACTTGACGAAAAGCCTTAATGGACAAGTTACAGTGTTATTTAATTGAGTTTATGCAAATATTAATTGATATCAAGAAGATATTTCCCACAGTGTGCATAAACACGTTGAAAAAGTTCAGATGTTCATGTGATGGGCTGTATTTATACGTTGAGTCAGATTTCCTAGTTTCCTACTTTGCATATTGAGTATGCATTGACTCAACAGTTTTCGAGATAAATTTAAAAATATGGTGCTTAATTTCAAGATGTTAAAAATCAGCACTTCAAACTTTTGACTTTCTAGCCTTGGGAGGCATCCAAAAGATGGTCTACCAATTTGACTTTCGGCTCTTTCTGAATCATTACACTAAAAATATTTTGTGTGTAAAGACCGCTGCAAATGAATTTAAAAACAAATTATATTTCATTTGAAAACACTGTTAATAAAATGAAGCACAAATTATCCAAAACAACTAACAAAAATTACTTACATACATTTTTTTGGTTTATTTAGAAACCGAAATGACTGAATAAAATGAATGTTTCGAATTCTCTGTATTTTATGTTGTTTGTTATTTTTTGTAATAACTTACAAATATGATAAAATCAAAATAAATATCGTGTTAGAATGATGGTAGGTAGGTAATAAAAAATAAATAAGCACCTTCCTTTTTAAAGAATTTTGTTGACAACCCTACTAAAACAAAAATTATATGACTTTTGATATTATATATAATTGTAGCCGAAAAATGAGAACATCTAATTGTATCACATTAGATCGTATTATGATCATATTATATCAAATTTGACACAATTAGATCTAATTTGATGGAATAAGATATGGTTTGATACAATTTTATCCGGATTTTGTCTTCATCCAAATGTATTAAATATAATATAATCATATCCAACCAGATATAATGGTATATAATTCGATAAAATTATAAATAATTATATGAGGCATATGTAACTATATATAGCTCTATATAATTGGATATTGTAATATGTTGCACTATATATTGTGGAATATATAACAAGATATAGTTATATATTTAGGATATAATTTCGTAAAATTTTATATAATTATATCTTGGTATTTATGTTCCAATATATAATTATACAAAATTTTATATGTTAATATATGATTATGTCAAAATTTTTTACTTGGGTAGCAAAAAACGTTAAGTGCAAAAAACTATCTAACTATTTCAAATTTATATTTTTGTTAAAGTCGACGTTAGTCGTTAAAACTTTATTTTTGAAGCCTTCTGATTGGTTAATTTACTTTCAGCATATAAAAATATTTGAAGATATAAGAGTATATTCGTTACAACCATATTTCTGGTCAACTAAATTATTTGGTTGCGGTAAAATGTATTCTTGGATGAATTTAAATATAATGTTCCAAAAAAAAAATGGAATTTTTGTCGCTAAAATTCATTTGTTTCTATAAATCTCTTTTTCTTGGTGTTAAATGCATTATTTTTTTTTTTTTATATTGCGAGAACTTAAAATCATCGCCGCTTTTACTATCTTCAATCAATACTGCAGTTATGGGGAGTTTTCTGGAAAATTAATTCACAAAAAATCATCAAATCCATACATATTGTTTTTTTTTTTTTTGAAAGAGAAGTAACACACAGGAAATTTTTTACATTAATTAAGGTGTTGCCTTCATTTTAATAGGGATAGAGAATAGAATGGTGGTGAAAGATGAAGGCCTTAAAATATGGCAACACTCTAATTGGGCGATGTATTGAATTTTAGAACAGTTGTTGCGCGCCATCCATCTGATGGAGGGTTGGCGAAATTTGTTGAAGCTTTTTGATACATAGCCCTATTATGTTATTGTATTTCGCTGGGCTTAAGGGCAACGGGAACACCGACGGAGAATGGTGTGATATGTATGAGGGATAGAAACTCATATATATTATTTTATAAATTCATGTTGACTTGCCTGGGGCTAAAGCCGCAATCTTATGTGTAACAGTCCATAAAAACGAAAGATTTTATGTGGATTTGTTGTCCAAAATACCCCAGATAAATGTGTTCTGCATATAAAAACGGAGTTTTCGGGTCATTTGGATACTTTTTCTGAACAGTTTTATACTAAAATTTGTCAAAATTGTTAATTATCTTATCAAATTTTTCAAGTTTCTTCGTTCAAAAAAGAATACGATAAAACAAATAAAAAATAATCGGAATTCCGGGATTGAAAAAAGGCCAAATATTCCCGGTAAATCCAGCCCCCATGAAAAACTCTAAATCTAGACTAAGTGGTGGTTTCGATAAACTTCTAAAAACTCTATTTCATTTCATTTCACTTGTATTTCATTACCACATGTATTTCATGGCCACCCTAATTAGAGTGTCCAAAAAACCGGCAATTTCAGAATATTTGTTTTCGGTTTGTTGGAAAAATTACTATTAAAAAAAAGGTTTCTTTATGGGTTTTTAACAAAACCGGTTTCGGTTTTTTTGTTATTAAAAAAAAAAAAAACACAATGGCTGGTTCTTATTCTAAAGGCCTAAGAGTTAACTTTCAGTTAACACCAACATTTTTGTTGTTTTGTATATCGTCACCTAAAATGCAAAAGGCCGTAACAACACTATTTATTTTTTTACACGAGAACCAAGAAAAAACGTTGTAGAATGAAATATATTCTATATTTTCTTCTCTTGTTTAAAACACGACTATAGACTTATTTCTACATGTAAGTTTAAAATTTTGTATGGAAATGTAATTTAGTCTAGTGCATCATAATCAATCAGAAAATCGGCTTAAATTTTTTTGTTGTTACGCCCTTTTGCATTTTAGGTGACGATATATTGTTTTGACATTTGCTTTCCTATGAGACCCGGCATATATTTTTATTATTATTTTTTTTATTAATAAATTATAGGAGTGTTCGTTTACTTACTACAAGTTACTACTTTTACTACAGCTGGAAAAATTCAATACAAAAAGTAAACAAAACTTTCCAATTGTAGTAAAAGTAGTAAGAATTTCGAGTAAACGAACACACTGTATATTACACTCATGGGAATGAATTTGCACAAATACAAGAAAAGCCCAATAAAATTAACAAAAACTGGAGAAGCTGGTGAAAATAGCTGAATCTACTAAATTAGACAAATAATGTTATTTAAAATGCCAGTTACTACCCTACGGGAAATTTTAACAATCTGTCACCGAACTGGCCCCTTTATATGAAATAGAGTGGTCACTTTTACATGGCGTTGTCATAGGAGGTGGAAATTGACCCCTTGTGACGTGTCACAAGACAAATCCTAGGACAGGTTACTAAACTCTCATAAGAAAGTAAGTTCAGGGAGCTGTCCTGGGATTTGTCTTGTGACATGTCACAAGGGGTCAATTTCCCCCTCCTATGACAACGCCATGTAAAAGTGACCACTCTATTTCATATAAAGGGGCCAGTGCGGTGACAGTTTGTTAAAATTTTCCGTAGGGTAATCATTCCAATAATTTAATACTATGTTTCAACTAAAATGTGTGTCTTTTTATTTGAATTTAATTTCGGTTTTGTTCTATTCGAATTTTAGTTCTTTTATTATGTTAATTGGATCCGATTTGTATATATTTTTAATAAGTTATTATTACAATTAAAATTGTATTAAATTATAAATTTGATTATATTAATGTCTATTGTTTGATGTGTTTTAAGAGACTTGAACGGGCTTATTCCTACAAAAAGTCTGTGACTCTTAGACCTGGTGTCGACACAATCATAACATTGACAAATAAGATTTGAATTTTATTATTGTTTTTTATGAAAAGTTATGACTCTCAGTATTAAAAATAGTCTTATGACGGTGACAATGAGCCACAAGTAGGAATAGGCACCTAAGTCTTATTTGCACTAAAATAAAATAAATAATAATAAATAAAATAAAATCCAATATAGTGATGCGATTGTCAAAAAAAAAATTTATCGTAGATCTGTTTTTACACAATCACAAGCACTTCGATGATGTTTAAAATTTTTGTTCAATTTTAGCAAATAACAATTAGAAGATTAAAAACATCACAGAAAAAAACAAATAATTTTTAAACAATCCTGTTTAAAAAAACCTTTCAGTTTTTTAAAATTAAAAAAAAAACCGGTTAGCCGGTTTTCGGTTACGGGTTTTGACTTTGTAACCCTAATATGCACAATTTATTTAATATGTAAATATATGTAAACTATATATTTAAAAAAACAAACATTTTTTGACTATTCCATTTAGAGTAATATACAACTCTGTTGAGACGAAAAGAAAGAAATGCAACAAAAAGCTTTTTTTCGTTTTTTAGTTTAAGTACTCAAGAATTAACTATTGAGGTTTAACTTTACTATGGTTTACATTGTTCTTATCGTTATCACAAACTCTATCGTTCTCTTGTATTCAATGAAGTTAATTTAATAGAATTTTTGTTTGTAAAAAGTTTTTCTTGAATTGATGTTAAGCAACTAAACTGAATAAGTTAACTTCTTTGTTAAAGAGAAAATGCTTCATTAGTTGATTGAAGTTTTTAATTAAATTGAATAAAAAAATAATAAAAATGTGCATGAAGACGTATGAGTTATATTTTATTACATTAATTATTGCATTACGTATGCGCTACCAGTTAGAAATTTTTAACATTAAAAAGTCAATACTGAACATAAAATTATTGGGAACCAAAGAGGAAAAATATAAATAATTTAAAATAAATACAGTATTGGGCTCTGTTAAGATTTTTCGTACCTGCACGGAAAAAATAAAAAAGTATATAATTATCGAAAAGTATATAATTATCGATAAGATACAATTTAAAAAAAATTTTGTGAAAGTTAATTAATACATACCCAGCAAAAAAAATTGGAAATAATGCCTTACACACTACTTCCTTCACTGCTTCACAAGTATTTTTTCTGCTTTTTTAGAAGTACTTCTGAACAAAACCCAAAAAATCACTGCTTCTAAAGAGTAATTGCTCTTAAAGTGATCCTAAAAAATGATTTTGGTATCATTTGGTATTTCCAAAAAGAGGGTCGCGGGTTCGGTCCCAGCGGGACCAATATTTTTTTATTTTTTCTAAAATTTTTTTTATTTAATTTTTTTTAATTTTTTTAATTTTTATTTTTTTAATTTTTTTTTGTTTATTAATTTTTTTTTAATATTTATAATTAATTTGTTTAAATTCAATATTTTTTTAATTTTAAAATTTTTTTTAAATCTGTATATTAGAGTGTCCCTTAAAAATAGATTTGTCATTACACCCCCAGTTTTATTAGAAATGTTCCCAAATGGAAGAAATCTATTTTTTTTTTGGAAAACTTTAACCCGTCCCGAAAGTTGGACGAAAATGGGCCATTTTGGAAAAAATGTGTATTATTATTAAAAATTCCCAAAATTCGAAATTTAGAAAAAAATAATCTTTTCTTCCATTTATTCATTTAATATAGTCAAAGTGATTCACACCTTTAATTTTGACTTCATCGGCTATTATTAACAAAAAAAAACGTATTTTTTTAAAATTAATTTTAAAGAATTTTTAAAATGCCTAACTTAGAGATGTCGATTGCTATATGTACCACATATTAGTTGATATTAAAGAAAAAAAAAAATAAATTGGAAAAATGATAATTTGAGTTTGTGTTTGAGGGACTGCTTTCAAGGACATTTTACAAAAATTGCTCACTTTGTCAAAAATTTAAAAATTTGAACGTTTTCATTAAATTTTCACTGTTTTCGGAAAAAGAGCACTCAAATTTGGTTAGATTATAATTATCTTTTCATTTCTTTAAAAAAAATTTAACCTTAGTGGCCTGGGGTCAGAAAAGAGCCATTGGACTTAATATTAATTATGACTAGATTGTAAAGCCATTAAATTGATAAAAAAATCTCAACTGAATAAAAAAAATTATTTTATCTAACGTGATCTATATGGGGTTAATTTAAATACTTTTAGCCAAAAACGCCCCTCTAGGAAATTTACAAAATAACACATTTAATAATTTTCGGAAAAATATCACTTTGAATGAATAAAAAAATTTTTTTTTCACTTGATAAAAATTATTATTTTGAGTAACTTGATCCATATGGGGTTAATGTTCTCACTTTTCGACAAAAAAAGTTTCAAGTATAAGAAAGAATATCTAGGATCTTAAGCTATAGAATCTATACCGAAAATTCCATGAAATGTGAGGCCTTTTATACAGAATATGTACTCTGAATATGAGGCTTTTAGTTAGAGTTTGCTGTTCGGTTTTAATCGAAACCGAAACCGCGGTTTTTCAAGCTTCAAAACCGAAACCGAAAACCGACAAAAATAAGTCGGTTTTTAATAACTACTTTAATCATTTAAAATAAATAATTAAATTGCATATTATTGAATCTTGAATTTCGAAATGAGCTCAGCTCCTATTTTACAAAATTTTGTATCTAATTGTAACGAACATTTTCTCCATTAAATATTACTTTAAAGAATTTTCTTGTTTTTATTATTACGGATAACATAAACCCATTATAATTTGAGAAAAAATTGCAACAAAAAGTCATGTGGTTTAAGAGATATTGAGTTTCACATAGTCAGTTCAGATTTTCAACGCGTATTTTTCAAAAAGTCTAATTTTGTAGTCCGCGAAATTTATAAAATTGTAACTTTATTTCGTTTTAAACAAATTGTTAAAATTTAAATTTAAATTCTTTAAAATGCAGCTTTAGTTGACGAGAAAAGAATAACATATTAATTTATAACGGTTTTCCGCGTTCTTTTCCTGGAAAGGTCACGAAATTGCATTATTGCCTTTATTCTAGTGAGAAATTCAGTAGAATTTTAATAAATATCTTAAGCGTGTTAAATTAGTTAATTTTATACATATTTAATTATTTTAAAACAAGTCTATTACTATCACAAGAAAACCGAAAAATAACCGAAACCGCGGTTTTTTTAATTTCGAAAAACCGAAACCGCGGTTTTCAAATTTTTCGGTTTTTAGCAAACTCTACTTTTAGTGTACGAAATAATTTTTATAATCCGTGAGGAATAAGTGCAAGATCCTAAAAATTTTCTATTAGGTTAAGTTGAAAGAAAACACTTCCTCAAAAGAAAAAGTTCACCACTATCTGACAATTTTTTTAAGTAGAAAAAGCCTCAGATTCTGTAGAGTTAACGCCATTGAAAAATGTAAGATTTTTCTTATAAAATGAGTCTCAAATTAAAAAATTATAAGGACATCTTCCTATAGTCCCCATTTTTGAGGACGTTTTCTTTTAGAAATATTTTTAGATTCTTAAGATTAAAAAAAAAAAAAAAAATTCTTCAAAAATCTGATTGTAAGTTATTCTATAAACAAAATTTCTCAGAATCTCATGATTATCGTTGTACTTAGAAAAAAATTCCTTAAAATAGGGGATTGTCATTTTGAAAAAGTCCTTAGAGTCAAGGGTATTTTATTCCGTGATATAAATTTATAAGCCAAGCTCAATTTTGGAATTATCGTGAATTTTTGCACATAAGACGTGCGCTGTTTAAAAAATGCAACACAAATTTTACTTAATAACTGCTTTTGCCTTTAATTAAAATAGTTTTTTTTTTCATCAAAAGATCTTTAAGAAATATGTCAGATTCTAAAATGAATAGGTTTATCAAATTCGAGTAGCTTATTAGTTTACAATGGAAAATCAAAAACAAGTGAACAAAAAAATTATTGAAACTATTAAAACTAATCCATAATGGACTTATAACAATATTACAATACAAGTATGCGTGGCCTGCGTATATTTACAGTGGTTAAAGGTTTCAAAAAGGATATAGTAATTGAAAGAAAGTCGAGAACGAGTAAAGCAAAAGGACGCAGGGGCGAATCCAAAGCCAAAATGTGGAGTAGCAACTAAGAGCGTTTCCAAACATTTCTGGTAGCGATGCGGGGGGTTGGGTGTTAAAGCTAACGTTGAGCTTAAAATATTTATAGTTCAGAAAGTTCCAGATAGAAATTTTAGAAGGGCGTTGATGCCAAAAACATTGGAAACTTCTCTGTGTTGCATTTTTTAGTGGCGCAGCACTCTTTAAATGCATCCATTTCTTATAAAAATAAAATCTATGAAATTAACTTTATTTTTTTAAGCATTTTATTGCAAAAGTTTTCTTTTCGTCCTGTGGAAAATTTGTCTTTAAGCATTTCTTAGTTTTGTGTAAAAATTCATCCACTTACTCGTTAAATTATATCAGTAATTAACAATATGTTCATATATCCCAGCAAACTTTTATGTTTCAAAGAACTAGTTGTAAAACAGCAATCGATGTCGTTATCGATAACTTGTTTTCATTTAGTATCGTTGCAAAAAAAATTTTTTCTACTTCTTCAAACTAAAGGTAGTTCCAGAACTAGTTCGAAGTTAGTTAAACCTTTCGTTTAATTTTCTTTAAAATACTCTCAACGCGGACCGGCAGATCTTAATGAGCTTCGGTTATGTTTTAGAGGAGAAAAATTTAAAGAGCACGTATTTTTTTAGCTGCCCCATCTCATATTTAAGGGTTAAAAGATGGGGTCAAAATGGCCCAATTTTTCGTTTTTTCGCTTTATTTCATATTTGTTCCAAAGTAACTATAGGAAATTTTGGTGTCGTATGAAAGGTATTTCAGAGGCCTATTTACCGATGTATAAAATATGCTCAAGCATGCTTATTTGTTTATGGCATAGCACAAAACATGAAAATTTTAGGTGGTTTTGTATGGGGTTAAGGGCCAAATTCACATATATTAATCCTTATTAAATTTAAGTGAGGGTGTGTTTCGGCTTTTTTCGATATTCAGCCTATTTCGGGATTGAGACGAAATTTCCCGAAGGTCTATATTTTTAAAGATTTGGGAACCCCTGACTACTTCTTTTTGAGAGTACGTTCCCGGTATTTAAAAATAATTTCATAAATTTCTCTTTATTAAAAAAAAAAAAAAAAAAATCTGAGATATGTGGCAGGTAATAAAACCGAAAAATTAGACAAAATTTATTCGACTTACATGAAATTTCTCATAAATATGGAGCTAAGTAGGGCAGCTCGCAATCATTTCTGATACGAGGAATATATATGTTAGTGCTCCTTTACATACAAAATTTCTACTCCATATCTTTTATACTTTGAAATTACTCGTACATCATATCAGCTTTTAAAATTGTTTGAGTGCTACTTGGGTCCGTTGACCCATATCCCCTTTTTTCAATACAGCCAATCTGATAAGTGCTATAAATTTAAATTTTCATGAATTTACCTCTTTTCTTTCCATTATTGTGTTATTTAAAAAAAACGTATAATTTTGCTTTATGTAAAAGTAAATACAAAATTAAACGAGTAAAAAGGTTAAAGTCGGGCATGCCGACTATACAATACCCTACACCAGTTTGGTGTATTGTTTGGATCCGAAATTCGAATGGGTTAAAATTGGGCTTATGTCAAAATTTTCTATAATGTGAGTCAGCGCACCAAATTTCATTAAAATATCTTAATATTTGCGACCTGCAGTTTGTAACCAAGCCAATTTTGGGGGGACCCTTATATGTGCACTAGTTCTAAACATGGACCGATGTTCACCAAAATCAAGAGGCTTCGTCCTTGGGCCAACATAGGTCTGTGTATCAAATTTCATCAAAATATCTTAATATTTGCGACCTGCAGCGTATAAACATTATAATTTTGGTAGGACCCTTATATGGGCACTAGTTCTAAACATGGACCGATGTTCACCAAAATCAATAGGCTTCGTCCTTGGGCCAACATAGGTCTATGTACCAAATTTCATCAAAATATCTTAATATTTACGACCTGCAGCGTATAAACAGTATAATTTTGATAGGACCCTTATATGGGCACTAGGTCTAAACATGGACCGATGTTCACCAAAATCAATAGGCTGCATTGTTGGGCCAATATAGGTCTGTGTACCAAATTTCATCACAATATCTTAATATTTGCGACCTGCAGCGTATAAAAATTATAATTTTGGTAGGACCCTTATATGGGCACTAGGTCTAAACATGGACCGATGTTCACCAAAATCAATAGGCTGCATTATTGGCCCAATGTAGGTCTGTGTACCAAATTTCATCAAAATATCTTAATATTTACGACCTGCAGCGTATAAACAGTATAATTTTGATAGGACCCTTATATGGGCACTAGGTCTAAACATGGACCGATGTTCACCAAAATCAATAGGCTGCATTATTGGGCCAATATAGGTCTGTGTACCAAATTTCGTCAAAATATCTTAATATTTATGACCTGCAGCGTATAAACAGTATAATTTTGGTAGGACCCTTATATGGGCACTAGGTCTAAACATGGACCGATGTTCACCAAAATCAATAGGCTGCGTTATTGGGCCAATATAGGTCTGTGTACCAAATTTCGTCAAAATATCTTAATATTTATGACCTGCAGCGTATAAACAGTATAATTTTGGTAGGACCCTTATATGGGCACTAGGTCTAAACATGGACCGATGTTCACCAAAATCAATAGGCTGCATTATTGGGCCAATAGGTCTGTGTACCAAATTTCATCAAAATATCTTAATATTTACGACCTGCAGCATATAAACAGTATAATTTTGGTAGGACCCTTATATGGGCACTAGGTCTAAACATGGACCGATGTTCAAAAAAATCAAACTTGTTCGTCCTTGGGCCAGCATAGGTCTGCGTACCAAATTTCATCAAAATATCTTAATAGGTGCGACCTGTATAGTGCGCACAAGATTGCATGGACAGACAGACAGACAGACAGACGGACGGACGGACGGACAGACGGACATCGTTAAATCGAAATAAAAGAAAATTCTGAACCGATCGGTATACTATAAGGTGGGTCTACGACCAATATTTTTTGGTGTTACAAACATCAGCACAAACTTATAATACCCTGACCACATAGTGGTGTAGGGTATAAAAAAGTGGCAAAAACTGGATATGAAATCATATTGTAAATATTAAAAGTTTGATAATTTTTGATGTGTGGCATAGTAAGGTACGAAAATTTTCAATATTGTTCAAAACATATGCCACAAATAATGACGAACAAAAAATTATTTTTTATTGTGTAGTTTTTTTTTAGGAAAATTAATGTAAAACTGCTCTATCGTTTTTCTCGAAACAGAGTTTTTGGTCTGTGCGGCACTCCAATAATCAAGCGACAGCATAGCAATAGACAATTATAATTGTACATTTGTGTTTTGTTTGTATGCGAAAGTATCAATTAATAAGAAATTTTGATTTGTTAATGTCTTTTATAAGCAAGAGCATGCATTGAAATAAAGACAAACTACAAATACATACTCGAAATGAAAACACATAACATGCACTCTAGGGTTGTATTGAAATTTGTACTTTTGATTGTTGTCAATACCCGGGCAGAATATTATGATGATTGGCTGACAATGGACATTGTAAAAATTTTTGCAAAATCGCACAACTAATTGTAAGCCGTGCACAATTTAGGTAAAATTTGAAGTTTTTTAAAATTGCATATATTTAATAACAAACGATCTACAAATTTCTATTTCTTTCCATATTGGGCTAAAAAACGGTTAATTTATTATTTTTGAAATATTATTTCATCTAATGTTACAATGAACTCATATAGATAACCCTATTCAGATGTATTCTTGACACAAATAAAATACATTGTTTAAACCGAAATTCTGTTGTCCTTACCGAATTTCTGTTGGCACTAACAAATATATCAGTGATTCCAACCAAACCTTTCGGTTAGCAAAAAATGAAATCACCAAAGTCAAACTGTTTTCTCTGTGTACGTCTTCAACAGTTTTTGTTTTTATAAAATTTTAATTAATATACCAAATAAACACTAAAAAACTAAAATTTCAAGTGCTGTAAAAAATGCTTGAATTCAGCTAAATTTTATGTGTTTTTTTTTTCCAGTGAAAATCCAGTTCATACAAATTGAAATAATTTGTTTTTCTATTCTTGTCAATATTGAAAAAATAAACAAACTAAAAATAATTTTTTATATGGAGATATAAAAGGAATTTGAATTTCTTCCTTGGATTCTAATAAATATGTAAGTAATTGATATTTCTTTGAGCCTAAACTTTATCCTAATGTTATTATTTTCTCCTTAGCTAACTTAGCTAAGAAAAGCACTACAACGTTTGACGCTGCCAGAAAAAGGAATGAGAAACTCCAAAAAATTGTTTCCGTCGACTCAAGATGCTAGATATTAAAAGACAAATATAAATGTTAATGTATGTATGACAAAATAATTTTATAACTGCAAATAAATTGCATCAAATATTACAATTATCGTGTTTTAATTAACTTGAATTGAGCCTGAATATAGGGCTTGAATACAAGGGTTTTTAATGTGTTGTTTGAACTTGAATTGGACTGTAATTCAAGGCTTGAATTCAAGCATATTTACACTGTTATGTTCGACTGGAATTCCAGTGTCCCTTTTGCTGGAGTATGCTATTGAATTACAGTGTAAATCAAGTATAAATCAAGGCTTGAAATTGGAAAAAGTGACTGGAATTACGCTTGATTTCAACTTTAATTCCAACAAAATTGTTTATTGGGATATTTGTTAATTTTGGATATAATTGCCCAGTGTAGAAACGTTAATGACATATCATTATTTTTTGGAGTACCAGTAATGACACCCACTTACCTTCTGCATTATTTTAAAACATATAATAATGAGTTACTGATAATAACTTATTTTTAAACATTATTTCAAATAGAAAATAATTTTTTAGATTTTTTGAAAATTTTTTGAAATCTATTTTTAGACTCAATATTTTTTTAAACACTGATAAGGATATATGTAACCACATATTTTTTGATTTTTTGTATGTTGGCGAGTAAGCTTACTTGTGTGCAGCAGGTCAATTATGTTTTTATCTATTAAATATTACATGTCGATATAGCTCAGATGGTAGAGCAGTTGACTGGCAATCTGTAGACCCAGGTTCGATTCCCGCACCAGCAAATTTTATTTAAAAAAAAAAAATACAACAAAAGTTATTTTTTTTTATATAATTTATTTTTTTGAAAATCTATTTTTAGACTCATTATTTTTGTAAGTACTGGTAAGTACTTAGGTAACGATATATTTTTTGATTATTCGTATGCTGTTGTGTAACGACAACTCATTATTTTTCGCGACATCGGTTACATAACCACATATCTGGTAATGATTTTCTACTCTGGGTGAATACATATATGCCGGCTTAAAGTTTTCCGATTTTACTCATATTTTCATCATATTGTTTTTTGGCATGTGTCACAATATTCCGCCTGGGCTTCGTTAAAATTCAAGAGAAACATTTTGTCCATATATTGGAATGCCACCGTAATGTATTCTAAATATCAAATGTAGAAATGTTGCAATCTATATACATTTATTTGTATGTACATACCCTACGGGAAATTTTAACAAACTGTCACCGAACTGGCCCCTTTATATGAAATAGACTGATCACTTTTACATGGCGTTGTCATAGGAGGTGGAAATTGACCGCTTGTGACATGTCACAAGACAAATCCTAGGACAGGTTACTGAACTTTCATAAAAAACAAAGTTCAGGGAACTGTCCTGAGATTTGCCTTATGACATGTCACAAGGCGTCAATTTCCCCCTCCTATGACAACGCTATTGAAAGTGACCACTCTGTTTCATATAAATCGGCTAGTTCGGTGCCAGTTTGTTAAAATTTCCCTTAGGGTACTTATTAAGGCACGGTTTATTTCAAATTTGTAGTAAATTCTCCCTAAAGCACATATGTCATATTTTGCATATACCGTTTCTTGCGACTTATACTAATGCAATTGTATTTGGTTTCATTAGCAATAGTATTTGCAGCTAAATATTATATCAATTTGCTACATTGTATTATACAATATCTTGAAAATTTAAACGTTTCAAAGAAAACCCTTATAGTCAAGTAATTATGTTGATATTTGAAGGGCATTTTTTACAGAGATTATTAATTATAGAGATAGGAAATCAAAACTTACACTACTTACCAATAGAGGGCGCTGAAATTTAGTATTACCTGAGCAACTATTTAGTATCAGCTGAGCCTATATTTGAAAACTCAAAAACTGCTGAAAACTGCTCAAAATAAGAAAAAAACCAAGGCGGAATATATTCAAATAATAAAATTTGAAATATTTGTTTGTATTTTTTCCTTTGTTGTTTGTTATTATTTAAATTTAAATAAAAAAAGAAAATTGTCAAGTTTTTTTACAAAGTGCCATCTAGTGATAACAATTTTTTTATAACTTATTTTTTTGGTGATGCCATACCCGTGATTTTTTATTTTTTTAATTTTTTTATAGTTCCCATAAGCCGACACTAAGCTTATTTAACCCTACACCCTGACGCTTCAAGTTACAGATATCGGTACAAAGCTATATCTCTCTAGTTTCGAATATAATAGCTAATGTTAGTTAAAATCCTCTTACAAGATTTCCTATAATAGCAAAAAGTAAAAATGGGACATATATCAACCATTGGTCGTCAAAGGGCTAAGATTACGAAAATTATTATAATATAACCTTTTTAATCACCGCATTTATTTTTAGGCTTTTTTATTTCGTAAGAAAATTTAATATTTTTTCTAATATAATGTGAAGGACGAATTTAAAATTTTGCGAAAATGCAATTTCTGGAATAACATTAAGCTTAATCCAAAACGGATTTTTTTACTTAAAAATCCATTTTGCATTGATCTTAATTTAATTTTGTGTTAAAAATTTTTCAAAATTTAGTGATTTTCTTTCACATGTACTTTTGTGCAAAAACTTAAAAAAAAAAAAACAATATAAAGCGTAAAAATCTTAATCAGTCCCCTACGGATTAAGATTTTTACGCTTTATATTGTTTTTTTTTTTAAGTTTTTGCCTAAAAGTAAATTTTTGCTCATAAAAAAATATTTGTCCTCTTAATTTTGAACTTATTTTTTTTAGATATGTTTTTTTCAAGTTGTTTTTACATTCACTTTTATTTTTTTTTCTAATTTTTTTTTGCTTTTTTACAATGTAATTTTGCTTTAAATACATCGGCATTGGCCTCTTTTTTTTGTCTTTTTTGATAAGAAGTTAGTATCACAGGGCATATGATAAATATGATAACTATGACGTTGATTATACGCATTGTGGTTCTAACAGATTATGAAACAAATAATTGGAATTTTCATTTATTATTTGAGAGAGACAATATTCAACAAATATTTTCTCTAACAGAACGTTGAAACTTTCTGAAACAATAGGCCTTTTTTCTAATCACTTGGGTTTAATTAATCCAAAAAGTAGTTCTAAAAGTGCTCAACAGATGGGGCTATATTCTCCCTATTTTAAAAAGAATTTTCTGTACGACACTTCTTTCACCCTAATTTTTAATACCGAATTCGACGATGAAGGATTTTACTTTAACTTTTAAGTTTTAATTATATTTTATATAAAACAGCGATAGACAGTCTGCCTTTTCAGTTTTATCACTTCAATTTATATTTTTACACAATTGAAAAATTCCATTGCAATATTTAATATTCACTAATTTGATTTAATTAAATTACTTACAGTAGAGTGAAAAATTGCCATTTTTATTTGAGCTATTTCTCCATGTCCAAGATGGAAAATATGTATTTGGTGAGGTGTAGTTTTTTTTTCTAAACATATTTTATAAAAAAAATTAATAAAAACTTTTTATTTGTTAGTTTTTCAATTTTTTTGTTTCTCTTTTAATTTTCGTTCGTATTTTTTTCTGACATTAAATTAGTAGGCTGTTTCATATATTTTTGCTTTTATTGTGGATTTATTAAATCCAGTTTTTTTTTGGATTTAATAAATCCTGTTTTTGTATGAAAAATTCTAACTCCAGGGGATTAAAAAAAACGCTAAATAAAAAGACATCTAAACTTTTTTTTATACATTCGAGGGCAGTACGAAATTTTCTTAGCCTGACATATAAACAGCAAAAAGATTTGTATAATCGAAACTTCCATCCGTCATATGAACGCTTATTACATTTCATTTCGATCTGTCAACTCATTCGTATAGTAACAGGTATTCAAAAAAGGCGCTTCAGTGATTTTTTTATTATGGAAAAATTAGAAATTCGTGGTGTGGTTAAATATTTACATAAGAAAGATTTATCGGGACAAGAAATTCATAATGATATGGTAAATGTGTCGTACAAGCATCGAAGATGAACCACGAAGTGGACGTCCAAAAATTGCAACAACGCAAGAAATCATAGCTAAAATCCATATGGTATTAGACGATCGACGAGTGAAAGTGCGTGAAATAGGTAATGCCATAGGCATCTCAAATGATCGAGTACATTTTATTTTGCATCAAGAATTACAGATGAAAAAGCTTTCTGCAAGATGGGTGCCGCATTTGTAAACATCTGACCAAAAACGCATTCAAATGAAGATTTTTCAAGCTTGTTTGGATCGATTTAAGAAAAATAAAATAGCTTTTAAGCGTCGTTTTATAACTGCTGATGAAACATGGATCAATCACTATACACCAGAGACAAAAGAACAATCCAAACAATGGACTGAAGCTTTTGGAAGTGCACTAAACAGGCAAAAACAGTTCAATCGGCTGGTAAGGTCATGGCAACGGTTTTCTGGGATTACAAAAGTATTTTATTGATCGACGTTCTTCAGAAAGGTAAAACAATAAATTCAGAATATTATTGTAAGCTTTTGGAGCAATTGAAATTGAATATTCGGGAAAAACAACCTGGTTTAGGACACAAAAAAAAAAAACAATTTTTCATCAAAACAACGCACCATCCCACAAGAGTGTCTTAACAATGGCACAATTCAACGAATTGAAGTACGAATTGTGTGACCACCCACCTTATTCTCCTCATTTAGCTCCCTCTGACTTCTACCTGTTCCCGAATCTAAAAATCCTTGCTGGCAAACCTTTTTCCTCGAACGAAGATGCAATGGTAGCTGTAAACTATTATTTTGAGGAGCTTTAGGAAAATTATTTTAATCAAAGGATAGAATTACTAGAAAAACGTTGGACTAAGTGTATTAAAGTTTCAGGAGATTATATTGAAAAATAAAATAATTTTAAAAATCTAGCTCTTGTTTTTCATTGTTAGGCTAAGAACATTTCGAAGTGCCCTCGTAAAAATAAAGAAATAAAAATTAATGTTGGCCGATTTTAAGATAAATTGAGCTATGATTGAAAATATAAAAAAAAAACAAAAATAGAAATTAATCTACCCTATCTCAATTAAAATTAAATTGGTATGCTAGTTTTGCCTTGCATAACTAAGATATACCCCAAAAATGGGATTTCTAACCCCAGTGGTTCCCAAACGATGTCGTATTAAAATTAGGTAAAATGATAAAATTTTCTAAAAACTGGGCTTAAACTTTTTTATTATTTTCTCTATTTGAATGACTGATATACAATTTTAAAGCTACTTAAATCCTGCTTAATCTGCTAAAAAAAAAGCAATTTGATCTCAAAGGTCTTACGATTTTTTTTTTCAGAATCCGCGTTTCAGGAAGCTGTATTTTTTTGGGTGCTTTTTTTCATTTGATTTTTGTTCCACTTTTCGTTTTTGGTGGTTTATTTTTTAATTGGACGATTTTTTTCATTTTTTGCCATTTTGAATTGGCTGATTTTGCTTATAGCTATTTTTGTAAAAAATTTAGCGCTTTATTTCTATATTTTTTGTTTCTTATACCTTTATTTTCTATTTTTTAATTTGTTGCAGATTTTCTAATTATTTACCATTTTGTAGACAATGTTCAACCCATCCAAATTTCGGCTCCAAAATATTAGTTAACTTTCAAAAAAAAAAAAAAAAAAACTAGACTGGACTGGAATAGGTTATTGCATAGTTGGTATGCCATAGTTTTTTAGTAATTTTTGTTATTTTACCAAATAGGTACTTTTTTTTTTTTTTTTAAGAATTGCGTCATAATTTAAGAGAAATTTTAAAGATTTATAAGATTTATAGTTTTTAGATATTTTGAAGTACTGCTAATTTCATAAATAAAAATTTGTACATTCGACTAAAGCTTTTTCGTGAAATCTTACATGAATACTTTTTTTTAGTGTAAATGAGAAAATTTTAAATATGTTGTTGTTTAACTTGAAATTTTGTTAAAAATTGTAATATCAAACTTTGTGTTAAAAATTGTAATATCAAACTTTGTGTTTGCATAGTTTTTTTTTTCATACAATAACAATAGATATTTTTTTCTATTTCAATACATATTAACTATAATTAAATCGAAAGTTTTTATTTATTTTTTTTGACTCATACACATTAATTAACTACTATTTGCCAAAACCAATGAAACATAATGAAGTTTGAAATGAATTGCATTGACTTTGTAATTAAAACGTAATCAAAATACAATTTAATATTAATATCATTTTTCCACTACTTGCTACAAATAAAGAAAGAGGTTGTAAAAACTTAGCTCTGTTTTACCTTACTTTTTGGTTTTGAGTTTGTTTTTAATACAAAGGTCGAATGTTGCTAAGATTTTATAGAAAGAGAAGCTAAACTTTTTTTTATAGGTAAACTATCTAATTGACCATGCGGAAATAATATGCAGTATTTTTTTTTTTTTTGTTCAACAGAAATGGGCGTTGCAACGTACACACATAGTTTTGAGGTTTGAAGAGGAAAATGAAATATGGTAGAGAAAAAGTTTTCAAATTAAAGAAAATTATATAAAAAACTAAAGGATTAATCGAATTTGATAAGCACTATGATATTTTGAAATCGACTAAATAAATTGTTGAAAGAATTTAAGAATTTAAGATGGCTTTGAATTTGTATTTTTTAATACTTTAAATCTGTTAAAAATGCAAAGAATTTCATAATCATATCACTAACGAGCTTAGATTTCAAATGAATTAACAAGCAATACTTTTCCCTTACAAATGGTGTAGCTCAAAAAAAGTTACAGTTAAGTGGTATAAAAACAAACAAGAAAAACAAGAATAACTTCAGAATTAATAAAGAAATAATAAAACAATTCCTATAATTTTCTTGTAAAAACCAAACACTAATGGCTATATTCAATGGTTTACTCGACAGTAACCATGAAAAACAATATCCAAACTGTATAATATTATTAATACCGGTTAAGGTATTATTTGAAAATTCACTTAAATTAACTAACTTAAAATAAATTTATTTCTTTGGTTTTTTTTTATCAATTAAAGTACAAACAGCTGCTTTTTTTTTAAATATCGGGTTAAGTTGACATCATTGGTTTATAAAGCATTTGTTCAGGATGATTCCAAGCACCGGGATTACAAAAAAAAAAATAGGAATGTGCCACGTTTTGAAAATACTGACTCTTAAGTACCCAGTGTAGAAAATCATTAGATATGTGGTTATGTAACTACATACTTGGTAATAGTAAGTAGTTACTTCTGTTATTACATTTCTAATTACCTTTATATAGCGATGTCGCGAAAAATAATGAGTTATGGTTACACACCAGCATACGAAAAATCAAAAAATATATCGTTACCTATGTGCTTACCAGTACTGACAAAAATAATGAGTCTAAAAATAGATTTTCAAAATAATAAATTATATAAAAAAAAATATTTTTATAGTATTTTTTTTAAATAAAATTTCCTGGTGCGGGAATAGAACCTGGGTCTACAGATTGCCAGTCAATAGCTCCACCATCTGAGCTATATCGACATGTAATTTTTAATAGATAAAAACATAAATGACCTGCTGCACACAAGTAAGCTTACTCGCCAACATACAAAAACTCAAAAAATATGTGGTTACATATATCCTTACCAGTGTTTAAAAAATATTGAGTCTAAAAATAGATTTCAAAAAATTTTCAAAAAAATCTAGAAAATTATTTTCTATTTGAAATAATCATAAAAATAAGTCATTATCAGTAACTCATTATTATATGTTTTAAAATAATGCAAAAGGTAAGTGGGTGTCATTACTGGTAGTCCAAAAAATAATATGTCATTACCTCTTCTACACTGGGTAACTGTATATTTGAAAATATTTTATTTGAGTGGTGTTAGTACCATTATTAAAATAGAGACTGAAAAAACATAAATAAACAAAATTTAAGGGAAAGTTGGAGCGGGCATTGGTTTTTCAGGCCACATTCCTTTGGTTATCATTTTATTTAGATTAACCCAGGGAAATTTTCTGTTCCAAATAAGCTGCTTTTCCTTTGTAACCCCTTCTACTGTCAACGATTTTTCTTTGAAAAAGCAACCGCTACTTTAGCACCCAAAGTGGAACCGGTTTCCTTAGAGTCAGTTCTGAAATTAGTTCTAGAGCTTCTGGAACTAGTTATATAACTTCTGTAACTAGTTTTAAAACTGATTCTTCATCAGTTACATCTTGTATATAAGATGCATGGAACGGGTACCGGAACCAGTTCCATAGAATCAGTTTTAGTAGAACCACTTCCAGAACTGGTGTGATTAGCAATCGATTGTAAAAAAATTTCCTGGGAAGACGAATGTAAACAAACACCTTCGTGTTTAATGTTATAAATTTTTCCATCGTGTTCCGTGTACAAACAGACACGGACGGACGGTCTAGAGTAGCCAAGTCGCCTCACAAAGAGGTTCTGAAAAAAACCTTACACAATTTTCTTTTACAATTCTTCATTGAATAATGGCATTCATAAAATTAAATTATGGATTTTTCTTTAACCCTTTCAATACCGACTTTATGTTTGCAGATGTATCATCATTTTGTCTTCAGATTCTTGCTAAGGGTCCTCAAATTAAAAAAAAAAATAGGTAACGTGTTTGCCCCCATCCCCCTCCTAACTACCTAAAAAAACGTTCGAAGATCGATTTTTTGAAATTTTGTTTTACCCCATAAATATTCCAATAGCCAAAAATCCTTTAGTTGGTTTTCTTCTCGTCATAAAACGGAGCTATATGCCAAATTTTAATTACCTCTCTTCATTAGTTTAGCAGAAACACCAAAACCTACTTTTCTCGGAGATTATGATATGTTCAAAAAATTAGACAAATATCGCGACTATATTGCCATGGTGAACTGCTTATAAATGCAATGATCTTTTCTTTTTTTTTTGAAGGCCAAGAGTCTAATAAACTTATTTACAAAAAATATGAAGCATTATCCAATTTTATATATTCTTTTAGAAATGTGCATTAATTAATTTTTCATGGTGCTTAATATATATTGCGGTTTGCCCATACCAAAATCGAAATTTTGTTTTTTATGAACCACCCTAATGTACAGTAGACCACCCAAATTTTCAAAATAATTTTTCATTCGCTCCACCGATAGTTTCTAATACACTGGGCATACGAAATAATATGTGTACAAAAATTGGAACTCTCGGGCGCATACAGACCAGTCATTTTCGACTTTTGACCCTAAAAATTAACTTAAAACACTTCAAGGCTTTTTTGCGCCATAACTCTTAAATTTGAGGTTTTTGGAAAAAATTCTGTATAAATACTTTTATGCAGAATAAAAGGACAAACACTTCCTTCATACAAATTTTTGGCCTGAGTATTACTTAAAGTGGTGTTTTAAGCGAATAAATCAAAAATTTATGTTAAGATTTGATTTTAAACCGCCCTCGTTAAAATTTGGACAGAGACAATTAAGATTGATTTTCATTTTTTTTAAGAGTAAGATATATTGGCCCATACTATAAAAGAGTATTTTAAATTTAAAGCCATTTTTATTTTTAATCATACGGTTTTGTTCATTTTGTGTATGAAAGCCCTACAAAAATATTAATATTTTCAAACCTTTTGATTGGTTGAAAATTAATTAACCAATCAGAATGCTCCAAAAATAAACCAAGTCATGGCATACTACTATCCAATATTTTAACTAAAGTCGACTTTAACTAAAATATATATTTGAAAAATTTAGATAGTATGGGCGATTGTTTTTATAAACCAATTACACTTGGAACATAGATCTGTTATTCCACGAAATAAAGATCAAAATCGGATGGAAGTACCTATTTATTATACATTGTGCACATGCAAATGTAGTGCTTTGGAGCAGCATATTCAATTAACTCCCTATATTTCTTGGTTTATCAATAGAGTAAATACCCAGCCAGAAAAATACAAACGGGAAAGCGCTGGCGAGCCACTTTAAAAGGTGGTACAAGTATTGGCAAAAAGTAGTTTCCCAATCCCTTCTCGATTTCACAAAAAAAAAAAATTTATAAAAAATTTGTGTGGAGACCACTTTAAGGGTTGAAGATAGAAGGTAGTAGATACGTTTCGAGAGAATGTTGAGGTTAAAAAAATATCAGTCAGTCACACATTTGACTCCTCTAGGAACACCGTTGGGACAGTTAGAGCGGTGGAAGAAAATGTTATTAAATGTTATATTTGGAGATAGGTATGTTCGAAAAACACTAATGGGGGCCGGTTTTAGATTCCACCCCCCTAGGCGGCACTATGGGAGCGGAAGCGGCTGATATCATAAAAAAAAATTATAAAAAATAAAAAAAATTTATGGCGACCGCCTTAAGGGTGGAGTATAGATGGAAGATATGTTCAAAGAAAATGTTTGGGTTAAGAAAAAATTGGGGATCAGTCATACATTTGTGTCCTCTAGGAGCACTAGACCGTACCTCAAAAAAAAAAAATTGGCCGTACACCTTCCAATCTAAATTATTTTTGCAAAGGTTTCAAAAAAAATTTTTTTTTTTTTTTGCCGAAGGTAAGGTTTGCCATTTTACATTTTTCGTCATATCTTTCGCATTTACAGTCGGAACTTAAAGTATGATACAGCTATATTTTTCTCTTGAGATGACCAATGTTTTGCTCTAAGGACCATTGACGTCAAGTATTCCGTTTTAGTATTTACCATATCTCAGTTGCTACCACCCAAATGTACAACCCTAATGTCAGAAAATTAAAGCTCGCAAAAAATTATTAAACTTTTACTAAGGAAGTTTTTCGATAAACCAATCAGAAATTTTTCTTATTTTTTTTTGGTTGCCGGAGGTAGGGTCGCCTTTTTAAATTTTTTTCATTGGATTTTTCTTTTATAGCCAAACACTGGTCTCGTCGAGGCAAAAAATCGATATATCACACTTTAAAATCCGACTTTAAATGCCGAAGCTATAACGAAAAATTGAAAAAAGCGACCCTTACGTTCGGCAACCAAACTAGCCATCAGATTTCCTTGGAATTAAACACAGGTTATATACTTAGAGGTAGTAGTAAGCAGAACTAATTTTGTTAACATCATAACTTTTGACATAACAACAATTGATCAACAATTTTCGGCACGTAATATTATGTTATTTACAGTAAAAACCGAAATTATTTGACTACTGGGTTTCACGATACGTCTTCAACCTTTGTTGTGCAATATCGGCTAAATAAAGCTAAAATTAAAATTTTAATATTTGTTCCATAGTAGATTTTCAGCGCAAAATATATGGTTTAAATATTATTTTAATCAGAAGAAAGAGCATTAGAAGGTTAATGAGTTTGTTAATAAACAAAATTGCCGCATATGGAGTGAAATCAACTCACAAGAGAACCTACAGACACCATTATATCTAGAAAAATGCAACGTTTGGTGCAGTTTACACGCTGGTCGCATCATTGGTTTTTTGATTGATTTTTTGTTTGAAAATGTGGATGACATTAATCCGGGCGAGATGTGGTTCAAACAGGATGGCGCTACGTGCCATGCGGCGACCGCAAAAAACATCGACTTATTGAAATCAAAATTTGGCAATAAGTTGATTTCGAGAAATTGACATGACCTTCGTGGTTTCGTCAAGAACAGCCGCTGTGACCATATGCCCGAAATGATTTTCAAATTTTAGCCATTTTTTATGTATGATTTCTAAAATTTCAAGTAAATTCTACAAAAAAATTATTTAAAAAAAGGTCGTTTTTATTGAAAAATATAGTTTTTTGCCAAATATCTAAATTATGATTATTTTAAGGCGTACGAAAAAAATAAATAAAAAATATATATAAAATTTTGTCGCTAAAATGAATTTTATTGCGAGAATACCACTTTAAATATTTAAACAAATATTTTTAAATATTACACTTTTTGTAAAAAAACGCGTGTGTTAGATTTTTCACAAATATACGAAGCAAAACCAAGATTTTCCCTATAACTGTTTAAAAAATTTGCGCGAAACTATAAGAACACTGTACACTGAGAGAATTAACCTTCATGATATTAATGATATAATTTCATAGAATTTTTTTCGTAGAACCAATGAAGAATTTCATTACCCGAGTAAAAATGTGTATATAAAATTATGTGAATGGATATATTTGCAATATGTAACTGGATATAATTTCATCCGAAAAATAGTTATATTAAATTTTATCAAATCGAATATAATTGTATTTGCAAGGATACAAAGTTATATCAAATGATAAACTTATATCCGAATTTTGTCCCGATCAAATTGGATATAAGTTAATACAATACGATATGATTAAATTTAAATGATAAAAAAACTTTGTATTGGAGGGTAGCAGGCTTTCGGGTGCTACACACTCAGGGGTGTGATGAAAATCGAAAACGAAAACGAACAGTTTTTCAATCTAGAATAATTAGTTTCGCGAAAACCAAATTGGCTTCAAATTATTATTTATCGTTTTATTTGACGCCGGACATCTAAATTAGGAAATAACAAATAATTGGTATTTTACAGATCGTAAAATATTTACCATTGAAAATCAGATCGTTTTCTATATTTATCACATGCCTGACTATCAGCCAGGGCTACTGTTGATAATGAGTAACTATTAAAGACGTTAATGTATAAATTCGTTGTTCTTTAAAGACTAGATCATTTTTTATGAAATATGGGAATTTTCTTTGGACTTAGTAATTTTTTTTAAATGTGTTAAATTTTTTTTGTATTTTAAATAAAATTTTAATGGATAGCCCGGCAATGCACTTCTTTTTTGTTGGAGGCTCATAGTTACCGATTTATGGAGCTGAAGATGATCTACAACAATATTCAATGGCTTATTTCTCCACTCAAAAGTTATCGAATCAGCACAAAATATATATATCGTTGGAAAGGTACTTGAAATACAATTTCAATGATATGCAACATGCCTAGATTTATTAACCCATTACGAGCCGGGCCATGATTTTAAATGTTAATTTTGTTAAATTAGATTTTTTAAATTAAAAAAAAAACTTTTAGAAGAAAAAAAGCTCAGAAAATGTTAATTTAATGAAAATATTGAGTAAAACATATAAAAAAATAGTTTTTGATCAAATATTATATTAATCTTGAATATATTAGTTAATCTAGAACTTAGTTCTGATATTAACTAATATGCACGAAGTGCTGTTTTTGGTTTTAACAGGTTTGAGCGAAAAAACTGATTTATATTATCCTTTTAAGATATTTTATTGACATCATATGCCCTAATGATTCACGGCCTTATTTACTACAATCATTATGAAGTCATATGATGTCAATGAAATATGTAAAAAGGATAATATAAATCAGTTTTTTCGCCCTCCTGGAAACCTGTCAAAGAACACATAATACTACTTGCAGGCAAGCCGACGATATTGTTATATAAAAAATAAAATTAAAAATATTTTTCGTATCTATTTATATATAAAATTTTGAACGGTTTTATGAATAATAGATTCCTATATATACAATTTGCAATAAAGCAAATACTGATATATGATTTAATATGATTACATATGAGAAAATTTCTAAAAAAATTTATAATATATCATCATATAAAAACATATAAGGTCGCATACAATATTTTATATTATCATATATTTTAATATTAAAAAATATATGTTATATATAACCTTTTTTACTCGGATATGTATATAATATTTAATTAATATTATGAAATTTTTCATAACTTTTCTTTCATAAAATTTCATAATTTCATTTAAAAAATTCATTGAATTTCATAAATTAGATCTCCATAAATTTAATGAAAATGTTCTTTATATATATGAAATTGTTCAATAGTATTTACATTTTTTTAATTTTTTGATAACATACCGTCATTTCCTGAGAGAATAATCTTTTATAATTTTTATTTTTTTTTTTAATTAATTTTTTATTATTAATTTTGGACTATGAAATTTTTTTATAAATCATATTAATTTTATCGAAATTTTTTTATGACCCTTTTTTATTTAATGAATTCTTTGCATATCCGTAAAATATGCTATGATTTTATTACCCCTTTTGGATTTGCTAAGTACTTTTTATTTATCCACTATAGCTTACCAACGACAACAACCAACTATAATAAATAATAGTAAATGAAATTGCTTCATAGATTTTATGAAGCTTTTCATTGGCTGAATGATTTATTCATTGGACGAGTGGCCAATTAATTTTATGAAGAGTTTCATTAATTTTATGAGCTTTTCATAAACATTGACTTTAATGAAACCTGTTTCATAGATTCTATGAAAAGTTTCAATGGACGAGTTCCAGTGACAATTTTCATTGAAACTATGAAGAAATTCATTACTGAAATGATGATAATTCTCTTAGTGTATATAGAAGGGGCCTCAATGCGCAAAAATGCAATTTTGTGCATCAAGTGGGTTTTTTTTTATAGAAAACTCGTATGTTGCCTTAGGGCTAGGCCATGAATTTAAGGGCTAATGCCATATATTGGTTTTTGGAATAAAAAAAAAAAATATTTGGGATTTGAATTTAATTTTTTGTGTTATTTTTTACAATCTAAAGTTCCATCGAGCTTAAAAAACACCCTTTATAATATAAATATTGTAAAAACAAATAACCCAAGACTAACAACATATGGCAGGGAAACAAATAGATAATAAGGGTTTTGATAAGCAATTAGTAGCTTGAATTAAGTAAAAGTATTTCTCCTTCCTGTATAACTTTTTGTGTGTGCTTATGTCTATAAGTGGATAATTCAAATACATAAATATAAGTATGGCCACTTGAGTTTATAAACAAAACAACTTGTTTTATATGTACTATTGTTTTTTTTTCTTTTGAAAGGTAACCAACAACCTATTGATAGTTTAGGGTTTGTTTTTAATGCTATTTAGAAATAACAGTGTTAACAATAAAGTTTAAAGATTTTCATAATATTTAAAAGCTATTAATTTTATTTTATAAATTGCATATTACTGCACACAAAGATTTTTTGTCTGGACCTAACTAACTGCCAACCGAATTTTAGTAGTTACATGTACTATGATATTAGTTGGTTCCAGTTATTAGTTGGTTTGAGTTATGCCTACTAAGTAAAATATAACAATAAGAAAAATTTGCTCCAACTGAATTAGTTTGGTAGCCCCGACCGAGTTACATAAACATTTATTAGATCCAGTAGAATTAATATTGAAATTTAATTAAACACTATTTTCAATATTTTTAAACAAGTTTTATTTGGGCATAAAAAATAAATAAAATTTATCAGAACTCTCAGTTTTCTTTTAATATGAAATAAACAGATACAGAATGCAGATACAGAAATAAATAGATAGAGAATATATGACAATAAGCCATGCAACTACGCTCACATTTTCGTGAGCCTCAGCTACACAATGGATGGTTTTCTGTCCAAATTTATCATATGCGACGAGCCCCATTTTCATCGGAACAGATAATTAAAAAAAAAAAAAAAAAAATTGAATTTCATCTACTCAAAGTCGCTGTGAGGTGCGCTATTTACGCCGGTGGTGTCATCGGGCCTTATTTTTTCGAGGATACCGTGGGTAAAATGGTTACTATGACTAGTGAGCGATACAAAAACTTGATCAATGAGTTTTTTCCGCAAATTGATGAACTGTAACTGAAGGATATGTGGTTACAACAGGACAGCACAACTGCGCAGGCAGCTAACTCGAAAATGGACATTTTGAAGTGTGAACAAGCCACAGACTCTGGAAGCTCCCAAAAGGAATAACCGACGAGAGTGCGAGAACTTATCGCCCCAATTAGTCTCCAGAATGACATAAAATGCGGTAAAAGATCCCAAAATCATCATCAGTAATTGTTTTCGGTAATGGTAACCGACATAATCTTCAAAAATTAATGGAGACAACTAAAAGGTCGAAAAAGAAAATCCTTAAAAAATAATTTGAATTATGTGAGTTATTTAATAACTGCTTAAGCAATATATAAATGATAATTATTGGTACATTTTCGTAGAGAAAAGTCTTCGGACTCTAAGATCTTTTTCCTATGAAAACCCCACAGATTCTAAAATTTTCTTATAAAAAAAATCCTCAATCTCTGAGGACTTTTTTCTAGAGAAAATCACATATAAAAAAATCTGAAGAATTTGCCCTTAGTCTTTTCTCTTAGAAAATCCCTTTGTTTCTGAGGACTTTCCTACAGAAAATCAAATAGATTCCGAGACAAAATCCTTTGAATCTGAGGGGGTTTCTGTACGAAAAACTCCTCAGAATCTGAGAGTATACATTAAATTTCTATACTATTACTAAAAGAAAGATACTCTGCTATTTTCACCAACCCAACATTAATTATATTAACCTTCGAAGTTGACAAGCAATAGCCTGTAATGGAGTAAATAATAAATGAAGTTACAAAGATAATAATAAGATGTCCTTAAAAATCGACAACGAATGGGAGATCGTAGGGAATTTTATAGTCTCACAAAATGACCGGCTCATGAATAAAGAAGAATTTTCGGGAGGTATTAAAGTGTGTGACAGATTAGAAGCATTTTTGTGCGCACTCTACAGGTCGCAAATATTAAGATATTTTGATGAAAATTGGTACACCGACTTATGTCGGCCCAAGGACGACGCCTATTGATTTTGGTTAAAATCGGTCCATGTGTGCCCATATAAGGATCCTACCAAAATTATATTGTTTATACGGTGCAGGTCGTAAATATTAAGATATTTTGATGAAATTTGGTACACAGACCTATGTTGACCCAATAACGCAGCCTATTGATTTTGGTGAACATCGGTCCATGTTTAATCCTAGTGCCCATATAAGGGTCCTACCAAAATTATACTGTTTATACGCTGCAGGTCGCAAATATTAAGATATTTTGATGAAATTTGATACACCGACCTACATCAGCCCAAGGATGAAGCCTATTGATTTTGCTTAACACCGGTCCATGTTTAGAGCTAGTGCCCATATAAGGGTCCCCCCAAAATTATATTATTTATACGCTGCAGGTCGCAAATATTAAGATATTTTGATGAAATTTGGTACACAGACCTATGTTGGCCCAAGAACGAAGCCTACTGATTTTGGTTAACACCGGTCCATGTTTAGACCTAGTGCCCATATAAGGGTCCCCCAAAAATTATATTGTTTATACGCTGCAGGTCGTAAATATTAAGATATTTTGATGAAATTCGGTACACCGACCTATATTAGCCCAAGGACGAAGCTTATTGATTTTGGTTAACAGCGGTCCATGTTTAGACCTAGTGCCCATATAAGGGTCCTACCAAAATGATATTGTTTATACGCTGCAGGTCGCAAATATTAAGATATTTTGATGAAATTGGGTACACAGACCTATATTGGCCCAATAACGCAGCCTATTGATTTTGGTGAACATCGGTCCATGGTTAGACCTAGTGCCCATATAAGGGTCCTACCAAAATTATACTGTTTATACGCTGCAGGTCGCAAATATTAAGATATTTTAATGAAATTTGGTACACCGACCTATATCAGCCCAAGAACGAAGTCTATTGATTTTGGTGAACATCGGTTCATGTTTAGACCTAGTGCCCATATAAGGGTCCCCCAAAAATTATATTGTTTATACGCTGCAGGTCGCAAATATTAAGATATTTTAATGAAATTTGGTTCGCTGACTCAAGACTTTTGAGACAAGTCCTATTTTAACGCATTCGAATTTCGGATCCAAACATTAGTTGGCTTTTAGCCAGACTGGTGTATGGTATTGTATAGTCGGCATGCGCGACTTTAACCTTTTTACTCGTTCTATATAAAGTAGTCCCCGAAATTGGATGGTTTTTTATATAAAGAAAAATTAATTAAAATCCCAGAAAAAGCCCTTTGATGGATTTTCTGTTAAAAAATATTCCAGAATTTAAAAGGTCCTCAGAAAAAGCCGAAAAGACAGGATTTCCCGACGAGTCCTTTGTTACCAATTCGGAATTGTAGTTGAGAAATGACGGTAATAATCGCAAAATTAAATTGTTAAAAAATTCACTTAATTAAATTTGTTTCTTAATTCTAATAATTTTGCTTCAGTCCTGGATTAATTATCTTCAGTAATTCCGAAGATATAGCTTATGCCCTACAAAGGGGCCATGAAAAAATTGAATATCCGCGAATGTGTTAATAGTTCATCAAAAATCGCTTTATATTTACGGAAAATCATCAATTTGGCAACACATTTCTTAAATGGTGTATTAAATTTTATTTTGTTATTTTAGAGGTACTTCAGCTACTGCTGTTGTAAATGTATTAAAATTAATGTTAATGTATGTTAGAATGTTGGAGTCTTTATTGCTGTTGTTGTTTTAGTTTTCTTTGGGCATTGATCAAAATGTGTGTTAATAGCTTAAAGAAAAACTTTTTCTACATATATTTTTATAAGCTAATTACCAACACTTTTGTGCACACATGCTAAACTAGTTATAGTAGCACAAACACTAAAGCACATTTAACAACATACATACACACCTAAGTGCAATTTTGTATATGCATGTGTGTCTAAACTCCTCTTCCCTAAAGCCCTTTTCCACTCTATCTGTTATTAAGTTTGGATATGTTGGTATACGAAACAAAAAACTTTATTACGCTCTTGAGGGTTTTCACTTTAGTTTATTTTTGTAATGTTGATTTTTTTAACTTATAATTTGAAAGTTTTTCCTTATTTTTAGTTTTTTTTATTTTAAGTTTTTTTTTGTTTTTTTTTTTTAATTTTCGAGGGCATATGTGTTAATCGTTATGAAATGTGAGGTTTTATGTTTAAGTGCTTAATTTAATAGTGAATGGGTTTTTTTGAGTTTGTTTTTTGCGTAAAAATTTGTGTAAACAAACACGCAAAGTTTTGTGTTAAAAAAAAATTTAAAATGAATTTTAATATTAAGGTGCAAATCTACCGACTTAAAACATGAATGTATTCAGTTATGTTTTTTTTTTTTTTTTTTGACTACATGAACAAACGACTGTCTGATATTCCGAATAAAACAGTTAATGTATTATTTTATATTATTTAAACAGCTAAGTATATCTCATTATTAATTGCTTTATATAGTATGTACTACATGTTAAAAGACATAATTTTAATTTTTCTAAAAAAACCTAAATATACCTTTTTACTAATGTCATTATATTTAGTCAGATGTCGCACATGGAACAGGGATCAAATTTAATACAATTTTATAACCAATTAAATTAAAAGTTTTTTTGAAATCAATTACATTACATTTTCAATTTGTATTCACTAATATTCACCCTGACTATCTAAATTTCTCAAATGTATATTTTAGTTAAAGTCGACTTTAGTTAAAATACTGGCTGGCAGTATGCCATAACTTGGTTTATTTTTGGAGCATTCTGATTGGTTAATTTATTTTCAAACAATCAAAATGTTTGAAAATATAAATATTTTTGTAGGGTTTTCATGAACAAAACCGTATTATATAAAATAAAGTTGACTTTAAATTTAAAATACTCTTTTATAGTAAGGGCCATTATTGTTTTCAAATTTTATAAAAAAAAAATATTTTGTAAAATACTTGGGTAAATCGTTGCGTTTTTTTTTTTTTTCATTATAACAAAAACAATTTTCATATGAACTTCACTTCACTTCACCCAAGTGATTTAGAAAACGATTTAAAAAGTTAAAGTCGGGCATGCCGACTACATTATACCCTACACCTCATATTTAGTGATCCCAAAAGCACTTTTTTGAGCAAATAATATTTCAGGCTGCAAATCTTAACCGATTTTTAAAATTATTTTCTTTTGTATTTAAGTTTACAAGATTCCGCATAAATCCTCTATCGATCCCTTAACCAATTTTTTTTTATTTTCGTTGTGTGTAATTAAATTAATCAAAACAGAAAACAAAAATTGGTTAAGGGGTTCGATAGAGGATAAAATACCTTTAATTTAAGGTACATGGCAGTAAGGGGCATATTTAAACGATTGTCAAAAATTCAAATAACAATATTTTTACTATATCATTTTTTTAATTAAAATATATATTATTGTGGTATTTTCAAAAAAATATTAGGTTTAAATTTCTCCAACCGTAGTCGCCAGGGTTGCCACTTCATTATTAGTCTTTTTTAAAAAAGGCAAAATCGGCTGCCACTGTACAGCCTTCATTAGTTATTGGAAAATAAAAATGTAAAGTGATTCTTAATACCAGATAAATTCTCTAGTCCTTGTCGTGGCCCGATTTTTATTTAAAAAATTATTTTTTAACAAAGTTTCCACACAAACTTGAAAATTCTAACAAAGGCAAGAAAAAACAATTTTACTTCGGAATATAAAATTTATTTGACTGAAATTCAAAAAAAGGGCCACGATAAGGACTACAGTTCTTTGTTGACTACGAAAGAAAAAAACTGGATCGAAATCGGTTAACCCAACTTGGCTGTACAGTGTCAGCCGATTTTGAACTCATGGTTGCGAGAAAAATGGGTTTGAAGTCTAAAATTAATTTTAAGCTAAGAAAACAACAAAATTTCGAAAAATTGTAAATGAAGAAAAGTTATATCTCCTAGCTTACTACATGTCCACCAAATTTGGGACGAATCGGTTAATGGGTATTTGATATATTAAACTTAATATAATATTTGATATATTGAACGATATAATTATACATAATGCTACTCATATTATTTTGTAAAAATGCTATAATTTTGTACAGTTTTTAATTTATTTCGATTTTTTTTCCCATTTTTTATTGATTACTTTTATAACTTATATTAAGCCATTGGCACCTGCCCCATATCACGTGTCTTCAACATCCATCGAGGAATCGTCATTGGCTTTTCTTTGAAAACTGCGTGCAATTCTTACATTTTTTGATGTAGTTTTTATCTTTTTATTCTGCCCTGTTATAATAGTTACGATTTATAATAAAAATAAGTTAATAGAAATGAAAACAAAAAGTGTTACACACAAATTTACCACATACAGTTTTACTTTGGGACTAAAACATATTTTACAAAAAAAATATGTGAAAATTGAATTTCTTCGAATTTTTTATTGAAATTTTCGGAGCATATGCTCCATCCAAATAAAATATAAAACAAAATTCGAAAACAAAAATTTTCCTAGAGTCGACAACCCCCTGAAGTAAGTGCAAGCATTTTATGAAAAAAATATTCTGTCCCTATTTGAAAAATATTAAAAAAATGAAAAAATATTTATCGTAAATTATTCGACAATGTGACGTTTAATATAAAAGAAGTAATTTTCAACTAAATAAAAAAATATATTTTTTGTTAGGGGTACCGATAGAGTATTAAAATAACTTTAAATAAAGGTACATATCATTTATATACCTTATTACAAATAGTTAAGAGTTGAAAAACTCATTTTGAACCACGCTTTGTATACTTTTACATTTATTTAAAAATATTTTAATAAAACACAAAAATAATGCACGCACCCTACACGGTTTATTAGTGACCATAAAATTCTGTATCATTGAATTTTATGAAAAACAAACAGGACTTAATTAAAAACCACAAATGCATCGTTACCTTTTAAAATTTCATTTATAAAAGTACAAAGAATGGCAATAATGATGTTTTAATTAACACCTTTATAGTGAAACAAATATCATATACCATGCACAACAATATTGTGAATATATAAAAATAAATAGTACTATAAAATTATATTAAAAAAGATACATAATAATGCGATTAAGCGTCTTTAAATTAAACTACATTTTATGTTGTTCAATTAAAAAAAAAAAAAAAAAACAAAAGTAAATAAAATGTAAAGGTAAATTGTAAGAGTAGAACGCCGATATAGTCCCAGTAGCAAATGCTCAAACTAGTTATAAAACGTACTAGATTTGTAACTACCCTACGGGAAATTTTAACAAACTGTCACCGAACTGGCCCCTTTATATGAAATAGACTGGTCACTTTTACATGGCGTTGTCAAAGGAGGGGGAAATTGACCCCTTGTGACATGTCACAAGACGAATCCCAGGACAGGTCCCTGAACTTTGTTTTTTATGAGAGTTCAGTAACCTGTCCTAGGATTTGTCTTGTGACACGCCATGTAAAAGTGACCAGTCCATTTCATATAAAGGGGCCAGTTCGGTGAGAGTTTGTTAAAATTTCCCGTAGGGTAGTTATAACCAAATTACCCAGCAATATTTTTTAGAACGGATTACTTAAAGATCTACTCCAGAATAGTTATATTTATAACCAGTTCCTTAGCATCGGTTCCAGAGCTTAATTCTGAAATTCAAAATAAAATATTTCACTGTGCCGCAACCAGTTCAATAACTAGTTCCATAACCGGTTCTTAAGCAAACTGCTCTAGTTTGGAGGAAGGGAATATATTGCTTATACGCAGAGAAAACAGATAGATTGCAACTACTGAATTTCTTTCCAACTGAATAGTTTTGTTGCAACAACCGAATTATTTGGTTCCGACAATCAAATGTATTCCCGACACAGCTTAAATATATTGTCCCAATTGAAATTCTGTTATATTTACCGAATTTCTTTTGGCACAAACAAATATATCGATGGTTCCCACCAAACCATTCGGTTGGCAAAGAATTTCGTTGTCAAGGTGTAGGTCAAACTCTATAAAAACTAAACCTGTTGTAGAACATAAATTCGAATCAGTGCTAATGCAATATAGTGGGTAGTTTTCAAAATAATCATTTTTAACCAGTTGAGTCCTAATTTAATACGATCTATTTAGAGACTGTTAAGAAAAATTTTCTAAATGAAAATACGATATTGGAAATTCTTTTGTATGTAGAGTTTGTAAGCAAGCATTAAGTTTTTTATTGTTTTGGCATATTCTTCATAAGTGCAATAATTCTGAACCACATCTGTAAATATTAAGTTCATTAAAACTATGTAGAAACTGTTTCAAAGGATAAAATTTAAATTTGAGTTCTGAAATTCTATTTTTTTTTACATTTCTTACACTGCATGACAAAATCTTGTCTTTTAAAAATTAATAGAGCTCCGAACATCAATTCTATATATTTCGGACATGCTGATTACAATGGCGTACTTTATTTTTCGATCAATGGTACAGAGTTTTCGCTAAATATCTTTAAAATTTGGCGGTTGCCCATTCAGTTTTTTATATAAAAAATTTTTCAAATTCAATTAATATGAATTTTTTGTGTTAAAATGTAAGCACAGAACCTGTGGCTATATTTACAATATAAATGTGATGTGCTAATCTTGATATTTAAACCACGACTTAGCGTTTTATATAGGTCTTTATGGTTTTTTGCTATTTCAGCGACTTTAGTCGCCTAATATACAATCGACCTTAATAAATGTAATGCCTTAGTAAGAAAGAAATTAAAAGGAAAATATTTTAATAAAAACAATGTATTCATCTATAGCGGCCCATATTTTTCAAAAATTTTGTATGGCAGCATAGCTTTCCAAGATATCCCCATAGTCCAACTTTTAGTATAATATGGGGTCATCTCTAAAAACTATTGTTGCAAAATTTCAAGCAAAACGGTTTCCATTTGCAAAAGTTATCGAAATACATAAATGCATTTTGTACTAAGGTTAGTATCGTACTAGAGACACTTTGGTATATTAAAAAAAAAGTCCAAAAAAAGTTGGAATTATCGCGCTCCCTACAAATATGCGATTAGGAAAATAAATGTGGCCTGATAAAGGAAAATCTCCAAAAAAGTTTTGCTGAGAGGTCGTACAGTGTATGCAAAAGTACTTTTTTTTTTAGCAAATAACATTTCAGGCCACAATTTCTAACCGACTTTCAAAATTCTTTTTTGTGTTTGACTTTAAAAAATTCAGCACAAATCCATCATGTCCGATTTTTGAATTTTAGTTGGCACAGACAGTTTTAAGAAATAGGGGCAATATTGCGGAGACCAACATATAGGTTTTTTTTTGGGCTACTCTACTGTACATGTAGTGGTGTACTGTATAGTAAAATGGAAATTAAAAATGTAAAAACTATAGTTAGAACTAAAAGTTCTTAAAACTATTGCAATATAACTAAATATATAAATTTTAAAAGAGATCTGCCAGAAGGATTATTGCTCCTTGCTGTCTTCTTAGAACTAGTTTTGAGTGCGAAAATTTCGTATAAGAAAAATTACGGGTTCCTTAAACTATTACTTAGGAATAATTCTAAGTGTGAAAAATTCAATTAAAAATCGTGTTTAGCATTGCCAAAGTAGTAATAGTACTGGCTCTATAAAACTAGTTCTAGAACTACTTGTGGAATTGATACATGTTTTGCTGGTTTACTCTAAACTGCAATTGTCTTAAAACGTTAACAGTGGTCATACTATTGGTTTAACTTTAACTTAACTATTAAGCAAAGGAAAATATTAAAAAAAATTTGTTCACAAAGCAACAACAACAAATTTTTAGGTTAACTTTTAGTTAACTCTAAAATCTTCAGTATGAGAACCGCCGTAAATTGTCCCAAAATATCTATAGAGCCTATGCATAATAATTTGAAAAGCTTATAACACATTTATAAAATAATTTTGTATGAAAAATTTGATTTTTTTTTTAAAGAATCAACACTCCGAAAATTCTTGAGTATTGGCCAACTTATCGAATCATTTCAAGTCATAGATTACTTACATTGTTTTACTTCGGTGGGGTTAAGTATGTGCCATGGAAATCCGAAGGTGGGATATTACAGATATTACTTTTATAAATTTTGTCTTCGTCGCTGGTGCCCGAACCTTCAACCTTCTGTGTAACAGTCCAATGCGCTAACCAGTATCCACCATGTCATTTGTATTGATTTGTTTTTCTATACGTATGAGTGTTATTGATTTATACACTCACAATATATTTTCCATAACCGATTGAGGTTTATTTGAAAAGTAATAGGTAAAGTTTGTTTTCAATTGAAGAATCAATTAAAATACATTGAAACATATTGTTTAACTTTTTATATTATTCAATAAAAAACAAACTACAAGAAATATTTATCGGCTGTAGGAGTTGATATTTTCAGTCAAATAATCTATTTTAAGATTTCTATTTTTAGAAAAAATAATTTAAATAATTTCGTTGTTTTCTGTTTTAAAACAAAAAATTCAAATATTTTCTGTTTTCAGTTAAAAATTGACGATTGTTTTAACAGACTTTTCAATTATCCTTTAATTTTTTAATTGTGTTTTCAATTAATTTAATGTGTATTTTAGGTGGTTTTTAACGATAAAATATTTTAAGTGTATACATAGTTATAGAAAAAATAAAAAAAAAAATTTTTTTGGGATGAGATTTGAACCACCACCCTCAAAAATTGAAATTTTGTCAATACCTGACCTTCCAGACATCTACACCACAACCGATTTGAAAATTGTATAAATTAAATTTGAATTTAAAATATTTTGAAATATTTATTTATACAACAAAAAGAAATTTAAACAAACAAAAGTACCCAACACACAATTTGAATTTATAAAAATAATTTGAATCTATCGCACGACTAGAAAAACTGAACTTCGTTATATATCTAAATTCTTTTGTTTGTTTTAACTTAAAATAGTTGAATATTAAATAATATGAATTCAATCAGTGTTTACGATAACGAAATTATCGAAATTGATTGCCAAATTTATTTGAATTGTTAGTAAAAATGTTTAAATTGATTTGATAATCACGGGGTTGCCGGGTTGTAAAAATGTGAAGAAATCGCGATGATGTCAGCTGCTAGCAATAGGGTCGGCATATACGACTAAAATATTTACCATACAAATCGTTTTAAATGTTCACCATACAAATCGTTATAAAAACTAAAAATATAAAATACTAAAATAAAATTTAAAAACAAGCTTTTTTATAATGCCCTTTGAGGGGAATTTTTTTACAGAGTTTTTATTTTTAATTTTGTGTGGAAGTAAAAACGAAAGATTTTATATTTTATGAATTTTTTTTTATTCTCAAAAAGTTTTATGCATGTCAGAAATTAAATAAATACAGGGTTATAAATTTTATTCAAATGAAAATTTAACTTAAAAAATCAAAAAAGTAAATATAACGCAAGTTTTTCTTAATTAAAATTAAATTTTATAACTGCAGTTAAACACTAAATTCTAGGGACTTTGATTTATGTAAATTGGTATTTCTAGTCAGTCGACTAATCTTATTCTCATCTAATTCAGAGAGTATTGTCACTTTTAAGATAATTGTCGTCAAACAGGATGATTTTAAAATCTTAAATAATTTTATGATAAAAATATTTTTGTGCAATTTTGCTCCAAAGTTTAATATCGATGGCTTAATAAAGAAAGACGCTACACAGAGAGAATTTTGCTGGACGAGTTTTAGTGAAATTTTTCAGTAAACTGTTGAAGTTTTCTTCACAATATAAATGAAAAATTTGTGAAATTCGATGAGAAAGCTCCGTATATTTTATGAATATAGTTTTAGTGAAACTTTTTCATGGAGCGTATGAAACTTTAAGCAAATAAAATGAAATTTTTGATAATATTTTATGAAAAATTCCATTAATTCAATGAAAAGTATCAATGGACGAGTTCCCGTGAAACTTTATCGATTTTATGCAAAAATTCATTAATATCATGCAGATAATTCTCTCAGTGTATCTTTATTCTTAATTTCTATAGAGGGGAAGGCAATAAAAATATAAAAGCGGTGGAAATATTGTTTCTCAGAATGAAACTTTATATTAATACAAAAACAATAAAATAAAAAGTATAATTTCCTCTAATGGAATATTAATTCCAGTTAGGGCCTTTCTGCATTAAGCATTAAATTTATATACCAAACATTTGTTTGTTGTTACATTTAGGGCATTTCTTTTAACTATTATATTTATGTGTGATGGGTAATTTGAAATTTAAAAAGATAGATTCAAATAAATTAAAAACAATTTGAATTATAAAAAAATGTTTATGAAACTATTTGTATCAATATAGTTTGGCTCAAGGGGTAAGGCGATGAACTTCTAAACCAAAGGTCGTTGGTTCGAATCGTGTCTGGTGTTGGAGCAAAACAAAATTGCTTTGAATTTAAAATGAAAGAAAATTAAATTAAAGAGAAATTAAATAAACAAAGAACGTGTGTGTTATGTGTTCAGTGTTTTGAAAATTGAAACAAAAAAAAAAAACTTTCGAATATGAAAAAACAAACCAAAAAATCGTTTTTTTTTACGTTTTGTCAGTTAAAAATTGATGATTGTTTTAACAGACTTTTCAATTATTTTTATTTCTTTTATGGATTGTTTAAACAATGTTTGAAAATAAATAAATTTTTTATGAATTTAAAAAAAAAAATTTTAATTTTTAGGCAAAAAAATATTTTTTTTTCTCCACAAATTTATTTTTACCGACAAAACTGTTGATTATAAAGAAAAATGTTATATGAACGGATTAAAGAAATTGTAATTCTAAATTTTTCTAAATTTGTTTCATCAAAATCGGACAAGTGGTTCTCGAGTTACAATTAAGCGAAAAAACATCAAGATAAGGAAAAAATTTAAAAGGTCATAAAAAAAAATGACACATACGAACGCCAAACCCTTTGAGGGTTTTACTATACTGACCTAGTACCATCACCCTGACTTGGAATTTCTCACCCCCCAGATTGGCTGTTGTATTGTGTAATAAGGCCAGATAGGGCATATATTTCCCAGAAGAGACTGTTTACTTAAGGAATAAAATTTCAAAAATAAAATTTCAAAAGAGTAATTTTCTTTTGTGCGGTTTTTTTTTGACGACACATTTCTTACTTATGTTTCCAGAATAAAATTTCAATAAAATTATATAAATATGCCGAATTAAAGCAGAATAAAATTTATAGCAGTCTTTCAAAAATTTCAGTGCGATACTTAATTAATATTTGATATTCTCTGGAGCATTACAGGATTTATCTGCATCTAAGTAGACCCTTACACTAAATATCTTTCAACAAGGAATGTATTCAATATTAAATGCAACTTTTCATACCCATCCCAAAATGAAGTTTACATTATTTTCTGATTTTTTAAATATTTTGTCATAAATTATGACCCTATGACATATGCCAGCATCTGTAGTTTTAAATAAATAAGGGAAATCTGTATTAAATGAACTTAGTGTCGTTTTTCGGGTAACAAATTTAAACAATGGAGGTGGACTTAAAATGTTCTAAAGCGGCAATATATTTAACTGTTAGTAACAATAACTATTAACATTCAACTATCTTTGTATATCTATAAATATGTAAAATGTTTATAAAGCTATTATAGTTCTTATTCTGATTATCTTATAAGTTCACACCTACACATACACACACACACACAAAACATACTACTACAGACTACATCCGCAAAAACACATTCAAACACTCACCTGCATTTTGCCAAAAGGTGATAATCATTAAAACTTTACATATGTGTGAAAATATACTTTTTTTAATGCTAATCGTTTGGAAGCAGATTAAAACTTGTGTATTAAAAAAAAGAAACAAAAAAAATTAAACTAAATGAAGAACAAGAAGAAACTTTTCTAACAAAAGTTCCCAGTTCACAGATTGCAACTGCAGTAGTGTTGGCAAAAGGTATTACCAAATAGTCATACTTGTAGAAGTTATAAAAGAACAATGAATGCCAACATGTTGTATAATAATAGTATAATATTCAATGTGGCATTAAATAAATGAATAAACTTTAATAGAGTAACATATCTTTTTTGTTGCAAAAACTACAAGGTCCTGTACATAAGTATGAAACCATAAATGGTATTTATTCATTACATACTTTACAAATGGCAAAACTTATATATAGTTATATAACAATAAAACCCCAACACAGTAGGTGTGAATTAACTATGAATGGTTTCTGATATATCATTGTACAGTGGAGTCGATGGCTAAATAAACTCTAATAAATTTACAACTTTTAAACTACTGCTCCCGCCGATTAATAACACTATGCGACAGTCAAAATCAGGATGGGATGAAACCAACGGGAAATGTTATGTCGGTCAAAAACAAGTTATACTTGTCCCGGCGTTTGGCTGGGTCAGCCCTAGGAATCGAAATTTATCTTTTTTTTGACATAACTCGAGAACCACTAGTCCGATTTTGCCCAAATAATTTTAAAAAAATTAAAAATTACAATTCCTTTAATCTGTTCATATAACGTTTTTCTATATACTCAACAGTTTTGCCGGAAAAAATAAATGTTTGTTACCGCTACCATAAAAATCAATACCCTTTTGTTTATTACTTTTTTTTAATATTTTAGGCAAAAAATATTTTTTTCTTCATACATTTATTTTTACCGGAAAAACTGTTGAGTATATAGAAAAACGTTATATGAACAGATTAAAGGAATTGTAATTTTTAATTTTTTTAAAATTGTTTGAGCAAAATCGGACTAGTGGTTCTCGAGTTATGTCAAAAAAAAGACCACCAAAGGTCAAATCGATATATCTCGATTCCTAGAGGTGACCCAGCGAAACGCCGGGACACGTATAACTTCTTTTTTACCGATATAACTTTCGCCGGTAGTTTTAAAACTTCCCGATCACTGACCCCTACCATTTGTCTCACAGTGTAATTGAAGGCGAAGAGTAAGGTTTTCATAATATGGACCTTAGAAAAAGCCTGTTTCAATATGGGGGTGAACAAAGGGACGCCAATCTTAACTACCTCGGCTGTGAAAACTATTTAAAAGTATGTAACTTTTAAGAATATGGACGGTGTCGCATTTTCATACTTCGCATGGTTAGTCTCATCCCCGGAACTCTCAGATCTTAATGAAATTTAGATGTGTGGTAGAGTGTGATACATGCGTTTCTTTAAGGTGCGCAATCTCACGCTGAATTGTTAAAAAGCGAGGTCAAACATTATCTAGTTTTTACATTTAGAAAACAGATTCGTAGTTTCAATCGAATTTTACGCCAACCAAATTTTTTAGTTCTAGCCTCGAACTAGAATTAATAAATTTATAATTTGTAATTTGTTTAATTTCTAATTTTAAAAATCACTTTTATTTATTGTTGTTATTACTGAAATGTGTTTACAATTTTTGATTTTTTTTTTGTACTAAGTGATTGCCTTAAAGTTTTTTTTTTTGAAATTAAATTTTTTCCGTAGCAAACGGATTGGTTACGTTTAGTTCTAAAACTTATACATCAGGATTGGTTCTTCTCTTACGAACTAATTCTAGTCGATTGTTTAGCGGCTGAGGTACAGATTGTTGTATTACTTGCAGTTTTACGGTAATGTCAGATATAGATAGAGATCAGCTGTTTGCTGTAGTAACTTATTTTATGTCGATAATTACATGTTTAAATAAAGGTGGTCAGTTCCCTACGGGGAAAGGGACCGGTCGCAGATGATACGCAGGATAGGTCCCAAGGGGGCGGAGACCGGTCGTTGATCGGTCTTTTTTTTTGAAAGAGACATATCATTTTAACATGGCGTTGTCATTGGAAATGACCAATTGCCACAGTTTAGACACATTGTGGAAGTAAGGTGGTGTGTCTAAAAATAGCTTTTCAAATGAACTAATAAAAAGTTAAGAATTAAAAATAATATACTTGGCGTCGAAGTAGGGCTCGATAACACAACCTTCTGCTTGTAAGGCAAACGCTCTACCGTCTGAGCTAACATTGCTTATGCGTGATTGCTGGCTGTTGGTTAAGTTATATATTTTTCTTTTCTGTTCAAATAAAAAAAGAGAAAGAAAAAACAAACACACACACAGCAAATAAAAAACATGGATAATAAAAAAATAGAAATGAAAACAACATTAACACACACACGCATATAGTGGAAGTGCCTTCAGTATGCCCCCGATTGACCAGTCACGGGATAGGTCCCTTAATGGCAGTTGACTTGTTTTTTGCGTTGGCCATAATTAAATTAAAAAATCAATTAAAATTTAGAAATTTACCTCAAAAACTGTGATAATATAAATAAAAATTTAAAAAATTCCCCTTAAGTTAAAAAGAAAAGTTAAATGAAATACGAATTGTTAAAACTAAAATAGCTTTAACATTAAAAAACGTTGAAAATACAAAACTTAAAATTTCTTACCAAAACATTATAGAAATTTAAAATAAGAGCTAAAATAAGCAAATCGTGAAAAAATAAAGTTAAAAATAAATAAAAGAGTAAAATAAATAAAAAATATTTTTAAAAATATGCCGCGAATTTTGTTTTTTATTTTGGTATCTTTCAAGTTTTTTTAAAAGCAACAGTGAAAATAACGGATCAGAAAATACTTAGAAAATTAATTCATTTTCTTTTGCTCATATTTGTACTAATTTAGTAATATGCCTTCGGTTGACCGGTCACGGGATAGGTCCTTGGAGGGCAATTGTCTCCTCATTCCCCGCAGGGTTGTTTCAGGCATTCACGATGTAAAACTTGGAAAATAGCTGCATTGTTGTTATAGGTGTTCCCAAATATGTATCCAAAATTTATTCTTTTTGAGTCTTATGAAAATGAGTTTCAATTTGAGTTTCAAAAATTTTCGTTCAAATTTTGTATTTTAAAGAATAAATTCGATTATTATAAATTAATTAAAGAAACCGTGATTTACTACAGTTGTTGTATTTCTTAAAAAAAACTGAATTGATTTCTTATTGTGTCGAATTTGCTGCACTTGAAGATTCAGTGTTCTTCATACTCAATGGCATTGGAAGTGAGGCATATTTCAGTGCCGTTTGCTCCAATCGTTTTAAGATAGCGTAGTGGGGGGATCCTTCGCCACTTTTTTTAAAAGCACTGTCATTTTCTAACCCCTAATTATTTTTCAAAAATTACTTTCAAATTGAAGATCTATATATCTTGGCCTTAATTTTTATTCTAATTATTTGCATATTTTCTATTATTTTTTAATGATTTTCAAAGTAACCCAAATCGGCGAAACTGCCCCAAACTTGGGGGGGCATATTCGCCAAAAGAGCTAAATACAATTTCAACAAAAAAATCTGTTAATACGGCAAAGTCAATTTTTTGTTAACTGAAATAAATAATTTAGAATAAGTTCTTTAAGATACGTGATTCCTTTTAATCAATAAATCTCCACTATATTTAAAAAAAAAAAAAATAATTTAAAAATTATTAAATTAATTCTTCGAAATAACAAAAATCTGAAATATTAATATAAATTGAAGAATGAACACGATTGTTCTAATTTACTCTATATCAGACACACAGAAAAGTCTTATAAAGCCATGCGGGGTTCCAGCAATTAATATAAGGGGAAAAATCATACGCCTCAGTGGACAACTCAATGTATTTGTCTACTGTGGCGTATGATTTTTCCCCTTATATTAATTGCTGGAACCGCGCATGTATAGAGCATTTTAGGCAGGGATGCACCAACTCTTTGTAGCTCCAGTGGCCATCTGGTGATTGTGCCCCAGAGAGAGCCACTAACATAAAAATAATATTTTTTGACACTTTTTAAAAATTTATAAAAATCAAATTATTATTATTTGAAAGCTTAGGATCTAACATAATGAAAAATTATTTTTTATCACACAATTTGAAGAAGTTATTGCAAAATATAGTTGCTTTCAATTATTTTTTTGGCACCGTAAAAAATACAAAAACACGTCTGTCGGGGACCACATGTGATATAAATTTATCCTAGTGGATGTCAAGGAAAGGTAATTGAAAAATGCACAAAATATATTTTTTCCAATTTTTTATCTCCCTTAACATCGGAGAAAAATGGAATTAGTGTCAGCATCCAACTGGCGAAGGATCTCCGTTTTAACCTAAGTTTTACAGTATTTGTGACCAGTAAGTAATTTATTTAAAATATAAATTTTTACAGCCATTATTTTAATATTTTTGTACAAGTGTTGACAACGGGGTGCGGAAAATGGATTGCAGCATCTGATGCCCTGCATTTATGAAGTTTCGGAACCATTAGACCGTACCACAAAAAAAAGTTTACCGTACACCGTCGAATTAAAATTATTTTTGCAAGGTTTCGATTTTTTTTTTTTTTTTGCCGAACGTTATGCCGATAAATAGCGAACCCATTTTACATTTTTCGTTATATATTTGGAATTTACAGTCGGATCTTAAAGTACACTCAAAAAAATAAGTTAGTAAAACGTCTTGTATATCAATTTTACTAGTTTTCAGCAGTTTTTTTTTTTTGCTGAAATTCCGTTTTTAGCAAAAGATTAAGGTATAGTTTTTTACCACTAAACTAATCTTGAACTAATGTTTTACTAATTTATTTTGTTACAAAAAGTGTGCTGATAACTGCAATTACAGCGTGGACGACAACCAGATAGACACTATGTAGATTTCGCATCTTGTCTGTATGTAGTACAGACAACGGAAATTATAATTAAACAATCAACTCTACACAATTTCTACATATGTGACGCGCAAAATAGAAAAGGACCTAAGGATAGAAAGGGACCTAAGGTCAGGAGAGTATGGGATCGGTCTCATTCGATGCTCAGATATTGTCCACAAAAAAAAATTGATTTTTTTACCCTTAGGTCCCTTTCTCTATGCGCTGTCACATATATTTAAATTTTCAGCAAATAAATTAACTAAAGTAAAATTTCTCTACAAATTTTTTGAGTTTTTTTCAGTCTACTAATATTCAGCAAAAAGTTCAGTGATTTTAGCAAGGATTTTTTTCATTTGCAATCGACTAAGTGTTAGCAAAAATTTTGCTGAGCGTACTATTTTTGTTGGAAAAATCAGCTCGCTGATTTTCAGCAAACATTTTTGCTGAAATTCCCAACTTTTTTGCAAACACGCTCCTGACTAAAAATATGCTGACACAGCAACATTTTTTGCTGACTTTACTGACTTTTTTTTTGAGTGTATGTTTTTATCGCCAAGGGGGCCAATGTTTTGCTGTAAGGGTCATTGACCTCAAGTTTCCCCTTCTAGTATTACCCACCAGATCTCAGTTCCTACAACCCTAATGTCAGAAAATTAAAGCTCTCAAGAAATCATTAAACTTTTGCTAAGGAAGTTTTTCGATAATTGGAATAAAAAAATTGCCGGACGTAGGGGTCGCCTTGAGGCAAAAAAATCGATATATTACACTTTAACACCCGACTGTAAATGTCGAAAATATAACAAAAAGTTAAAAAATGTAAGGGGTTCGGCAAAAAAAAAACATTTTTTTGAAATTGTCTTGCAAAAATACTTTAAATGAGTAAAGAGTTTGAATTTTATCTCCAATGGAGGTGGCAAGTTTTGCATAAAAGTCTTCAGTTTCGTTAGGTGTTATTCCCATATGTGATACAGTCCAAATTAAAGAGAGTATGGTGATGAGTGAGTTATCCAATTTGTATAAAATTTCAGCGATAAGATAGTTGTCATTAAAAATATGGACCATCGGATAGAGGTATGCCACCAAAGCCGTGGCGAGCATTTGGGCGATATTTTGTTTCACGCATAATTGTCATAGATCCTTCTATCATAATAAAAAAATGCTTCTCTGAAAACTTTTTGCTTTATTTACAATTAACATCGTGCGGTTTGGTTGGACCGTTCTATAAAAATAGAAACGGCGACCCTCCATTTGTTAGACCATTGCTTTTCCTCTAGGGTAAACTCAGCTTTACTTTTACTTTTCAAATTTCAAATTTGAATTTTTTCAGGTTGAAAATTTTAATATTTTGTTTATGATTAAAATTATATCAACAACAGAAAATCATTTGTGTTTTTTAATTTAAATCAATAGCTTCCCAGTGTACAATTTGAGTCTGAAAAGACTCAAAAATGAGTCTTGAGAGCTTCTGAAATCATAGCTTTATGACGGTGATTTTCTTTGCTGGTGAAGCCTCTTTCTGAGCATGTTTTTATGACTCATAAAAGACTCTTCATTATGAGCCTCGGGAGGGGAAATTTCCCTCTTTTTTGGGAGCATTTTTTGAGTGATTTTGGGCACACTTTTTTTACGCTTTTCGGAGTCATTTTAGATTCTTTTTGGTAGTGTTTTAGTTTTATTTTCGAATGTTTTTTGAGCCTTTTTAGACGAAATTTCTACGCTCGCAGTATGTAAATAAAACGATGCAAAATTTGGATAATGAAGTTTTATTAAACACCAAAAATATGTAAAAAAATTAATAAACATGACATACATAAATATATAAAAACATGAACAATTGAAATGTAAACAAAATATAAAAACTAACATATTCAGCAGTTGAATCTTCTCAAAAATGCTCCCCTTTTGTTTATCAACTGAAAGATAATTGGCTTGAATTAATTGACTAAAATCTTGATCCAAATATCTGTCTTCAATCCTGATGGTACTTTTCAATCGCAACAGCTTGAGAAAATCATACATTTGAATGTTGAATATAACACCAATATTCCACTTATCATTTAATTTCTAAACATTTAATAAAAATAATTTGATTATAGCGAGTTTAAGTGCGGCGAATGTCCACGAATATTCTTAAAAAGTTGTTTTTTGTAAACGTATGTTACGTAAATTTTTTGGAAAAATAAATTATAAAATTTCTGACTACAAAATCAACATTTGAAATGTATAGGCTCATAAATTACTCATATTTATGAGTCATTTCAGAGTGTTCTTGAAAAATTCTTTCTATACACAGTTTGGACTACATTCTGAATAAAATTTTTGATCAACCCGAAAATACTCAGAAAAAAGTGCACTTTTTGCACATGTCATTTCAAATTTCCCTTTTGAAAAAATTTCCTTTTTATTTCGGATTCATTTTTGAATCGTTTATGAGTATTCGAAAGAGACTAAGTAATAAGTGTATTTTCAGGCTTTATATTTGAAAGGCTCATAAAAAAGAAAAAAATATGAATATTTTTGGACTCAAAATTATGAGTGCTCACAAAAGGCACATATTTTTGAATCTTTTAAGACCCATAATTTATGAGCGCTCAGAAAATTGTTGGCTGGGTTTTTATTAAAAAAAAAAAAAATTAAAATATCTAGCCCGACGTTTGAACGCAGTTGTAGGCTAACTTTGTATTTAAGTATGCATATGATATTTTCCAAGCCCAATGTCCAGCTAAAAAAAGTATGTATTATCAATGTCAAACTTATAGTACGAGGGAAACTATATATGGAGACTAACAATAAATAAACAGATCTGTTATGAAAAAAGTTCTATACAATTTTGCATGCGTTCGAACCACTTGTCCAATAAACCAATAAGAATTAGGGGGTTGTAAAGTGTTGTTTTTTCAAACGCGTCGTATAGACCAAATACAATTAATATTGTCATTAATGTGTATTTTTATTAATTCCAATTTAGTAGGTTTGAGGTTAAGAAGAAGAATAAACCTTCCTCAAAAGTTATAAACACATTAAATTTGCAAATCAGACTAAATCTAGTTTCTGCCTTTTTATGGACAGGCTTCATCAGTGATCTTTAAATTAAATTGTATTATTGTTTATATTTTTATTGTCAGATTGTCTCTATATGAATAATTTTAGAAGTGATCAAACAGACATATACAAATATTCTACTTCAGATTTTCCATGTTTATCTTCTTATTTCCTCCGTGGGGGATTTAAATGATATTTAGGGGATATTTTTTAAGCCCGATAGAACTTTAAATTGCAAAAAATAACACGGAAATAAAATTAATATTTGAAAATGATTTCGGGCATATGGCGCACCGTCAATTGTTGCTGGAAATAATCGAGAGTTGTCAAATTGCACGACCTTGGAGGTCCATTTCTCGAAATTAACTTATCGCCAAATTTTGATTTCTCTAAGTCAATGTTTGCCATCGCGGTATGGCATGTAACGCCATCCTGCTGAAACCACATCTCGGTCGCATCAATGTCAAATCGCACCAAAAGTTGCACCCAGGAAAAAGATTGGTTGGAATTCGATCAAAACCATTAAAATGAATTTGCCAGGACGTTATTTTATTTGCAGTTGCATATAAGTGAATACTACACCAAAAATATTTTACTAGGTATTCAAAATAGGGAAAATGAACTAAAAAACAATCCTTTTAACAAGTTATTGGTATCTCCAATCAATTTTAAAATTAGTATCACTTTAGTAGGTAATTCTATGTAGTAAAAGCAGCCATTTATTTAGTGTATATACAAGAAAATTGGTGTTACCTATAACGTTTATTAAAAAAATTCCAATATTCGAAAGTAATAACTACAAGTACGGGTATCCTAATCAAATATGACCTTAAAGTCGAGTTTCTGCAGAACCAACCGAATTGTGGATTGTATTGATAACACTCACAACTATTGATTGGTATTGGTAGACGAATTTGTTATTACATTTATTTTCCAAGCAAAACATATAAATTCAAAATTAGACTTCAAAATTAATAAGTGTTTGTGGTGTAGTCGGTAGAGAGTTGGGCTAGTACGCCGGATTTCCGAGTTCAAATCCCGCAAAAGACAAAAATTTATATTTTTTTTTTAAATTAAAATAAAATGTTCATATGTATAAATAGTAAATATGGCTAAGAAAATTAAAAGTAGTTGTGGTGCAGTGGGTAAGAGTATGAATTATTAACCTTAAAGGCCGGGTTCAATACCAGAAAATTCAAAAAAAGTTTTTTAATTTCAATAAAATTTTGTGGAACATAATAAAATGTATGTGGAACATACTATTTAATTAGACAACCGAATATTGGCTTTCACGACGAAAAATATAATTTAATATAAATATAGTTGTCGTAACCGCACGAATTCGATTGGCAACAAATTCGGTGGCCACAACTGAGACTGTTTTCTGGGTGTGCATTTTTCTGGAAATGGAGCATGAAGGGTCTGATGTGAATTGAGTTCACTCCATATGCGGCAATTTTGTTTATTAACAAACGAGTTAAGTAAAAATGAGCCTCACCGCTGAACACAATTTTGCGGCTAAAAGTTGCGCGAATTGATGACTGATATTCTAAGTAAATCTGGACAATTTGGTAGCGTTGTTCAAGCGTCAATCTATTCATGATGATTTGCCAGAGTGTACTGATCATAAATGTCAAAAAGTAAGCGCAGTATGACAGTTTGGTTGACAGTTAATCCTTTTGTTAGTTCTATTGGGCTTAAAATAAAACCCTTCACTTTTAATTAAAAGTATTTTAATCTTCTATCGGTATCCCGAACAAACAAATTTAATATTTTTCATTTAAGTACACATTATGCAAAATCAAAAATTTTTACCGATTTTCAAATTTTTTGCCATTTGTACTATATGGACAAATTTTGGTACAAGTAAATTTCAACCAAATTTTAGTTGGCTTTCAATTATACTGGTGTAGGGTATTATATGGTCGGCATGACAGACTTTAATTTTGATTCGATTTTATTTGATTACATGTAAAATCAAACAAAAAAAAAATGTAATCATTTACTGACACAATATGGCATTTGTATTCTGATTTTGACATATTACCTGTCAACATTTTTAACATAACTATTTACCCTTTAAAAATCAGTCACATGCAAACAAATATACAATCAAATATAGGAAGAAAGAAATTATTTATGTATGTTAACATTAAATATCCGACATAAAAAAGAAGTGAAAATTAAACTGTTTTTTTTTTAGCTACCCAGGTAGAAATTGCCGACGTTACAACAAAAGTTGTACTAGGAGAGCACTGTTTTTTACCAAATGCCGGTACTACTTAAAACGTGCTTTGCCAGTACTGTTTTCTGAAAATTAACGAGCTTTTTTTAGTGCATTAAAATTAACAATTTTATAAATTTTATGTATTTTTACATCTTATTTTATAATTATTTATGTAAGAGAGACATCGCCGTTCTTTTCGTGTGAAGTTTCGAAAGAATACATTTGAAGAAATTCCATCAAGTCGCAAGACATTGCCAAAAAAAAAAAAAACAAAAATAAAAAAAATCTGTGATGTACGCTAAGAGGACAGTAAAGTTCTAGCAAACTGATAAATTTGTTATTAAATGTACTGGGATAATACCAAAAAAATAAAATTCCAAGCCTGCGCCAGGGTTGGGAAATAACTACGGCCAAGCGTTTATTGGTGTTATCATTTCGACAACATGCCAGTACAGTGAAAGTTAAAAATCCGACGCATTGCCAGTACATGTACCGCCTCCAATACCGGGCCAACATTGTGCCGTTTTTATTTTTCTACCTGGGTAACAACCAACAATACGAAAATGTTATGTGTGGCATATACTTAATGGCGATATAAGTAATTAATATAATGAATAAGTTTAAATAAATGAATTTAAAAATATTAAAATATTTATATGAAAACTGTTAACAATTTTAAAAGGTTGTTGTTTTTTTTATACAAAATTGCAAACACCGATTATACGTATCGGAACTTATCTGTAATTTATACATTATAATATAATAATATATTATAAAAAACCTAAATGGCTCATACATATTTGACGCTCCGCTAACAGAACAAGTTTCGGGTTACAAAAGAGTCCTTAACTAACAACTTTACTGTACCTTTTAAAATCGTTTAATTAAAAAATAACACTGCAAATTTTCTATTTGTTAAAAAAGTACTGTAATGCTAAATAGTGAAAGGCCAAAGAGCTATCTTTTAAGATATTCAAAACACACAAAACGTGTTTCATTAGCGCAGCGTCGATATACTTTTTTCTATACACAAAATATATATTCAGCTGTATGTGTGAATTTCAATGTATATTTACATAATATATAAGCTGATGGATAATGAAATGAACTACTATATATTTCAAATTGTTATTTTTTCGTTAAACATATATTATTTATGTTTAATACAGCGTAATATATTAAATAAATCATTACAAAATACCAAACAACAACACAAGTACACTTTAATGCTATTTATAATATTAAATTCATAAAAAAACGAATAAAAAGGTTAAAGTCGGGCATGCCGACTATACAATACCCTACACCAGTTTGGGTAAAAGCCAACTAATGTTTGGATCCGAAATTCGAATGGGTTAAAATGGGACTTGTGTCAAAATTTTCTATAATGTGAGTCAGCGAACCAAATTTCATTAAAATATCTTAATATTTGCGAACTGCAGTTTGTAACCAAGCCAATTTTGGGGGACCCTTATATGGGCACTAGGTCTAAACATGGTCCAGTTTTAACCAAAATCAATAGGCTTCGTCCTTGGGCTGATATAAATGGGTGTACCAAATTTCATCAAAATATCTTAATATTTGCGACCTGCAGCGTATAAAAATATAATTTTGGGTGGACCCTTATACGGGCACTAGGTCTAAACATGGACCGTTGTTAACCAAAATCAATAGGCTTCGTCTTTGGGCTGATATAGGTCGATGTACCAAATTTCATCAAAATATCTTAATATTTGCTACCTGCAGCGTATAAATAATTTTGGGGGACCCTTATATGGGCACTAGGTCTAAGCATGGACCGATATTCACCAAAATCAATAGGCTTCGTCCTTGGGCCAACGTAGGTCTGTGTACCAAATTTCTTAATATTTCCGACCGGCAGCGTATTAGCAATATAATTTTGGTGGTCGCAATATCTTAATATTTGCGACCTGTAGAGTGCGCACAAAAATGCATGGACAGACAGACAGACGGACGGACGGAGGGACGGAGGGACGGACAGACGGATATCGTTAAATCGAAATAAAAAAAAATTCTGAGCCGATCGGTATACTATAAGGTGGGTCTAGGACCAATATTTTTTGGTGTTACAAACATCAGCACAAACTTATAATACCCTGACCACATAGTGGTGTAGGGTATAAATACAGTGAAACAAAATTGAATGGTAAAAAAACATTAAAAAAACAATACGATTTAATTGTGTAAAAGTAAAAAAAAAGAAAAAAAATTTAAATAATATTTACATTCGGCAATAATGAGAATATCACTACAAGATGTTTGATTAAAATGCATTCCCCAAAAGAAAGAAGAACGATTATTTATTAAACTTACTTAAACTTACAATTTAAATATTGAGCAAAGTAATTTCTTAAAAGAAATTTTTTTTATCTTTGTTAATAAAAAATTTAACATTTTGATGCATTCTAAAATATATTGGTTTCCTAGAACCAAATATTTTTGAAAAAATATTGCAAATTTTTTTTAGTTTAAAATGTAGGGTAAAACAAAAAATTGTGTGACATGCATATATTTGCAAATATTTAATTATAAACCATTTTATATGGGATTTATATAAATTCGAATTGATAGGAAAAAGTTGTGTACCATTATGGAAGTGTTCTTTAAAAGTTAGATTTTTTTCTTATATCTCGCATTCTATCACAAAAATGTACTTTTAAAAACTTTCAAATATACACCAGAACGTGGTAAGGGTATAATAAATTTGTGCTGATGTTTGTAACACCAAAAAGTGTTGGACCTAGACCTACCTTATAGTATACCGATCGACTCAGAATCACATTCTATTTCGATTCGTCCGTCCGTCCGTCTGTCTGTCCATGCATTCTTGTGCGCATTCTACACGTCGCAAATATATTTTGACGAAATTCGGTACACCGACCTATGTCGGCCCAGGGACGAAGTCTGTTGATTTTGGTTCAAATCGGTCCTTGTTTAGACCAAGTGCCCATATAAGGCCCCCCTCCCCCAAAATTTTCTTGGTCGCAAATATTAAGATATTTTGATGAAAATGATGGAAATTCCTACCGGAACGGGCAAAAAGGGGAAAAGTATCCTCCTTAAAGGCCTGGAAAAACCCCTTTCGCCAGAAACCTGAAATTTAAAATGTGTGTTCCCTCCAGTATGGGCTTACTTATTTGGAAAGTACTTTTTGGAATTTTTGACAGCAACCTTGTAAAAATGGGGGTTAAAAGGGAGAAAAGAGCCCCCCTTGACGGCCTGCACACACCGCTGGAGCTAGGAATTTGAAATTTGGTATTAAGGTTGCTCCTATGTAGTAGACATCCACTTGGACGGGAGTTTTGGAAATTTCTACAGGGAGCGGCAAAATGGGACAAGTCTCCACTTGACGGCATGCCCAACAAATGGAACTAGGAAGCTAAAATTCGGTATGTAGATTCCCCCTTCAGCGTAGACGTCCGCTGAGTCGACATTTTTGGAAATTCTTACCGGGAGGGCCAAAAAAGGGACAAAAAAAGTACCTTTGTTTAAAAAAGTATCTTATTCCAAAAGAAGTACCTTTTTACAAAAAAGTACCTTTTTCTAAAAAAAAAGTACCTTTTCCCAAAAAAATTTACCTTTTTCCAAAAAAGTACCTTTTCCCAAAAAAGTGCCTTTTCCAAAAAAGTACAGTTTTCTAAAAAAGAGTACCTTTTTCCAAAAGAAAAGTGCATTTTTCACAAAAAGTATCTCTTTCACAAAAAAAGTCCCTTTTTGCAAAAAAAAAACTCATTTTCCAAAAATAAAGTACCTTTTCCCAAAAAGTGCCTTTTTCAAAAAAGTATGTTTTTCCAAAAAAGTACTTTGTGCAAAAAAAGGAAGTTGAAATTTGATATAAAGGTTACTCCACTGTCGTAGACATCCACTAAGTTTGGATTTTTGGAAATCCCTACACGAAATCCTAAAAGGGGAATGTCTCCCCCTTGACGGCCTGCCCAAACTGCTGGAACTAGGTAGCTGAAATTCGGTATTTGGGTTCCTCCTCCAAAGTAGACGTCCTCTAAGACGCCTTTTTTGGAAATTCCTACACACAGGAAAACAAATTACCAACCGAATTGCTAAGCCTATTCTGGTTGCTACAACCAATAAATTCGGTTGGTTCAATCATATTGGAATGTGATTCCTAAATATTTTGGGTATTGCAACTAAAATTCAGTAGTATAAACCGAATTTTGTTGTGATAACCAATATTCAGTTGCACCAACCTATTTTAGAAGATGTAACCGAATTTCAGTTGGAAAATGGCATATTTTTTCTCTGTGTGTACCGGGAGGGCTAAAAATGGAATAATTCTTCCCCTTGATGGCCTAACCGAACCCCTTCGCTATAAACCTGTAATTTATAATATGTGTTCCTTGGAGTATGGCCTAACTTATAGACAAGGTATTTTTTGGACTTTGGACAGGAACGTGGTAAAAGTGGTGGTTCAAAAGGGAAAAATTTCCCCCTTTAACGCCTGCCTCTTTGGCGAGAAACCTAAAATTTAAAGAACGAGTGTATAGGGAACACTAAAATTAAGAAACTAAATGGGAAACGAGTGGAACTGAAACGCTACACAAGTGGAACGAAATGCATATGAACGGGGAACGAGAGGAAACTATATACAATGAAAATGGTATGGCAGAGGGAACGAAATGAAATAGAATGTGGAACAAAATGGAATAGGGAGCAAAATGTAATAGAATGGGGAACGAGTGGAATTGGAACACTACAGTTAAAAAAGGAATGGAACGGAGCAATTTCAAAGAAATGGAATGGAAAGAGAAACGACTCATATTAATATTGATGCACAAGACAGGAACGAAATGGAATGAAAGGGGGAATGAGTGGAATCGGAACAACAGATAATGGCAACGAACTGCAATGGAATGGTGAACGAAATCGAAACTGGGAACGAATTGCATTGGAACACTAAAATTATTAAACGATATGGAATGGAACGGGGAATTAGTGAAATTGTAACATTAGATAAAAGGGCGAAATGGAATGGAATTTGAATGACTCAAACTGCTGAAGTTTGGTACTTGAAATTTCACATGCGATTGTTTTAGGATTATACAATATATTTGGGATTTTTAATGGGAGGAAGAAAAAGAGGAGAAGAACCCCTTTTAATTCCTTATTCAAACACTTTATCCAAGGAATATGTTAAAAGTTAAACAGATATTCTAAAAGAGAAAAAATCGTAGAAAAATAATAGAATTTATATATTCTGATATTTAAGCTGTAGGTAACAAAACATCGGTGGAAGAAGCCGACACAGTAAATTTTCTAACTGAATTTGTGAATTTACTTGAATTGCCAGGTCTGCCTTTATATAAACTGGAATTAAATAAACTTTAAGGCACGCTAACAACGTAGCGGGCTTTGCCCGCTAGTTTATTATAATTAAACGGAATCATATTCCGAGTAGGGATGCCAAACGGGAAATCCCGAATCCCGAAATCCCGGGATTTTCGGGATTGGCAAAATCCCGAATCCCGGGATTATTTCTCAAAAATCCCGGGATTTTCTTATTTTTTAATATTAATATAAACGCAAATAAACAAAGTGAGCAATTTTAGATTACCTACGTTTCTTCTTGAATTTTCTCATATTGACAAGAAATTGATGCCAAGATATTGGTAAAATTATAAATTAAGTAGATTATTCGAGCAAATTATGCAAAGACTTTGCAGAAAAATTTGAAATTTTGGTAAACAATATTATGTTTTTGAGTAATACATGCGAAAAATCAAGTTTGTTTGTTATTTTACCGATTTATTCTTCCAAGCGAATTTAGATTTCTGAAACTGGGACTGTAAGTTTTGGCTGGGACTGTAAGCTTGAATTCTTCCATGAAAACATTTGATAACGATAACCAAATAACTTTGTTGCTGTAATTACACGATTTAGTGGGCAAAGTTATCGCAACGAATCTGTTTTAAAATCTGCTTACAAAATACTGGGCGCATATATTATCATATATTATCTCAGCCAGAAGAATACAAACGGAAAAGCGATAGCAAGGTATTTTAACAGGTGGTACAAGTACTGACAAAAATTGCTTTCCCATTTTCAATATGATAACGTCAATAGACAAAAGGACCGGCAGTTCAAAAAGCAATGGAAAAGTACTGGAGAAACAAATTTTTAACTTTGGCAAAACGCCAAAGTTCCAAAACAAATAAATAGCTGGTTTGGAATTATATTTTCCAAAATAAAATTTAAAAAAAGTTCATATGTATCTTTTTTTTTGCCCTGCCGTGATGTTTTGTAAAACAAATACTGGCAAAACGATTTTTGCACACGCTGGCAAAGCATCCCAAATGAGTGTTCTGCCAGTCATTTATTTTTAACATCGCAGTTACCCAGTGGTATGCAAGTACTTGATTTTTTGTACCACTGTCAAATTCTGACTGAGATGTTTCAATATTCATAAAATGTACCACATTATTAATTAACAACTATTAAATAATTATAAAACGCTTTATTCTATAAAAAAATTAGTTACATAACATAAAAATTTTTACAAATAAGGGAAAATTTAAATCCCGAAATCCCGTAAAATCCCGGGATCCCTAAAAATCCCGTAGTCCCGAATATCCCGGGAGCCCTAGATCGGGATCCCAGGATTTCATACAAAATCCCGAATCCCGGGATTTTCAAATATCAATCCCGATTGGCATCCCTAATTCCGAATGAATGGAAATGTTTCATAAAAGACCTATACGTATGAGCGATATATATAAACAAATTTATATCGCTCATACGTACATGAGCCCTAGTATGTATTTTATAAGACACAATTCCATTCACATAGAGTAGTTGCGATCAGCGTTGCCAATTTAGCCGTTTTTAAACACGTTTAACCGAAAATATTGATTAAGCCATTACTTTAGCCAGTTTTAGGAAATGTTTAGCCATTTTTAGCCATTTTCCGTTTTTCTACAAAATATTATTTTTTTATCAAAATTGATGAATTTTGTGCAATCTGCCAAACATAAAAAATAACCTTTATAAATTTCAAGCACTTATTTTGAAGTAAAAAATGACGGAATAAAAATAAATTTCTACACCTTGAAAAAGTTCGTTTGAAGAAAAACTGTTTTTTAATTATGTCAAAAATTGTATTTAAAGCACAGTAAGTTGTTTCGATTTCACGCGAAAAAAACTGTTGTTTATACGCAAACTAAATATATAATACTATTATTTTTAATTAGAAATTTATTAATTCAGTTCGAGGCCAATTTCCTTATTATGAGTTGACATAATAAGTACTATTTTTCAAAAACTGTTATTTTTCTTCATCAGGATACTCTCCTGACAAATACTTTACAAAGTTTTTGCTCTCAAAAAACCTCTACAATTTTATTTTCCTTGTGAAGAAGTGACATTATGGGTTTATTGTAATTGTGTCTTTCCCATAAAATTAAAAATAATTATTTTTTAGAATTTTTAGAAATTAACTTTTAAAGCCTTTTAATTTCGAGTGAAATTTTTTTGCATTAAAATTAACTTACGGTGCTTAAAAAATGATTTTTCACCATAATGAGTTTCACATGAAAAATTTGTTTTCATGCAAATTTAATATACAAAACTATTATTTTTCCGGTGAGAAAGTGACATTTTCAGTATGTTGCGATTGTGTTTTTCTAATAAAATAAAGAAATTGATAATTTTTAAAATTTTAATTACGATTTGAGGCCTTTAAAGTTCGGGTGACATTTTTCCATATAACATTAAAACCTTTCAGTAACGAACAGCAGTCTAAATTTATTTTGTTACAGGAAAGTGTCCATTTATGGCAGGTGAACGAAATTAAAAGTACGAAAAAATTACTATATTTTTTATAAAAATATTATAAAATAAAATAAATTTTAAAGCCAACTGACTTGGAAGACTTGAATTCAATTTCAAAAATCCAATAAAACCATTTCAAAAATTCAAAAAAAAAATCTTAAAAATTGTTTGTTATTGAGAGGTCTAAATTCTTTCAAAATTACAAAAAAGTGCATTTTTAAATGTCTGCATTTGAATAAAGAAATGATCCGCTACTTTTAGAAAATTTTGATTTACAATATTCAAGGAATATTTTCTCTAAAACCATGCAAAGTAACATTATGAAACTTTCTGTGTGGAAAGGAAAGCAACTGGGCTTTTTTCTAAGATTAGAAAAAAAATTTCGTCCGATTTTTGTAAAATCCGTAATTTTGCAAAATAAAAAAACACAGTACCTAAACTTCAGCACATTTAAGCTTCTTTAGCAGAAAATGTTTTAGCTTTTACAAAACAATTATATCTATATTTTTGATGGAGTTACAGACATTTGAAATCCAAACGTTACACTGTACACTAATTTCCCCTATAATTTGTAAATGCCTACTAGCATCAATGCATTTATGTGTATGTGCTTGCAAATGTGTGTTAATTTTTTAAGTTGATAATTAAATTAAATCTTAAACTGTATTTAAAGTACTTACTTAAATAGAAATATTTTTAAACAATTAATGATGATTGTAGCGACAATGCCAATATAAAATACAATATTATTTATTATAATCATGTAATAAATACTGTAATTAAAATTGTCAACACTAGTTTAAGAAAAATCTGATTTTGTAAAGTAAACACTTTACTTTTTCTTGTGTAAGTGGAGATATTCACAAAATGAAATCTGATATTAGCTTTTAGCAAAAAAAAAAAAAATTTTGTTTTGAAAAAGTGTTCATTTTAATACGCTTAATGTGAGCAACTAAAGAAATATCGACAGTTTTGGTAATCAGAGTTTGTGCAGTTTAGCAGTTAGCGTTACATTTTATAGTTTTTCTTTCGACTAAGAAGAAATGTGGTTTTAGGTCCAACCCCGAGCTGGATGAGATTTGTGATATGCGGTAGAGGAGATAAAAATTAACTAACACATTTTTTAGCGTCTTAATCTTCTTAAAAATTTTTGTTTTTTTTGAAATATAAATATTAATTGTTTTACACGTTTTCGATATAAGGTCGTTTCAAATTTGTTCCGAAAAATCACAAACTACATGGAGTTGTGCTTAAAAGATAAGAAAAAATTGTTGAAATAAAGGAAGATATCCTTAGCCCTTCCACGATTCTAGAATTTCCCAAGGTTTTTGGCACTTATAATTGTCCAAATAAAAGAAAGAGTGAATACGTTGTTGAGGAGTATGGGAACAACAAAAATTTAGTGAGCGGTCAGCTTCTATCTGCTCTCACTTACCCCTTATGGGGGTAAAAATTTGCAAAATTTTAAACTATATCCACTCAGTGATGATTTTATTCTCAATACAAAAGTCTTGGTTGTTACTAGAAGCTCAAATGGGAGTGATGTAATTATATTATTTATAAGTACATTAACTAAAATAAAAAAACAAAAGCCTTGGTTTCGATATTGCTCTATTAAGAACATATTCCCAGCAAAAACAGACATTACCGAGTAATTAAGGGAGTACATAGCACACAAAAGGTTTCACTACTTACCAGGCTATTTACTCGCAACATTACTTTTGTTCGCGATGTCCAAAAATTCATGGGTGGTCATTACCCTCTCGCTTACAAAAAAAGTGCGAATAACGAGTTACCCATAGTGAAAGAATAAGTAGTTACTCACAAAGATAGAATAAGTGGTTACTCAGAAGTTAGGAAATAAATGGTTACCCTTCATTGTAAAATAGTTGGTGATATTGGGAAAAAAAGCTTTTTAGCTTGGAAAGTTTCCTATTTAGTTTAAAACAAATTTATAAATAAAAAATATTAATATAAAAAAGACTTAATCCGTACTTATTTAATCAATTAGCAGAAAGTGATTACTTTGCACGAATATATAAGTACTTCTATAACTTATTATTGGTAAGTCATTATTTTGTATTTTAAAGGTAATGTCCTATCATTACTTGGTAATCCGTATGGTTATGACCTGTCGTTACCATGTTTTTGTTTTGGTTGTTTCCACCACATTTAATTTTTGATAAAACGCGAACTATAGCGAATTTCAAAAAAATTTGAAACGCGTGTTGATTTAAATTAACTATATATTATGATATGTAAGAGTCAAAAATTTGTTTTTTTTTATAGAATATCCTTGAAAATAGGATATGTCTGGATATGCTTGAACATGTTATATATACTGCTGGACGCATCTCAAGAAAATGTTTCATATGATACCCATATTGAGTTGTTGTCTTCAGCTAAAATTCAAAATTCTTACAAAAATTAAAAAAAAAGTTTAGCTCGTGAGATCTCATTGCTAGACCCGAAATATTTTGGGAATCATCATAAAACAAATTAAGGCTTATTTTGAGGGGTGCACTTTTTTTTACTTTTTTTTTTGTCCATATAAGGTGAGTCGCTCTAATATTTACGATAAATGTTGTGCACCCAATAAATAGATTGGTGCTGAAAACGAATTTTATTACCAATCAAAAGGTTCAGTTTTGGCAAACAAAATTTATGACTACCAAATTGATTTTAGTTAACCAAAATTCTATTGATACAACCAACTTACTTTGTCTTAGTTGGTTTTCTATTGTTACAACCGAAAAATTTACTAGCTAGTACAAGAATACCTGAAGAGAAAGGCAGGCAGATAGACAGAGAGACAGATAAGCGGACATCGCAAAACCGACTGCAAAAGTCATTCTAATTCGATCGGTAGAAAAACAAGCGAGCCTTGGTCCAATACCCAATAAGCACAAAATCCTTATAATCTGGAGGGAAGAATAATATTTCAAAATCACCTAGAATTTTTTTCACATCAAACACACATAAAAAAATCCCAATAAACACTAAAAAACTAAAAATTCAAGTGCTGTAAAAAATGCTTGAATTCAGCTTTATTTTATGTGTTTTTTCTTCCAGTGAAAATCCAGTTCATACAAATTGAAATAATTTGTTTTTCTATTCTTGTCAATATTGAAAAAATAAACAAACTAAAAATTATTTTTTTATATGGAGATTTAAAAGGAATCTGAATTTCTTCCTTGGATTCTAATAAATATGTAAGTAATTGGCATTTCTTTGAGCCTAAACTTTATTATAATGTTATTCTTTTCTCCTTAGCTAAGAAAAGCACTACGACGTTTGACGCTGTCTGAAAAAGGAATGAGAAACTCCAAAAATTGGTTTCCGTCGACTCAAGATATGGGATATTAAAAGAAAAATATAAAAAATATAAATATATGTATGACAAAATAATTTTATAACTGCAAATAAATTGCACCAAATATTACAATTTCGTGTTTTAATTGGCTTGATTTGAGCTTGAATATAGGGCTTGAATTCCAGGGTTTTTAATGCGTAGTTCGAACTTGAATTGGACTGTAATTCAAGGCTTGAATTCAAGCATATTTACACTGTTATGTTCGACTGGAATTCCAGTGTCCCTTTTGCTGGAGTATGCTATTGAATTACAGTGTAAATCAAGTATAAATCAAGGCTTGAAATTGGAAAAAGTGACTGAAATTACGCTTGGTTTCAACTTTATTTCCAGCAAAATTGTTTATTGGGATATATCACCAAAAAATTTATTTTTTGCTATAGTGTTTTTAAACCACAAAAGTTGTTTTCACCCCCAAAAATAGTTTTTTTTCAAATAAAGGGTGGTTAAATTTTAAGGGCCGATGTTGATTTTGAATAAAACACAAATATTTAAGAAATTATTGTCATTTCTTTTTATATGATAACATTGCTATGATTCAATTATGTGTGGAACAAACTATCGGCCAAATGGCCGCCGCGACCTTGGCGGCACACCTCCATCCGATGGTCCAAATTTTCGATGACACTGAGGCATAATTGAGGTTCTATGCCGTTAATGTGCCGAATTATCTCATCCTTTAGCTCTTGAATTGTTGCTGGCTTATCGACGTACACCTTTTCTTTCAAATAACCCCAAAGAAAGATGTCCAACGGTATCAAGTCACATGATCTTGGCGGCCAATTGACATCGCCACCACGTGAGATAACACGGCCATTGCATTTTTCGCGCAAAAGAGCCATTGTTTCGTTGGCTGTGTGGCAAGTGGCACCATCCTGTTGAAACCACATATCGTCCAGGTCCACATTCTCAATTTCTGGCCACAAGAAGTCCGTTATAGTGAACACCATTCACGGTAACTGTTTGGCCAACCTCATTTTCGAAGAAGTACGGCCCGATGATGCCGCCAGCCCATAAACCGCACCAAACACAAAAAAACAGGTGTTTTCACATTTCCTACAGACCCGATTTGCTGACCAAAGAAATCACGAAGTGCACGAAATGCATTTTGATTTGAACGCCCATTTTCATAATAAGCCTGAATAACTTTAACGCGTTGGTCGATTGTGTATCTTTCCATGCCCGACTAAAAAAGTTTTCATATAATCTTATATGATTTGATATAATCATAAATGTTTATATGCGTGGCTTTATATAACCATATACATTTATATTAACACTTTGGTTTTATAAATATGTTTGATATGACGTTATATATAATCATATGCGATTTGATCTGCGATGTAGTTTATATATATATAATGGCGTATATGCTTCTGTAAACAATATTATATGAAAATATTAACACAGTTAATAGAAAATTGTATTAATTTTATATATAATTATGTCTGACATGATAATATCAATTTCACAAATAAAAAAAAAATTTTTAAAGTAATAAATATGGGAAACATTTTTTTTGTTGTGAAATTGAAGGGCGAAATAACTATTATTTTTAAATTTTAAAATAAAAATTAGACAAACATATGTTGAAATAAATACGATTTAAGTTCAGGGCGGTTACCGCGTAACTCGATTCGAAAAAAATTTTGTACCTTATGTAAAAAGAAAAGCTTTTGCATAAAACTTACTTTTTGAATTTTTATATATAGTGTACAAGGCTAAAAATAAAAATAAATGAATTTTTGTACAGAATTCTTTTTTTAAGAATATTTGCAAGATTTACGAATTAGAAAACTTTTTTTCGAATCGAGTTACGCGGTTACCCCCAGTTATTTTGTCCGTGAAAAAAAGAATTAATTGTGAAAGTTAAGAAAGACTCATATTTTATAAGAAAGACCAAAACTCTAAACTAGAAAAAGTTCTAATTTTGACTTAAACTGAAAATTTATTTTGTCAACTATTTCCAAGTTTATTAAGAAAAAATTTTCTAAACAACTTTTTCAAAATAAACCACATTTCAAAAGAAGGATTTCAGTTACAAACTGCGTTATTCTAAGTTTAACGACAATCTGCGTCTAAAAACGGCGTAAATCGCATTCAATCTTCATTTCAAACATTTTTCCATCAATAAAAATTTTCAAACTGTTCTGGGCATTAGTATTTAATATGAATGAAAATAAGTGATATCAACAATATTTACTAAAATTTTATTTAAATTTTTTCATAAAGTTATATGTTTTTTTTTATATAATTTGATGCAATTAGATAGACCCATTTTTCGGACCAAATTGTATAAGGTTAGATGACATGCTTATCTCGCTTGATATAATTATATATTCCAATATTCGGATAAAATTAGATATGAACAAATACATATATGGGTTTACATATGGTGATATATGATTATATAATATCTTTTTTAGTCGGGTGGTTCAAATTGAGTTAGTCTGAAATTGAGAAATGTCAAATGAAATGCATAAAAAAACTTGACGTTTAGGTGTGGTTCACATTCAACATCGGCCCTTAAAATTTAACCACCCTTTATGAATGTTTTCTCAAATTAAAATTAATAAAATAATTACGAGAAATCGATTCAAAGGTTCTTTTTTACTAAATAAAATATAAAACCTCATATTTTACCATTTTCCAACTTGTGTCGGTCACATTATTTAAACACATACATACGTCACGAAGAAATATAACGAAAATATTTAAACGTGTTAGTCTAAGTGAACAAAGTATGCGAAAAAATATATCATTTTCACACTTTACAATTACATAGTAGCTAAACACAAAAAAGTAGCGTTTATTTTTTTTAGCATATTATTTGAAGTGTAAACATGTTTACAAACTTTCTTAAGCAAATACCAGACTTATCTTACACACACACACACACTCTCAGATGATAGTAACGGTATAAAAATAAAATGTCCTTATACATATAATATAGTCCAAAGTATGATGGTGATATTCAAAACTCCTACACACCCACAACTACATACATATACCTATTTGTTTTCTAAGTGTTAGATGTATAAATAAATGAATGAAAAGAATGTACCAGCCTTTTTTCTCTCTCGTTGACAAATGAGTGGTAATTTGTTGTGACGTAAATTTCATTGAAACTGCCTTGATTGCCACTTGAGACATTTGCCTATGTATGAATGTGTATCCCCTAAAAAATATGCTACATATTTAACAAAAATATAGAACGACACATCTTTTCATAGAATACGAATATGCAAGAATGTTAAGTAACAATATAACAAAAACTTTCAATAGCTGTTTCTTAAGAGTTCTTATAATATTAAAGTAGCATACGAAAAAAGTAGCAAACCGGAAAACAGTAATAAATGAATGAAGGAAAAGTGAAAGTATAAACCCCAAAAAAAAAAAAAAAAAGTATTCCATGTGTTGAACATACTTAAGTATTGCTACTATAAAAACCAGAGTTATGCAAACTTTTAATGAAAGGAATTTTAGATGTGCCTGATAAAAATCAGTTGCGGTGAAAATTATAAATTTTTATACCTCGCATTTTATTGCACAAGGAAGTGTTTATCAATTTATCACTTCAAAAAAAAAAATCTGGGACCCCACAAATATTCTCTATCAAAATGAATTTTTTTTCATTGTTCCAACGGTTCAAAAAATATGAACGAGATTGTAAATCAGCTCGAAAATTTTCATTTTCATCATTTGTTACAATCAGAAATTTACAATAAATCACCTATTTTTATATTTTTGTTTAAATATTTTTTTTTTATTTTTTTCCGTTTATCTTTCATCTTTTGAGGAATATTATTACTTGATTTTGTTTTATTTTTTAATGGGACATCCTTACGGGCTTTATATAATATTTGTGGAATTCTGGCTGTAATGATGATTATCATTATAGAGCGATGACATCTGTTTGAGTTATAAAGACAAAATAAATTCTTTTGTCTGACAAAAAGTCATCATAGCACAAAATGTTACTAATTTTACTATTGCTACTGAACTGCTACTACAGGAACAAAAATATGCCAGCAAAATCTTTCGTTACCAAATAAGTGGTTATATAATGAAACTAAAGTTTTTACTAGTTATAATTCGGCATCAGTTAGACGAAGTCGTTTTTATAGGAATACTAGCTAAGGCGCGACTACTTATTTAATTATAAAGGTTATGTGATATTTGTAATTACTTATTTTTTAACCACTAACAAGTACACATATGAATAAGGCTTATTATTTAACAAATAGTAACTACTTATTTTTTAACTGCTTATCAGCACACGAATAACTACTCATTTTGGTAAGTTGCTTTTTTTATATTTTTGTAATGCAGCGTGTAAGCTGGTGCACAAATTTTGTGCGTTTTTTCGTGCAGCGAATGTGAAAAACTACTATCAAAAACGACCCCTCTAATAAAAATAATCAGTTTGCACATCGTACTACAAGCACTATATCCTTATTCTACTGCTTATTATTCAGATATTAGTAAGAACCGCCCATTACTGAGATTTTGCTGGCATATGGATAATTTCAAAGTACTATTTGAAAATTTTGTGGAATATTGTTGCAATGTGTGCTATTTTTGTTCGCTTTTAAGATCAAGTTTGACAAATTCCAATTTATTTTACGACAAATAGAGAAAAAAATCAATCTGATAATAGTGCCTAGAAGTACAAAAACCTAAATCTACATTGTAACCTAGAAAGAACCGCATAAAGACAATCTGATGATAGTGCTTGGTAGTACTTAAAAATGCACTAATTTTCAACCATTGATTCTAGGAAGTTTTTTCATAAGTTTTTTTTCTCTATTTGTTGTAAAATAAATTGTGAATTTTATTTAGAATTTGTCATATTTGCTCTTAAAACCGAACAAAAAGAAACACTATTCACTTTAAAATTTCAGTAGTATTAACTTTCTTTTAAAATCGCTAAAAACAAAGAAAAATTTGGTCATGTTTAAAGTGCTACACTTTTAAGTCTGGCGACTATTTATAGATAAAAATAATGCAGGACTTAAGGAAATTTTATAGAATTTCCAAAAATATACAGTTTGTACAGAACCGATCAGTACTGTCTAAATTTTACTATGTCATGTGACAGAAGTTCGATATCGCTAATTTTTCGTTAAAAGCCACGCCCACTGAAAACAAGTGGCAATTTAACAATTTTCTGAACAATCGTCTTGCCTTTTGGGGTGAATTTAGCCACTATTTTGATCTTTAAAAATAAAGGCAACGAGAATAAAATTTGAAAAAATTTGAATCGTTTATAATTTATTGGCCACCATTGTACATATTTTTAAAAATTTTAAAATTAAACAAAATTTTAATTTAAACAAACAAGTTATAAATATTAAAAAAAAATGAATCAAATAAATAAAATTAAAAAAATAAAATTATTGGTCCCGCCGGGAATCAAACCCGCGACCCTCTGTTTGGAAATACCAAATGATACCAAAATCACTTTTTGGAATCACTTTTAGAAGCAATATTTAAGTGATTTTTTTGGATGTTGTTCAGAATTAATTCTAAAAAAACTGTAAAAATAAACTAACGGATACTTTGGAAGCAATGAAAGAAGTGATTTTTTTTGAAATTGTTCAGAATAACTTCTAAGAAAGCAGGAAAAATACACTAACGGATGAATCAGTCAAAAAAGTAGTTTGTAGAGCATTACTTCCAGTTTTTTTTGGCTGGATATTAAGCATCTCCGTAATTTAGTGGATTGAGTTTTTGGATGGAAAAAAAAATAAAAAAATGATGCCAAGTTGCCGATTGGTAGCATACTTACCAATTAGTGAAGTTTTTTCACATAAATTATGGAAAAATTTCCCAACTTTTAACTTTTTAAGAACTCAAATTAATTCATTATTCTTGATTTTGTAAGGCGTTGTCGTATATTTCGTAAAATAGTTTTACGTTCAGAAAATGTCTGAATTATTGCTTGGTCCATTCATATCTGACTTTTTCCCTATATCCTGCATAAGATTTCTGACAGCGCTTTGATTACTTTTCTTGGAGGTGTCTTTCCACTTTTTCAAAAAGTTTTTAGTTATGAGGTTTTTTTAGTTTCGTAATTTCCTTTTTATTATGGCCCAATACCTTACGAGGGTGCAACACTGCGGAACTGTGTCTCTAGGTCTTTTTTTAACACTTAATAACTCAAAATACTTTGTAAGTAAAAAATAACTGAAAACATCATTTAAAATAAATGAAGGCCACTTGAAAACCGGTCAACTTAATTTTTATTTAAATGTTAATTAAAGAACTGTTAAATTAATAAAAACAAATGATTAATCAATTACAAATAAATGTTAGAATTTTACTTAGAAAAAAAAATTTTTTTTGTTGCTATAAAAACCACTTTAAGACCAAAGAGTTTATAAAATAAAGAGTATGCAATTCTCTCAGTTAGTGAGAAAAATTTATAAAATATGGCCGCAAATAGGAAATTAAAATTTTTTATCGAGCATTTTTAACGACGAAATTATACTTTTTTAATGTTGCTACTAATAGATTTCATTAAGCGTATTCGTTTGCTTACTACAAGTTACTACTTTTACTACGGCTGGAAAAATTCAATACAAAAAGTAAACAAAACTTTCCAATAGTAGTAAAATTAGTAAGAATTTAGAGTAAATGAACACACTGATTGTATTTATTAAAACTTAAGCATACAATTTCTCAATTCATCATTGGTTTTTCCTAAAACTATCCAGTTTAATATTTCCAGCCACAAGTTGTTTACATAAGGTGAGAGAATTACATAGCGAATGCTGAAACCGATATATAAAGCTGTGATGTTGTGCATTATTTATATATTAAAACTGATTATAAAGTTAAATGCTAATAATTTTCTTTCTTTGCAAATTGAATAAATAACACGATCCTTTTACCACATTAATACCCTAAAATAACTTATAAACAAAATACTGCAGATAAAGTTTAATTCAGTTTAGTCGACGTCTGAATTACACTTAGTACAAGCAGAAAAAAAGCAGAGGGAACATTTCCTAAGTGCTTTGTAATTATATAACTACCCAGTCAGAAAAATACAAACGGGAAAGCGATGGCAAAGCACTTTAACAGGTGGTACCCAAAATGATAACATCATTAGACAAAAGGACCTGCTGTTCAAAAAGCGACGGAAAAGCACTGGAGAAACAAAATTTTTGAACGTTGGCAAAACGCTGGCAAAACCAATAAATAGGTGGTCTGGAAATATATTTTACAAAATAAAATTTAAAAAAAGTTCATATGTATTTTTTTTTGGTCCTGCCGTGATTTGAACCCAGGCCATCAGATTAGCAGACGATTGCTCTACCCACTGAGCTAAGGAGACATATAATATTTGATAGCTAAACACATAAATGAGTGATAATCGCTGGACAACTACTGTCTGTGCGAAAAAGCTAGCACTGGCAAACCGTTTTTTGGAACTAATATGCTAGCGTCGGGAGAGCAAAAAAAAAGTTGGTCTTAAAGGAGCTTTTTCACAAACAAAAAAATTTATTTTATAGAACAAAAAAATTTTAAATTAAAAAAAATCCAAAAAAAAATTTTTGCTTGCAACCGGATTTAAACTCGGAACCTGCTGACTACAAACCTTTTTTAACGAAGCGTCAGCATTTTCATAAAATCATTGCTCTACCAGTGAATTGGTTTTTGTACCACTGGTAGCATTGGCTAGGTAGCACTTGATAACCACTGGTTGCAAACCTTGGCATATCACTCTTAGACCATTCTTTGCCAGTGGGTTTTTTATAAACCACCGACATTTTTGTAAAACAAATGCTGGCAAAACGTTTTTTGCAAGCGCTGGCAAAGCATCCCAAATGAGTGCTCTCCCAGTCATTTATTTTCAAGACCATGGTTACCCAGTGGTATGCCAGTGCTTGATTTTTTGTACCACTGGCGATTTCTGATTGGGTACTTACATAAGTTCCAATTTGGTTTTACAATTTTCTGTTAACATATCGTCATATGAAATCAAAAAATCCGTAAGTTACATTAAAAAAAATTTTATAGGAGATGCAAAAACCTTCCCAAAATGAAAAATAAACCAAATATTGTTGGTTTTTTAATTTTTAATTAAAAATAAAAATTGTTTTTTCGACTTTTTTAATAGATTAATTAGAAATTTATTAATTCAGTTCGAGGCCAAATTCCTTATTATGATTTGACATAATAAGTACTTTTTTCCAAAAACTGCTATTTTTCTTCATTTCTCCTAACAAATACTTCACAGAGTTCTTGCTTTCAAAACCCTCTACACTTTCAGGAATGAAAAGACGATCGTTTCGGGGATTTTCCAGGTCCCCTTCTTCAGTTTTCTTTAGAAAGTGGTGGCAATAGTGCTATGCAATTTGAAGCATCGAAATCTCATATTAAATGTAATCTGCTACATCAACAAAACGATAATCGATCAAACAATAAAATATGTTTTCGAAGTCTTTTGCAAAGACATAACCACAATAGAAATATTATGAAAGTTTTTTGTTTTTGTATTTCATACCGTCGGTATAAGTAAAATACAAATTTTATTTTCACCTTACTTCTTTGTCAATACAAGAAGAGTCAAAAAACCGTACTGTGAGTGTTGTCAAAATGTTGTTTTTTTAATTTTTATTTAAAAATAAAAATTTTCAATAATTTTCTAGGTTAGGCTTATTTTTTGTTATCGAATTAGTGTTTGGGGAAAAATTTCCATTTTTTGTATTATTTACAATTAGTTTTTCTGCGCTTGCACTTAGGGCTTTTAGTATCTTGTTAATAAAATCGTCGTTTTTAGGTTGTAGGAGTGTAAAATTTTGGAATATGAATTTTGATGCGGTGCATCATAATCAATCAAAAAGTCGATTGGATCAATTAGTTTTTGTTTTCTTTCAAATCAATTTGGAATTATTCTTAAATTTAGATCCTAATCTAGATTGAATTTAAACAAATGTAGGATATCGTAAAGTCCGCCTTTACCGACTTATATATTTTTACTGTTGTTGTTCTTACTTCTGTAATAAACATGTTGGTATTTATTTAATTTTTGCATATTATTTTGTTCTCTTATATTATCTGCTTTCAAATAAAAAAAAGCATATAATAAGGGAGGGGTTTCGTTTGTTTTTCATTTTTGACAGTAATGAAATTATTACCATAAAAAATTGCGGATTATATGCGTTAATAACACTGATAGAGTAAATATATTTGTTGTTTATTGTATTGTATAATGTTTTCTTTATACATTTGAGTTCTTTGTAAATGTGGTTTGTTGTTGTTCTATATTGTCTTATCATGTTTATCTTATTTAATCTTAATATTCTTGTGTTATACATCTTTGTAATGATGATGAGTAGGGCTCGGAAGCTCATGTAAATATATACATTAGAGCGACTCACCTTATATGGATAGAAAAAAAGTAAAAAAGTGCCCCTTCTAGGGTTGCCACATGGCCTTGAATGGCCTTGATTGTCAAGTTAATTCAGGTCTTGTCAAGTGCCAAGGTCAAATTTATTTTGTCAAGTTAAATTGAATTTTTGTCGTATCAGTAGTTAAAAAAAACATGCAAAATTAAAAAATTGATGAAATTTATTAGTGTTTACATTTTTTTGAGTAGCATTTATTTCTAAATAATAAGAAAAGAAAGATGAAGTCTGCAGGAAGTCGTTGAAATTTTCAAACTTTAGGCCCAAAAAAATAAATAAATTTTTCATAATTCTCGCAACGCCATTTTAAAATTTCAGCATATTTTCTTTTCTGAAACGTAAAAACCAACACTTTTTTTTTCATAAATTTATTAAATTGTTGATATATTATTAAAATAAAATGGCGGTTAAGGTATATCTTTGGTTTTGGGAGCGTGAGTAGAGATTTACGAAAGACGGTTTTTCTTAAAAATCGGTAAAAAATAATTTTACTGTGACAAGAATTATTTTGATTATATATCATCCATTTAATAACTTTATAAAAAAAAATGTTTTGTTTTACGTTTCAGAAAAAAATATGTTAAAATTTCAAATTGACGATTCGAAAACTATGGAAATTTATATATTTTTTGGCCTAAAGTTTAGAAAAGTCAACGACTTCTTGCAGACTTCATCTTTTTCTTCTTATTATACAGAAATAAATGCTACACAAAAAAAAAAAATAAAACACTAATCAATTTTGTCAGTTTTTTTTTTTATTATTTGGTCTATTTAACCCATATGTCCAAGCTTTAATGGCTGGTAGCACTATCGAGTTTGTCCCCAAAATTAAAAAAAAACTGAATTTTTTTTTATGAATCTTAATAAAATGGCGAGTGTATTCAAAAATAATAAATTTTTGTATTAGGAATCACCCTACTGCACACATATGCACATTAATTTTTTTTTGTTGTCAAGTTTTTTTTTTTTTAAATCAAGTTATTTTTTGCGAAGTGTCAAGTTATTAGACTTTTGCGATATGGCAACCCTAGCCCCTTCTAAATATACCTTGGTTTGTTTTATATTTCACATGTGCACTGTGGGCCAGCATCATCATTGAATTTTGGCCAAAACTAGAATATTGGGTATATGAAACTAAAAAATATCACAAGGGCTGGTCTGGTTGTTGCTGATCACGAATCTGAAATAAAAAATATAAAATGCAAAATGGCGGATCCAAGATGGCGGCCATTAATTTTTAGTTTTTATTATATTGGACTTAAAATAATCAAGTATACAGGTCTAGGATCCGCTGATTAAAAGTCTGAAATTAAAATTCAAAATGGCGGATCCAATATGGCGACAAACAATTTTGTCATTAAATTTCTTATGTAGCCTGATTTACTTCAAATTTCCACCAGGGGAAGTTTTTTGGTAGCAGATTACGAATCTGAAATTAAATTTTAAAAATTCAACATGGCGGATCCAATATGGCGGCCATAAACTTAAAATTGTTATGTGTTGGAAAATAAATTACACTGTACAAAAAAAAATGTTCTGATGACAACTAATTCTGGCAGAGGGACCAAAAAAAAAAAATAAAAGTGTATCGGCGTTTTAAAAGTTTTCGTCTGGCCCTATGTTTTTGGGGGGGTTAAAATTTCCCCTCTTTTGAAAATGTTTATTGTGAATCGGCATAGTAAACCATGTAAATCTTCCATTTCAGGTATAGGATATGTTCGGCGAACTTATGTAAAACACTACGGGGTACATTTTTGTGGAACATTTTAACCCTGTAACTCTGCAATTAAAGGGTCTCTTTTGGCCCTTTTTAAAAAGTGTCAAAAAAGACCAATAAGTTGAAGAGTTAGAGGGTTAAAATGTTCCGCAAAAATAATTGTCATAAAATTCTACTATAAGTCTCTAAAGATATCAAAGTTGAAAATTTAACTTCAATGCCAGAAATAAGTCAAAACTTAAAATGCGTTTAAGGGTTAATTTCGTACTTATTCAGAATTGGCACTCAAATGTCCCACAAACCTTGACTTTAGGGGGCTAGTCTGTGTGAGAAAGCCACAGCCTTCATTTAAAGTAATTTTTAGTACTATTCTTTAGTTTTTACTAAAACTCTGGAATGCTGGAAATCAGCGAGATCTGAAAGTACTTTTTCAGTTAAAGGGCAAAATCTCGAAAGTTTATGAACGGTCGCAAACGGTCGCAAAAACCTAGGTAGAAGACATCTTATGGAATACATTGGCATTCAAGTTTTTCAAATATCTCTTGGAACATTGTGGAGCTTTTTTTTTTGAAAATTTAGGATTTTCAAAAAAACCCACATTTTTGAGATAAAATTAATAATTCTGTTACTTTTTTCGTAAATACTTAACAGGTTTCTATTTTTTTTGAGAACTAGTTTCAGTTTTATAATTTGAGATTGTTTTTGGAACAAATTATTGTTTATTTATGATTTTTTTATTGTATCATTATAAAACAAAAAAATGTCACAAAATTAAGAAACTTTGACTTTGAACTCTCGCCAACTAACAACGAGTAACCACAATGATACAATATTGCATTCACAAAATATCCAACAATCCTAGATTTTGAAAATATAAATATATTTTCCCCTCCCGTGTAAAAAAGTTTAGATCTGACCAGATCTTTTTGGTTCTCAATAGATATGATTCAATCTAATTAGATCCTGTACCAGATCACATCAAATATGATCAGATATGGCATATGTGATAATACCTTATGGCAAGATCTGATAAGATCTAGTGCCAAATTTGTTCAAATCTAAAGTGATCTGGACAAATGCGCAAGATATGCCTAGATCTGATCAGATCTAATTAGATCTCAAATTTGTCCCCAATTTTGAGATCTGATTAGATCTGGTAAGATCTACGAAGATGTGGCCAGATATGCCTAGATCTGGTCAGATCTAATTAGATCTCAAATTTGTCCCCAATTTTGAGATCTAATTAGATCTGGTAAGATGTGCTGAGATCTGGCCAGATCTGATCTTTTTTACACGGGCTTACCTGAATTGTACTTTTGGCCAAAAAACGGCGATGCTGGCCCACAGTGATGTGGAGGCAGACAGACGTGTTTTTGTATTTTTTGGCGGGTGCCAAAAAATAATAGGGAGCAATTACATTTTGCAATAACTTCCTCATATCGTGTGAAAAAATAACAATTTTTTATTATCTTAGACCTATGACCCTAATCTTCAAATAATCATAATTTGATTTTAATAAATGCTTAAAAAGTGTGAAAAATATTAATTTTATGTTAGTGGTTAGCTCTGGGGCACATTCACCACATGGCTGCTGGAGCTGCAAATAGTTGGTGCATCCCTGTCTCAAATGCTCTAGTAGTGAATTAAGAAAACCGTATTCTTTTTTAAATTTATAGCAATATCTTAGATTTTTACAATTTTATTATAGTTTTAAATTATTTTTTTTTTAATATAGTGGACATTTACTGATTAAAAAGAATCACATATCTTAAAGAGCTTACTGAAAATTATTTATTTTAATTATTAAAATATTGGATTTGCTATATTTACCGAATGCCTTTTGCCGAATGTCCCCAAGTTTGGGGCAGTTGCGCCGATTTGAGTTACTTTTAAAATTATTAAGACAATAATATATTATATGCAAATAATTGCAATAAATATAGTAAAAATTAAAGCTAAGATATGTAGATCTTCAATTTAAAAGTAATTTTTTAAAAAGATTTGTTGGGTAAAAATCGCAGTGCTTTGAAAAAAAAGTAGCAGTATATTAGTTAAAAATGTCTTCATACTATTCGCTAGCCCTAGAAAGAGTTTGAGGCCATTCCTCAAACTAACCAAATGACTCCAGACTAAACTCTGGATCGAAAAAAGTCCCCGTAGCATGCTCTGTGCATACATGTATTTATACATATATTTTTTCAATATGCAAAAACGTGACTTACAGACTAATTGGGTAACCGACTTATCTTCGCCCAGCAAGGAACTTAACATTTGGTTTGTAGGTTTGCTTTCACTTGTGAACATCGGATAAATTTAATGTAAATAAAACAAGACTATGACTGCATTAACTTCCGAGCCCTCGCGATGAGTTATCACTTTGTTTTAAAATATAAAGGTTTTTTGTTACATATTTGTGGTTGTTTAGAAAGAAAAGGTAAAAATTATAAAATTTAATGTGGTTTGATTGAAAGCCTTGTGATGTTTTGTCAAATAAATGATTAACCCAATTTATACCTATATTGCTTAAAAGAAACACCAACATTTAAGGCGCAGTAATTATAGTAAGAAGACCCATGAGAAAAAAGTGATATGCTGGACAAATGCGAGACTTCAATCGGTTACTGTAAAAATACAGTGAGTGTAATTCTATATACAATTCGAGAAAATGTTAATATATACACATTTTCTGGCGGAAATTGTAATAAAGTTTGATTACTCATGCAATTGTTAAGTTCGCGTAAAAGCTCATTACAAATTCTATAAAACAAAAAATAACAACAATAAAGAAAAATGTTATATAAACAAACTCTCTAACATAAGCAAACTTCATGAATACTGAAGAATACAAATACAATTTACTTAACTATTCTCAACATTTACTATGCTACTACACCCATACATACATATATACACAATCACACACACTAACACATCCGTAAGTATAATTTGAATGAATTCTTAGATGCGGGGTGGTAGTATGAAGTTGTTACACTGATATTATATAACTACTGTATGTGGTTGTATTTAGTTTAAACTGCATTAGTTTTGGCAAGCAAGTTTATTGTGATGGGTTTTGGTATAAATTCATAGTTGTTGTTATGGTTAGTAGATACACTACTTAATATATGGTACAGATATTGAAGTTGACGTTAGTATAACATCGAAATTTTATTAACGTGTCCAACTATTGTCTTTTAAACGATAAGGTGATGGTTATCATAATATGTCGAAATTTATTTTTAAGGGTTTACTCCGTCTAGATTTTTTTTATATTGAAATTTTTCTTTCATATTTCAATATTTTTAACTGTTTTCTATATACTGTAAAAATTCTGATGAAAAATTCGTTGAAATTAAACAATTACTTTAATAATATTTTTTATATACGGAGTTTGACATTAAACTCATAACATACCAGGTTTACACTGTTTACGAGTAGAATACGAGTTTATTTGAAAACCCCTAATAAATACCAATCGCAGCACTTTTGCATAAGTCAGTCCAAATTCATTCACTTACTAATACTATTAATTGAAAATTTTTCTTAGTGCATTCAGAAAGGAATTCAGTAAAAATTTTTTTTTTACAAATTTTATACTGGGTTTTAGCAGAATTTATAATTTTTTCAAATTTATTATACGGACTTTTTGTAGTTTTAGCTTTGGTTTTGTTTCTTGAATAAAATTAATAAATTTATAAGACAAATATCGCAAAAACTTACAATCAATTTTTCTAGAATTTTCAGTGCATAAAGTACACAACTAAGGATAATTTTGACACTTGCAATATTAAAAGTTTTTTTTTAGTTCTTTTTTGTTTTTTGTTGTAAAATTCACTGGCTTTTTCTTCAAAGAACTTATTTACATCTTAAATATTTTTGTTTTTTTTGCTCTCCCATATTAGTCTCAAAACATTGTTTGCCAGTACTAGAATTTTAGCGCAGCCGGTAGCTGACCAGCTGTTATCACTCATTTATGTGTTTAGCCACCAATTGTTATATGTCTCGTTAGCTCAGTGGCTAGAGCAATCGTATGACAATCTGACGGACACGGCAGGACCAAAAAAAATACATATGAACTTTTTTAAATTTTATATTGGAAAATATATTTCCAGACCATATATTTATTGGTTTTTCCAGCGTTTTGCCAACGTTCAAAAATTTTGTTCTTCCAGTGCTTTTTTGGCGTTTTTTGAACAGCCGGTCCTTTTGTCTAATGATGTTATCATTTTGGGAATAGGAAAGTACTTTTTGCAAGTACTTGTACCACTTGTGAAAGGGCTTTGCCATCGCTTTCCCGTTAGTATTTTTCTAACTGGCAGTGTTATCTTTAAATTGGTGAGGTAATCCCTTTTATAAAAAGTGTTGTCTATGAAAATCAAGTTACCTACATATTATATGTTCCACAAAAATGTCCCTCGTAGTGTTTTACATAAGTTCGCTGAACATATCCTATACCTGAAATGGAAGATTCACATGGTTTCCTATGCCGATTCACAATAAACTTTTTCAAAAGAGAGGAAATTTTAATCCCCCAAAAACTTTAGAACCAGACGAAAACTTTTAAAACGCCGATACACTTATCTTTTTCTTTGGTCCCTCTGCCAGAATTAGTTGTCATCAGAACCTTTTTTTTTTGGTACATTGTAATTTATTTTCCAACACATAATAATTTTAAATTTATGGCCACCATATTAGATTCGCCATGTTGAAATTTTATAATTTGATTTCAGATTCGTAATCTGCTACACAAAAAGTTCCCTTGGTGGAAATTTGAAGTAAATCAGGCGACATAAGAAATTTAATGAAAAAATTGTTTGTCGCCATATTGGATCCGCCATTTTGAATTTCAAAATTTTAATTCCAAATTTTTAATCAGCGGATTCTAGACCTATATAATTGATTATTTTAAGTCCAATATAATAAAAACTAAAAATTAATGGCCGCCATCTTGGATCCGCCATTTTGAATATTATATTTTTTTCCGATTCGTGATCAGGAACACCAGACCCCCTTTATGATATCTTTTAGTTTCATATACTCAATATTCTAGTTTTGGCCAAAATTCGAAGATGCTGGCCCACTGTGCAGTGTTGAAAAAAAAAATAAGTCTAAAAATAGATTTCAAAAAAATTTACAAAAAATCTGGAACAAAACTTTATATATGAAATAATGATAAAAATAAGTAATTTTTAGTAACCCGTGTAAAAAACTTTTGATCTGACCAGATCTTTTTGGTTCTCAATAGATATGATTTAATCTAATTAGATCCTGTACCAGATCACATCAAATATGATCAGATATGGAATATGTGATAATACCTTATGGCAAGATCTGATAAGATCTAGTGCCAAATTTGTTCAAATCTAAAGTGATCTGGACAAATGCGCATGATATGCCTAGATCTGATCAGATCTAATTAGATCTCAAATTTGTCCCCAATTTTGAGATCTAATTAGATCTGGTAAGATGTGCTGAGATCTGGCCAGATCTGATCTTTTCTACACGGGAATGCACTATGTGTTATTTTGAAATAATTGAAAAAGTAACTAGTTCTTAGTAACCATGGAAGGTAACTGAAACTATGCGGTTATCGGTAAGGGTAACGCTATTTTAGATTATTTCGGTAACGGTATTTTAAGGATAACGATTTTTTGATTATTTCGGTAACGGTATTTTAAGGTTAACGGTATTTCAGTTATTTCGGTAACGGTATTTTAGGGATAACAGTAGTCAATTATTTCGGTGCATCCCGCAATTTTTTTTACAAAAAAACAAACGAGATTAAAAATAGAACCAATTTATCAACTTAATGCACGAAAAAAACTCAATAACCACGTGCAATTACCAAAAGCATAAAATTAAAAATGACGGTAACGGTATTTTACGGGTAACGACATTTCATTTACATATTTCGGTAACGATATTTTAAGGGTATCGATATTTTAATTATTTCGGTATCGGTGTTTTAAGGATAACGGTATTGCAATTATTTTGGTACCGGTATTTTAAAGATATCGGTATTTCGGTTATTTCGGTAACGGTATTTTAGGGGTAACAGTAGTCAGTTGAAAGGGTTTTGAATCGATAACGGTATTTTAGCGGTATTGCCTGCCAACCCTGTTAGTAACTCATTACACTGTGAGACAAATGGTAGGGGTCAGTGATCGGGAAGGGTTCAAACTACCGGGGAAAGTTATGTCGGTAAAAAAGAAGTTATACGTGTCCCGGCGTTTCGCTCGGTCACCGCTAGGAATCGAGATATATCGATTTGACCTTTGTTGGTCTTTTTTTTTTGACATAACTCGAAACCCACTAGTCCGATTTTGCTCAAACAATTTTAAAAAAATTAAAAATTAGAATTCCTTTAATCTGTTGATATAACGTTTTTCTATACTCAACAGTTTTGCCGGTAAAAATAAATGTATGAAGAAAAAAATATTTTTTGCCTAAAATATTAAAAAAAAGTAATAAACAAAAGGTTATTGATTTTTATGGTAGCGGTAACAAACATTTATTTTTACCGGCAAAACTGTTGAGTATATAGAAAAACGTTATATGAACAGATTAAAGGAATTATAATTTTTAATTTTTTTAAAATTGTTTGAGCAAAATCGGACTAGTGGTTCTCGAGTTATGTCAAAAAAAAAGATATATCTCGATTCCTAGGGGTGACCCAGCGAAACGCCGGGACACGTATAGCTTGTTTTTGACCGATATAACATTTCCCGTTGGTTTCATCCCATCCCGATTTTGACTATCGCATAGTGTTATTATAGGTTTTAAAATAATACAGAAATTAAGTCGTATTCATTAGTGATGGTCCACAAAATAATGATCTGTCATTACCGTTTCTACACTAGGATATTGTGCTGGCGGTAAAGTTGACTGAATATTCTGAAATGTTCTCGGATATTTTAACAAAACTCTCAGTTCGATTTTGTTACCCTTTTCATACAATGGATCGTATTTCAGTCAAATTTATTTTTTTTGGGCTTCCAGTTTGGGACGAATATGTAAATTTGAAAACTTTTATACTTATCAAATATGTATTTCACAATATTGTGGCTTCTTTCCATCATTAAAAAAATTCCACGCAATATTTTTCATCCTTTATGATATTTTAACACAACTTCACAAACATCTAGGGAGGTTTGTTTACCCATATTCAAAATAAAGTTCGTTACTCAGAAATCTTCCAAATTTGAAGTGATCATGGAGAATCCGGTCAAATAATAATTATTATAAATAGTTAGTATTATCTAGAATATGATTAAAAAACTAATTACTAAAAATTGTGGTAACTTTTTGACTATTAAAATTATTTATTATAACTGATGTACAATTTGTACAGTTTCTTTTGACGCTAAGCATATGAAGACTATTTTGTTTTTGCTTTATGATTTTCGTTATTGTAATAGTGTTCTTGTTCCAGAAATACTAACAAAGAAATTACAGCAACGTTTTGAAAAGTTTTATTTATTTCTCAACATATTCTCCTTTTAGTTTGATACTCTTTTCCCAGCGATATGAAATAGAGGAGAAAATATATAATTAAGAAAATATAAAATGTAAAATAAAGTAGAATTGCAAAAGAGTGAAATGAAACATAATAAAGCAACGTGTAAAGTTTCTTTTAAATCTCACAGTTATGTCGAATTTTGACAAAAGCACTTATGTCAACTTGTGAACAATTTTCGAGATGTTTATAGTGAATAGCACTTTTTAATACGTATATTTTTTATTTGATGCTCACATTAATACAGCTTATGCACTAAAATATAAGAGACCCCCTTAAATCAACGTTTTTTTTTAATTTTATTAATTTTTATTTAGTAGGTTTGAGGTTAAGAAGAAGAATAAACCTTTTCTTCAAAAGTTATAAACACATTAAATTTGCAAATCAGATCCAGTTTCTGCCTTTTTATATGGACAGGCGTCATCAGTGATTTGCCATTAAATTGTATTATTGTTTATATTTTTATTGTCAGATTGTCTCTATATGAATACTTTCAGAAGTGATCAAACGGACATATACAAACATTCTACTTTAGATTTTTTTGTTTATCTTCTTATTTCCTCCGTGGCACCTTTTCGCAAATGTTGCCACACTAACGTATGGTTTTTACGTACAAGTGCAGGCAATTTGTGTATATTGGAGACGGGCTGCCAACAGGGCATTTTTATTTTTTATAGTAAAGTGTTGTTTTTTCAAACGCTTCGTCTATACCAAATACAATTAATATTGTAATTAATATGAATTTTTTATTAATTCTAATTTAGTATTATTAATTAATTTTTGTTCGACCAAATAACTTATTTGATTTGTAGGATTAGGCGCTTTTTTCAACAGTTTTTCGCCTGCAAAAAAATATATTTTAAAGACAAGCTAATAAAATTTAACATTTTTGTTCAAACAGTTGGACAAAATGGCAATGTGTTTTGTAGCTATTCAAAAATTTGTATTTGTATTTGAAATAAGTGCCATTGTCAAAAGTACACAGATGTATTTTTCTACTTTATAAATCTGCACAGCATTTGAATTTGTATGTCTTAAGAAAGTACATCGAATGTAGCACGTCTGTATACATAGTTTGTGGTTATGTTTACATTAGGCAAAAGAGGTTTAGTTTTCTTCTCTGCATACATTTTAAGTATACCCTATATCACTATTTAGAATTAATTTATGCTGATGTTTGTAAGGACTAAAAATTAAGGACACAGACCCAACTTATAGACACCTACAAAGTCAGTTGCTAGGTCGTACGTCTGTCCAAATCAAACTACATGGTAAAATTCTGAAGATAATTGGACCAAATTTTGTATATAAGTTTTTGTTGTACCAGGGACAAACCCCTGAGGCCATGGAAAGATAGTATCTGAATTTAAGGAGTGAGATCAAAAAAAAGTTAACATACATAAAGTTAAATAAAAAACGAGTAAAAAGGTTAAAGTCGGGCATGCCGACTATACAATACCCTACACCAGTCTGGTGTATTGTTTGGATCCGAAATTCGAATGGGTTAAAATGGGGCTTATGTCAAAATTTTATATAATGTGAGTCAGCGCACCAAATTTCATTAAAATATCTTAATATTTGCGACCTGCAGTTTGTAACCAAGCCAATTTTGGGGGGACCCTTATATGGGCGCTAGTTCTAAACATGGACCGATGTTCACCAAAATCAATAGGCTTCGTCCTTGGGCCAACATAGGTCTATGTACCAAATTTCATCAAAATATCTTAATATTTGCGACCTGCAGCGTATAAACAATATATGGGCACTAGTTCTAAACATGGACCGATGTTCACCAAAATCAATAGGCTTCGTCCTTGGGCCAACATAGGTCTATGTAAAAAATTTCATCAAAATATCTTAATATTTGCGACCTGTAGCGTATAAACAGTATAATTTTGGTAGGACCCTTATATGGGCACTAGGTCTAAACATAGACCGATGTTCACCAAAAACAACAGGCTGCGTTATTGGGCCAATATAGGTCTGTGTACCAAATTTCATCAAAATATCTTAATATTTACGACCTGCAGCGTATATACATTATAATTTTGGTAGGACCCTTATATGGGCACTAGGTCTAAACATGGAGCGATGTTCACCAAAATCAATAGGCTGCGTCCTTGGGCCAACATAGGTCTGCGTACCAAATTTTATCAAAATATCTTAATATTTGCGACCTGTAGAGTGCGCACAAGATTGCATGGACAGACAGACAGACGGACGGACGGACGGACAGACGGACATCGTTAAATCGAAATAAAAAAAAAATTCTGAACCGATCGGTATACTATAAGGTGGGTCTACGACCAATATTTTTTGGTGTTACAAACATCAGCACAAACTTATAATACCCTGACCACATAGTGGTGTAGGGTATAAAAACCGCATGGAATTCTAACCACTACGAACAAAGTTATCCACTTTTTCCGGAAACCCTCCCATTAAGGCTTTTATGGTAGTTTCTGTCACCTTTTTAGAGCAGGTGGTTCATCTACGTTTGAAATCTTGCATGTCCTGGGAGGCCTTTTTTGTGCCCTTTAATTCTCTTTTAACAAGAGCTCAATATCTCTCCACTGGCTGGCCTGAGCTCCGGGCAGTTTGGTGGATTTGCCTCTCTTGGTACAAAAACCACATTATTATCATTATACCACTCCAGCGCTTTCTTGCTGTAGTGACAAGATGCTAAATCGGGCCAAAAGTAAGTGGATACATTGTGCTGACTCAAAAATGGAAGAAGTCTCTTCTGCAAACACTCCTTGATATAAATTTCGCTGTTTATAGAGCCAGATGTCACAAATAACTGGCTTCTTTGGCCTCAGCTACATATGGCTTGCCATACTATAAATTTTTTAGGGAATTTCGTTTGCTTTTTCGACCTAAATATTTCCGCAACATTTCCTCGAACATCGGAAACATAAAATTCTTGACCAGGGAGCTGCAAAAAATCAGCCAGGACATAAGTTTCGTCGTCCATTACACAACAGTTGTATTTTTGTATAAAATTTTATTTCCATTTTCGAGGTCTGGTTTTGGCCTCCAAATTTTTAAAAGCGTTTTTATCGGGAACTTTTTGAACTTTGTAGGACTTAAGTCCTGCTTTACGTTTCACTTTACGTACAAAAAAGTCCGAGCATTGGGCTAACCGAGCTGTTTTTCTGCCAGATGTGTTAGGAGCTCTCTTAAGGATGCTTTTAACTTTATATGCCTTACCAATTATACGATAACCAGTCTTTGTTCCTGTTCCCGGCTTCCTTTCAATTGTTAGGTGTTCCAGATACCTTTTTACCACTTTTGAAAATGTTTGGCGGCATACATTAGTTTCTTTGGCAAATTTTTTGTATGTCCATGTTTGGTTTTGTTGAAAATATTTAATTATTTTTGAATGCACTTTTCTTTCATCGTGGATTCTGTAAAAAATTGCTAATTAAATCTCATGATGTAAATCATTTTATTAACTGACATATTTTTAAAATGTAAATTGCCAAAAAAAAAAAAAAAATATGAGAAGATTTAAACGAAAGTTAAGGCAAAAATGTGTGTTAACATTTTTATGATCTCACTCCTTAAATGTACTTAGCGTAAATAGCATTAGACAACCAAAGGAATTTTAAGCGATTTATTTCACGGGAGCTATATAATTTTATTTTTATATCCAATATAGCTCTTATCGGATAAAAATCTTGGATCCAATATTTGCTCAGTTCCTCTCGGTTGTCTTTCTACAGCGTTTTGTAAACCAGTATATTTACGCAATATATAAATTCGGAAAATATCTGACACAAATATGCATCATATAGTGGGAAATCCTTGTCCGTTGCGATATCAAAGAATAAGGTATTTTAACTTTTGAAACCCGTTTTTGTACGCCGTATATTATTGGGTATAATTACCTTGTGCTTATGTGTGTTACTGCCACAAATAGTTAACTCAGACCCAATTTTTTATTACACTTTGTATATATTTCACTATATTTAATGGACAGTTAATTAAAATTCTGATTCTAAAATTTGATTCACTTCCCGAGACATGACGTGAATCGTACTGTAGTGCAGGGTTTTATATGGTCGGTATGTCTGACTTTAATTTTTTTATTTGTTTTTTTTTTGTTCGTGGAAAAAGTTTTCATTTTTTTGGTAGCTGCTTCATACCGAATTTACAAATGTTCATCAATTTTAATTAATTATTTTATATGGAGGATTGTTTATACAAATTAACATATAATATGTACCTACTATGTAGATATAAATAATTTTAAAATTTAATTTAATTCACAGTTAAAATAAAGTAAAATAAATTATAAAGAATTAATGGTATTTCAATCCATTTAAAATACTTTAATAATTGATATGTTTTTCGTTTAAACATTTCATGTTGATAAAATAAAAAATCCATCAATTTGCACAAAATAAAAAGGACACATATACACTTATAGAAAAAAGTTAGTACAAAAGTGTGTTAAACCCGTTATCATTTAATTGAATAAATAATTTTGTTATTTTATCTTAAAATTTAGCATTGAGCTAATGTACTTCGTAACTCCAATTTAGCGTAACATTAGTATTTTATTAGTACTTAAACTAATTTTGCATGATAATTTTTAGTAATTTGTTTTTTTTTTTTTAAATCATAAAAATTATCCACTTAATATAAATCACAGTTATTTCCAAATGACTGCACTTTTGTTTCCCCGCTATCAATATCATATTTTTGTTTCTATAATCTTAAAATAGCGTATATCGCGGAAACTAAGCGGGACAGATCAAAACCGACAAACATTCGCTGCTTCGTAAAAATAAATTATTCCTTATTGCGAATACTCCAATAAAAAATATGGGACTCTGTCGGTTCAGAAGCGGAGTGTGCAAAAACCCAGGTTTTAAGCAAAATTTTAGCAGAAATCCTTAGTTAAATAAAAAATCAAATTGTTTAAGTTTGCTCAAATTTCGTATCCAAATTAACTAAAATTCTCTAAGTATTTCGCAGTGTGCTAAAATTTGGCTTATCTAAATTTGCTAGGCCATGATTCTCAACTTCATTGAAGATTCCAGTTATCTTACCAGAAATTTCAACAACTTGTGCTGGATTTTTGTAACGAGTGTAAAAAATTGTATTTTAATGTGCTATTAAAAATTTATAATAAATTGAGGTTGTTTAGTTAAAAAAAAAAAAAATTATAATAAAAGTAAATTAATGATCAAGTATGACAAAGTAGAAAAAAATGTATTGTATTAAAAACATTTTACAGTCAATCGTCGATATTACGAATAAATAATTCCACTTCGTGGAAAACCAGTTAAATTACGTTCGAGCGAGCTATAATACTTGTGAATTTTTCTTTACAATTGAAATTTCATTATCAGTATTTGACACCAATATAATTGAAAACGAGTAAAAAGGTTAAAGTCGGGCATGCCGACTATACAATACCCTACACCAGTCTGGTGTATTGTTTGGATCCGAAATTCGAATGGGTTAAAATGGGGCTTGTGTCAAAATTTTATATAATGTGAGTCAGCGCACCAAATTTCATTAAAATATCTTAATATTTGCGACCTGCAGTTTGTAACCAAGCAAATTTTGGGGGGACCCTTATATGGGCACTAGTTCTAAACATGGACCGATGTTCACCAAAATCAATAGGCTTCGTCCTTGGGCCAACATAGGTCTATGTACCAAGTTTCATAAAAATATCTTAATATTTGCGACCTGCAGCGTATAAACAATTTAATTTTGGTGGGCCAAAATCAATAGGATGCGTTATTGGGCCAATATAGGTCAGTGTACCAAATTTCATCAAAATATCTTAATATTTACGACCTGCAGCGTATAAACAATATAATTTTGGTAGGACCCTTATATGGGCACTAGGTCTAAACATGGACCGATGTTCACCAAAATCAATAGGCTGCGTTATTGGGCCAATATAGGTGTGCGTACCAAATTTCATCAAAATATCTTAATATTTACGACCTGCAGCGTATAAACAGTATAATTTTGGTAGGACCCTTATATGGGCACTAGGACTTGTTCGTCCCTGGGCCAACATAGGTCTGCGTACCAAATTTCATCAAAATATCTTAATATTTGCGACCTGTAGAGTGCGCACAAGATTGCATGGACAGACAGACAGACGGACGGACAGACGGACATCGTTAAATCGAAATAAAAAAAAATTCTGAACCGATCGGTATACTATAAGGTGGATCTACGACCAATATTTTTTGGTGTTACAAACATCAGGACAAACTTATAATACGCTGGCCACATAGTGGTGTAGGGTATAATGACCACATAGTGGTGTAGGGTATAAAAATTGCATTACCATTTTGTGGTATTGAAATATTTGGATTACAAAATAATTTGCTAAGGATTATGAAATAATACTAGTGCATATAAAAGCGAGTAAAAAGGTTAAAGTCGGGCATGCCGACTATACAATACCCTACACCAGTCTGGTGTATTGGGGTATATACAGTATAATTTTGGTAGGACCCTTATATGGGCACTAGGTCTAAACATGGACCGATGTTCACCAAAATCAATAGGCTGGGTTATTGGGCTAACATAGGTCTGTGTACCAAATTTCGTCAAAATATCTTAATATGTACGACCTGCAGCGTATAAACAATATAATTTTGGTAGGACCCTTATATGGGCACTAGGTCTAAACATGGATCGATGTTCACCAAAATCAAACTTGTTCGTCCTTGGGCCAACGTAGGTCTGCGTACCAAATTTCATCAAAATATCTTAATATTTGCGACCTGTAGATTGCGCACAAGATTGCATGGACAGACAGACAGACGGACGGACAGACGGACATCGTTAAATCGAAATAAAAAAAAATTCTGAACCGATCGGTGTTTTTTGGTGTTACAAACATCAGCACAAACTTATAATACCCTGACCACATAGTGGTGTAGGGTATAATAATTGCAATTGATTAAAAAGGTATTTATTTACACAGAAAAACTCAAATCTAGTTTTAATTAAAATATTTGTATATACAATTAAAAATCAAATTTTAAATTCGATATATCAATTACATTTTTTTTGTAAAAATTCAATTGAACATTTTCGTTAGTTTTGGCATTTTAGCACATTTAATTACTTTAATGCAATTAATCTATATATATTTTTGTTTTATAAAGAGAAGCAACATTCAGGAAATTCTTCCTATAAATTAGCGTGTTGCTTCCTTTGGAAAGGCGATAGAGAAGAAGTGAAAGGTGGTGAAAGATGAAGGGCGTCAAATGTGGCAACACTATAATTGCGCGAGATGTTGAATTTTAGAATAGTTGTTGCGCGCCATCTGACGGTGAGTTGGCGAACTTTGTTGACGCTTTTTTTAGTTCAAAGCCCTGTTATATTATTTGACTTCGGTGGGTTTAAGTGCTATGGGAACACCGAAGGAGGACGCTGCGATAGAAAAAACTCATACATATTATAATTTTTCATAAATTGATGTTGCCTTGGTTGGGGATCGAACCCGCAATCTCACGTATAACAGTCCTACGCGCAAACCATTACACCACAGCGCCCGATAAAAAAAAATTAAAAAAAACTAATATGCAAGTGCTTCTGCAAATTTAAATGTTACTGATACTTTAGAAAAAAATAATATTTTCTATTGTCATAATGTCACTAAATTGCTAGATCTGCCAAAACAACAGAGTAGTATATTGAAAGATGACAGAGCAAATTGTGGTACATTTTTTGTTGTTGTTTTTGTTTCTGTTTTTACTTTGATATTTTTAATGTTCTATAAGGGTCCTAGACGATAACAAGAAATTCCCATTTAGTTTGTAATTTAACTTAATTTAAGGGTGAGTTACCCAACCGTAAACGTAACTGTAACGAATCAGCTATTTCGAAACCACAAGAAGAAGTGTATACAAATGGTTACTAACGCGTAAATGTAAACGTACTTGCCAGATCATTCTGTTGAAATCAGAATTTTCTATCCGTCATCGAAACAGTTAAATGATTTTAGTCGGGAAAAATATAAAATGAATAAAGAAAATAGATGCAAACTACAAATAAGAAATAAAAATTAACAAATAAATGGAAAAATTTAGAATAAAAAATAAAACCACATGAAAAAGATGTTAAATAGTAATGTCGTTTACGGTATTCTATAAGTGTAGCTACGGCACGGTACAGTTACATCACTTTACGGTCTCATAATCCGCCCTTTAGAAATTCTAAAAACGTCGTCCCCTGGCGATTTTCTTAGGCAAGAATGAAATGCGGATAGGTACATGCTTTCAACAAATTATTTCTCGCAATTTGTTAAATAAGTTTTGGGATTTTCGCGCATTTTATTTATTTAATAAAATTTTACAATTAAAATTTTAATCACATCAATTCAAAATTTAATCAAAATCATCAAAATTTTCAATTAAAGTTTTTATAGATAGTTTTAGATATTTTATAGATAGTTTTATTTCTCGCATTGAGCCCAAATTTTAAACTTTGATGTCTTCAGATACTTATTTCATGACGAATAACTTATGGGTCGTTTATATACCTTTTTAAACAGGGGCCAAAAAGTGCCTTTAATTGAAGAGCTAGAGGGGTAAAATGTTCCGCATAAATATTTGTCATGAAATTCTACAATTTGTAAGCCTCTAAAGACATTAAATTTGCAAATTTAAGTTCAATGTCAGAAATAAGTCAAAACTTAAAATATATTTAATTTTTAATTTCGTACATATTCAGAATTGCCGCTCAAATGTTCCACAAACCTGGATTTTAGGAGGAAACCATGTGAATCTTCCATTCTAGGTAAAGAATGTGTTCAGCGAACTTATGTAGAACACTATGAGGAACATTTCTGTGGAACATTTTAACCCTCTAACTCTTTAACTGACGGGTCGTTCTTGTCCCTTTAGATATAGGATTAGTGTTGTTAACTTTATTTTAAAATCGTTAAAAACAAAGAAAAATTTGGTTATGTTTAACGTACTGCGATTTTAAGTCTGGTGACTATTTGTAGATAGAGATAATGCAAGACTTAAGGAAATTTTATACGATTTCCAAAAATATGTAGTTTATACAGAACCGATCAGTACTTTCTAAATTTTATTATGTAATTTAATAAAATAAGTGGCAATATAAAAACAAAAAACATGCTAAATTCTGTACAATATTCTGAACCATCCTCTTTGCCTTTTGATGTGAGTTTGGCCACTATTTTGATATTAAAAAATTAAGGCAACGAGAATAAAATTAGATAAAACTTGAATCGTTTCTATTATATTATCCACCACTGTATGTAATAAATCTATAACTATGAATCACTTTTTGCCCTTCGTATCATGGAATGGACCAAATATTAAAAAAAAACTTATTTTGCTTTTAATGTACGCTAAATTTCTTATAATATGATGAAGAGTATACGTATTGAAAGATCTCCAAAATTAAATGAGAGACATTCAAAGTTTAGATTTGAGACAAAATTTTGATGTTTACCGTTTAAAATACCACTAACGGTCATGAGAGGGTTAAAAGTTTATATAAAAAAAATATTTGCCTTTTTATTGTGTAAACAACAGCTATGTAACTTAATCACCAGAAGCTTCCAGTTTAAGAGTTATAGATGGATAAATCCATGAACCTTTTTCAGGGTAATTTTGAGGACATAAATATAAACGGCCTGGCCGGTTTACACTGCAGAAACTTAATTTTTGCACCGATCGAAATTTTTACTCTCAACCCATCCTACGGGAAGCTGGAAAAATAACACTTTTGCACATATGGGCACTCTAATGTTCACTGAGAAGCAAAAGCGCAATAGATTTAATATTTTTTTAGATATTTTGCTTTAAATTTTTAACTACGAAAGCAATTTTCAATTAACGAAGAATCATCTTCAAATAACCAAGAATATGAAGAGATTTTTTTAATTTATGACAAATGTAGCACTTTAGCAACCGGTAAAGTTTTGATAATTTTCTTAAGAATTTTTTAATACCAACTCAACGGATTATAAAATGTTTGCTAATTGGACAAATATTGCATTTATCTGGTCAAAAATTGGATATAAACAAAACACGGATATGCAACAAACTATTGAATATTTAAATCTGTTTTTTTTTTGTTTTTTAATTCCGTCACAAATTGTAAATATTTTGAACACTTGAATATCGACAAATTTTGTTAACATGCGATTTCAATTGCAAATGTTTTGACCACCAGTGTATGTATATTGTACATTATGAATTCTATCTAACATTCAACTTTTTTAATTAAATTACATAAAATATAATTTGCTATCGTTGTTACAAATATACCAGTAGAAAGACAGCAGGCAAATAAAAAAATATATCTATTTTATATGTCTATAATAATTTGATATATTAATTATATTTAGTAAACAAAAACCTTGGAAATATTTCAAATTAAACATAAGTATATTCATATGGCATGCCACTTAAAGTATTTAGATTTTCAATACTTACAACCTTTATTCGTTTTTATTATATTTCTTAAGTTCTTAACAACTAGGACGGTAAGAAAATTCAATGTAAATAATTTAATTGGTGTTTAGATTATAAACACCTTCGAAAAGAACTTGGCCACTTCATATTATTATATTTATTTTTTTAAGATAACACTTAATATGCACTAATCACTTTATCTTTGGCGCTGGCTGGAGTGAGAAATGTGAAGCAAGTAGAATAAAAAGGGACTGAAAACGATATTACGAAGTGAAGACAACTAGTCTTAAGTAATAATTTCAACACATACAAATTTACTTACAACTCCACACACAACTAAAGTAAAATTATTATCCTCAGGCATATTTCTTTATTATTCACCCTCCCTGTTTTATTTTTTTCCTTTTTTTTTTCTTGCAATGCTTCAAAGGTAGATTCCAAAAATATAAACGAATAAAGTATAAGATATTGTCTATTGCTACTGCTGTTAGTATTATTATTATTATTATTTTTATTCAGTTGTCTATTAGTAAACATAATAAATAAATACAATTTACGGTAATTTATGTGTTCATTTCTCTGCTGCAGTTACCTTCAAATTTAATTTCATTTACTGGATGAAATATAAAAGAAACCAAACGAGCGAAAGAACAAAAAAACAAAATGGAAAAATGTTTATTATTTCTTAACATTCTTTGTTCCTTAGAAATAAGAAAAAATACTGCTTAAGGATTACAAGCAGCTCATGAAGAGATTACAAGTATTTCAAATATAAAAAGTTATAATATTTCATGAATTTTCACCATATCTATTGTAGTTATAGTGATGGTTCGAAAATAAGTTGTATGAAAAAAGGAAGATTTTTGTAGGTTTTATAATTAAGAACTTTTTAGATCTTTGGAAAAAATTCTAATGTTCAGTAACACTACACAGAGAGAATTTTGCTACACCAGTTTTAATGAGAATTTTCAGTAAACCAATAAAGATTTCTTCACAAAGTAAATGAAAAATTACTAAAAGTTTATGAGAAAGCTTCATATATTTTATGAATATAGTTCTAATGAAACTTCTTCATTCAGTGTATACATAACCTTCGCTATATAGGAGAAAAAATTACAACTTGTGACCCGTACCCTGCCACCCAGAAAAAACGTCGCATTAGATCTGAAATTTGAAATACGATTTACAAGGGGGAAACATAATTTTTGGATTTTTTTTTTTGAAATACTGACTTAAACAACCGTATTTCTAAAAAATGTCCACATAATCGTAACCTAGACTGATTTATTTTTCCAACACACCCCACGTTGAGCGCCAAAATCTCTTCACACAAGTCTCCTCCAATCACGCTAACATTAGCGCCACTATCCAGCAGAGCGAAACGGGAGTTAAACAAATATACGGTCAATTATCATTATCCTTGCTTACTATTGACGAAATAACGAACTTTCCAAAATATCTTCTTCTTTTTTGGTAATACTCGCGAATTCTTCTCGACGATCGATTGGGTTTTTGATAATTTTCCTTTTTATTGAAAACTCTAGCTCTAGCACGGTTATATTCCTCCAATCGAACATGATACGGCCTTTCTAAAGGATGTATTTTTGTTCAATCAAGTTCTCTTGTTCTAACAGATGAACTTGTCAAATCAGATTGTTTACCCGAGTAAAAAAAATTGACTATATTGGAGTTCTTTAAAATTTTGTTCAACAAAATATAAAAACAGTGGTGGTGACGGCGTTTTAAATTTGAAAAATTTAGAGAAAAGTGTGTGATTTTGGCCAATAATTTACGATATATATTAGTATTAATTTTTATTTTTTAGCTATCTGTAACAAAATCAAGTCCACTTTTTGTTTTCTAACTCAGATAAAAGAGAATCGCCCTTACTATCTAAATTTTACAAATATATATTTTAGTTAAAGTCGACTTTAGTTAAAGTGGCAGTATGCCTTGACTTGGTTTATTTTTGGAGTATTCTGATTGGTTAGTTTATTTTAAACCAATCAAAATGTTTGAAAATACAAATATTTTTGTAGAGTTTTCATATACAATATGAACAAAACCGTATGATTAAAAATAAAGCGACTTTAAATTTAAAATACTCTTTTATAGTAAGGGGCATTGTTTTTAGAAAATTTTGTAAAACTCCAACAACCTTAACCCTATCTTTACCAAGGTCAGAGTGAAATTTTCAAAAATTTTCGGTTTTTCTGAAGGTATGTCAAAATATTTTTTTGTTTCTTGCCTAAATTGGTGAAAGTTGTTCAGATAATAGCAAATTTTGAACACAGTAACAAACGATGTAAAACTAGGCCTTATAGGCACACAGGGTCAAAATAATCCCAAATTTTTAAAATGTAAAAAGAGTGACAATTGACATAAAAATGCATATAAAACTTTTAAATCATATTTCAAACTTCAGGTCCGATGCGGCATATGTTCTCGTTACACAATCACCGTAGTCTTGTGCGAGGCGTATTTCTCTAACCAAGCGAACATTTATAAGCTGGCGAGGGGAGGAGGGGGGGGGGGGGCGACGCACAGTGCTTTGTTATTGCAGAAGAATGAAATTCGGTGTGCTAGTTCAGAACATGTAAATTAATAAAAATTCGAAGTTTCATCGAAATCGGTGCAAGGATATGACTACCTCCCTTGCAAAATTTTGAATTTTAGCTACAATTATAAACAGCATAAGGCGAAAATTGGTTACTGCCTGTCAAATTATGTTCCTTAACTCAGTGGTTAATTTTCTTTCATTCGGGGCAAGAACATGACTACCTCCCATATATCCTTTTTCTAAAAAACAATATTTTGGCTACATTTATGATCAGAATGCACTAAAAGCTTAAAATAGTTTGTAAAATAATACTTTTTAGCTCTTTGGAAAATTTCGTTTCATTCGGTGTAAGGACATGACTACCTCCCATATATCCTTTTTCTAAAAAACTATATTTTGGATACATTTATGATCAGAATGCACCAAAAACTTACAATAGTTTTTATAAATTTCATAAAATGTCCTGAAAAGGAATCGCTCCCCACACAAAACCCGAATTATCATTTTTTCAATTTATAAAAGCCGTTTTTGCATTTCTATTAAATTTATGGGCATTTTGGTTCTAGGTTAAAGTGGTATCCAGGTTAAAGATATCCAGAGAAACCAAAATTCCGTATCTGAATAATTTTATAATTTATAAATTATATATTATATAATTTTTTTTAATTTTAAAATTTAATGAACAAGTTAAATAAAAAACTGGTGTTTGCAAAAATTTCTAATTTTGTGAATTTTTAATGGATATGTTACTTTCTATTTCAAAAATGGGTCATTTGCGGCCGCGATTCAGTATGGTTAAAATTTTATATGGGTGATATCAAAAAATGTGATAAAAATCGTGTAACCACCGAATTTCTAATGCATGGATTACATTTGAGTTTTACAAAATTTTTAACAATCTGACCAATTTTTGGTTAAAACATAAAATTTGTGATCAATTTTATAGGCCAAATGTAAACTCCGTAACAAGTAACTCATAAGGTTTTTTAACTTTAATAGCTTATATTTTAATAAGTAATAAAGCTAAACACTAACTGTAAGAATTTTTATGAAGAGGAAAAGTGCCATTTTTAATAAAAATTAATACATTTTACAAACTTTTTCGTATATCTTAGCTATCACGACTTCAACTCTGTAACGATTTTTCGTCATAATTTTTGATAAAAATGCATATACCAGAATTTTGGAGTTATCTATTATTTATATTCCGAAAAGTATAATGTTATTTATACTCAAATGATCGTTGGACTGTAAGTAATCATCCAGTATAACAGACTTGAAGCTTTTCTGCACTATGTAACATTCTCGAGATGAAAAAAGATGTCTTTAATAAGATTTGAAAAAATGTTGTAAACTCCGTTCCAAATTTTTACACCAAACTATTTAACGAGTAAGAAAAACAATGTCATATTTGGATTCACCTTGTAGGCATCATGCGATTTTGTTTCGGAAAAAAAATTCTGACAAAGCGTTTCTGAAAGAAAACGAAAAAAAGTAACCAAATGTAAACTCCGTAAATGTAAACTCCGTAACCACAATTGTTTGCATCAGATTTCATTCAAATAAATGTAGATAAATGTTTAAAATATTTTAAAATAACCATAAACAGAGGTGATTTAACTAATATTTATGCGTCAAAAGACGATTCAACTAATAATTTTGCGTCAAATCAAAAAAAGTTATCAGTTTTATACCCTAAACTGCTAGAGCTAAAAACGATTGATTTTGCATTTCATTGGTTTTGAATCGATATTTCGAGTCATTACTGGCATTAGTTTGACAAATTAAATTTGTTTCACACAATTTAAGAATTTTTTGATCGCGAAATGTTATGTTTTTAATATATTATTTTGTAACTGCACAACCGTTGTTTGGATTTTGAAAAATTTTATATTTTTGAAAAGCATTTAAAAAGAACAAAAATACAAAATTAAAAAAAAAAAAATTTTTTTTCGCGGATTGAATTGTAGTTTTATTCGCGAAACCGCCAATTTGATAAACACAAATTATATATCATTGGAAAGCAAGTTGAAAACCCAAATACGAAAAACTAATAAATTGAAGAAAATTCGTACCCATTTTTTTTTGTTATTACTTTTGCTTGCAGAAATGTAAACTCCGTTACCACAAAAAAAATTAAAATTGTGCAAAAAAAGTTATTGCGACAACTTGCAGAAGAGATTTTTTGCAATTAGGTTTATAATGACTAAACTTACTGATTCCATTAAGAAAAAACCGGAATATTAACACTTTTTGATTCTCACAAATTTGGCCCAAAAATTTATCACATTTTTTGATATAAAAAAAAATTAATTATTCAATTTTGATCCAACTAGATGAAAACTTGGGGGTGTAATGAATGAAAATCGACAAATTGTATTTTAAGGGAAAGCATATAAATCTACATACATACATATATATCCACATAAAATTGAAAAATTGGGATATATAGAAAAAATTAAAAATTTAAAATTTGCGGTTCAAAATTACCCGTTTTTTTATATCAATTTTACATTTCACTACACTTTCTAAAATTTTAGGATTTCCGCAAAAAAGTGTTTTTACTTAAAATTTTTTTTAAATTTCTTGATTTTTTTTATTTGTACACCACATAAAAATGAAGCTTGTGTTTAAATTGTCAAATTTTTTTTTTTTTTTAATATTATTACTTATTATAATTTTTGGTGGTACCTTAAAATTTAGTTCTTTCCAACTTTGTTAAAACACAGGTAAAAGGGTGTGAAAAATGTATAAAATTTTTCAATTTGCGGTTAAAAAAACAATATGTCCTAAAATCATAAATAAAAAATTACCGGTTGTTTTGTTTTACTCTACTAAACTTAAGTAACTTTGGGATTTCCAGTCAAAAAAATTTCTAAAGTTTTCGATGCCACAAAATATTATTCTATAAAAAAGTTCCACTGAAAATAATTTTTGCTTATTGCGAATAACAAGTAAGTAACAAATCCACCCTGTTTCAAAGAATTATATTTAAAAATGAATTTTTGCCAATTTGTGTAGCAGTTAAAATTAGATTTTCGTTTAACTATTTTAGCTCAAAATTTGTTTGACTTTAGCGCCCTCTGTTGTGAACAAAAAGAGGAGATACTGAATTCCTCTTTCATATTTATTTGGGGTATTATGTCACCTCTTCAAAAATGTATAAGTCACTAACGTTCCGCACACATTTTTTTTTCTTTAATTTTGCCTATGGGACAAATCACTGTTCGACGGCCTTAAATTTCAAGTTGAAAAATAAGGTGCATCCTAAGGCACATACACCATAATCGACTTTAAAATGTACTTAATTCGAATTAAAATAAAATCAGTTCTAAAAAGAACATTTAACTACTTTGAATTTGAATATAGGAAGTTTTGATAAATTACCAAACACAAGGCTTCAGGTTTGAATCTCGGTGAGTCTGGTATCAATTCAAAAACTTTGATTTTTCAATAGAAGAAAATTAACTACAAGGTTAACAAAGAGAGAAGAAAAAGCGGATTTTTGGAAATAGGACAATTAGAAAGCCCAAAACATTTTTACCGCGTTTTTAAAGTTTAGGTGATGATTAGGGAATGCAAATTCCCGCACTTTTTGATTTCCCGGGAAAGCGGGAACTTTTTTGTTGAATTCCCGGGATCCCGGGATCCCGCAAGGGAAATAATTACAAAATAATTTATATTTTAAAAATTTTTATAAATAAAATGTTTTCAAGACCTCAAATTTTCATGATCATGAAAAAGCTCAGGTGGTTTTTCTTGGAATTTACATAGTGGGAAAGAATTCATTTTATATTAGAAATTATATAAGTCTAATTATGTATTTTTAAAAAACTTGGACAAATTTGTCGTTAATTCTATATAAAATAAGCGCTATTCAAAATTTTTTATACAAACATTATTTGAGTGGTTTTCTTAAAAATATACAAATTAATCAGTGTATTCGTTTACTCGAAAATCTTACAACACCTGTGGGTTTTTTACTGATTGAATTTTTTCAGTTGTGGTAAAACTAGCAAATTGTAGTAAGTAAACGAACATGCCTAATGTGAAGTTTTACTATTTTCAAAACGTTGGAAATTTTTGCATTAGAAAATTTGAAATATTTAACTTTATTATTTTAAACTGCATTTTTTAAATACCGGGATTCCCGGTCCAAATTCCCGGGAATGCGGGAACTGAAAAATGCTTAATTTTCCGGGAATCCCGGGACGGGAAATCCCGGGATGCATTCCCTAGTGATGATAACACTTTACTGAGCCGTGTTGGAAATGTCGATTACGATTTTCTAAAAATGTGTCTCCATTTATTCACAGAAATGTAATGAAAGTGTCTTAAGCAAGTCAGCAGTAACAGCGCCATTTAGGTGAGGCGTCATGAAGAGTCTTTATTAAATTTCCAATTGTGTATGTTTTAAAGTTTATGAAAACCATAGTTGGGAGTAATTAATTTCTTCATTACCATTAAATTTGCTTGCAATGAAAAAAATTTCATTACCTTCGTTTTCATAATTTTGATTGAATTTTTTCATTTCCACTACATTCAAGTAATAGTAATAAAATCAATTGCAAGGAAATTGACTTCATTACTTTTATACAAATGCAAATATTTTTTTTTGGTTTTTCTATTCCTTAGTTTGAATTCATGGTATTCCGATATCGTTTAAAGCCCAAATAACAAATAAGCTCAAATTTTTTGGTTTGAGCCTGTAAAATGCTCCATAAATGCTACTTAAACAATGAATACCCAGGAAAATTTTTTACAATCGCCCAACAAAAAAGAGATGCTAGATCTGTAGAAAAAGCACTACAATTAATTTTTTTTTTTTTTTAAGAGAAGCAACACTCAGGAAATTCTTCCTATTAATTAACGTGTTGCTTCCTTTGGAAAGGGGATAGAGAAGAAGTGAAGGGTTGTGAAAGATGAAGAGCTTCAAATATGGCAACACTGTAATTGCGAGAGATGTTGAATTTTAGAACAGTTGTTGCGAGCCATCTGATGGTGAGTTGGCGAACTTTGTTGAATCTTTTTAGTTCATAGTCCTGTTATATTATTATACTCCGGTGGGGTTAAGTGTTATGGGAATACCGAAGGAGGACGCTGCGATATGTATTAGGGATAGAAAAATCTCATACATATTATTTTTCATAAATTGATGTTGCCTTGGTTGGGGCTCGAACCCGAAACCTTACGTGTAACAGTCCAACACCATGTACTTTTATTTTTAGCAGAAACACTAATGATTCTAACATTGAGTTCTTATAGGAGACCAGTATTTCATGAGTCTTCTTCTCTTTTTCACAAAAAAAAAAATCTTCGGAAGAAAAATTATATTTATTTTTATTTTACAAAAGCCACCGGGTATCGAACTTGCGACCTCATGTTGCTAGACTAGCACTTTACTGCTGAGCTATTCCTTGACATGAAGAAGACTGTCACCACTTTGTTATTGCGAGATATTGTGCTTTAATCTCTTCAGTAAAAATACTTACACTCAATCAAAAAAGTCTGTAATGGCTACTGAAAATTTTGCTGTTATTACAATAAAATTAGTAGAAAAAATTAGTAGCCGCTATTAATTTTAGTAAAATTTATGTAAACTGCAATTCAAAATCGATTTGCTAAAATCAGTTAAAAAACTTACTAAATATCATAATTTTAGTATAATAAAATTAGTATAAATAATTAGTTGCAGCTACTAAATTTTAGTAAATTGTTTTAAACTATAATTTAAAATCAATCTATTGAAATTAGCAAAAAAGTGTACTAAAAAAAAACTGTAAAATCTAAAAAAAATTAAAATCAAATTTAATAAAAAATACATTTTTTCTTTCGATTGTTACAAGCGTATAATTACTTCATCGTACTTGAAATTTGGAGCCAAAATTGCAAATGGTTCTCCAGTAATTCCCTATTTATGCATTGGAGATACAATAAAATTTTCTTAGTGTTATTTCCAAACTAAGAATATATCAATAGTAACAAATATAAACTAAACAAGAATTATAAAAAATCAAAAAAAAAAGATTTAAATTAGTATATTTTTCTGCTAAATTTGGCATTCGTTTTTGAAAAATTAGTAAAAAGTTTTGCTCAAATCAGCAGCGAGAATTAGTAAAAAATCGGTACTTTTTAATAAGAGAAAAGCAAAAATGAATACTAAATAAAAGTTTTACTAAAAATCAGTATAGAAATAGTAAAGTGCAATTGAAAACTGTTTACAAATTTTTTACTAACTTTTTTATCTAAGTGTAATGAAAATGTAGTGCTAATGATTTGGGCCATCTCTGATGAAAAACAATCGATTTTGAAATGTTTTGTTCAACTTGTGGTAGTAAAAGGTAACAAAAAAACAAATTTTTTAAATTTTTCTAATAAAAAAAAATAATAAAAATTAATATAGTTAATATAGTTAATACCAAAATAAAGAAAATTAAGATATTCAATGTAATACCACTTTTCCATGCTACTACTTATATTATTCCACAACAATAGTAAGCATAGCCCTGCAGTTATTCAATTATCCTTGGTAACAATGTTCTAATTTCAATGTTTAAAACAAAAAAAAAAATGTTATTTAAGTATTGTTCTTTCTCAAACACCCATTCCACCAAATCCCACTCGTTAAAATTTAACATTATTATACTTTTATTTTGCAACAGACACTGCCGATATATATACTTTAAGCTGATTTCAAGGCCGAAATGGTTATAAATGCTCCACTCTATTGTTTGCTCTAGCTTAAGACCTTAGGACGTGCATTACGTTTTAAATGAACTTAAAACTGAAAACAAGTAAGAGCAACAAAAAATGCAAAATGTTATATAAATAGAGAAAAAAAAAATTAATATTAAAACAACCGAAGCGAAGGACTTTCCTTTTCTTCTACGACAAAGACTAACGATTCAAGTATTTTCATCCACTTATACTTCCAGCAGTGTACCAGCAGCACTCTTGTTTCAACCATCGTTAATATTATGTTCACAACATAATAATAAAACTATAAATTAAATTAACTCATAAAAATTCAGTTGGTGTTTATAATACAAACTGAAAATACACAAAAAGCGAAAGAATTAAAAAAAAAAGGAAATAGAATAAAACCATGGAACGTTCATTGAAATCCTCATCATACGTTCTATTGTATGCTAAAAGTAGTTGTTGATTTTTTTGTTTCTTTGTAAAATTTATTTTTTTCAATAAATTCTTATGAGTAATAAGAAATGTGTTGCAAACAATCACCAAACTGCCCTTAAGAGACGTTTATTTTAGTTTGCAATTTCTTATTTATATAAGACAATATTTAAAAAGGAGGTATTGCACTGTGGGCTAGAATTTACAACTCTTTGCCAAAATAGCATTTCATCTAAAGCAAGAAGCCGACTTTGTTTTCAAAATCTCAGCACATTGAGTATTGGTTAACTGAAATATTTTGTTTTTGACAGCGACCGAAAGTAACCGTTATTTCAGAATTTTAAACCAAAAAGCATATATAAGCAAATATCGGAGAACTGATTCAAGTATATCGTATTGATCCTTGTGGTTCTCCAAAAAATGCTTTGCTTTATTTTTTTTTGAGTAAAAATAAAATTTTTTTTCTGGCTTCTACTTTTTTGAGCAAAAATAAAAGTTATTTTTTATATGAATGAGGGGTGTATATAGTTGATCTTTTATTTGGTAAATTAATGTTTTTTAGTTTGATTTTAGATCATAAATTAATATCACTTTCTGTTTAAATTAATTTTTCAAATTAAAGAAAGATGATCCAATTTTCACAAGTAAATTACAAAGAATAAAAAATTTACCACCACAGAGTAGTATTTTGGAAGATGACACAGAAAATTGTGGTAAATGTTTTTTGTGGTTTTTGCTTTTTCTGTGATATTTTAAATGTTAAATGACGCTCCTAAACGAGAACAAGAAATTCTCATTGAGTTTGGGATTTAACCTAATAAATATTTCTGGAAATTCTAAAACGTTGTCCCCGACGATTTCCTTACGCAAGCGTTAAATCCGGATAGGGACATGCCTGCAACAGTTTATTTTTCACAATTTGACAAATAAGTTTTGGGATTTTAGTACATGTAATTCATTTAAAACTGTTAATTCTACGGAGTTTTTGTTATATTTAAGTTAACTTTTAGTTAATTTAAAATAGCAAATTGTACTGTAAAATCTGCAGAAAATTTTGCTAAATATTAGAAGATTTAGCTGAAATCAGCAGCGAAAATTAGTAAAAAAAAATCCGTATTTTATAATAAGAGAATAGGAAAAGTGATTACTAAAAACAAATTGTACTAAAAATCAGTACAAAAACAGTAAAGTGCTAAAGTGCGATTGGCAACTGTTTACAAATTTTTTTAACAACTTTTTTATCTGAGTGTACTGATTACATGAGTATGACTGCCTCTCTTGTTGGGCTCATACTTTTTTAGGGAGCGTTAGCGAGATAGTTTTTAAAAGAAGCGGTCGTGGACACCGACGAACGCTGGGGAACGCGTTTGAATTAATTCGTCTCGGTGAGCATGTGGGAGAATATTCAGTTTGTACTAGAGATGAGCGATATTTTCATACCGGTGATTTAATCACAGTTATTGATAAATCACTGGTAACGGCAGCGATCAAATATTTCAAGTCGCAGTTATTCGGAATGTCGTTCTTTTAATATTTTTGTACTATTCTTTCTTGCAAACTTAATTGTGCACAGTAATGCATGTTTTTTTTCAATAACAGTGACTTGCTTTCATACTCTTCTGAATAAAATGTCTTCTTCTATCATGTCTTTGTTACCAGTCGCAACTATTCTTCTTTTAAGGCCCAGTTTTTAGGAAGTGGATTATCTTTAAACTTAGTTTAACGCAGTTTGTAACTGGAATACTGCTTTTAAAATGTGGTTTATTTTGTTTTATTTCAATAAAGATATAAATTATACTCGAGAAAAAGTTTTCCGGAAAATTTTTGTTAATAAAGTTTGAAATGGCTTAAAAAATTCGTTTGCGGTTTAACTAAACCAAGTTCGTTTATTTATCAGAAAATCGCAGTCTTTTCCATAGAAAAACCGTGATCACGATCACAGTTTAAAAGAACACCGATTTGTAAATCACATTTACTGAAAACAATGTAACTGAAAAATCGCCGGATCGCCCATCTCTATTACAAAACCGTGATCACGGTCACTGTTTAAAAGAACGGTGATTTGAAAATCACGATCACTGGTAGCAGCGTTATTCAAAAATCACCGGATCGCTCATCTCTAGTTTGTACCGTCTGGTTTCTGTGTTCCCTGCTTTTAAAAAAATACCGACTTTTCTAGAACCAATGGTTGAAAATTAGTGCATTTTCAGGTGCAACCAAGCACTTTCATCAGATTGTCTTTATGGGGGTTCTCTCTAGATTATAATGTAGATTTTAGTTTTTGTATATTTATGTTTACCTTCGAAGTGAAAAACATTTGGAGAATTAAACTCAAACATTTTTACTTATTTATTTCATATTACAGCGAAAATCACATATTTTTAACAAAGTTTTTATTTTTCTCTACTTTTTTCGAGTTTTGAAACCCATCTCTTACAAAAACAATAGTTGTTTAAAAAACTACCATTGTTTACAAAAACTACCGACTTTTAGATAACCTCCGTCTTTTACAAAAACTACATCCTTTTATTCTTTATAAATATCCGTCTGCACCCGCTTTTTTTGTTCGAATATTTTTCTCTCAAAATTCTTTTTCATCACTAATTTCTCTATGCGTGTGTTTTAGTGATATTCGAACCGACTATAAATCTTTAAGTGACTATTTATGAAGTCGTTCATTTCAGTTTTTTTTCTATACCTTTATCTGTATTTTATTCTCCCTTTTTTTCATTACATTTCCTTAAACATTTTAAATTTTGATGGGTACAGATTTCTTCAAGATTTCACTAATTTCTCTATGCGTGTGTTTTAGTGATATTCGAACCGATTATAAATCTTTAAGTGACTATTTATGAAGTCGTTCATTTCAGTTTTTTTCTATACCTTTCTCTGTATTTTATTCTTCCCTTTTTTTCATTACATTTCCTTAAACATTTTAAATTTTGATGGGTTCAGATTTCTTCCAGATTTCACTAATTTCTCTATGCGTGTGTTTTAGTGATATTCGAACCGACTATAAATCTTTAAGTGACTATTTATGAAGTCGTTCATTTCAGTTTTTTTTATATACCTTTCTCTGTATTTTATTCTCCCTTTTTTCATTACATTTCCTTAAACATTTTAAATTTTGATGGGTACAGATTTCTTCCACTTTTTACTTCATTGTGCCAAATAAAAAACAAAATGAAAAAAAAAACTGTCTTCTGAATGATTGAAATTCTGCACCATGTCTGTCTCTGAACTGTAAGACTTGCCCAAGCAATCAATGCAGGTTTGTTGTTAGTGGCCATAGTATTTTAGTTACAAAAGGAGAAAGGAAACAATGTTTAATGGGTGTGGGTCAGTAACATCGTAAAATTGTAATTTATTGTACTTACTTTTTAAGACTGACATATGTTTGATGTCATCAAACAATATTAAGTCGTAAATTTTCATTGAATAATTTAAAAAAGTTTAATATATAAAAAAACAAAACAAAAATTAAAAAAAAGGATGTTGAAAATTATAAAACTTTTAAGTGATTTAGGTGCATATTCCTACTTGTGATTTATTGTGACCGCCATAATACTATTTTTAACCCTTTGGCGGGTGGCGTACATTATAATGTACGTCGACTTCATCAACTCGTCAGTGATTTGAATTTAACCAAAGCGATATTCATTTACTGTTATCGGTTGGTTATTTTGTTCTTATTAAAATTTTATGCAGGCTGTGAAATTTCAAAACAACATGAGATAAGTAGAGTGAGTATTGTCTTGTGATCATCACCGCTGCTGAGAATGTTTTAAAATGTAAAAGTTAAAAAAAGGCTAAAGTTTAGTCTCAAAAATTGTGTGATGAATAAAATTCAAAAACTCAAAAGATTTTATGTAGAGATAAGTAAAAGAAAAAATATAAAATTAAAATTTAAAAAAAATTTTAACCCGCTCGGGCTCGGCAGCATGTTAATGTTTGAATTTTAATTCCAAGTATCTCCGCTAGGGGGGGGGCTACAAAGCCATAAAAGTAATACAAAATATTTCTTTTGCATAAGTCTACATTTCCACGAAGTTTGGTCGGAAAATTCCCAGCCATTAAAATTCCAGTGTCAAAGGAATTTTATGTAGAGATTTTTTCATATAAAAAAACAATAAAATTAAAGAAATTGTTTTAAAGTTGTCAATGTTATGCTTTTGTCGATAACAGGTCTTAATTTCTTTGAAGTTTTCAAACAAAAATTTTAGTAAATATAATTTATGGTGACTTTACAACAACAAATACATGGGGAATACAGTCATTTCTAAGAGTCACAGACTTTTGGTAGGAATATGCACCTTAATTGCCTTATTTTTGGTATTAAGATATCAATAATTGCATTTGTGATAAAAATAACTTTTTATAAAAAAAATGCTACAGAAATAAAATGGACTTCGAAACTCTAATTTGCAGACGAGATATCTATTGGGGCTAACTTCCTAATAAACCATGAAAGAAACTGCATATTTTTGATGCTACATAATAATGCAAATCCTTAACTTAAATTTCGCGCCATTTATGAACACTGTTTTGTTTTTAATTTATTTTCTATTAAATATTGTCTTTGTTAACGTAAGACAAAATTATACAAATTGTATCTTAAAATTACCAACTCGTTAAAATATACAATATATATTTTTTTAATATCCTTCGAATAGATTTCTCCATTCAATCTAAAACTGTTATAACAATTAACTAAGTTTTTTGAAAATATCCACTTAAGCAAAGATAAAAAAAGTGAAAAAATATCATGCTTTATTTTAACAATCCAATCACACCGACAGTATAGTACCTACAAAAAAAAAAAACTTTAACTAATTTTCATAAAAACTGCTACAGCAACCATACAAGTAGCAGTAGCATATAAATAGCATTTGTTATAGATGTATACACGTTCACCCTTACATTTTCTGGTAATTTTAATGTTGAAAAATTTAGTTAAATTGCCAAGTGCAACAATGGTTTTTCTTAATTGGTTTCCTTTGTTAGGAAATGCTTGCAGTAATGACAGCAGCACTTGCAACCAACACATATACATACATAGTATGACTTGAGTAGTACCAGATAGATGCTGGTGATGATGAAGATGAAGATGAAGTAGATGTTATATACAGTGGTATATGCAAACGTAAGGAGGGATCCTTTATTTTAGGAAATTTTATCACTAAAACAGCTGTGAGCAGATATTAAAGTGTATATACGTTTGCATGTTGTATAGATTGTTATATGCACGTTTAGTTTAAGAGCTAAAACCAACATTTGTTAGACATTTTGGATTATTTTACTTAGAATGAATATAAAATATACATTCAAAGTTAATTTGATAAGAACAACTTTATAATAAATTTAAATAAGAACACTGCTGTGTTAAAAAAAAAAAAAACTACGGTGTTTTTCAGAAAATTCTATATTTTTCTATAACTAAAATATTTTTCAAAAAGTACATTATTTTTTAAAAACTGCAACATTTTTAAGAAATCATCTTATTATTACTTTAAAAAGACAGCCACATTTCTCGAAAACTACCACATTCACATAAGCAAACCTACAAAATAACAGAAAAATGTACTAAGAATTGGTTCACAATGACCTTGCAGAGAAAACTGTTGAAATTAGAAGCTTTTTTCCCTTAATACTAGTAAAATAAGAACAGTAGAAATAAAAGTATTAAATTTATAGAATTTTAGTTACATTCGAGTCAACTTTTAGTTAATTGAAAATGACAAATTATACTGCGAAACCAGTAGAAAATTTTGCTAGCATGCTATGCTATATCTACAAAACTTATGTTATTTTTAAGTTTAATTTAGTTGATTGCAAATAACAGTCTATACTGCTAAAATCAGTTGAAATATTTACTAAAATAATAATAAACTGCTGATTTTAGAAGGCTTGATTTTTATTTGCATAAAAAAAAATCTGAAAGAAAACTGTAAGAATTTTAATCCTTTTTGTGATATTTCAGTTTAAGTTGTTAATTTCTGTAAACAAAAATTTGACTCAAATATTATTAAAATTCTATATATTAAACTGTTTTATTTTTGCTGCTCCTATCTTACTAATATATAATAAAAACAAAACCTGGTAATTTTTGCAGCTTTTTCTGCAAGATAATTTTTGACTAATTTTTAGAAGTTTTAACTACATATTTTTACAACAGATATTTTTCTATTAGTGTGCCTTAGTCTTTTTTAAAAACTACGACATTTTTCAAAAACTACCACATTGAGTGTCATTTTTGTTCAGTTTTAAGATCAAATATGACAAATTCCAAATAGAATTCACAATTTATTTTACAACAAATAGAGGAAAAACTTATGAAAAAAAAAATGGTTGACAATTAATGCATTTTTAAGTGCTACCAAGCACTATCATCAGCTTGTGTTTATGGGGTGCCCTTTAGGTAGATTTTAGATGTAGATTTTAGTTTTTGTGTTTACGTTAAGTCCAAAGCAAAAAAAATTTCGAGAAGTAAACTCAAACATTTTTAATTAGTTATTTTTATCACATGTTTTTTTACAAAGCTATTATTTTTTTCTGTGTTATAGTTGTTGCTAAAACTAAAGTTTATTTAGTAGTAAAGCAAGTGTTTGTATATTGTGTTTTAACATTGAGGCTTTTAATACTATTTATAGTGATTAGAGCGAAAGAAAAAACTTTTTACAACGATTCTTTGTTTTTATACCCTACACCACTATGTGGTCAGGGTATTATAAGTTTGTGCTGATGTTTGTAACACCAAAAAAATTTTTTTAATTTCGATTTAACGATGTCCGTCTGGCCGTCCGTCCGTCTGTCTGTCTGTCCATGCATTCTTGTGCGCACTCTACAGTTCGCAAATATTAAGATATTTTGATGAAACTTGGTACATCGACTTCTGTCGGCCCAAGGACGAAGCCTATTGATTTTAGTTAACAGCGGTCCATCTTTAGACCTAGTGCCCATATAAGGGTCCCCCCAAAATTATATTTTTTATACGCAGCAGGTCGCAAATATTAAGATATTTTGATGAAATTTGGTACACAGACCTATGCTGGCCCAAGGACGAAGCCTTTTGATTTTGGTTAACACCGGTCCATGTTTAGACCTAGTGCCCATATAAGGGTCCCCCAAAATTGGCTAGGTTACAAACTGCAGGTTGTAAATATTAAGATATTTTAATGAAATTTGATTCGCTGACTCACATTATAGAAAATTTTGACACAAGTCTCATTTTAACCCATTCGAATTTCGGATCCAAACATTAGTTGGCTTTTAACCAGACTGGTGTAGGGTATTGTATAGTCGGCATGTCCGACTTTAACCGTCTTACTCGTTTTTTGTATTTACACCCTAACTTATCATGCCATATGAATGATATTTATACGGCATATTTTTAAGAAACTACCATATGGTTTGAGAAATACTGACCAAGAAATATGGAAACCAGGACTTTAAAACAAAATTTTGTCTGACATGTTCAGCGAGACGAATTAATTCAAACGCGTTCCCGAACGCTTCTTGTAAAAACTGTCTCACGAACGCTCGGGGAGAACGTGAATACAACGAAAGAGTTGGTCGGTAGGGTAACGTTTCGGTAGATTTAGTTTCTACATAATGTTCCGTGACGAATCTGCTGATTTGTTTTTATTGTACGAAAAAGCGTTTGAGTTGTTAGTTTGTCTGTAACATTAACGTTCCCTTTCGGATGAACCTGTTAAAAACAGACTTTTTGTACTATGTTAAGTAACAGCGTGGTGACAGCTAAGATTTAGAAATCTGCGCCGAATGACTTATACCTGATGAGCCGAGCCGCCATCCAATTTTGATTACTGCCGCCGTCTAAAAATAATATATATATTTTATATTTATTCCCGTCGTTCCAAGTTGGAGCATAGGGCCATTACAAATGTACTCCATAGAGATCTGTTACAAGCTATTAGTTTAATCTCATTCCAGGACTTCCTTGTGATTGTTATTTCGGAGTCTAACTGTCTTCTCCAAGTGTGGGCGGGTCTTCCTCTTCTTCTGGTGCCCTGTGGGTTCCAGTCAATGGCTGCACGTGTTACACTCTAAAAACAACATTTAAATTTACTATTTTAAATATCGTAAAGTTTTGTTAAAAAATTCACATTGTGCTTAAAAGTATGCATAAAATGTGTATTGAACGTTCGTACACATTATTTTAGAAAAAATAAACACAAAATATAGCAAAATAATTGTTTATAAACATGTTAACAAATATTTAGACATTAACTAATTATTACTAGACATAATGTGTTTAATTTAAAAAAATAGGCATTAAATGTGTAAAAGTTCTAAATATAAAAGAGTAGTTTGAAAAGTCAAATTATTTAGTCAAAAGTTGGAAAGAAAATATAAAATCGAATTTTTCAAACGCGAAATAAAGTTGAATTCAACAATGCATAAGTGCAATATTTGTAGTATAACTTTAAAAAATATAAAGCAATATGAAAACCATTTGTACGTGCACAGAAACCAAAAGAATTGTTGTTTTAATTGTCTACGGGAAAACTGTTTAAAGATCTTTTCAAACTACCATATCTTCAAAATTCATTTGTATAGATACCATCACAACAAAATAAAATCAAGTGAATCGAAAAAGGAATATGCGTGCGAACTTTGCGTTTTCAAAACAGACGACCAAAGAACTATTGTATCCCATAATGTTATGCACCTGGAAAGTAATGAAAAAATATCCTGTCCAATTGAATACTGCACTAAATCATTTAATTCAAAATCGTCCTTTAAAGTGCACCTTTTTAGACATCACAAGAAAAATATTACAAGAAAAAACATTGATATTATGCATTCATCCCAAATTATTGTGATTCAAGACGAAGATGTTGTGCCGAAAAATAGTGATATGGTGACTTCGGATAATGATGGCGAGGTAAATTCAAGTAATAATTTCAGTTTAGTTAACACTTTTATTCAATTGAAATATCATCACCAAGTCACCGATAAAGCCATTAATTTCTTAGTATCAGAGCTGAGAGACTTATTTGAGAAACAAAATTTTAAAAATAATCAACAATTTAAAGAGATATATAATAAGAATTTCAGCATTGAAAATCTCAATGATCTCATAAATAACGTTTCAAACCATAACATAATTTCAGAGCTTGATACCATAAAATCCAAGTACAAAAGAGATCAATTATTTAATAAAAAGGAAAGTTATGTAAAACCTGTCGAAATTTATCTTGGTATTAATCAATATCATAAAAAATGTATTTATCATTATATTCCTATACTCGAAACTTTAAAGAGTTTATTAAGTGATGAAAATTTTTATCAGCTTTTCGATCAAGAAAAAACAAATAAAGAAAACATTTATTGGGATTATAATGACGGGTCAATTTATAAAAACAGTAACTTTTTTAATGAGAGCAATAAAATTGAAATTATACTTTTTCAAGACGCATTTGAATTGTGTAATCCTCTGGGATCGTCGAAAAGAAAGCACAAATTAACAGGAGTATATTTTACAATAGGAAATATACCAATTCAGTATAGGTCACACATACAAAACATCCAACTTGCGCTGTTGTGTAAAGATAGTTACATTAAAGAGTTTGGATTTGAAGCAGTTTTAAAACCGTTAATCAAAGATTTAAAATTACTGGAAATTTTTGGAATACATGTAACTATTAACAACAATGTGAAAATCCTACGAGGAAGCTTGGTAGCTGTACTTGGTGACAATTTGGGTAGTCACCAAATTGGTGGATTTACTGAAAATTTTAATGCGAGTAAATATTTCTGTAGATTTTGTTTCATAACAAGAGAATCTCTTAAAGAATATGATGTAGAAAAAAAAGCTGAACGAACCTGTACTAATTACAACGAATGTGTTGAAAATGCTGATACAGATCCAATGGGAGTACATAGAAAATCGTGTTTAAATCAACTTGACTTTTACAATGTCACTGAGGGCCTTCCGTCTTGTTTGGCTCACGACTTGTTTGAAGGTGTAATTCCATACGACCTTATGGAAATACTAAAATATTTTTGCATAAATAATGTAATTTCAATTAATTATTTTAATATGTTCTTTGTAACAACAAAAAAATTATTTAAATTAAGACTTTCGTTTCCGGATGTTGAATTAAGTATGAAAAAAATTCCCGGAAAAGCAGACGAGGTTCGACATTTTCTGTTTATGTTTCCATTACTTTTCCTAAACACTTCTGTAAATTACGAAGATCCAGTATGGCATTTTTTGACATCAATGATTGAAATGTGCCGATTGATATGCAGTTCGGAAATTCATAAAAATCAGATAAATCTCCTTGATTATTATATAAATAATTACATGCTATCTAGAAGAGAATGTTTTCCAGCAATGTCTTTGCGTCCAAAACACCATTATATAAAGCACTACCCACAACAAATAAAATGTTTTGGACCTCTGCAACATTTATGGACCCTGAGGTTTGAACACAAACACCAATACTTTAAGATGGTGTCAAAACGCCTCAGAAATTTCAAGAATATTACATTATCTCTTACTATTAATCATCAACAATTTCAATCAAGTTGCCATGGAAATAGATTCAATTTCAATCTCATTTGTGATTCCGTTGAAAATCTATCTCAAGATATGTTTAATTTTGAATTGCCCGAAACTTTTCAATTTGTAACCAAGGAAATTACATACCTAAATACAAAGTTTAAAGAAAACGAATTTATTGTCGCTGACTTAAATGAAGATGGTACCATTAAGGTACTTAAAATAAGTACAATTTTTTTAAATGCTGATTATAAAAATGCAATTTTTTATGGAAATGTCATTAATATGTGGTACAATTATAAGTCGCTTTTATATCAAAGTTATGAAATAGACACATTTTATACTCTGATTTGTTTAAAAGATTTAGTTGTGAAAAGTCCCGTTAAGATGTATTATTTAAGAAATACATATTACTTGGCATTATTTTCATCTATAAATGATAGTTTTTGCGAAGTTTAATATAAAGGTAAGAAATAACTTGTTCCAAAATTTTATATAATTAAATAAAAATCTATATTCATTGAAATTTAAATATTTTCTAGCTTTCAAAATAAACACCCGAATGCAAACCCCTATAAATTTCTAAAATAAGTAAATAACAACCATAAATCATAATCATTTCATAATTAAAGAGTAGCATTTGCAAAACTCAAGAAGATTTCGTGAGTAAAATGACTGTTTATATAAATATAAAATTACAATTAAAATTCTTTATTTTTAGATAATGGCTATGTATCCGTGCAAAGTGTGGAGTTGGGATAGCAAAATAAAAAAAACGTTCATGACAAATCCTTCATTATCTGATCTAATTCGTGAAGGTATAAACTTTTATAAGAACATAAAATCTTTAATATTTCTACTGAGTCCATCAATGTTGCAAATCTTTAAAGGGGTCAGGGCTTAAACGATTTTATATTTTAAAGGAGCTAAATCTCAGGATGTGATCCGAAAAATTTATCCGTTTTGGTATCTTTTGGTTTTCTGCAACAAACACGACAAAAATATCTTATATAGAAGGATAAAAATTCGAAGAAAACCACAAATATTATATTTTGACATAAAGCCAAATACGAAATTGGCGTTATTTTTTCCATAATATATGAAATTTTAAAAACTAGATAAGGTAGCGATTCTTGGGGTATTTTAAGCTATTTAGGCATACTCAAAAATCCTTTGAGAATATAGTGATTGCTTCACTAAGAAACTTCTGTAAAAAATATTGGTATGTTGAATACAAAAAGACAAATTATTTAAAAAAGCGTTTGTGAAAAAGTAGTGTTTTCCACTTATTTTGGTCGGTAATCTATTTTTTATGATTTTACTTAATTTCTAAACATACTTGGGATTTTTCATTGGCATTGAAATTTCATTAGATTTAGTTGTTTACAAAAAAAAGGCTGTTTTATAAATATGGAATCAATTGGGATCTCTCTTCGACCCGACCTATTTTGATTATCTGAAAAAATGCATTAAAAACTTAATTAGGGATTTACATCCTGCAAATAACTATAATGATGGAAAAATTTTCCTTTTTGCACAAATTTTCTTTTTGGCTAGTTGAAAAAAAAATCGCGAAAAAAAGGAAAATTCTTACATTAGTATATTTGTTTGTAGAATGAAAGTCGCTGATTAAGTTTTTTATTTAAATTTTTGTACCATCTCCCGTAGAGAGACGACGCGGTTCCCCATCCGGCGCGGGTATGGGACGTCGTCGGACACCACCGCCATCGCATGTGTGTGGTTTGCCACCAAAGCAAAGAGGACAGATTTTGCCACGTTCTAACGGGGTGGACCTCGGTCTCCACCTCCAAAATCTTCATCATCTCGTTCTATGCCATATCGCGGTGGTGGGGCTGCACCGCCTTCAACATCGTCGGCTGCTCGTATAGCGGCACGTCCCATATCGCCACCTCGTGGTCCTGCAGTGGACAAGTATCGTCGTGGTGACATAGTGCGCCACATCAGTCGTCAACGCAGTTTGGATGGCCATTCTTCGGATGGTCAGGTCAAAGTTACACGTTCCAGTCGTCACTCACCACCAGAAGACCCTCGGTTGAAAAATCGCCCTCCAGAGCCCCCAGAGCCGACTACATCGGCTGTAGTGCCAGTTAAAAAGAAGAAAAAGGAAAAAGAGCTACGTACACGCATTAAAATCAAAGGTGAAAAACGTAAAAAACACTCGTCCTCAGAATCGGATGATTCGGGTGGGTCAGATAGTGATGAAACTCCATTGCCAACATTTACAGCTACTACACGCTTAACGTTGTCGGAGCGTTTTGGTAAAATGGCACAGTGGTCTATTGATCGTAGCAATATGGAAAATATGCGTATTACAAAATATTCAGCTGGGGGAGCCTTAAAAGTTATGATAGAAGAAGGTTTAGACTCTCCGCCGCGTCGTTATTCGTATTCTCCAGCACCGGTTGGCCATTTTCCCGAGGGATTGGCAACAACAGCACCGTCGGGCATGTTGTCCTGGGGTGATGTACGCGTTCGCTATGAATATTATAAATCACGTGGCTATTTAAGGGATTTGGATTTAAAGGACTATATTAAATGGGAGGAATGGTGGTATAAATATCAAGAATGGCTTAAACATGAACGTTATTATGAATATTGGGAACGTAGACGTAAAAAATTACCCATCACTCAAAGGCTAAACTAAATGATTGCACGTTTCTAAACAAAAGTATTCCTTCTCAATTTTTCGTTTGCTCATAAGCATTGCTTTAATGAATATAAATATGTGTAGTTTTTTTTCACTTGTTGTCCTTTTGACGCTTTTAATTTCATTATATTTTGATATTTTTCTACTGAATTTGTTCAAAATATTTTCTATTGTAGATTCTGTACATTTTAAATGTATAAACATTTAATTATGATTTTAGATTGTAATTAGTTGTAGTATTTTTGCTCTGTAACAGTTTTTATATTCTTTTTATTTAAATTTTTAGTCTAACAAGCTCTACAGTGTTTTATTATAATTATAATACATTATTATAATTATAATACACATAACTTGTACCAAAGACTCGAAAAAAGCCGCGGAAAATAATTTTACAAAAAGTAAAATTTTTGAATTAATACATTCCTTTGCACAATGTAAATCGCTAATTAAGTATTTTAATTAATTTCTTATGCCACAAAACCCTTTCCGCATAATCATTAGCAAATGATTATGAAATGTGTAAAGTGAAGTTTACCAATGCCAATTTGTTATTATAATTGAGGCATTAGTAATCGTAATGAATTTACTGTACAAATGGCATTAGTAATGAAATCGATGTATTTTAAAGCATTAGCATTAGTCGAAGTAATAATAATGCCAAAAATTTCATTAGCATTTGTTTCAATTTATGCTAATGAAATCATCAATAAATTTGTCCTAAATAAATTTTGTTCTGAAATAAAGCTCAGATAATATATTTAAAAAAAATTAATTTATTGGTAATTTTTACAGCAAATGCGTTAGGAATCCATGGTCACAAGTTAGTACTTCAAAACGACGGTACTGAAATATGTAACGATGATGTTTTGCTTTATTATTTAAAAACAAATACGACTTTCTTATTAGTTGAACATTTTAATTACTCTGATTCTATAACAACCCCTTCATCCAGTATGGCAGATAAGAGCTCGCTGTTATTTCAAGAAATCATAACCGTGCCTAAGGATAACGATATATCCACCTCCGACCCACCACCAAGTACAGTTGAAGAATCGATCGTATTTGCAATATCAAATGAAGAATATCAAATCTTAAGTGGATCTCAAAATACAGCAAAACCTCCTCCACTTTGTATTGAGAGCCAGTTTCAAAATTTTATAATACCTTGGGATAAAGTTCCAACAGACATATTAAAAATGCTTCAAAATAATCAAAATCTTGGCAAACGTCTTAATACTTTCGCTAACCTTCTAGTTGATGAAATGCGACAAATTTCTACAACGATCTCGATGAGTTCTTTGCGAGCTGTGGTACAACAAGCTATTAATAAACATTCAAGTTCATTTTTAGAAAAAGATAATGACGGAAATATAATTTCTTGCACAAATATACCACTCATAACCATTATGAGAAATCGCAATAACTTTTTGAACCGCGCGCCAAAAAGGGATATAGAGTTAGATAACGATATTCCAGTAAAGAACAGAAGAAGAACAAATATTTTCAAGAAAACGTGTCTAAATTGGCAACCCCCAACAATTCATCCACCAGACACCATGGCTACTGTTCAGTACAAAAAAACTACTTTACTGAAGCTTAACGGAACTATTTTAAGCAATGAAAATAGACCCACAATAAAGAAATTTATGGCAGATACATTTGAAACACAAAGACTGTATTTTAACTGCACAAACCCATATCCAACAATGCAGTCAATTAAGTTAGAGTGGCCCTTTATTTTTCATAAGGAATATGTTTATGATCATTTCAAAAGGCTTATGAATATTGAGCCCTCCACCTTTACTAAAAATTTTAAGTCGACTCAAGACAAAGTTATTCAGTTTCTTAGAAGCCTTAACAAACCATCCATTTCAGATATTTTAACCAAAGAGCCAAATGAATATGGGTTGCTTTTAGCTATAACTAAATACTTTGGAGAAGATGTTGGATTTTTGCTGAAACAGTTTACAGTAAGCTTGTATTAAATAATAATAAAAATATCTTTATTTGGTATTTATTTGAATCCTTTCTCTTTGCAGCTAGGGCAAACTCTTGATGATATAGAAAAGCAAATTCCTACAAACACACCTTTTATTTCTCATGTTGGTACGTAGTTTTATTTAGCAAGAAAAAAAATTAAAGAACCAAAATATGTACATATATGCTATTATTATTAAAATTTTAAACCTTGAAATGTGGAAATTACAAAGTTTGAAACTTTATAAGCTCTTCTTTTATCGCCCAGGAAGGTATCCCGATGGGTTCTCTTTGATTTTATTTAGATTCGAATATGTTATAAAGGAGAAAAAGATTCTGATTTTTGGGGGTTAAAAAGCGGGTCTAATTGGATATCGAATGAAAGTTTTTTGGAGACGCGTTTACCATATATGTAGTCAAGGTTAGAATTGCCTTTAAGGTAAATTATTTATTTAGGATAGAGGTCATTAAAAGCTTTTAAGCACCGACAAGGTTTTTGGATTTTCAATTTAACAGATACAATTTTTCGAACTTTGTAAATTTTCTGAATATGGCCAGCTTAATTCCACCCATACATGATACTCTTATTTATTTTTAAGTAGTCATATTCTTCCCCGCATCTGGACCTAATTAGATTTTTCCAACATTATTTTTTTTTATATTTTTTTTAACCAAACTGACACTGTTAAACTGACACGGTGGTTAGAAAAAGTGGCTAAATGTATATTTTTGGTTTACCGAATTATATTGCATAATAATCATTAATTGCAAACTTTCTTTTATTTAGAATTGGAAAACGGATATCAAAAGGCGTATATTTTCAATGAGAAACAACTAGTATTGGATGAAAAAGCAAATTTAATAGAGGAAATCAACATCGCCATAATTTTTTTCTACGTTTTTAATATAATTTATCCCGCAGAAATTTCACAAACTCTAGAATTTTTGTTCAGATTTTTTTACAAAATGTATCCTTCTTGCGTTCGAGGAGCAAAAAACAATATAAATAATGTTCAAAAAATTAATAGTTTAATTAAAAAAATCTCATCTTTTAAATAACATTTTTATAAGTTTTAGAATCTCTTATTTGTCGTTATTTTAAATTTTAATTGTCGTTATTTTAAGTTTTGTTTATTTGTCGTTATTTTAAATTTTAATTGAGAATTTTAATGTTAATTGATACGATTTTTTTTATGAATTTCTTTTCTTAATAAAGCAGTTATTTCGTTGAAAATACATTTGTTTTATTTTGACAAACTAAAAGCCCCAGTATGAATATAAACATTGTATATGTAGATATATGCATTTTAAGAGTGTTTCTAAACATTTTAAATATAGATTCACGCATATAAAAGAGCTTTTTTGGACACAAACAATATAAATTTAAACAAAATTATAATGTTCCTAAGCCTTTTTGATACAATTAAAAAAGTACGTTTAGACACATTGTGTCTATTATATTTAAACACAATGTGCCTACAAATTTTAATTTTAAACACAATGCCTATTTTTGCCCAATTTATAGTAGGTATCAAGTTACCTCCTTTAAGTAGAGTAGATTTCAACAAAAACTTATTAGAGTGTATGTCATCTGCTGGTTTACGTAATGTGTGGCCTAGCCAATTCCACTTACGCCTCAATATTTCGGTGAGCAGAGGAACTTGATTGGTGGCTGCCCACAGGTCGTTATTGGACATCACATTAGGCCAAAATACTTTTAAAATCCTTCTCAGATACCTATTGGCACAAACTAAAATAATACTTTTTTATAATTTTTTTTTTCAAATTCACTTTTTTAAACGTTAAGATGATGTTTTGCATATGTTGGATAAAATTTGGTTACGCGATCAGCTTTAAGCCGCGCTAAAATTTTTTCCTTCAGCCGATTAATCTGGTGGGGACAGATCTCCGCTTAAAAAGAAGTAAACAAACAACATTGAACAGCTGATAAATTGTTACTGAGCCATCCGGCACGGCACGTTACAGAAACGGTACGGAAGGCAGAGACCAATGGAGCCTTTATTCGTTTGGCGAACTCCTATGCGGAGTCTTATTTCCTCCAGATCACCTAGGCGGTGGCTATCAAAATTAGAACATGAAAGTAGCCTTTAAATTTTAATGTTTTCCGAATTTCTAAAACATTTTCATTCAAATTTTACAAAAACATGATTTTAAATCGAATGTAAAAATTACATGTGTCTGCGAACCCAAATAAAAGTTTCAAAAATTGAAAATTTTTTACTAAAATTTTGAAAATCATAAAAATTCAAGCAGATTTATGTGAAATTAACTGTAAAACATTAAAAGAAACAATGGCTAGGGCAAAATAAAATGGCTAAATCTTCCGGATAGATCCAATCTAGCCATTTTTTAATGGCTAGATGAAATTAAAATGGCAACCTTGATCACATTATGGCAGTTTGCATTAATCACCCCGAGTGACTAGAAACCTTAACTACTTATTTCAATTAAAAAATTAACGAAATGAGAATTACATGTGGCTAAAAAGCAGAGAACCAAAATATATAGAATAATAAACAATAGTGAGTGCTTTAAAAAGCACACAAACTAACCCAGTTGGCCAATCATCATTAATGAACTGGTCTTCAACGATTTCTTTAAGACATTTTAATATTTTTCGTAAACGACATTTGTCGCTGAAATTGTCTTGAAAGACGATGTAAAGGAAATCATCTTTAACGATTAGCTGTATGAACAAAATTTTAACTGATCGTGTATAACATTCTCTTGGTGACAAGTTCAGCGACATTATCATGTATTTGTTGTATAACCCACTATCTTAACGAAATTGTGAGCGATAATATATTATTACTGTCGTCTTACGACTTCGTTGATGACAAGGTGAGCGATATTTTCTTTAGATGTCTTATTTTTAGAAATTCTCATTTAGTTAATCATGTTATTGCTGAAATATAAAATTTTGAAATTAATTTTTAGTATTAACATTGCTTAGTACAAGCGCTTCATTCTTCAATTAATAGAGAAATTTTTGAAATGAAATGTTGTTTGTTTAAATGAGTTAAATTATTTAAATAAAAATTCAAATTAACATTAAATATTAAATATACATAGTTAAAAAAAAAATATATTTTTACCTACGCAAAAAAATTGTAAAACTTTTTTGCGCTGTTTGTTTTACATTTAAGTAAATAAAAGTATTAACTCGATGAAAACGTTTTCAGGTGCTGGATGGTTATATTCGAAAAACTCTTTGACACTGGAACATTTTTTATATTTAATTAGTGGGATTCTCTAACTTTTTAACGACAAAATTCCGTAGTTAAGTTGTCAGTTTACTATGACAACTTGTCAATTTAACTACCGAATTTCGTCGGTAAAATGTTACAGAATTGCCCCTAAGGTCTGATATGAAAGTTCATAAAATATATGTCGTATAATATATAAAAAATGGTTAGCCAACCCCCCCCCCCCCCCTCCCCCCTCCGTGGATCCGCGCCTGATAGTACCTAATACCCATATATTATTGCTGGGCATATCGTATTCACACTGCGCAAAAATAAATATTATTGATAAAGTGCATTCCCACTGCATTAAATGGTAATTATGTAAGCAGCCAAACTAGAGTGGTAACACAGTACAACAGCCATTCTGGGGGGTGAGAAATTCCAAGTCAGGGTGATGGTACTAGGTCAGTATAGTAAAACCCTCAAAGGGTTTGGCGTTCGTATGTGTCATTTTATGACCTTTTAAATTTTTTCCTTATCTTGATGTTTTTTCGTTTAGTTGTAACATTTTGGCAAAAACGTAGTTTAACATAACTCCAGAACCACTTGTCCGATTTTGATGAAACAAATTTAGAAAAATTTACAATTACAATTTCTTTAATCCGTTCATATAACGTTTTTCTTTATAATCAACAGTTTTGCCGGTAAAAATAAATTTGTAAATATTTTTTTGCCTAAAAATTAAAATTTTTTTTTTTTTAAATTCATAAAAAATCCAAAACGGAAAAAAGGATCAAGTGTTATTAATTTCATGTAAAGTCACATAACCTATAAACAAAATTTAACGCGTTCTGCTTTTATTTACAATTAAGTGAAGGTATCCCATTTTGACAAGAATATTGATATTTGTTTTTATTCAAAAAAGTGTCATTTATCGCCTTTTTCATAAATTTTCCCCAATAACTCCAGACTTCTGGCCATAAACTACTAAAAAAATTAAGTAAACATTTTTATAATTTTTTATTTTTATTTTATTTATTTATTTTTATTTATTTTAATAAATATTGACTAGACTTTTTCGATGGTGGTTGTTCGGGACTAGTGGCATCGCATTCATCGCTATCATCAGTTTCTGAACCACACATAATGTCAATGTGTGACTCCACTGTTGGCCCTTCTGCATCTCCTGAAAATTCTTTATCATCAAGATCATCCTTGTCTTGCCACACTAACTTACTCCACCAGCAAATTTCCGCAATTATTGCACTCGGCGACTTTTTGCCTCTATATCTGTAAGTTTTTGTTTTATTAAAATGAGTTTGAAAAAATAAAAAAATCAGTATTACCTCATTTCAAATGGCATAGCAACTTGATGATAGCGTTCACCTTGTTCATCAGATTCGGTAGCCAATTGTTTGCTGAAGTAGTCCAGATGATGATGTAAATAATGGATTTTCAAGGACATGTGGACACCAATTTCCGAGAATGCTCTTAACATCCTTGCGACAGAAACATCGTAGTTGTTAGAACGATGCTTTCCCAACAAGCCTTCTATTACTTCTTTGATTGCCTGCCATGCATTCAATTCAGCGTCAATCAAAATATTGTTGAATGCGTCACTTTTAATCAGCTTTCGTATATCTGGACCATTTAGTAAGCCTGATTGGAAAAAATTAATTTGTTAAGATGGAAAATCATGGGAAATGAATGTGATATTATAACTTACCTTCTTTAATTTTACTTTCGCTGAGTCTCGGGTAAATTAGTTTCAAACACAAGAAAACTTCATCTCTTTTGGCGACAGTTTTGATAAAATTCTTAACAATTCCAAATTTAATATGCAGTGGAGGCAGCTGTGCTTTCTGAGTTTCCATCCGTGGCATGCATATTGGTCACCGGAAAATCGTGTGTCCCAATCGCACAAAAAGCACATATATTTTATATAGCCGCTTTGAAGACCGCAAAGCATTGCTACAACTTTTAAATCGCAGCATATGCGCCACATATGTTTGGCGTAGTTAACCATTTTTAAAATATTTTCCAGTGCATCATATGTTTCTTTCGTTTCTGTACTGTAGGCGATTGGAACTGAAGGTTTTTTATTGGTCTTATGCAGTAAAACCGCCTTCAAGCTGAGTTTTGAACTGTCAATAAATAATCTCCAGTCATCTGCTTCATATTTTATTTCCATTGCGTCCATCAATTTTCCTACATCCGGGCAATATGCAGAAGTTTTTTCATCATTCACAAGGAATAAACTTTGGAGTGTTGCCTGACGACTTCGATAAGCTGTGACTTTCACACCGGGTGCCAACAAATTGTTTGATTTCAAAATGGAAGCCAGCTCTTCCGATTTATGCTGTGTTAATTCCAACTTGGCAACAATTGAATCAAGCTTATTTTGATTTATTAAAATTGGCTCATTGGATACTGATGGCTCATATGGGGAATCATCACGTGCATGATATGTCGGAGCAGTCGTAGAAGAGAAAATATCTGGGCTAGAAGCTTTTGGCACAGGAATGTGGTCCGAATGAGGCAATGGTGTTGCGGCACTTGCAACACCAACGTAATTATACGATTTTCTTATCCTTTTTGCGGCTCCTTTATTCGCACATGCATAGCAATTCAATGGATTGTGACCTTCGCCAGGATTAGTCCAAGTCATTGGGATACCGAATGGCATACTTTCACGTCTTCTATTTTTCCAATCCATTAGACGGTTGTAGCAGCTTTTACACACTATATTTGGTACCCAATTTTCGTTCACTATAACATTTTGGTTGAAGTACATCTCGTATGTTTGAACAAAATCAGTACTGAAATTTCCCCTTTTTTTATGTGTTGAGACATATTGACCACAGCAGTAGCAAAAGCTATTTATATCTGGCTTGCACAGTTCCATATTCTGTTCTCTTTTGTTCACTTTTAAAAAACTGGAGAAAAATCACTTTTACTGTTCGCGTTCGTCGGCACTTGTTGAATGACAAAAATCACAGAACCAGTGTGAGAAAGAGAAGAAGTATAATGACAATGCATGTTTTATGTGAACATTACAGAACCAGTGTTGCCACATCAATATTTCTCTTTTAGTACAGTAGAAAAATATGAGAGAGTTCGGCTTGTGAGTGTCAATGTTTTCTCCAAATAATGTTGTGCATATCTGGAGCAAATTTTTGAAATTCATACATTTACCTAATTGTGAATAAATGAGAAACGCGTGCATCGATTTTCATGATCTATGCCTTTTTTTGCTCATGAGTTATGTGACTTTACGCGAAAGTAATTAGTTTTGGCACTTTTTTCCATTTTGGATTTTTTATGAATTTAAAAAAAAAATATTTAAATTTTTAGGCAAAAAATACTTTTTTCCCTTCATACATTCATTTTTAACTTCGAAAGTGTTGCACATATAGGAAAACGGTATAGAAACAGATTAGAGAAATTGTAATTCTAAATTTTTCTAAATATGTTTCATCAAAATCGGACAAGTGGTTCTCGAGTTATTTTAACTACGTTTTTGCCAAAATGTTACAACTAAGCGAAAAAACATCAAGATAAGGAAAAAATTTAAAAGGTCATAAAAACTGACACATACGAACGCCAAACCCTTTGAGGGTTTTACTATACTGACCTAGTACCATCACCCTGACTTGGAATTTCTCACCCCCCATACAATAATCCCAAAAATGTTCCGTAGTGTAATTTGCGATGTTGCAGTTATCACAAAAGAAATTTGAAAATAAAAAATAAGCAAAAAATATTGTAAATTTCATTCTCCAAGATTTTAAATCTCATATATTTTATGAATTATTGCACTTTTTATTATACATTTTTAGTTGATCTGAAGATTGTTACAATGAGTGTTATTTTTGTTCGTTTTAAGATCAAATATGACAAATTCCAAATAGGATTTACAATTTATTTTCCAACAAACACTTTTTTAATTTCTGACATTATCAATATTTTGCTTATTTTTTCTCATAATTTAGAGATATTTTACTCCTCTTTATTCACATTTTTAATTTTTTTCTACGAAAACTCCCTTATATTCGTGTATGCCACCATCATACCGTCAATGACGCAGTTGTTTTTTACGTTGTGCTGCCCAATATCGTTTTGGGGCTACTAGTGTTCCGCACAAGCAATTCCTACCAACTCCGTTTACGTACCGTTATCTGGATCCGTATACAGTTTGTTTGTGTTTGTCTGATTATATTTTTCTCGATGATGATATTTTTCGCTTTTTTGAATTGTTTTAAAAATTTCCAGATTTAAAGTAATTTTTATATAAAAAAAAATTGTCATATACGTTAACGTGAATGCATTTGTTTGTGAATTTCTCGTGATTAGAGATTTTAGTTAGTGAGCGTGAATCAAAATTCACACAATGATTTACTAAGAACTATTTACTTTTCCCTTTACTTGAAAACAAAAAATAATGTGTTATTCATAATAATATATTTTATGTGATTTTTGTGCTAATTTTTATATTTTTTTTATGCTCACGCTCAAGTATTTCACAATTTTTTTTTTATAGAAAATGTTTTTAAATCTAAAAATTAAAAAATAAAAAAAAACAATATATACTGTTACGTTTATACCTTTCAAAAACGTTGGTTTATTTCCTTTAAATAAACCGGGTTCTTTTCTACTGCAATGAAAATAACCAATCCCGATAAAACATCCGTTTATCTTCTTTAGAAAAACCGGGTTGGTGCTGGGTATATCAAATTACACTAAAAAAAGCTAAATATTTTTAGTTATTGTTTTTATTTTTTCTTTGTTATTTTAAATGTTAAATAACGCTCCTAGACGAGAACAAGAAATTCCTACTGAGTTTGTAATTTAACTTAACAAATATTTCTAGAAATTCGTAAAACGTCGTCCCCTGACAATTTCCTTAGGCAAGAACGAAATCCGAATAGGGACAGATTATTTTTCACAATTTCTTGTAATACACTCTCTTTAGTTTCATTTACTTGATACACTTATTTATTTAACACTTTATTTACTTTATACACAAAATCGTATAACACATACACATATTTCAAACGATTTACTGAAGCCCGGCTGAATTATTCAACCGCTAATGATCAACTGACTAACTAAATGACATAGGGCAGCCTTTACTACCGTGCTGGTAGAGAATTCAGGAAACACCTAGGGTACTAACATTATACTTAAATGTACTGCTGCCAGATTGCCGATTTTACCAAATCAGGTTCTTCGGGATATTTTTTTTCCAAAATTCCAGAATTTTCTATACTAAACTAATCCAAATTCGTTACACTACTATCGAAAAATTACAATCACACAAACTTACGCCAAGAAAGTGTTCTCACAGGTATACGTAATTTTTCGTGATAGTTTTTATAAGAAGTATTAGCGAACACTTTTTTTAAATCTCCTGCTTTTTCGAAATCTACCGTCTTTTTCAAAAACTAACTTCTTTTGTAAAAACTTCGAATTTATATATACGCATCTTTATTCAAATACCTCGTAGTTTTTTTTAATACCAACCATTTGAAATGGCTAGCTTTAGAAAATGCTTTTACTTTAAGATAAATTATTAATCAAGCTTTAGTTTACCTTAACTTTGTTCCATTTCTTACTGTTTTGACAAAAAAAAAAAGTTTTCTGGGTGTCTTTTGTAAATGAGTTGGAGTAAAAGCGAAAGATGGAATAAAACTAATGAATAAACCTTTAAGGTATTTTGTTGCATTTTAAGATGTTATAGAAATTTATATTTGATTTTTACATTTAACTTGGTAAAGAAATTGCCGTTTAGTTTTGTAAAGATTTTCCTTCAAGATTTTCTATTTGCTTGTCTTTATTTTAAGTTAGGATATATCACATTTTTTTATTTCGTTTATTTGTTTAATATATCCGAAGTGATTCAGATATGGAATTTTGACTTCATCGGATATCTTTAACCCACTTTAGCCTGGAATCAAAAATGACCCACAAATTTGTTAAAAATGCTAAAACCTGTTTTTTTAAAATCAATTTTCAAGATTTTTTAAAATGCCCACTTTGGAGAAGTCGATTGCTGTTTGTACCACATAATAGTTGATATTAAAGAAAAAAAAAAAATAAATTGGAAAAATGATAATTCGAGTTTGTGATTGGAGCGACTGCTTTCCAGGACATTTTACAAAAGATACTTATTTCATAAAATTTTACACAGTTTTCGGAAAACTATCACTTAAATTTACTTAGACTATAATTACATCTGCTTAAGAAATCTTTAACCCTTAGTGGCCTGGGGTCAGAAAAGACCCATGAAACTTAATATTAATTATGACTATGAGATTGTAAAGCCATAAAATTGATTAAAAACAATCTCAACTAGATAAAAATAATTATTTTATGTAACGTGATCCATATGGGGTTAATTTTTATACTTTTGGCCATAAACGACCCATTAGAAAATTTACAGAATAACACCTTTCATAATTTTCGGAAAATATCACTTCCAACGGATCAAACAAATTTTTTCCCACTCGATAAAAATTATTATTTTGTGTGACTTGATCCATATAGGGTTAATCTTCTCATATTTTTAATAATAATCCAAAATAGATCATTTTTGTCCAACTTTCGGCACTGGTTAACATTTACCAAAAAAAAAAAATCGATTTCTTCCATTTAGGACCATTTCCAATAAAACTGGGTGGTGTAATGACAAACATATTTTTTAGGGACACTCTAATGTACACTTATCAGGTAATGTTCATCACAATTAAGAGTTTTTGTCATACTTTATACTTACGAGTAAAAAAACGAACTTTACTAAATATTTTATGTTCAAATATGAACTACTTTGAGTATTTTTTTTTTAAGTTTTCCACGTTGGCTAATATGTAGAAATTAAAAAATTTAACTTATCATTCAGTGAATTTGCAACAACTTAACAATTACAAAACAATTAAAACTAATTGTCCACACTTAGTCTAACCGCGGGCCTTAGACCGGACACTGTATTTGTTAACTTGTTTTTTTGTTGACATCTACCAAGGCTTATTATAAATGTGTTAGGGGTACTGTGTGTATACATTAGGGGTATAACTTTTAGCATTTTCTGCGATTTCTTACTTGTTGTTGAATATTTATCAATTTTCCGCAATTTCTTAAGATTTCACTTTCATCATGAAATTTTGCGAAATTTTTACACATAAACTCCCCTTTTATTTAAGTATTATCGTATGCATTCAAGCATATTTCAAGAAATTCCTTAAAATTTGGTATTTTAGAAATTGGTCTTGGTGCGGTATGATTCAAGAATAGTTTTCTGTTTTTAGTATAGTATTAACTATATAGTGATATCATGTAATTTTTTCGTCCAAAACGAATTATACCCCTAGCATATGATACATTATAGCTTCCAGCCAGTAAATACAAGAACAATAATACAAAATAGAAGAGGAAATGTCAAGAGGCCATTTACAAAAAGGAAGAAACATATAAAAGTATACAAACATTGTACCTAACTAGTTGTGTTTTCTTATAATTTACACCTGTCCCTTGATTCATAAAATCAATACAAATGATAAAAATTTTTCATAAAGCAAACTTTTCTGTAGTGAAATATTCATTTGTTTGTTGTTGGTTTAAAATATAATTAACTATTTAAAATATAATGAACTAAATATTTGATTATGTTAATTTAAATAATGCTGCAATTTGCGATGCTACTAAACTCTTCTTGTCTTACTACTGTCATCAATCCCCTAAAACTAGTATTGACTATCTCGAACATGATGCGTTCCACATTGTTTTTCTTTTTTTATTTATCAGTTACTTCATATTTATGTACTGTGGTATTATGAAACCAATTTACTGCGTTTATTTATAATTAAGTGTATCTGCATATGTAGATACTCAGTTGGCTTAACATGTTACATTGACATTTACCTTTTAACTTATGGATAAACTTTTTACAGTTGAAACATTCTAATAAACAGACACATACATTTATAAATAAATTTCTTTGCTATAAGAAGTTCAAGAAAGTCCAATTTGTAAATCTTTTATATGACAGAACAAAAAAAAATCAACAGAAAAAAATTACTTTTTTTTTAATAATTTGCATTTACTTAGGCAGTTGGGCCCATAGATTATATAGATATCAACCTCTTCTTCTTCTTATTTTGTCAACAAACACATTTTTTTAAACACATTTAAATATTTTTTGTATAGGTATAGGACGTATGTTCAACACATTCTCATGAGATACGTCCACGGACAGCGAATGTGAAAGAGTATGAGATCTATGTAATCTATGGTTGGGCCTAAATGTCTTCTAAGAAAAGACTTGCGTTATATGTTCAAGTCCTGAACATTTTTTGTGAAACGTGTGCCGGTTAAATCGTGAATGTGTGAGATAAAGATACCCAGTTGGCCAATCATCATCTATGAAATGGTCTTCAACGATTTCTTTAAGACATTTTAGAATTTTTCGCTAACGACATTTGGCGCTGAAATTGTCTTGAAAGACGATGTAAAGGAAATCATCTTTAACGATTAGCTGCATGAACAAAATATTTGCTGATCGTGTATAACATTCTCTTGGTGACAAGTTCAGCGACATTATAATGTATTTGTTGTATAACCCACTATGTTGACGAAATGGTGAGCGACAAAATATTATTACTGTCGTCTTACGACTCCGTTGACGACAAGATGAGCGACATTGTCTTTAGATGTCTTATTTTTAAAAATTCTCATTTAGTTCATCATTTTATTGCTTAAATATAAAACTTTGATATTAACTTTTAGTATTAACATTGCTTAATACAAGCGATTTATTTTTAAATTAATAAAGCAATTTTTGAAATGAAATGTTGTTTATTTAAATGAGTTAAATTGTTTAAATAAAAATTCAATTTAACAGCTAATAATAAATATAATTTAAATTGTAAAAAAAATATTTTTACATATGCAAAAAAAATTAAAAACCGTTTTTTCGCGCCGTTTGTTACACATTTAAGTAAATAAAAATATTAACTCGATGAGAAATTTTTAGTTTAAATTTGTTTGAAAAAAATAGTAAAGAAATCAGTGTTGTCAGTGACCATCTAGGCGAAGCTGTCACCAGCAAGGTCTTCTACGTTAGCATTGTGAACAATGTCATCTATTTCGTCGTCAACGACAAAGTGGGGCAAATTGTCGCCCAAATGGTAAAATATAATTCAAGGACAATCTCAGCGAAAATGTCGCTCAGGTGGTCGTATACGATTTTGCGGACAATCGTTTGAAAATGTCGTCAACGATTTGTATGGACTGTCACTAATATGTAGTTTACGAATTTCTATGGTCGTGTACCCAGCGTCCAGGATGTCTTCAAGACAGAGTCAACTGGGTTATGATCGTCAACATAACTTAGACTAATTTTAAAAACCACTGATAAAAAGTATACAAAAGTCTGTGATATAAGCGTGTTATTTTTCAACTGCCCTAACTTTAATGTTGCTGTGTCTTTGAATTCAGAATTAATTCAAAGCCTTTTTTGACTGTCCAAAGGGGACGCACGGTGCTTCGTCCCCATATAACGATTGGACAAAAATAGAAGGAGTGGAGACAGAATTTTGAAATTTGGTATATTGACATAGAACTCCTTACTTAAGAAACATTTTAATTTTGGAAATATCGGGCCAAGGATACGCCCACCTCCCATAGGTGCTGAAATTTAAAAATTATATATTAGCTACATAAATGGACGTAAAATTACAAAAAGTATCCATTGAGATGCACATAAAACTGGAAACGTTTGTTTAAATTTTTATCAAAATCCGACCAAGGACTCTTAGTCCTGCCGTATATCCTTTATTTTAAAATCTTTATAAAACCAGCAAAAATGATCAAATTTGAGTAAAATCGATTTATTAATAAAAAAAAAATGTCTTTCACAAAAAATGGATTTTAAACGCTTAAAATAATATTTCTAAAAAAAAAATTCAATAGGATTAATATAGGAAACCATGTGAATTCTCCATTTTAGGCATACGGTGTGTTCAGCGAACTTATGTAGAACACTACGAGGAATATTTTTGTGGAACATTTTAACCTTCTATCTCTTCAATTAAAGGGACTTTTTTGGCCCCTTTTTAAAAAGGTACAAAAACGACCCGTAAGTTGAAGAGCTAGAGGGTTAAAATGTTCCGCAAAAATATTTGTCATGAAATTCTACTGTAAGTCTCTGAAGACATCATCACTGAAAATTTAACTTAAAGGCCAGTAATAAGTAAAAACTTAAAATCCGTTTAAGGGTTAATTTCGAAATTATTCAGAATTGGAGCTCAAATGTCCCACAAACCTGGATTTTAGGGAGAAACCATGGGAATCTTCCAGTTTAGGTTTTTAAATTTAACTCTTCAACTTAAAAAAGGGCCCAAAAAAATTCCCTTTCATTGAAGAGTTAGAGGGTTAGAATGTTCCACAAAAATGTCCCTCGTAGTGTTTTACAAAAGTCCGCTTAACACATCCTATACCTAAAATGGAAGGTTCACATGGTTTGAATACTAAACACTCTTAAATGCTTGAAATTTGTGTAAAAATCATGAATTTCAGCATTTCAAAAAATCCATTTTTTTTTAATTTGTGGTAAAAAATAGTAATTAATTTTTTAATAATCTATTAGACAGTATAAGCTTACAAAAAGAAGAAAAAAATATCTAATTAAGTAATTTTTGGAGTTTCAAAAAAAAAAAAAAAAAAAATGTGTTTTTCGGAGCAATAGAAAGTAGTTGTTTTGCAAACATATACTAAAATCTATATTTTAATTTAACTACAAATATATTGAAGTAACTAAAAAAAAGTCTTAGAAAAAGTTTTTAAAGAAATTTATTTTTGAGAATTATTTTCGTGAAACAATTAAAACCCATTTGTCATTTCTGCATAAAATTCTCTGAGTCTAGCGCCCTCTCTTGGCGGCAAAAGCAATCACACCAAATATTTTTTTCACATTTGTTTAAGTTACTTTCTTATGTTTTAAAAATTCCTTCTTTAATCACAATTTGAGATAAATTTTTTTTTTATTTTTGTCCATAAGACGATGCATAGTGGGTCCTGTTGGGAATTTATTTTAATATCAGTGTTATAATGGATACGGAGCCAAAATCGCTTTGGGCTAAGTGTTTTCAATTCGCTAAAAACAAACTTTATTGTCTGCCATATTTGCAGGGCCAAATATCATTTAATTAGTGCCAATATTGGGGTATTCAATCGATTAATTGTTGTTCGATTAATCGAGTAAGTTTGTCCAAAAATTGTTCGAATCATTCAAATTTCGAATAATGAATAACTTGAATAAGTTAATACGATTAATCGATTAATCAAAATTGATAAAAAAAATTACAAAAACATATAAAAAATTTTTATTTTTTTGTTATTATTCGAATTATTCATTATTCGAAATTTAGACATTTCAAATGTGCTAAGATCCCAAAACTTATTAAAAAAATAGTGAAAAATAATTTCTTCTAGGCCTGCACTTATTGGGATTTCATTCTTGCCCGTATTACATTAGCTTTATTTTGTATTGATTTTTGTATTGACGAAAAACTGATGAATGATTGACTTCAGCTATACAGAATAAATGAGTATCTGTCAAATGAGTATCGTGCTGTCAATACCCTACGGGAAATTTTAACAAACTGTCACCGAACTGGCCCCTTTATATGAAATAGACTGGTCACTTTTACATGGCGTTGTCATAGGAGGTGGCAATTGACCCCTTGTGACATGTCACAAGACAAATCGCAGGACAGGTCCCTGAACTTTGTTTTTTATGAGAGTTCATTAACCTGTCCTAGGATTTGTCTTGTGACATGTCACAAGGAGTCAATTTCCACCTCCTATGACAACGCCATGTAAAAGTGACCAGTCTATTTCATATAAAGGGGCCAGTTCGGTGACAGTTTGTTAAAATTTCCCGTAGGGTATCTATTCTATATCAATTCAATAAAAGATAAAGCAAGTGGCATATGGGCACCAACGAAAATTTCTTGTTTTCATCTAGGAATGTTATTAAGCCCTAGTTTATGTATTACGAAAATAGTCTAAACGAAAGCAAAGTAACGAAAATTTGTTTTTGTTTCCCATATATTTTTAATGAAAGTTATTTTAAGTTTCTATCATTTAGACCATTTTCGTAATACATAAACAGGCCCTAAATGTCTAAAATATCAAAGAAACAACAAAAACAGCAGAAAACTCTCACAAATTGCTTTGTCATCTTTCAAAATACTACTCTGTCACAACAGGTCTAGCAATGCAGCAATGCTATGGTACATATTTGCGTACAACCAATAAAAATCCAAAATCGGTTGGAAAATATTCAAGGAATTGCAAATTCCCCAGACCATTGTAGGTCAAAATGAGATAAATTATGAAAATCAAAAAGTTACAATGTGATATTCCAGTTTCATTTCTACGATATACAAATATTTAGATCATACTTGGGACTAGTTAATTGAATGGACCAATTAATTGATCATTTAATCGGCATTAAAATTGAACAATGTCAATGAAATTTTTTGGCATTACAATTGATCAATGCCAATGAAATTTTTTTACAATTGGCGTTGTTCAATGCCTAAATGCCCAATTATAATTGATGAGAAAAGCATTTGTTTTCATGCTTTAATAAAAGAACAAATTAAGAAAAGAAATTAAAAATTCGTGTTTTTCTTATCTTATATTCGCTATTTATTTCTTCAAGTTCACATTACTAGAGGTTGATCCATCTAGACTAACCAGTGTTAAAAGAAGAGTGAACAGCAGTATACTTGATAAAACTTGATAAAAATAGCAAATATTTATAGTGTTTATAGCTCAGAAATTTAAAATTCTTTCCTTAATGTCCTTTTTTATAAAACAATATATTTTGTATACAATGCTTTTTCCTTCAATTATATGTATGTACATTTCATTACCATTAAAAAAATTTCATTGGCATTGAATGGTAATGAACTTTTTTGGCATTGGCATTGAGATCAAGTAATGGCAATTAAATTTCAATGCCAATGAACAATTCGCAAGTATGATTTAGATATAAATTTTTGTCTATCTTGAATTATGCTAACCTAGTCCCAGGTAATTTTGAGTTTTTTGTAAAATTTGTTCAATAAAATGTGAATCAAAGTGATCAACGCATAGAGTTTCTTAAATACGCTTCAGAGAATAACTCTACTGTAATTTACACATATCCATCCGTCTTTTAATATAGCAGTGATGGCGTTTAATATTTTAAAATTTTCGAGAAAAGTGTGATTTTGGCCAATAATTTAGATAGTAGTATTAATTTTTGTGTTTTTAGCTAGATATAACAAAATAGCTTCCGATTTTTTTTTAATCTCAGATAAAAAATATTGTTTGCCGAAAATTTTGTAAAACTTCGATAACGTTAACCCTTTCTTTACCAAAAAAACTCGAAATTAACTCCTTTGTTCACATTTCTTAAACAATAATTTATGGTTTCTACCATTTTAACCATCTAACTCTTCAATTAAAGGAATTTTTTTGCTGAAAATTTAAGTCTGAAAATTGCTCTTTTGTTATTCTTTCGAAAACAATTTACGAAACATCGTAAAATATCCAAATGTCCAGACTTCCATATTAGTAGTCAATTCTAAATAACAAAAAAAAAAAAAAAAAAAAAAAAAAACTACGGGTTGAATATAAACAATATTAATAAATATTTTGTTTATACCTACCCTACGGGAAATTTTAACAAACTGTCACCGAACTGGCCCCTTTATATGAAATAGACTGGTCACTTTTACATGGTGTTGTCATAGGAGGGGGAAATTAACCCCTTGTGTCATATCACAAGACAAATCCCAGGACAGGTTACTGAACTTTCATAAAAAACAAAGTTCAGGGACCTGTCCTGGGATTTGTCTTGTGATATGACACAAGGGGTTAATTTCCCCCTCCTATGACAACGCCATGTAAAAGTAACCAGTCTATTTCATATAAAGGGGCCAGTTCGGTGACAGTTTGTTAAAATTTCCCGTTAGGACCATTAACTTATTATCTTCATCTTCATAAAATTTAAATATTTTAATTTGTCTATAACTTAAAACATATTTTATCTTATTGTATTATATTTTTATATACACCCACAATATATTTTCCATAACCGATTGAGGTTTATTTAAAAAGTAATAGGTAAAGTTTGTTTTCAATTGAAGAATCAATTAAAATACATTGAAACATATTGTTTAACTTTTTTCTCAATCAATAAAAAAACAAACTAGAAAAAAATATTTATCGCCTGTAGGAGTTGTTATTCTATTTTTAGATTTCTATTTTTAGAAAAAATAATTTAAATAACTTCGTTGTTTTCTGTTTTAAAACAAAAAATTCAAATATTTTCGGTTAAAAATTGATGATTGTTTTAATAGAGTTTTTAATTATTTTTATTTCTTTTAGGGATTGTTTAAATAATGTTTTAAAATAAATAGCAAAATGGTTTGAATATAATGAAAAATCAGTAGTCCTTTTTTTAATTGTGTTTTCAATTAATTTAATATGAATTTTAATTTGTTATACCCTGCACCACTACGTGTTGAGGGTATTATAAGTTTGTGCTGATGTTTGTAACACCAAAGCATTGGTCCTAGACCCACCTTATAGTATACCGATCGGCTCAGAATTTTTTTTATTTCGATTTAGCGATGTCCGTCTGTCCGTCCGTCTGTCTGGTTAATACCGGTCCATGTGTAGACCTAGTGCCCATATAAGGGTCCTTCCAAAATTGGCTTGGTTACAAACTGCAGGTCGCAAGTATTAAGATATTTTAATGAAATTTGGTTCGCTGACTCACATTATAGAAAATTTTAACCTTTTTACTCGTTTTTAAGGATAAAATATTGTGAGTGTATATTCAATCTTTTGGCATCCTTTTTTTTGTGTATGAAACAAAGATATAAAAATCTTTCACGTTTGTATTTATTATATATCTTAGAAGAGCTGTGTTTAAGTATAATTTTCTTTGTCCGCACTACACTTAATGTCTAATCTGCGACATCTACATCTTGTCTGTCTGGTTGTTGTCTGCACTATAAATATAATTATCAGCTCAATTTTGCTAGCAATATAAATTAATAAAACATTAGTTGAAAAATTAATTTAGTGCTAAAAAAATATAACTAAAACTTTTGCTGAAAATGGAATTTTAGCAAAAAAAAGTTGCTGAAATTAGTATACTTGATGTACAAGACGTTTTACTAATTTTTCTATTAACTTAATTTTTTGAGTGTATGAATTGTTTTCTTAGCAGGAATACAGTATATAAGCTACGATAAAACTACACCGGGAAAACAGATTTGGTGCTGACAAACCAATTTGTTGCCAGGCGTATGGTGCAGATGAATTTACTGAATTATTCTTCATACTACTGAAATTCCGTTGTCAAAATCAAATAAGTGCTGTCTCATATGGTTTTCTATTAGCATAACTGAAAAACTCGGCTACCACAACCGAACCATTCGATTGGCTACAAATGCAGTTGTCGGCAACGAATCTGTTTTCGGCTACTTTAGATTTAAGGTTTGTTGTTGTACAGATACCATCTGTAATTAGATCTGTTGTTCTGTCGTATAGTTAAACTCAGAAAAAAGGCTGAAGAGTTTTCTAAAAATAATATTAAAAAAAATACATGCATTCTGTACCCAAAATGGCTGTAAACTAGTGTAATTATAGTTAATGCAAGCAGCCAAGTTAGTTTTGTAATTTTGAAAATACATTAACAAGTCCTTTAAATACTCTTAAATCATACTTACTTCCCAACTGAAATATGTGTCATAAAAGTTAACAAGTTTCTAATTTTTTTTAAGCAATTAACCTAAAACCCTTAAACTAAAAAGGTATTGCATATTGATATATGAGTCCTGAAAATATTATTTAATTAAAATATTACTCCTGTTAACTTATGGTCTTAACAACGACAACAACTATAATTTTATGTTTCCTTTTCCGTAATAAAAATACAAAAAAAAAAAAAAACGAAAACAAAAAAAGGGTCGAAAACTTAAAATTTTCTCGTTAATTGTTTAAATATTTATAATAGTTTTATGGAAATATGTATGGGGAAAAACTAACATATTTTAAAACATTAAACCCAATCATATTTTATGTTATAACTTTTTGGCAAAACTAATAAATGTCCAAACATGCTGCTGCTAGAACAATATATTTACTCAAAAACTATACAATAAAATACAATATTTTCTAGCCCAAAATTAGAAGGCACAGCAAAAGAGATGGAGGGACTTTTCAACAAATTTTCAACAAATGCAAATAAATTTAAATTAGTTTTTGGCACATTAAACTTAAATGAAGGTGAACTTTATCACGTCTTTTAACTAACGTCTTTTTATGAATATGGTTTGATAAAAAAAAAACTTTAATGAATTTTAACACATACATACTCGTAGTACATGTATCTATGCATAACCCATAAAAAGGAAAATTTTCATTTGAATATTTGTGGATAAAAGTTAGTTTTTACCTTATGATTTCTTCTGAAGGTAGAGGCGGAGCAAGTAAAACTTATTAACAAAACTAAACAATGCTTGAAAACTATTTTAGCAACAGCTCTTTGGGGCCAACATGAACACAAACTTATATTTTGTGTGTAGATGTAAGCATTTTACGTTGTTAAAATTTCGTTTTTAACCAGGCACCAAAGTAACGCATAAATTTTAAATTTAATTTTGTCAACGAACTTACAACACTCATACGCCTCGTTTTTGTAAATGAAATAAATGTGACCAACTATATTTGTTTAAGCCACATACTGTTGGGTATTGTTTTTTAATTAGAAAATTACCCAAAACTTGCTAACTTATCTCAAAATGTAGTGCTTTACTATAGTTTTGAATGCCAAATTTAAATGAAGATTTAGTTAGTTTGAGGTTTAGAAGAAGAATAAACCTTTTTCTCTAAAAATTATAAACACATTAATTTGCAAATCAGACTAGATCTAGTTGCTGTCTTTTTCTATGGACAGGCTTCATCAGTGATTTTCCATTAAATTGTATTATTGTTTATATTTTATTATCAGATTATCTCTATATGGTAATTTTTCAACAACTAGTCGTAACTATTCTAAAGTTCGACAAATTAGCCGTCTAACCCAAGTAAGGCCTTGAATGCAGTATAGCTAATTCATAGTTTTCTTTCCTATTCAGCTTTCTGTTATTGTGTTTTTTTACCTTCAGAAGTGATCAAACAGACACATACAAACATTCCTCTTTTAGATTTTTGTTTATCTTCCAATCTCCTCCGTGTCTCCTTTTTCGCAAATGTTGCCACACTGACGTATGGTTTTTACGTTCCAGAGCAGGCAATTTGGGTATATTGGAATCGGACTAATAACAGGGCATTTTTATAATATATTTGAGTACAGTGTTGTTTTAATATCATATAGACCAGCTGCAATTAATATTGTAATTAATATGAATTTTTAGCAATTTTAGTTTAGTAGGATTGAGGTCAAGAAGAAGAATAAACCTTTTTCTCTAAAAATTATAAACAAATTAATTTGCAAATCAGACTAGATCTAGAGTATGCCTTTTTCTATGGATAGCCTTGATCAGTGCTTTTCCAATAAATTGTATTATTTAGCGTTTTTTTTAATCACCTGGATTTAAAATTTTTCATACAAACATTTTTAAATCCAAAATAAAACCGGATTTAATAAATCCACAATAAAAGCACAAATATATGAAACAGCCTATTAATTTAATGTCAGAAAAAAATGCGAATGAAAATTAAAAGAGAAACAAAAAAAAATTGAAAAACTAACAAATAAAAGGTTTTTATTAAATTTTTTTTATGAAATATGTTTAGGAAAAAAACTACACCTCACCAAATACATATTTTGCATCTTGGACATGGAGAAATAGCTAATATAGAAATGGCAATTTTTCACTCTACAGTAAGTAATTTAATTAAATCCGATTAGTGAATATTAAATATTGCAATGGAATTTTTCAATTGTGTAAAAATATAAATTGAAGTGATTAAACTGAAAAGGCAGACTATTTATCGCTGTTTTATGTAAAATATAATTAAAAATTAAAAGTTAAAGTAAAATCCTTCATCATCGAATTCGGTATTAAAAATTAGGGTGAAAGAAGTGTCGGACAGAAAATTCTTTTTAAAATAGGGAGAATCTAACCCCATCTGTTGAGCACTTTTAGAAATACTTTTTGGATTTACTAAATCCAAGTGATTAGAAAAAAGTCTATTGTTTATATTTTATTGTCAGATTGCCTCTATATGATAATTTTTTAACAACCCGTCGGCTGTAACCGTTTGTAGTTATTACTCCGATTATTTTTTAGATAAGTTACCCGCCCTAATATATAATAACAGATTCCTTGTGATAACCGGGAACTTTCGGGTTTTAAACCACTATTAAAAAGAGTAATTGTTGAAAATTGATTTTCATAAAATTTTGGAATCTATAAGGAGCCCTTTAGATTTTTTTGCGCAGGATTTTGCAGCATTCTGATGGATTTATATACTTGACTATCTCAGTTTCGATTCAAGTACAGTTGGTCTTGTTATTAAACATATTATTATTAGCGAGCATATAGATTTAAATGTCGTCGTTTTTTCCTTTTACAAGATACACATTACAACTGTAATTTAACACTTCTATTTTGTAAATGTTACCTTTTTTCTACTTCATGCAGGAGCTTGACATTTTAACCCGTTTTATACTCTACTTCTCGTGTTGTATATGAAAACTCGTTAAATGCGTGTTCCCTTCTCAAGCGCGTTACGGTAGAAGTTGGTGTAGTTAACAGCGAGCATTTATTTATAATTTTCTCATACAGTTATGTTGTATTCTTTATGTATTATTATACACTTTAAATAATTTTTCAGAAATTGCTCTTGTGTTCTGTATGTTAAATTGTGTAAATTTTCTCAAGTACAAATAGCAAGATTTTTTTGTTTTGGTGTTTGTTTGTGCTAACAGTTGAATGAGGGTTTTAGGCGTTTAAGTAACTTTAAGTCTTTTTAATGTCTTATGTGAAGAATATATGTGTGTGTATGCATGAAGCTAAGTTTACCACTGTGTAATTTTTACGCTATTTGTATGTGTATTTTGTATTTAAAAAGTGTGTAGGAGCATGGGGGAGTTTCTTTTCTGACACTTTTCTAATATACCCTTTTTTTAAGTGGTTTTTCATAATACATATAATAATAACACCATCCAAACCACTAAGAACTTAAAACATCACTAACAGCAGCAACAATAATCTTGTAGTAAATATCTAAAGAATATTTTAAATTTACTTCAACCAAATCATTTGTTTAAAAGCCTTCCAAATAATAATAATAGTTTCCTGTTTGTATAAATGTATACTTGGTTTAAATTTTTCTTATGTTTGTAATATACTGACATATCCCTACGGGAAATTTTAACAAACTGTCACCGAACTGGCCCCTTTATATGAAATAGACTGATCACTTTGTTTTTTATGAGAGTTCAGTAACCTGTCCTAGGATTTGTCTTGTGACATGTCACAAGGGGTCAATTTCCACCTCCTATGACAACGCCATGTAAAAGTGACCAGTCTCATTTTTCATTCATTCATTCATTCATATAAAGGGGCCAATTCGGTGACAGTTTGTTAAAATTTCCCGTAGGGAACTTACACATGTGGAGAAGTTAATATTGTTGTTGAAGCTGGTGTTGCCATAGTAACAATTATGTATAGTATTTAAAATGTTGCACAGTGGGCAGAAAGATTTTATTCAGTAACTTTTTTAATGGCTGATCACAGCCAGAAATTATAGAACTGAGTATACAAGTGTTTTCATTTATTAAGGACACTTTTCAACCATATACTTCATTAAGATATTTTTCCAATCGTTTTTGCCTTATTGCGCTCCCTAAAGGAAATTTCGGCAACCTAAGTTGAAATTTGGAAAGGATATAAATCCTATATTGTCAAAGATATTTTAAGAATTTTAATTTTGGAAATCGATAACATTTTGGCACACCCATGTAAAAAAGTTTGGATCTAATCTAATCCAAGATCTAAATATAGATGACGGAATCTAATTAGATCCGGTGCCAGATCTATTCATATCTAAAGTTATCTGGAGAAGGGTGATTTTTATGACCAGTTAGAGTAGATATGGCCACATTTCGCATCAGATCCGCTACCAGATTTTATCTGTTTGAACAGACACCAAAACAAAAATGTACAAACAAATTTTTGTTGAAGAATTACTGGTAAAGAAAATCAAATTATATATAATATTATATAATAATTTCCCGGTTAATTATATATATTAGGGTGTCTCTTAAAAATAGATTTGTCATTACACCCCCCAAATGGAAGAAATCTATTTTTTTTGGTAACGATAACCAGTCCCGAAAGTTGGACGAAAATGGCCTATTTTGGAAAAAAGTGTCTTACTATTAAAAATTCCCAAAACTCGAAATTTCGAAAAAATTACTTTTTGTTCCATTTATTCATTTAATATAGTCAAAATGATTAATGATATCCAATGAAATCATTTCCAAGTGGGTATTTTTTTGCCGAAAATTGAAAACATTATCCCTATATGGATCAAATTACAAAAAATAATAATTTTTATGAAATCCCAATTAAAAAAGTGTTGATATAGTCATATATTAACATATAAAATTTTGTATAATTATATATTGGAACATATATACCAAGATATAATTATATAAAATTTTACGAACTTATATCCTAAATATATAACTATATCTTGTTATATGTTGCACAATATATAGTGCAACATATTACAATATCCAATTATATATAGGCCTACATATAGTTACATATGCCTCATATAATTATGTATAATTGTATCGAATTATACACCATTATATCTAGTTGGATATGATTATATTATATTTGATGCATTTGGATGAGGACAAAATCCGGATAAAATTGTATCAAACCATATCTTATTCCATCAAACTAGATCTAATTGTGTCAAATTAGATCTAATATGATCATAATACGATCTAATTTGATACAATTAGATGTTGTCATTTTTCGGATATAATTATATATAATATCAAAAGTCGTATAATTTTTTTTTAGTAGGGATGGAAAAAAGATTATTTTGATCCATTGAAAATTATGAAAGATGTTATTCTATAAATTTCCTAGTGGGGCTTTTTTGGCAAAAAGATTAAAAATTAACCCCATCTGGATCACGTTACATGTAATAATTATTTTTATACAGTTGCTATTTTTTTTTATCAATTTAAGGCTTTACAATCTCGTAGTCCTAATTAATATTAAGTTTCATGGGTCTCTTCTGACCCCAGGCCACTATGGGTTAAATAGTTTTTAAACAAATGTTGTTTTCCGTAAACTGTGTAAAATTTTATGAAAACATTTAAATTTTGTTTAATTTTTGACAAAATGAGCAATTTTTGTAAAATGTCCTGGAAAGCAGTTGCTCCAAACACAAACTGGAAATATCATTTTTCCAATTTTTTTTCTTTAATATCAACTATTATGTGGTACAAATAGCAATCGACATCTCCAAATTAGGAATTTTAAAAAATTTTTAAAATTAATTAAAAAAAAAAAGTTTTTGCATTTTTATAAAATTCGTGGGTCATTTTGGATTCCAGGCTACAGTGGGTTAATAATATCCGATGAAGTCAAAATTCCATGTCTGAATCATTTTAACTGTATTAAAGGAATAAATGGAATAAAAAAAATCGATTTCTTCCATTTGGGACCATTTCCAATAAAACTGGTGGGTGTAATGAACGAAAATCAACAAATCGCTGTTTTAAGGGACATTCTAATGGAATATATATAACTCTCACTGAAGCATAGGGCGCCAACGTTCCAGTATCCAATCGTAGTCCTTGTTAGATATGGAAAGTCTGTCATCAAAGGTTTCGGGTTTTCATGTAGATGCTGTTTATTTAGCGATTCGTTAGCAGGGTAAGCTCAGAAAAGTGGGTTGCTAACCCTCCTTTCTTAGATTGGTGATACACTCAAAAAAAAAAAAAGTCAGTGAAGTCAGCAAAAAATGTTGCTGTGTCAGCAAATTTTTAGTCAGGAGCGTGCTTGCAAAAAGTTGGTAATTTCAGCAAAAGGTTTGCTGAAAATCAGCAAATAATAGTAATCTTCAGCAAATAGTAATCTCCAGCAAACGTTTTGCTAACACTTAGTCGACTGCAAATGAAAAAAATCCATGTTAAAATCACTAAACTTTTTGCTGAATATTAGTAGACTGAAAAAAACTCAAAAAACTTGTATCGAAATTTTACTTTAGTTAATTTATTTGCTGAAAATTTAAATATAGAATATGTGTAGAGTTGTTTTCCTTTTTTTGTCATTTCCGTTTCCAGACAAGCTGCGACATCTACATCTAGTCTATCTGGTTGTCGTCCACACTATGAATGCTGTTATCAGCACAATTTTTGTAGCAAAATAAATTAGTAAAACATTAGTTCAAAATTAGTTTAGTGCTAAAAAAAATATAACTAAAACTTTAGCTGAAAACGGAATTTCAGCAAAAAAAATTGCTGAAAACTAGTAAACTTGATATACAAGACGTTTTACTAATTTTTCTACTAACTTATTTTTTTGAGTGTAGGGCTGCTATCCTTTTGTCCAATCCCATGTTGCAGTCATGTTCATTCATCATTTACCTAGTTTCCTGGGATGCCAAGTTATCCGTGGCCATTCAGGCTACATGACTGAGAGGTTAATTCAAACTTTAAATATCATTTTGAAGCAAACTATTTCTTAAATAAATTAATTTGCTGTCCTAAAATAAAAATTTTTGATTTCAAACAGCCAAGAAAAAAGAAATGAGAATATAGTAGAGAGACAACTACAATTAATAGTTAGAAGTATTCTTTGATACGAATATTGACTCATTTAAGAATACCACTTTTTCATTCCGAGATATTGTACCATAAAAATATTAAACAACAAGCGTCAAACCTGAATTGCAGTTCAATATTTTTTCCAGTACTTTTTCACAAGTGTTTAAATAGATATATTTGATAATTATTTGTTTATTTATTTTTAAAAATTAAATTAGGTATTTAATTTAAACAAACTAATTATTAACATCATTTTTTAATCACTTGGATTTAATAAATCCAAAAAGTAGTTACTAAAGTGCTCAGTAGATCGAGTTAGCTTCCATCTATTTTAACGGATTTTTCTATCCGACCTTCCTTGACCATAATTTTTGGTAATAACAATAATAATGTAGGATTTTATTGTAATTTTGAATTAAACTTCAGAAGTTGCAAAATATAATTTTTTTTTTTTTTTAATATGTTTTTAGCCGGGTTTGTTTCGGTTAAGCAAACTTATCTGTTCTAATAAATTTTCCCCATTTTCATTAAATGAATTGTTTGTATTTCTATAAAGGCCTATGATTTGAAATCGATTTTGTGAACATACTCGTATGTTTGGTAATATAAATGCAGTCATTTAAGCAGATGAAAATTGAAGACACGTGATCCTGAAAAACAACAATTCTCATAATTACTAAAAAAAAAAACATTCGATGCACTATACCAATCTCATATGGACCAAAATTATTACCATTACTTGTTGTTTTCTATTACATGAAGAAATGGCAATGAACACATTTTCTAATTTTCATTATATAGAGAAACGGTAATAGAAACATTGAGAAATTTATTATGTGATGGATTTTACAAAGTAATTAATTACTTGAAACTCTGACATCACTATTAAAAATAGAAAAATAATTATCACTCAGTGTAGAAAATCATTACAGACATTACAGGATCAAAGTTTGTTGCACTGGGTTCCAAATGTCCATGCTGCACATTTGTATCAAAACTAACAACATTAAATTGTGGCGCAATAGATCAAAATTTTGTATTTTTCAATGAAATAAAAAATCAATATAATTTGTGAGTTTTTAAAGAACTCTAAAGTTGGCTTTTAAGGTCACTTGTTATTAAAGTAAATAAAAGAATATTTATTAATAGGCCAAGGAATTTCATGCACTTAAAATTGGAAAATATGCGCCTAAAATATGCGGCTACAAAAGAAAAATATACATTAAAAATATAAGAAATATACACTAAAAACTGTTATTTTTGCAAAAATAATGTAATTTAAAACTTAAAAATATAATTAAGTTAGTTATTTTGCAAACAGACAGAGAACTCGAAGATTTTCCGTAGGTCAATGAGGTTTTTAAGAATGTTTATTTTGATTGAATCAAAGTATAAAAATTTGAATTTTTATATTTTTTTACAAAATAAAAAATGCTCCAAAAAATTAAAAATATCCACAAATATGCATTAAAAAGCACAAAATATGCATTAAAAATGCACCAAATATGCATTGAAAGTCAAAATATGCTAAAACATTCATTTATGACAAAATATGCAAAAATATTTGATATTTGATGATTCGGATAAATATTTAATCCATATTAGTTTTGGACTATCGACAAAAAACGCTGTGGTGTAATGGTTAGCGCGTAGGACTGTTACACATAAGTATTCGAGCCCCAACCAAGGCAACATCAATTTATGAAAAATAATATGTATGAGTTTTTTCTATCCCTCATACATATCGCAGCGTCCTCTTTCGGTGTTCCCATAGCACTTAACCCCACCGAAGTAAAATAGTATAACAGGACTATGAACTTAACAGCTTCAACAAAGTTCGCCAACTCTTCATCAGATGGCGCGCAACAACTGTTCGAAAATTCAACATCTCGTTCAATTACAGTGTTGCCGCATTTGAAGCCCGACTTTCACTTCTTCTCTATCCTCTTTCCAAAGGAAGCAATACGTTAATTAATAGGAATAATTTCCTGAGTGTTGCTTCTGTTAAAAAAAAAAAAATTCGATTCAGGGATACTTTTTTATTGAATATATAATATTCCGTCAATTTGCCTGCATTTAATTAACAATATACATATTTTGTCTTACATTTACACAACATAAAAAAAAGTTAATTTTTTTGTATATAATTAAATAAAAGTATACATACAGTAGAATACTTCTATAATTCGTATGTATCACAGCTGGAGTAAAATCTAATTAAAATTAAATTAAAATTAATATTATAATACATAATTTTTTATTAGTAATGGCATGATAAACTCGAATTAAAAAGAGTGCAAAAAGCCAATGAAACGCTGCAAGACTTCGCGATGGAGATTGAACGATTGGTGCAGATGAAAACCACCCATTCTTGGATCCGTAGGACAAAAATAACAATCAAATCAATGGTTAATTGGTTCTGTCCAAATCATAGGAATTGCAAAAGGCATAGATCGAAATCTTTTAGCTTATCCAGTAAGAAGATGTGTGGAACCCACGCTTGTTTTGTTGTCTGATAGCTAAGCCAAAATACTGTTTATATAAATTATGTTAGTTATTAATGGCTTTAAGTTTCTTCGCTGTGTTTTAAAAGTAATGTCACCATAAATGTAACAAAACTTGTCAGGATCATTTTTGAATTTTCTTGACGTTATTTAAGACTGACTGTTTGACTTACCGGCAAGGTTCTTTTTGTAGCTTTCGACAGAAACGTGACAATAATTGGAGTTCAAAATGGTAAAAGTGCCCCCTTAAAGCCTGCCCAAACCTCTTTGGCTTGAAACTTGAAAATTAAAGAATGTATTTGAAACACTAACATTGAGAAGTGAAATGGAAACGAGTGCTTTAGAAATACTACACAAGTGGAATGAAATTGAATTGAACCGGCAACGAGTGGAATTGAGACAATAGATAATCGAAATGGAATGGAACAGGGAACGAGATGGAATGGAAAGTGGAACGAAATGCAATGGAACGGAAAGCCAAATGGCATGGAATATGAAAAGAGCGGAATTGAAACACTAAACTAAAAAACGGAAAGGAATGGAGCAAGTACAAAGAAATTTAATGGAAAGAGGAACGATTGGTATTGAAACACAAGACCGTGGAAACGGAATAGAATGACACGGGGAATGAGTGAAATTGGAACATTTAAATTGGGAACCAAAATACCGGAAAAGGAGTGGAATTGAAACACTAGACAACAGGAACGAAATGCAAGGGATTAGTGAACGAAATGGATCTAGGAACGAGTATATTTGGAACTCTAAACTGGTTTTGGAACACTAAAATTGGGAAACGATAAGGAATGGAATGAGTGGAATTGAAACATTAGATAACTGGTATGAAATGGAATGGAATTTTAATGAATTAAACCGCTGGCATTTGTTACTTGAAATTTTGCATGTGATTCTCTCTACCTTTAACATAAACATCCACGGAGGCAGGATTACCTTCATTTTGCAATTTTTATGGTGATTGGCAAAAGTGGCGAATAAACCCTTTTAATTACCTCTGCCAGAAATATAAAACTTTGCAGTGACACGTACTCTACCAAGAGGCTAAACAAATTTATTAAAAGAGAAAAAACCCTAGAAAAAGAATGCAATTTTTATATTCCGATATTTAAAACTGCCGGTAACGAAGCATCGGGCTTGCAAGCTATCTATTGATAAGGTGGTGGAAGAAATCGATGCATTAAACTTTCCACCGGATTTTGTGAATTCACTTGAACTGCCAGGTCTACTTCTGCATAAACTGGAATTAATTAAACTTTAAGGCACGATAAAAACGTAGCGAACTTTGCCTGCTAGTTTATATACACTAAAAAAAAAAATAATATGTTACCCAGCAAACAAAGATGATCATTAATGACTCAGAAATAAGCTACAAAAACATAAAAATTTTTCCACTTTTTCCTATGAAAGTGGCCCATCCCAAAGAGCCCCCTGTGTACTCAGAAATGACTCAGCAAAAAGAACGTATACAATCGAAATTTTGTTCATAAATTTAAATAATTTTGGAATCTTCTTTGAGTCCGAAAAATGAACCCTCGTTTTGAGACAGCTTTTTAGATTGTAGAGACAACTTTTTGGATTGTTTTCTGAGGGTTCATATTTTCTACCAAAAAAATAGTGTTTTCAAAAAAACAATAATCATTTCTATGAGCCATTTAAAAATCTTATTTATGAGCGCTCCGAAATTGCTGGCTGGGTAGTAGAAAAATTAGTAAAACGTCTTGTATATCAAGTTTACTAGTTTTCAGTAATCTTTTTTGCCGAAATTCCGTTTTCAGCAAAAGATTTAGTTATATTTTTTTACCACTAAACTAATTTTGAACTAATATTTTACTAATTTATTTTGCTACAAAAATTGTGCTGATAACCGCAACTGTAGCGTGGACAACAACCAGATAGAAAAGATGTAGATGTCGCATCTTGTCTGGTTGTAGTACAAAATTTCTATATTTAAATTTTTAGCAAATAAATTAACTAAAGTAAAATTTCTCTACAAATTTTTTGAGTTTTTTTCAGTCTACTAATATTCAGCAAAAATTTTAGTGATTTTAGCAAAACTTTTGCTGAGATTACAATTTTTTTGGTAAAAATCAGCTTGCTGATTTTCAGCAAACACTTTTGCTGAAATTACCAACTTTTTTGCAAGCACGCTCCTGACTAAAAATTTGCTGACACAGCAACATTTTTTGCTGACTTTACTGACTTTTTTTTGAGTGTATAAATGGTAAAAAATTTTAAAAATACGTAAGAGATTTCGAATATGCCTAATTTTGGATGTATTTAAAGGCAAATCAGAAATATAGTCCATATGGGCGATAGGTACAATTATGGACTGCTTTTATTATAAATCAATAGGCTCTGCCCTTGCGGCGATATGAGTCCATATACAAAGTTTCATCAAAATATCTTATTTTTTGGATCTTATTATAAAAATATTACAATCTTTGAAAGAATTTCTCATAAAATCTGTCAAACTAACAGATTAATATTTTGAGAGGTGCAAAAGCAAATTGTGTTAATTTTTTATTGTTGATTTTATATCTTCTTTGATATTAGAAATACTGAATAACGCTGCTGGTCCAGAGGGGCAATTCTGTAACTTTTTAACGACAAAGTTCGGTAGTTAAATTGACAAGTTTTCATAGTAAACTAATAACTTAACTACCGAATTTTGTCATTAAAAAGTTAGAGAATCCCACTACAGAATATGAAATTATCATTGAGTTTATTCTTTATATATACTTGTTCCTTTTATTCCTGCAAGGAGCATAGGGCCGCAGAGTTTATTCTTTAACCTAAGATATATTTCTAGAAATTCTAGAAACATCGTAGCCTGACGATTTCTTTAGATAATAATAAAATCCGGAGTTGGCAAACCCACAAAAAATATTTTTTTTGCAGTTTGTTAAACGAATGTTAGCACATTTAAATCTTAAAATGCATATTTATCCCTATGAAAATAAGTTTGAGATAAGCTATTTTAATTTGGTAGCAGTGGAAAAAATTGTCAATTAGTCAAAAAATGTAGCGATTTTTTTTTTACCAGACGTAAACTTATTTATTCACAAATTTATATTATTTTTCATAAAATAATAACCTCTAAAATGTTCTTCTATAGACTTTCTAAAAAATGCCATATTTCTATTGGACAATTTTAATAAGAAATAAGTTAAAATTAGTTTTGATAGTTTCATAATAAAATGAATAATTTTTTTTATTATTTAGCAGAAAATTTTTTCAAATTACACAGCTGGACAAAATACTACTTTTTGCGATATGTTGTCAATTTGATATGTATTTTTTACAGTTTATTCGAATTTAGGAAAAATACCGAAGTCAGTCGTTTTTTTTTTTTTTTTAACCGGCTAATGGATTTTCGATTTTGAATACTCTATTGAATAATCTAAGGGATTAATTGTATCTAATGTTCCCTTACATATTAATACTGTTTCATAACGTTTGCTGCTGTTTCTCATCAATTGCTTTAAACATTTATTAATAAATGTGTGTTTGTTTATTTGGGTGTATTAGTACACTCATAGAAAAAAGTTTGTAGAAAAGTTAGTAAAACTGTTAGTACTTTAACTTAACAAAGTTTTAACTAATTTTTAGTTAAAATTTAATTTTTAGTTAATGTTTTTGCTACCACATTACTAACTTACAAATTTTTTTGCTATTTTTTTTTTGCTGAATTTAGTTACTAATTTTTAACAATAAATTTGCTAACTTTACAGTATTTTGCTGAATTTTAGTCACTAATTTTTAACAGAAGATTTGCTAATTTTACAAATTTTTTGTAAACTAAACCACCAATTTTGGAGCGCTTATAAACAGAATGTTAAATGACTCATAAAAATTACTGCATATTTTTAACTCGCCAAAAATAATGCAAAAAGTTTTTTAATAAAGCTAAATTGAAATGGTTGAAAATTTGTCCTACTCATAAAATATCTAAATTATTAAAAGTTATGAGAAAAGTTTCTATTTATCGTAATACATTAATTTTCAAAGATCAAGGTTCCCAAGAGACATTTTTACGGACTCTCCGGCATGTACGGAATCATCAATCCGGCTTTTACGGCACGTTAACTATCCGTAAAACACGTATCCGTCAAAGCTTGTACGTATACGGAACAATAACGGACAGTACTTTCGGATTTTCGAATACAATACGTTTTGAATCCGTTTTGGTGTATCCGTTTCCTCACCGTTAAATACGGACTTCACCAATTTTCATCAGATTCGAATACAGCACGTTTTAACTCCGTTTTGGGTATCCGTTTCCGTACAGTTAAATGCGGACTTTATCGGTATCAGTTTGATTTTTGAAAAAAGTACAGAAATTATTTTAAAAAGCCCTTTAGCTGCTAAAAAATAGTATTTGGAGGAAAAATAAGTATCAGTAGCGTGAATCCCTCCTAATACCCCATCAACCAAAGAATTGGAAGTCACATATATCAAATGGTAAGATTTATTTAACTTATTATGTGTTTTAAAGGTTGTTTTTTTGTATGCGAGTGCAAATAAGAAATATTTGATGACACAACATTTAGTTGTTTTGATAGCAATGTGCGAATTTGCATCGTATGCAAAACACCATCGTGATTACAGTTAGTTAAAACTTATCTAATTTATTTTTTCTTTTGCATGTAGGTATTGAATTTTATTGTATGCCGATATTGTAAATGAATATTGGACAGAGAGGTAGGTTGCACCAAATATAAATATAGTGTAAATATAAAAAATAAATTCCATTTTTAATAAATATATAAAAAACTTAAAAAGTACTACTTATAATTAATAAAAATAGGGTCAATATAGGTAGACATGCAAATCCGTTTTTGTTTCAAAAAACGGTACGTATACGGACCGAAAACGGCATTCTAAAAATTGGGTCACTCAGTTATTCACACGACATAACGGTCCTGCATTGACGGACTTTCCACGGACTAGTCCGTTTTTTACATGACATAACGGTCCGTAAACGGTCCGTCATTGACGGACTTTAAACGGACTTGCCAGTTTTTAACACGACATAACGGTCCGTAAGCGGTCCGTCATTGACGGACTTTCAACGGATTCGAATCAGTTTCGATGTTCCTTAAGTTCCGTTTTCTGGATCCGTATACGGACCAGAAAACGGTACGGAAACGGAGTTGGATTGCGTTTATGACGGACTCTGAAATACATTTTGTTATGGTTAATATATTATTGTCTATAAATATTACCACTTTTACAAAAAATCATTCTTGGGAAATTTTCATTGGCATTGAAATATAATTGGTATTACTTTATCTCAATGTCAATGCCAGCAAATTTCATCACCATTCAATGCCAATGAAATTTTTTTCAATTTGCATTGATGAAAACAATGGTAATGAAATGTACACATAATTGAAGAAAAAGCATTGTAATATAAAAACGAGTAAAAAGGTTAAAGTCGGGCATGCCGACTATACAATACCCTACACCAGTTTGGTGTATTGTTTGGATCCGAAATTCGAATGGGTTAAAATGGGGCTTATGTCAAAATTTTCTATAATGTGAGTCAGCGCACCAAATTTCATTAAAATATCTTAATATTTGCGACCTGCAGTTTGTAACCAAGCCAAATTTGGGGGGACCCTTATATGGGCACTAGTTCTAAACATGGACCGATGTTCACCAAAATCAATAGGCTTCGTCCTTGGGCCAACATAGGTCTATGTACCAAATTTCATCAAAATAGCTTAATATTTGCGACCTGCAGCGTATAAACAATATAATTTTGGGGGGACCCTTATATGGGCACTAGTTCTAAACATGGACCGATGTTCACCAAAATCAATAGGCTTCGTCCTTGGGCCAACATAGGTCTATGTACCAAATTTCATCAAAATATCATAATATTTGCGACCTGCAGCGTATAAACAGTATAATTTTGGTAGGACCCTTATATGGGCACTAGGTCTAAACATAGACCGATGTTCACCAAAATCAATAGGCTGCGTTACTGGGCCAATATAGGTCTGTGTATAAAATTTCACCAAAAAATCTTAATATTTGCGACCTGCAGCGTATAAACATTATAATTTTGGTAGGACCCTGATATGGGCACTAGGTCTAAACATGGACCGATGTTTACCAAAATCAATAGGCTGCGTTATTGGCCCAATGTATGTCTGTGTACCAAATTTCATCAAAATATCTTAATATTTACGACCTGCAGCGTATAAACAGTATAATTTTGATAGGACCCTTATATGGGCACTAGGTCTAAACATGGACCGATGTTTACCAAAATCAATAGGCTGCATTATTGGGCCAATATAGGTCTGTGTACCAAATTTCATCAAAATATCTTAATATTTACGACCTGCAGCATATAAACAGTATAATTTTGGTAGGACCCTTATATGGGCACTAGGTCTAAACATGGACCGATGTTCACCAAAATCAATAGGCTGTGTTATTGGGCCAATATAGGTCTGTGTACTAAATTTCATCAAAATATCTGAATATTTACGACCTGCAGCATATAAACAGTATAATTTTGGTAGGACCCTTATATGGGCACTAGGTCTAAACATGGACCGATGTTCAAAAAAATCAAACTTGTTCGTCCTTGGGCCAACATAGGTCTGCGTACCAAATTTCATCAAAATATCTTAATAGGTGCGACCTGTAGAGTGCGCACAAGATTGCATGGACAGATAGACAGACGGACGGACGGACGGACGGACAGACGGACATCGTTAAATCGAAATAAAAAAAAATTCTGAACCGATCGGTATACTATAAGGTCTACGACCAATAGTTTTTGGTGTTACAAACATCAGCACAAACTTATAATACCCTGACCACATAGTGGTGTAGGGTATAAATATAAGAAATACGCGAATTTTTAATTTTTTTTCTTAATTTATTCTTTTATTAAAACATGAAAACAAATACTTCTTTCATCAATTATAAATGGGCATTTAGGCATTGAACAATGCCAATTGAAAAAATTTAAATTAATTGACATATTCAATAAACTGGTCCCAAGTATCTTTTTAAATACACATTTATTTTTTATTTATTAATTTTCATTTCATTTGCTCCTTTTTTACCTTTTTCCAGTCCACTAGTAATCTGCAAAAGTTTTGTTGATTTCAGAAAATTTTAGCAAAAATTTTGTAGATTTAACAGTTTTTTTTTTGCTATTTTCATTCTACTATTATTTAGCAATTTTTTTAACTGATTTCAATAAGTTAAATTGTTATTGGCAATTAACAAAAATTTAGCTAAAATATTACTAAAATTCTGTAAATTTAACAGTTTTTTTTGCTATTTTTATTAAACTACTATTCAGCAATTTTTTTTGCTAATTTTAGCAGGTTAAATTGTTATTTGCAATTTACAACAATTTAGCTCAAATATTACTAAAATTCTGTAAATTTAACAGTTTTTTTCCTGTTTTCATATTATTAATATTTTGCAAACTGATTCTGCTAATATAAGCAGTTTTTTCTGCAGCATCATTTTTAACTAATTTTTAGTAACTTTTTCTGCTATTTTTACGGACTTAGTTGTATGAGTGTATATTATATGTATGTTGATTTGCATTTGTTAGTGTCCTAAAACATTTTATTTTATATATTGATATGAACGTGCTTTTGCATTATAATTATAATTTTAAGTACACATGTGTACTAGTGAGTAGTAGAGTTGTAAGCTTATTATGCCGTTAAGTACTCCATATCACTCAATTCTTTGTTTTTCATACAACTTCTTTACTAAAAGAGTTGTATTTGAACAAATTATTCTCTTGAGAGGTAATTGTCGTGGAAAAATTACACATATATTTTGAAAATTACGACTCTTAAAGTGTTGAGTTGCTACCTTTGAGTTGTGAATAATCGAAAAGGCGGTATTGGGTACTCAGTACCCAGTTACTTAACATTTCAACAACTTTAGTGAGTAGGTTATGACAAAATAAAGAGATGTTTATTTTAGTAAATGCAGTTATTACAACAGTTGGTTTGAACTAAGATAATAATAATATTGGTTTTAGCCTTAAAGGGTAGTTTATTATTGGATTTTAAAATAAATAGTTTAACGACGAACATCACTCATTAGCTTTTATCCTTAGTTATGGAACATTTTCATTGGTTAATTATATGTATAGTAACTTTAAAGTACTAATCACTGAGAGGCTAAATTCACAGTATAACAACTAACGATAAGTAAATATTAGTTTTTGCCAATTTTATGAAATATCGATTGCATATGAAGACATGCGATAATAAGTTGTTTTTGTAAATTATTTTGCCTTATCCTCAGGTTATACAATACAAAACTTAGTGTGTAATAATATTGCACTGCATTGCAATTAAGGAATTTTAATCAACGTATATTATTCCGTAAATGAGGTTTATGCAGTATACCAAATCAAAACAATAATAAGAGCAAACAAGAGATAAAATAGATTATAAAAGATTCATTATAAAATAGTATAGATATCGATATTAAAAATCTCTAATTTGTGTCTCTACAAAATATCTAGATTATATTAAAATTATACTATGGGTACTTTTAAAGTCTTAAGATATTTTTCAAAAAACAATCTTTATTAATAAAAACTGTATTAATAATTTTTTGGCAGAAGGTACGAATAGTCTTATATTTAATAATTTACGTATTGGGTGAAAAAGGAAGGTATTTTGGCATAATCCCGATTTTTTACATAACGTTCCGATCGGTCATATATTCATAAAACGTATAAAAATAAATATATTCATAAAACATTTGCAAATTGAAATATTGGATGTATAAATTTAGGAAGTTTATTCACCCAGAAAACAGATTCAGTTCTGATAACCCCATTTGTAGTCAATCTTCATGGTTCGGTTGTGGTAGCCGAATTTTTCAGTTGTGGCAACAGAAAACCAATTGAAACAAGACTAATTTGACTTTTAAAACATATAATAATGAGTTACTGATAATGACTTATTTTTATCATTATTTCAAATAGAAAATAATTTTCTAGATTTTTTTGAAAATTTTTTGAAATCTATTTTTAGACTCAATTTTTATAAACACTGGTAAGGATATATGTAACTACATATTTTTTGATTTTTTGTATGTTGGCGAGTAAGCTAACTTGTGTGCAGCCGGTCAATTATATTTTTATCTATTAAATATTACATGTCGACATAGCTCAGATGGTAGAGCTATTGACTGGCAATCTGTAGACCCAGGTTCGATTCCCGCACCAGCAAATTTTATTTAAAAAGAAAAATTCAATAAAAAATATTTTTTTTAATATAATTTATTTTTTTGAAAATCTATTTTTAGACTCATTATTTTTGTCAGTACTAGTAAGCACATAGGTAACGATATATTTTTTGATTTTTCGTATGCTGGTTTGTAACCATGACTCATTATTTTTCGCGACATCGCCATATAAAGGTAATAAGGAATGTAATAACAAAAGTAACTAGTTACTATTACCAAGTATGTAGTTACATAACCATATATCTGGTAATGATTTTCTACACTGGGCGGTAGCCGCAGACGAAAAATTTATTTGATGTAACTGAACCATTCGATTGGCAACAAATGGGGATTAATCAAAATATTGGCCATCCTATAACCTTTTCCCATCTTTCTGGCAACATATGGATTCCGCGACAAAGGAACTGCCCCTTTTTTGAGGCCAAGAACTAATCAAGCCAACTTCGAATGCCCTGTCCTGAAGGGAGATCGTTCTACATTGATCGAAACTAATAGTAGGACGTGGCAAGGTCTGGAGTGTGAGGCAAAACTTCCCAACGACTGTTTTATAAATATGTAGTTTTTAACCGGTCTTGCAACATATGGCCGAGTGTTGTCATGATGGAGTATTACGGCTTCACGTCTGGTCGCATAGTCCGGGCGTTTTTCGCCAAATGTTCGCTTCAGACGAATCAATTACATTCGGTGCAGTTTTCCTATGATCGGCTAGCCCGATTTCAGCATCTCATAATAGATGGGATCCTTCTGGTACCTTGGCGACATGGATTTATGGCTTTGGCGTTGATTTGGCTGGTTTGCCGGGCTTCACATACGATTTGTTGCGCTTCAGGTTATCGTAATGGATCCGGTTTCCTTCACCAGTAATGATTCGGTGTAAAACTGACTTCTTTTTATGACGTTCAAGCAGCATTTCAAACATACAAAATCGTCTTTCAACATTTCTCGGCTTCAACTCGTCTGATAACCAATTTTCTTGCTTTTCGATGAATTGTGCTGCAAACCTTTTGAAATTACTGCCTGAATCACTCCCAATGATTTTACAAGTTCTTCTTGAGTTTGAAAACAATCTTCATCGAGTACTGCCTCCAATACTTAATCTTCGAACTTTTTTGGCTAACGTGGGCGGTTGTTTTCTTCCGTTTCAAAATAAATATTTCAGAACAGCACAAACCATCTCTCGTACGTTGAATTGGATAGGACATATTCAGGATAAGCTTCGGTAAGCAATCGATGTGCTTCAGCTACACTGTTTTTCAAATTGAAGAACTAAAGCAAAACTTCCAGCAAATGACGTTTCTTGGCACAAAATTAGACATTTGCGAAGCAAAAGGAAACTTTTTTGTTTGCACTATTTCGTTCACCGACTAAGTGCGAATAAATGACAAATATTTACCCTCCCAAATGCCATATAAGTTATTAAAGACACAAACCATGTGTCAAAGATACTCCATCTGTTGCAAAACCCTAATTTTAAAGATATACACCCAATATTTATAAACTATTCTGTATTCATATAACTAATTGTATGTAACGCTGTTTTTTTTTTTGTTATAATAACAGTTGGCAACACTAAAATACACACACACAAAGTGAGATAAAAATTAGCGTTAAGACACTACCGAAAAAATTTGTTGCTTACGCCCACATTTTCCGTAGTCATCATGTGCCAGATGGCTATCGGCGTCAACTTGGTATTTTAAACTGTCAAAGTTAAACTTTTAACTATCAAGTTAAGATGGGTTTCATACTACAGGTTTAAGCGTTAACTTATATATATTTAATCCAAAAATTTGTTGTTTTTTTAACATACAAGTTTTGAAATTTTCTTTTGTTTAATAGTTAAGTTAAAGTTAAACCTACGATGAGACTGTATGGGACTCATCGTTAGTCTCTTAACTGTTAAAAAGCACATATATAAGAAGATTAAAAAGTTGGATTGACTTTAACCAAGTAGATTAATTTCTCTGTCTAAACGTATTATAAATGTATATCGTGTTTAGAATAAATTTTCATTACATTGTTGCAATTTTGCAAAAAAGTTAAATTAAAAATTGGCTTTATAGAATTGAAAATGTGTATGAAAAAATCATACAATAAAAATTGGCAGAAATATAGTATGTATATTGAAATAATAACGAAATCGAGTGAAAAGATCAATTTAACAATAAAGAGTTAATTGCATTAATATTAACGTTAAAGCAGATAATACAAATAAATACCGTTAAAGGGGATGAACATCGAACATTCATACAAAATCATTTAAATTGATAAATATTTAAAAAAGTAAGTATGTAATTCTTTGGAATAGAGTGGATCGGTATCGAGATTTTTTATTATAAAATTTTGCTAAATGCTGGCTGTGTAATTAATTGCTTTTAAAAGGAAAGTCAACTTATTTGCTACAATGTTCACTCAGGAAACTTCTGCAGTCAAAATTTTTTAGTTATTCAAGTAGTGTTTCAGTTTTGTTATTTTAAATGAAAATAACATTCATTTGTAGAAGAAATTTTAATTCTAACTACATTCGTGTTCATTAAAAAATGAAAAAAAAACAAACAACAAAAAATACTGAAAATTCGTAACATTAATTTTATGCAGTCGTTTTGTTTAAAAAAAAAGTAAACCAAATAAAATGTATGTATTTAAGTAAATTTTGTCAGTTGTTTTGACTAATTTGTGGTTCATTTTATTAACAGTAAAAAATCACTTCTGAAATTATTCATATAGAGACAATCTGACAATAAAAATATAAACAATAATACAATTTAATGGAAGATCACTGATGAAGCCTGTCCATAAAAGGGCAGAAACTAGATCTAGTCTGATTTTCAAATTTAATGTGTTTATAACTTTTGAGGAAGGTTTATTCTTCTTCTTAAGCTCAAACCTACTAAATTGGAATTAATAAAAATACACATTAATGACAATTTTAATTGTATTTGGTCTATACGACGCGTTGGAAAAAACAACACTTTATTATAAAAAAAAAATGCCATGTTGGATGTCCGTCTCCAATATACACAAATTGCCTGCACTTGTACGTGCAAACCATACGTCAATGTGGCAATAATTGTGAAAAGGTGACACGGTTGAAATAAGAAGATAAACAGAAAAAATCTGAAGTAGAATGTTTGTATATGTCTGTTTGATCACTTCTGAAATTATTCATATAGAGACAATCTGACAATAAAAATATAAACAATAATACAATTTAATGGAAGATCACTGATGAAGCCTGTCCATAAAAAGGCAGAAACTAGATCTAGTCTGATTTGCAAATTTAATGTATGTATTTATAACTTTTGAGGAAGGTTTATTCTTCTTATTAACCTCAAACCTACTAAAAGCAAATGTAAGTTGAATTTAATGAAATGTTAATAGTCTTATTTTCAAGTGAAATTTCGTTTATTTTTAATTACATTTGCAGCAGTCTTTATGAACAAAATATTTTAAGTGTTTATTTAATAAAGTGGAAAGGCAATTTTGTTCTTTTAAGCATATTCGATTTTATTTAAAACAACGGTGTTATTGATAATAGATTTCATCCCGAGTAAAAATAGTTATATATTGTCATATATAATGTGATTGGGCTATATCTGACAATGAATGGAGTAACATTAAGACACATATCATTATATACAACTACATCTGATATTATTTTTTCAACGAATTTTATGTATGGTAATTGATATTATTACATATCCCCAAATCTGACTCCATATATAACTACATAAGCCTTATAAAACTAATGAAATTATATGTAGTGATCGATATGAGAATATATAGGATTTGATACTAAGTTTTATAACACTGTATGTGTCGTTGTACTAAAAATATATTTTAATTTTATATAACTTTCTATATAATCCCATACAAATTAATATATAGTTCAACATCAAATTTAGTTATCTGAAAATTCAGAGTTAATTACTCCATAGCCAAATAATTTTCACGTGATGTTTTTGCATGTAAAATCATATTAAAAAATGATGCGTACGATTTAGAAGACAAAAGTATTCAAATAAATTTTTGTTTTATGTTTTAAAATTTGGGTCTTCAAAATTGTTAAAACCATAGACATTTCAATTTCAATTTAATAGCTGGTATGCATAAAAAGTATGCCTACTATCAGACAAAATTTTATAAAATAAGATATTTTTATATCGAATTAGATATAATTTGATGTCCTGGATATGGAAAAATCTCGGATCAAACTGTATCAAATTATATCTAATTTGATATAATTAGACACATCTAGATGACCCATTTTTCGGATCAAGTTGTATGTCGTTGTATATGGGGATTTATCAAAAAAGATATACTTATGTATGACACCATATTAAGATTTTTACCCGGCATGGTACAGTTTTTGTAGCAAAAATAATTTGTTTTTTAATAAAATTTTTGTATTAATTATAAATTTAATTATTCCAAAACGATGAACTATGATTTCTAGTTTGATATATCACACGTTCCGGCAAGTTAGATAATATCCCCAACATATGGCTGTTCAATTCAGAAGATATGATCTAAAACATTAATTACACCTTTAAAAAACATCACTTTTTTTTTAATTTATATAAAAAATGTGTTTTTTTTAAATTTTAAGAAAAATTGACTGAAACAACCCGTGTAAAAAAGATCTGATCTACTGATCTACTGAGATCTGGCCAGATCTACTGAGATCTGGCCAGATCTCAGTAGATCTTAGCAGATCTAATTAGATCTCAAATTTGTCCCCAATTTAATCAGATCTAGGCATATCTGGCCAGATCTCAGTAGATTTTACCAGATATAATTAGATCTCAAAATTGGGGCCAAATTTGAGATCTAATTAGATCTGATCAGATCTAGACATATCTGGCGCATTTGTCCAGATCACTTTAGATTTGAAGAGATTTGGCACTAGATCTGATCAGATGTTGCCATAAGGTATTATCACATATGCCATATCTGATCATATTTGATGAGATCTGGTACAATATCTAATTAGATTCAATCATATCTATTTAGACCCACAAAGATCTGATCAGATCTAAACTTTTTTACACGGGGAAATCTTGCTTAAAATTGTAAATAATTTCTTTTTTAATGAACATCAGCAAACTTTATATTAATATAATTAAAGCGTAATATATTTTTTTTTACCGTAGTAAATTCACACAAAACTAACTAAAAGGTCTTAAATATTGAATTTTATATTAATTTAAAAACTGCGAATTTTTGACGAAACTAATTAAGCGGGACGACATTAATTTGGCTTAGAATAAAATTAATTAATTTTAAAAGTTTTTTTTTGTTAAATTTAACAGATCTAAATTTAAGTTAGAATTTAGTAAAACTACAGTTTTATGTGTAATTATACTGAGCCGTAAAATATGTTCAAATTTAGAACCTCGAGAGCCTCCCCGGGCCTAGTCCATATCATCTAGGGGCATGTAAGGGCTTTCTCAAGGTACGTTTTGCTTTAGTTCGCTTAGTTTGCAAGATATGGAGGATTTGGTGAACTGGAAAATTTTTATTAAAAATTTACGAGGTTCCAAGGCACTACCAAGGTCCATTTTGTGATAACCTTTTCACGGTAGTATTCTACGGTTAGGTGTAGTCGAAATTTTCGTCAATTTTTCTCTATTCTATCTCTCTTAGGTTTCGAGATAAGGGTCATTTAAAAAAAATCGGGAGGGAAAGAAATAGCGCTTTCTTTAGAACTTCGGATATATTCGTGGCGCCATTTACCGGCTAAAAATATCAGCATAAAAATGTTACATTTTAACAATAAATTATGTATTGTAAAATTTAACAAATGGGTTCTTAAAAACTAATATAAATATTTTTGAAAATTAAACACTTAAAATTAGTTAAAGCACTGAGGATTTTTAATATTGTGTTAAATAAAGATAACTAAAATCTTTGTTTAAATCAGTATTTTAACTTAAAACTTTGTTAAAAGTTAGTCAAATAGATTTGAAACCGTGTATAAGTGTATCCCTGAATTTTGCTAAATTTTAATAATTGTGAGTGTTTAATAATATATGAATTTCGCTCGTATAACCTTGTTTTGAAAAATTTTGAAACCATTAATAAAATTTCGTCAAACCTTTAAATTAATCCACCCTAATCAATATGTAAGTTTGTCTTCCAAATGAATAAAATGCCAATTGCACATTGAAATGTAAATAAAATTAAAAAAAAAAAAAGAAAATCATTGATAATTATAAATATTAATCGGAATCTATGCTGTGAACAAAAGAAAAATATTATTAATAAAAAAAGAGGAAAACAAACGAAAAACCATGCTGAATGCACAATTACATTAAATTATAAAAAAAATATACAATAATAGTAAAATATCATATAATAATTTGAGCTTATTAAGTTAAAAGGTAATTATACCCTACACCACTACGTGAACAAGGTGTAATAAGTTTGTGCTGGTGTGTCGGTAGATGTATACTTCGGCGCACGCTACACGTGGCAAATATTAAAATATTTTGATGGAATTGGCTACACTAATTTATATAGGCCCAAGATGGGATGTTAAATTAGGTTCATATTTTGAAATACACTCAAAAAAAATTCAGTAGAAAAATTAGTAAAACGTTTTGTATATCAAGTGCACTAGTTTTCAGCAATTTTTTTGCTGAAATTCCGATTTCAGCAAAATTTTTAATTATATTTTTTTATCACTAAACTAATTTTGAACAAATGTTTTACTAATTGATTTTGCTACAAAAAGTATGCTGATAACCACATTTATAGCTTGGACGACAACCAGATAGACAAGATGTAGATGTCGCAGCTTGTCTGGATGTAGTACAGACAACGGAAATGATAAAAAAGAAAAACAATTCTACACAATTTATATATTTAAAATTTCAGCAAATAAATTAACTAAAATAAAATTTCGCTACAAGTTTTTTGAGTTTTTTTCAGACTACTAATATTCAGCAAACATTTTAGTGATTTTAGCAAGGATTTTTTTCATTTGCAATCGACTAAGTGTTAGCAAAACTTTTGCTGAAGATTACAATTTTTTTGGTAAAAATCAGCTCGCTGATTTTCAGCAAATCTTTTGCTGAAATTACCAACTTTTTTGCAAGCACGCTCCTGACTAAAAATTTGCTGACACAGCAACATTTTTTGCTGACTTTAGTGACTTTTTTTGAGTGTAGTACCCTTATGAACGTCTACTAAAAATTGGCATTTTTATTTGTTTCCCGTTTTAAAAAATAAATATATAATTGTTGCTTATTTGAAATAACAGTATCAATTAAAAATAAATTTCTTTATAATTGCTTTTTTCGTTAAAAGAAAAGAAAATTTAATATAAATTCTGTTCCTTAAAAAGATAATCATGAATACAAAAATTTTAATTGTTATTCCAACTTAAATTTTTCTTAAATAAAACAAAACAAAAATAATTTTAATTGACATAGTTTGAATACAAATTAAATATTTTTATTTTTATATTATTTTATTTTTATATTAAATAATTAATTTGAGTTCCATAAAAAATTCAATACCCAGCCAGCAAATTCGGAGCGCTCATAAATAAGATTTTTAAATGGCTCATAGAAATGATTATTGTTTTTTTGAAAACACTCTTTCTTTGGTAGAAAAAATTAACCCTCAGAAAACAATCCAAAAAGTTCTCTCTACAATCTAAAAAGCTGTCTCAAAACGAGTGTTCATTTTTCGGACTCAAAGAAGATTCGAAAATTATTTAAATTTATAAAGAAATTTTCGATTTTATACGTTTTTTTTTCTGAGTCATTTCTGAATACACAGGGCTCTTTTGGACGGACCACTTTCATAGGAAAAAGTGGAAAAATTTTTATGTTTTTGGAGCTCATTTCTGAGTCATTAATGATAATCTTTGTTTGCTGGGTAGTTTTAAAATAAATAATATTCAGCAAAAAAATAATAAAATAAATAATTTTTTACGGTTTCCTAAAAACTAATATTATTGAAAAATTTCAAAATTTATTTATTTTTCTTCGAGGCCAATTATATCCTTATTATGAAATAACATAATAAGTACTTTTTTCAAAATACTACCATATTTCTTCATCAGGATATTCTCCAAAAAATACTTCACAGAGTTCTTGCTTTCAAAATATTCCGCACCTTCAGGAATGAAAAGACGATCATTTCGGGGATTTTTCAGTTCCCAATCAGCAGTTTTCTTTAGAAAACTATTTTTATTTTTAAATTTGAAATCGAATGAAAAACATTCATTTACCAAATAAAAGATCAACTATACATACCTACCCTTCATTCATTTTAACGCGAAAGATACAGTGAAAAAATATAATTTAATAATATACATTTAAATTTAACGGTTCATTATCATACACAGAGTTGAATAGAGCCAGCTGCGATACTTTAAGAATTAAAGTTCAAAGCAAAAACAGTAATAACAAAGGATAAAAATAGCATTATTAGATTTCGTTGATGTTAGTATAGTTGAGTTGTTAACATATTATAATTATTTGTTTTCAACTTAGCATAAGTAGATTCCCTACGGGAAATTTTAACAAACTGTCACCGAACTGGCCCCTTTATATGAAATAGACTGGTCACTTTTACATGGCGTTGTCATATGAGGTGGAAATTGACCCCTTGTGACATGTCACAAGACAAATGCTAGGACAGGTTACTGAACTCTCAATTTCAGGGACCTGTCCTGGGATTTGTCTTGTGACATGTCACAAGGGGTCAATTTCCACCTCCTATGACAACGCCATGTAAAAGTGACCAGTCTATTTCATATAAAGGGGCCAGTTCGGTGACATTTTGTTAAAATTGTGCAAAAAAGTTATTGCGACAATTTGTAGAATAGATTTTTTGCAATTAGGTTTATAATGACTAAACTTACTGATTCCATTAAGAAAAAATCGAAATATTAACACTTTTTGCTTCTCACAAATTTGGCCCAAAAATTTATCACATTTTTTGATTTCATCCATATATATATATATTTTTAAAATATTTTATTCTTTGTAATTTACTTGTGAAAAATTTTATCATCTTTCTTTAATTTGAAAAATAATTTAAAACAGAAAGTGATATTAATTTATGTTCTAGAGTCAAACTAAAGAACATTCATTTACCAAATAAAAGATCAACTATATATACCCCTCATTCATTTTTAATATTATTTAAATTTTTCTATAACTTTCAGATAAAAGTAATCGAAGATAGCAGCTTTGATATTGATTACTATTATATCTACATATCTTTTTTAATACTTCCCTCCATTTCCTCTTTTCAAGTATATAATGGTTTTGTTTATTTTACTCCTATCTATATAAAAATTCTTCTTGATGCGGTTAAACCTTTGATAATATTTATTGGCTTTCTTGGCCTGTACTTTGTATTTACATTAATTTTTTGTTGTTTTAACCACAATTTTTTTTATAGTTTCCTTATAAGTACTTGTGTATCTACTCAAATCTGCTTACATTTTTTTTCCTATTACGTAGTTACTTTTCTTAAAGCCCTCAAAGGATATCTTTGATTATGTAAGTAATTTTACTTTATGTAAATCATTATTGATTTGTGTATCATAAAAACGAAGTTATTTGAAAATTAATAATAGTAATTATGCTGCTTAACAAAAATATTACAGCGGAGTTTAGGTTTAGTTAGCTCTGGATATTTTATGGGACTGTATCGATTTTTCCATCACTATAAGAAATTACCTTCGAAGAAAATACCTGAAATTATACATTCGTTTAACTAAAATTTTACTGCATTTCCAAAGTAAAACAGAAAAATGGAAAATATTGTTATGAAATTGGATTAGCCTAGTATGGAATTATAAGAAAAATATCCCAAGAGATTTACAATACCCGTTATTCTGGCAACAATATATTTAAGTATACAACACACATATGCTATAATGTTAAGTGCCATTAATAAAATAAATGCTATAATTATAGTACTCTGGAATCGTCTAGTATATTCCGCCATCACGGCCGTTAAACCATATAACGCTGAGCTTGACCAAGTAAGAGAAAGTCGTGCATTAGCATTGTGGAGTTCAGATGTACTTTAGAGTTTGTGTAGTTAATTGCGTATTAGTCTTGTGTAGTGAGTTGCGCAATACAGTTTGTAAGGTTGTGTGTGATATACAGTTGTATGTAATAAAGTGTTAAATAAATAAGCTCAATATTAAACAAAAGAATGTGTGATTACTTTGATTGCAATATAAAAGAATCCGGTTTATTTTAAGGAAATATACCAACATTTTTAAACGGCAAAAATACTTAAAATGAGAACTACGACTTTGACAATAGTCGTCAGTCGGTTTTTTTTTATTGATTCTGTATTTATGATTTAAAAATCAATAATACCGAAAATAATTGACTGCACTGAACAGAAAATACTTCTGGTTTATTATAATAAGGTCGAACTATTTATTTTCTATATGTATTTGATTGTATATAAAACATAAAAAATCGAAAAGCATTGACTGAAATGCTAATAAAGGGTTTTTCAATAAGAGCGCTACAAAAGTTTTTTTAAATAAAACAAAAACGGTTTTGGATATCAATGAAATTCTTTATTCCTGTGAAAGTACGTTCGATGCCATTATGTATGGAAGTCGATCTCTTTTGCATGGCCACCACGGGCACGCTTGCAGAAGTCCAGACGCTGAACCCAATTTTCGACGGTTTTCAAGCATAAATCGGCCGATACTGCTGCAATTTCACGTTCGATATTCGCACGAAGTTCATCAATCTTCGCTGGCTTGTTGGCATAGACCATAGATTTGACGTAGCCCCACAGGAAATAGTCCAACGGCGTCAAATCGTACGACCGAGGCGGCCAATCGACTGGACCATTTCGTGAGATAACACGTTCTCCAAACTTGGTTTGCAATAAATTGATTGTGACATTCGCTGTGTGGCTTGTGGCGCCGTCACGTTGGAACCACATGTCCTCCAAGTCCATATCATCCAATTGGGGCCAAAAATATTCGGTTATCATTGAACGGTATCGATTACCATTCACAGTAACGTGCCGGTCTTGATCATCACGGAAGAAGTACGGCCCAATGACACCGCCGGTCCATAAACCGCACCAAACCGTAATTTTTTCGGGATGCAATGATGACTCACGGAGTACGTGTGGATTGCTGTCGGACCAATAACGCATATTTTGTTTATTGACGAAGCCATTCAGCCAGAAATGAGCCTCATCGCTGAAGATGATTTTTCGATGAAAATCCGAATCATTTTCAAGTTGTTGGTCAGCCCAATTCACGAACATACGACGCTTCTGGTGGTCAAGCGGCTTCAGTTCTTGCGTCAATTTGATCTTGTAAGGATGTAGACTAAGATCTTTTCGCAAAAGTCACCACAACGACGTCACAGAGATGCACATCGCTTGAGAACGACGTGTGAGAGACACATTTGGGCTTTCTTCAACTGAAGCCTCAGCGGCAGCAATATTCTCGACACTACGGGCACTTCTTTGTCCCTCTGGCACGGGAACATTTTGTACTGTGCCTGTGGATTCAAATTTTTCCACTAGACGCTCAATTGTTGATCTGCTAGGACGATTATTACGAGCATAAATTGGACGTAGCGCTCCTAACGTTGAGGCCACTGACTCCGAATTTCGGTAGTAAATTTTAATAATTTCGACTTGTCGTTGGCTCGTATATCTTTCCATCATCAAATGGCAAACCTTACTAAAGAGAAATGTCAAAAGAGCGGCAAGAAATATGGCGTCGTTTGCTATCCCTGTCTTTCTACTTTTGTATCGTCCCTGTTGAAAAACCCTTTATAAGTAGTACAATCTTACGAACAAAGAAACGGATTTAACAAATATTGAAAAAATATTTTTACGATTTTAATAATTAGGTTATTCACAAGGGGTGTGCTATCTGTTGTATCGTCGTCGTATCGTCCTAACAAGAAAACTCAAACTCCGTAAAGCCTTTCTATGGCGACAAGGTCAAACTATAGTATTTTCAACAGTTTTACTCCTTGAGGTACTGCAAACTTATGAACCAGTTATTGTAGTTGCTGTAGTTTGATTAAAATTACTAATTGGACTGGACGATATTTAATTATTTAGCTTTTTTTTTAATCTGGATTTAGAATTTTTTATACAAAATGGGGATTTATTTAATCCAAAAAAAAAATCTGGATTTAATAAATCCACAATAAAAGCACAAATATATGAAACAGCCTATTAATTTAATGTCAGAATAAAATACGAATGAAAATTAAAAGAGAAACAAAAAAAATTGAAAAACTAACGAATAAAAGGTTTTTATTAAATTATTTTTTATAAAAAATGTTTAGAAAGAAAAACTACACCTCACCAAATACATGTTTTCCATTCTGGACATGGGGAAATAGCTGAAACAGAAATGGCAATTTTTCACTCTACTGTAAGTAATTTAATTAAATCCAATTAGTGAATATTAAATATTGCAATGGAATTTTTCAATTGTGTAAAAATATAAATTCCAGTGATATAAATGAAAAGGCAGACTGTCTATCGCTGTTTTATATAAAATATAATTAAAACTTAAAAGTTAAAGTAATATCCTTCAGCATCGAATTCGGTATTAAAAATTAGAGTGAATGAAGTGTCGGACAGAAAATTCTTTTTAAAATAGGGAGAATCTAGCACTTTTAGAACTACTTTTTGGATTTATTAAATCCAAGTGAATAGAAAAAGCGCTTATTGTAACTTTAATAGTATCCGACCGAACAGTTCGGCCAAAAAGTGATATTTGGTCTATTTTCTGTTATTTGAAAGCATTGTGGAGAAATATTGTTACTGCTAAAATGTTTGTTGAGCCGATCTAATTTGATTTCGGGTGTCAAATTTAAGGAAAACTTAGTAACTTTTTTCGACTTGGCCGAACTTTCGGCGGCCGAACAGTGAATTTGTTGTTAAACTTCGGATTTTCCTTAAGTTTGACCCTAAAAAAGCATTCTAATCGGCGAAACAAACAATGCTCCATAAGCAAAATTTGTCCAACATACCAAATACCGGCAAAATACATTTTCTGGCCGAACAGTTCGGTCGGACACTAGACTTTAACAAAGTTTTTTAAGGCTTTAAAAAATATGATATCAAACAATATTCTTTTGCTTTAACAATTTTACTTTAATTTCTTCATAAAATAAATATAAAATAATGTAAAAACTTACTAAAAATTTAAATCTCTTTTTTAGTGTTTAAATACTGCTGAATACACAAATATTTTTGCCATATTTGCGATTGTGGTGAGATAGTATATGTATTCAAACATTAATGTACTTTGTACTAAAGTCTAACATATCATAAACTGAAAATCTTCTTAATATATAAATGCAACATATACACTAACATACATTTTTGTAAAAAAGACACTAACCTTGCACAATTTTCCCCCCTTCACTTGTTTAAGTCTTAATATTAACAAAAACCCACATTTATTTAAAGGAAATGCTACACTATTACTACCTTAATGCAACTTACACATACATACATCCGAGTAAACATATTAAATAAAATCTTAGCTTATACACCCTTACTTATAACCCAGCAAAAAAAGTCATTTAAAAAACAAGCAACAAACTACAGACAATACATAAAATTAGTTTTAAAAAAACATACAAAAAACTAATGTGTTTCATATATTTTTGCTAACAAAAATGACTTGTGAAATAAAAAAATTGCATGTTATAAACTTGTTTTCAATACAAATATAAAAAAAAAATCCTAACAAAATAATACAACCGACTGATATTGCATTTGTTTTTAATACAGATAGAAAAAACAAATGACCTACCAAATCGTTAAATTGATCACATTTGCATATATTTTTACTACAAGTATGATATAAAATAACTTACAGAAACAGTAAAAGTTAATGAATTTGCTGTTGTTTTGGTAAGTAATTTCACGCCTAATCCCCTGGGCGCCACAACGGATTAAAATAAAATAATTAAAACACCAGCCTTAATTCTAATGAGCCAATTATGGGCATATGTTCACCAAAATATTTATATTGAAAAAAAAACTGCAAAAATAAAAACAACAGATCGCACGAATGTTAAAAAATGCTATAATTGAAAAAAAAAAAAAAAAATTAAATATATGCCGAATTTATTTATATATAAAATCATAAGAAATTGGAATAAATAACATTTGACAAAATACCAATTTTTTTTTAATTTTAGCTTAAATTAAAATATTAAATTAAATTAAAAAAACTTCCAAAATTAAAAAATTAATAAAATGCAATCACAAAACATCAAATTTCACATTAAAATATAATTTGCTAACCAACTAGATAAGAACAGAAAAAAATGAGTAAAAATATGTTTTCGAAGTTTTTGCAAGCTAACTAACAATAGAAATATTTTGAAAGTTTTTGTTGATATTTTGTATATCGTATTATTAAAATTGGTAATAAACAAATACAAGTTTTTTCTTTCTGCCGTACTTCTTTGTTAATACAAGAAAAGGAAGAAAATTTCTACGTACAGTGAGTGGGTTCAACATATGTTTGTTTAATTTTAAATTTAAAAATTAAAATAGTTTTTTTGATCTTTAATTCAACAATGAAAAATTTATTTATTCTTGTTTGAAGCCAATTATTTGCTTATGAAAAAATATAATAAGTTATTTTTCATTTCATTTGTTTTTAAATTCACTTACAGCAGTTTTTACCTGCATAAAATTTCAAGTGAACCCACACTGCATTACATTAGTGCACTTTTATAAGCGAAAGGGAAAATTAAGGCATTTCTTAATGCTTCCAATATCATATTTAATTTTTGCTGGGATTGCAAACAGTATAAAATTCAGTGCATATTCTCTAGTAGAACAAATGAGAAAAGTGTAAAATGAAATGCTATCAAGATAGCAGGAGTAGAAAAAGTTAAGACATGTGTTAAACACACAGGATATAAGCCATTAAAAGATGTAAAGAATTTTTCTGTTTTTGCAGAAAAAACTAAAAAAAAGCTTTTATGATTTTCAATCTTTGCTGTAGTTTGTCTAATATCTCAAGGGTAATACATATTTTGAAGCAAAAAATAACTAACTAAATATATACGAATATATATTATGATTTTAAATGTCCGTTCTATCATTAGGGATTTAACGATATTTTTTTTTTACTTTCCTCCATTTGAGGGCAACATAACTGTAAGCTTAACATGTATTTTATATGATTTGTTATGATGTGGCTAGAAAAATAGCAGAGAAGGCTAATGCACTCAAAATAATATGTGTGTCGGCTTAGCAAAAAAAAAAAATTAATAAACATAACAAAATCTAACAAATTTAAAAAATCACTTACGATGTATGGCAAATTTGATAAAAAAAAAATATCATGTCAAACAACAACAAATGAATTTCATTCTTGTTGAGCAATTAGAAGCGATTAATTTTGAAAATCCTAATTCAATTCTCTGATGGCTAAAATGTGGTCTTAAGAGCTTCAGTAGTTAACACTACATTTAAAACAAATTATGTAAATACTCCTAGACGAGAACAACAAATTCTCATTGAATTCGTAACTTAACCTAAAAAATATTCCTATAAATTCTAAAAATTTCTTACTCTGATTTTCCAAGAAGGAAATCCAGAGAGGGCCTTCAATGCCTTCAATATTTTTCACAATTAATAATTATTTGAAATTTTGCATTAAAAAATATAAAAATTTTTCGGACTTCCTATATCAAGTTCGAATTCTAATATGATATTGGCATATTAGATTTTATTTATTGTTTCAAAAAGGTTGATAATTTTCATGATAGACAATACAATTGTTTCGTGGGCATCACCCCAACTCATCCGTTGTCCGCCATAGAAAAATGATGATTGGAACATACAAACCGAGCCATTACATAAGGTACAAAACTCAATTTTGTACTTTCGTATATGAACTGTCTGATTTGGTAAAACCAGCCATAAATCAACACTTTTTGAATGCAACATTTAGATAAAAGTACACTTGGGATAACATTTATATGTACATATGTTTGTGTGTTCCTTGTCAATAACATTTGTAAAAACAAGGAGATTTATTCCAAACAAAATAAATATTTTGCATGAGACTTAGCCATGGTATGCTTTTGTTCAACAATTATTTTAACTTTTGCATTAAAAAATAATTTTTTTTCGCAATTTATTATATAAATCGTGGTATTTTAGCACATTTATTTCCTTTAATGCAACCGTCGATAGTTTATTACCCCAGTATATATTTATTGGATCAAATATTAATATTTCCGAAATAATTGAAAAAGTTTACTTAATTTTTTTTTGTCTAAAGACGACATTACTAACACCGATTTTGTAACCGAAATTTCATTAGATGATTGCAGTTATTCGTTTGTACACAGTGTTAACGTACACACAAAAAAATTAAAACTAAATTCAATCATAAAAACCGCCTATTCAATAAATTTTATCGTTGAAATTCCTCCAATCACAAAAATTGTCCATTCAATTAAAAATTTGTAGGATTTTGATTAGGATTTTTATTGGTTTTTTTTTTTATAGTTATTTGATTGATTGGATTAAAAATTGATCAATATTGTATAAATTCTAAATAAGACTCTAATCAGCTGGATAAAGTGGTAGTTGTCTTGCCAACTATAAAAAAATATATTTTTTTATTTCTAGCTTGAATTTCATAACATTGAATTTTATTAAAAGAAAACATGCATGCAATTTCCATTCAGTTGATAGATTTATTTATACTTAAGTGAAAAGTTCTCTCGCAGAAATTAGTTTTGTTCTTTTTTTCTGAAGCATAAGAACTCTGTCAAATTTTTTTTTGAAACTGCATAAAATATATTTTATTTTAAATTATTTTTAATTTATTTTTTTGCGATTTTTTTCTTTAAAAAATTTTTTAATTTTTAAATAAAATTTCAAAAATTACATTACTATTTTACAGTAATGTTCTAGAATAAATAAATATTCAGATTTAATGTTTTAAAATTAAAATATTTAACTAAATAAAATAATAAACTCAACGAGAATTTATAAAATTTTATAAAAAATAATTTAAAATATCAGTTACTAATTCATAAACATTTATAAAAACAACTACATAAATAAAACAAACGAAACACAACAACAATATGCTGATGTTTTTCTCTTGTTTTATGAAATGCTTTTGAATGGTAGAACAAAAAAAATGTCAAGCAAATTGCAGTTTTGAGCAATTATTTAATCGATTGGATTAATTTTTAATTGACACCTTTTGAAATAATTTAACAAATCATTTTAATTGAAAAAAGTTGAACAATATTTTTTTGTGTGTACTCGAGAATATACGCATTTTGATATCCTATTGCCCATGTTGTAGACATAGATATGGGAAAAGTCTCTATCAAAACATTATGTTGTTTCTTGAGGAATTTGGCAAAAGTTGTCCAAATAATTCTATTACAACAAATTTTATGTATAGTAAAAAAATTTGAAATTAACCCTTATAGGGTTAACTAAATGGACTAAAATGTTCCCAAATTGCTGAAATGTAGTGAAATGCTATTTGACATGAAAATTGACATAAAAAAAATAAAATTAGCCTGTTTGAGAGTGTGAAAAAAGTGGTTAATTTCGATTTACTGTTTTTTAACAATAATTTATGGTTTCTACACAAATTTTTGAGCCAACCGGTGTTATTTAACATAAACTTAATATTACCTGAGTAACTATTTAGTATCAGCTTAGTATCAGCTGATCTTATATTTAAAAACAAGTTAATAGATTCGGTTAAGAAAATTTTATTTGCTTCATTTTTTTTTTAACAAAAAAAAGTTTTTATTTAAATTTTGAATTAAAAAAAAAGTGTTAGTTTACTTAACAACCCAGTGTAGAAACGGTAATGACATATCATTATTTTTTGGACTACCAGTAATGACACCCACTTACCTTCTGCATTATTTTAAAACATATAATAATGAGTTACTGATAATGACTTTTTTTTATCATTATTTCAAATAGAAAATAATTTTTTTGAAAATTTTTTGAAATCTATTTTTAGACTCAATATTTTTTAAACACTGGTAAGGATATTTGTGACCATATATTTTTTGATTTTTTGTATGTTGGCGAGTTAGCTTACTTGTGTGCAGCAGGTCAATTATGTTTTTATCTATTAAATATTACATGTCGATACAGCTCAGATGGTAGAGCTATTGACTGGCAATATGTAGACCCAGGTTCGATTCCCGCACCAGGAAATTTTATTTAAAAAAAATACAATAAAAAATATTTTTAATTATATAATTTATTTTTTTGAAAATCTATTTTTAGACTCATTATTTTTGTCAGTATTGGTAAGCACATAGGTAACGATATATTTTTTGATTTTTCGTATGGTGGTGTGTAACCATAACTCATTATTTTTCACTACATCGCCATATAAAGGTAATAAGAAATGTAATAACAAAAGTAACTAGTTACCATTACCAAGTATGTAGTTACATAACCACATATATGGTAATTATTTTCTACAATGGGAACCTAGCAAAACCCTCTATTACCCGGTAATGACTTTCGTAAGAAGAATTAAGGGTAGGTAACCTCCTACTATTCTATTACCAAAGCTATTATTTTAACAACGGCATGTCCATCGAGGTAACTCCTTACATAGTAATATGTTATTCTGAACTTACATGTTACGCTTACCTATTACCTCTAGGTTACAAAACAAAACCTTAAAATAATACGTTTTTTTTCTTAAAATTTCATCTTGTTTCTTATTGACTATTAAAGCCCAAATTAGTTAGGAAGTATCGTAAAAAAAGTAACGTATCATTCTCATAATGAATAAAAAGAGTATAAACGAGTAAAAAGGTTAAAGTCGGGCATGCCGACTATAGAATACCCTACACCAGTCTGGGTAAAAGCCAACTAATGTCACCAAAATCAATAGGCTGCGTTATTGGGCCAATATAGGTCTGTGTACCAAATTTCATCAAAATATCTTAATATTTGCGACCTGCAGCGTATAAACAGTATAATTTTGGTAGGACCCTTATATGGGCACTAGGTCTAAACATGGACCGATGTTCATCAAATTCAATAGGCTTCGTCCGTGGGCCAAAATAGGTCTGTGTACCAAATTTCGTCAAAATATCTTAATATTTACGACGTGCATCGTATAAACAATATAATTTTGGGGGGACCCTTATATGGGCACTAGGTCTAAACATAGACCGATGTTCACCAAAATCAATAGGCTTCGTCCTTCGGCTGCCATAAGTCGGTGTACCAAATTTCATCAAAATATCTTAATATTTGCGACCTGCAGCGTATAAACAATATAATTTTGGTAGGACCCTTATATGGGCACTAGGTCTAAACATGGACCGATGTTCACCAAAATCAATAGGCTTTGTCCTTGGGCCAACGTAGGTCTGTGTACCAAATTTTATCAAAATATCTTAATATTTGCGACCTGCAGCGTATAAACCATATAATTTTAGTAGGACCCTTATATGGGCACTAGGTCTAAACATGGATCGATGTTCACCAAAATCAATAGGCTGCGTTACTGGGCCAATGTAGGTCTGTATACCAAATTTTATCAAAATATCGTAATATTTACGACCTGCAGCGTATAAACAGTATAATTTTGGTAGGACCCTTATATGGGCACTAGGTCTAAACATGGACCGATGTTCACCAAAATCAATAGGCTGCGTTATTGGGCCAATATAGGTCTGTGTACCAAATTTCATCAAAATATCTTAATATTTACGACCTGCAGCGTATAAACAGTATAATTTTGGTAGGACCCTTATATGGGCACTAGGTCTAAACATGGACCGATGTTCACCAAAATCAATAGGCTGCGTTATTGGGCCAATATAGGTCTGTGTACCAAATTTCATCAAAATATCTTAATATTTACGACCTGCAGCGTATAAACAATATAATTTTGGTAGGACCCTTATATGGGCACTAGGTCTAAACATGGACCGATGTTCAAAAAAATCAAACTTGTTCGTCCTTGGGCCAACATAGGTCTATGTACCAAATTTCATCGAAATATCTTAATAGGTGCGACCTGTAGAGTGCGTACAAGATTGCATGGACAGACAGACAGACAGACGGACGGACGGACGGACGGACGGACAGACGGACATCGTTAAATCGAAATAAAAAAAAATTCTGAACCGATAGGTATACTATAAGGTGGGTCTACGACCAATATTTTTTGGTGTTACAAACATCAGCACAAACTTATAATACCCTGACCACATAGTGGTGTAAGGTATAAAAATAAAAATATTGTATTTTTTATCATTTTCTTGTGCATAGAATTAAATGTCAAGTAATAAAATAGAAAATTTCTATTTTCAACAGAACTTTTTTACGATTTTACTTGACAACAGTTTCAATGCATAGAAAAAAGATAAAAATATATTTCTATATTATTTTAACACATTGAATTGATTACAGATACGTTTTTTTACTTTACGATTAGACTAATGAAGCCTTAAATTAGAAATTACATAATTTTAACAAAAAAAATTTTGGAAAATTTTTTTTATAAGTTTTGGTTATAAAAACAAGCTTTTTGTAATGAAGGGGATAAGCTCTTACTTTTATATTACTAGACCTATTATTTTAACAACGGCATCGATCCTTACCTAGTAATAAAGGGTTTTTCAATAAGAGCGCTACAAAAGTAAAAAAAGTTTAAATAAAACAAAAACGGTTTTGGATTTCAATGAAATTCTTTATTCCTGTGAAAGCACGTTCGATGCCATTATGTATGGAAATCCATCTCTTTTGCATGGCCACCACGGGCACGCTTGCAGAAGTCCAGACGCTGAACCCAATTTTCGACGGTTTTCAAGCATAAATCGGCCGATATTGCTGCAATTTCAAGTTCGATATTCGTACGAAGTTCATCAATCGTCGCTGGCTTGTTGGCATAGACCATAGATTTGACGTAGCCCCACGCTCAATTGTTGATCTGCTAGGACGATTATGACGACCATAAATTGGACGTAGCGCTCTTAACGTTGAGACCACTGACTCCGAATTTCGTTAGTAAATTTTAATAATTTCGACTCGTATATCTTTCCATCATGAAATGGCAAACCTTACTGAAGAGAAATGTCAAAAGAGCGACAAGAAATATGGCGTCGTTTGCTGTCCCTGTCTTTCTACTTTTGTAGCGTCCCTGTTGAACAACCCTTTATGTTATTCTGAACTTACATGTAAGGAATTTTTGAGTTTTAATTTTTTAAACCGAATATCAATTTTAAATTCACGGGGGTTTTTAACAAAAAATAGAATTTCTAAAATTTTGTAGAAAAGCGAATTATTTATACCAATAAAACATCCAAACGTATGAATTTGGTATTAAAAGTAATGCAAGGGTAAGGTGTAAGGGTCCAAGGTAATGCAAGGGTAAGCGGTTTGATACATTACCAGGCAATATTCATAGCAGTCCCCATATATTACCAAGGTTTTGCTGGGAAAGTGCCACCTATTGATAACGATGTCGTGATAATTTTTTTTTTTTTTTGGTAATGCCATAGCCCTGTGTTTTGTATATCGGCAGACGCATTTCATTTGATAACTAATTTCTCTATTTTTCTTCGAAGTTATAAGAAATAAATTACAAAAGCCAAAAATTTGGTATTTTTTGACACACTTTTTAATATGAAAAAATCAACCACTGTCAGAACACTCATGTGTCATGCTTTGCAAAGAGTTTACCGAAATCGTTTTGCAGTTATTTATTTTACAAAATATTCAGTGCTTTAAAAAAAACACCACATTTAAAGAATTGGCTTAGAGTGTTCGCCAACGTTTGCAACCATACCCATTAAGAAATTGCCAACGATACAAACATTAGTGCAGTAGTAGTGCATCGATTTTATAAAAATTGTTAAAAGCTTTGTTAAAAAAGGTAAGTAGTCAAAAGATTTCGAGTTCAAATCAGGTTAAGTCCGTATGACACCAGCTTTTTCTTAACTTTTTCTTGATTTTTTAAGGGTTTTATTTGATTTTTTTCTATTTCTTTTTATCTTTTTCGTAAATAAGTAAAAATTTTAACAAAAACCCTAAAAAAAAGTGAAAAAAGCTGGTGTCAGGGCTTTACAGTCATAATTATACCCTACACCACTATGTGGTCAGGGTATTATAAGATTGTGCTGATGTTTGTAACACCAAAAAATATTGGTCGTAGACCCACCTTATAGTAAACTGATCGGTTCAGAATTTTTTTTTATTTCGATTTAACGATGTCCGTCTGTCCGTCCGTCCGTCCGTCTGTCTGTCTGTCCATGCAATCTTGTGCGCACTCTACAGGTTGCAACTATTAAGATATTTTGATGAAATTTGGTACGCAGACCTATGTTGGCCCAAGGACGAACAAGTTTGATTTTCGTGAACATCGGTCCATGTTTAGACCTAGTGCCCATATAAGGGTCCTACCAAAATTATATTGTTTATACGCTGCAGGTCGTAAATATTAAGATATTTTGACGAAATTTGGTACACAGACCTATATTAGCCTAATAACGCAGCCTATTGATTTTGGTGAACATCGGTCCATGTTTAGACCTAGTGCCTATATAAGGGTCCTACCAAAATTATATTGTTTATACGCTGCAGGTCGTAAATATTAAGATATTTTGACGAAATTTGGTACACAGACCTATATTGGCCCAATAACGCAGCCTATTGATTTTGGTGAACATCGGTCCATGTTTAGACCTAGTGCCCATATAAGGGTCCCACCAAAATTATATTGTTTATACGCTGCAGGTCGTAAATATTAAGATATTTTGATGAAATTTGGTACATCGGTCCATGTTTAGACCTAGTGCCCATATAAGGGTCCTACCAAAATTATATTGTTTATACGCTGCAGGTCGCAAATATTAAGATATTTTTATGAAATTTGGTACATAGACCTATGTTGCCCCAAGGACGAAGCCTATTGATTTTGGTGAACATCGGTCCATGTTTAGAACTAGTGCCCATATAAGGGTCCCCCCAAAATTATATTGTTTATACGCTGCAGGTCGCAAATATTAAGATATTTTGATGAAATTTGGTACATAGACTTATGTTGGCCGAAGGATGAAGCCTATTGATTTTGGTGAATATCGGTCCATGTTTAGAACTAGTGCCCATATAAGGGTCCCCCCAAAATTGGCTTGGTTACAAACTGCAGGTCGCAAATATTAAGATATTTTAATGAAATTTGGTGCGCTGACATTATAGAAAATTTTGACATAAGCCCCATTTTAACCCATTCGAATTTCGGATCCAAACAATACACTAGACTGGTGTAGGGTATTGTATAGTCAGCATGCCCGACTTTAACCTTTTTACTCGTTTTTTTTTGGATTTTTATACCCTACACCAGTATGTGGTCATTATACCCTACACCACTATGTGGTCAGGGTATTACAAGTTTGTGCTGATGTTTGTAACACCAAAAAATATTAGTCCTAGACGCACCTTATAATATACCGATCGGCTCAGAATTTTTTTTATTTCGATTTATCGATGTCCGTCTGTCCGTCTGTCTGTCTGTCCATGCATTCTTGTGCGCACTCTACAGGCCGCAAATATTAAGATATTTTGATGAAACTTGGTACACCGACTTATGGCGGCCCAAGGACGAAGCCTATTGATTTTGGTTAAAATCGGTCCATGTTTAGAACTAGTGCCCATATAAGGGTCCCCCCAAAATTGGCTTGGTTACAAACTGCAGGTCGCAAATATTAAGATATTTTAATGAAATTTGGTGCGCTGACTCACATTATATAACATTTTGACACGAGCCCCATTTTAACCCATTCGAATTTCGGATCCAAACATTAGTTGGCTTTTAACCAGACTGGTGTAGGGTATTGTATTGTCGGCATGCCCGACTTTAACCTTTTTACTCGTTTTAATTTAAAAAATTGTTTTGTTACACAAAATTGATGTTTTGTTTCTGGAAAAACTTTTTTTAGACCAAATTTTTTGTTTCCCCGAAATTGGCATGTTAATGGCAATAAACTTTTTGACAGTGCTAGAATACTAGAGCAAATATGTATATGAACTTATTTTGTTTTTTAAATCTATTTCCTGACCACCAGTGTTTTGGTTTTTACAGCCTTTTGCCAACATTGAAAATTTTGTTTTTCTGGTGCATTACCGGCTCTTTTTGAACAGTCGGTCCTTTTGTCTAATGATATTTAATTTTGGCAATTAGAAAACATTTCTTACGAGTACTTTCATCACCTGTTCAAGTGCTTTTCTATCGATTTCGTGTTTATATTTTTGTGACTGGATAATCACATTAAGGTCAGCTTATTAATTAATAATTTTTGATAAAAATTTTTTTACCTATTTAAGCTAAATATTAGCAGCAATTTTAAATATTTTTTCTGGCTTTTTTATGAGTGTATTATTTTAGTTTTAAAATAAATGTTGTCTGTGCATTACTTTGAAATTTTTATGGAGTTTTATTTGCTTATTTTTAAAGCATTTAACAATGCAAGCAACAATTTTTTATTTATACTACTTACCTACCATGTACTTATTTTTATGCCCGTAAACACATTGTGTGGCAATATAAACCTTTGCTAAGTTTTGTGACTTATTTTTTTGTTAAACGATTAGAACCTCTTATTCGATTGATTAAGAAATAAGTCTCAAAATAACCTCTTTGTAATTTGCTATTAGAAGTTTGCATTTAGAAGGCCCATCAAATCTCATATCAGTGTAGCAAATACTATATGTGAATGTGAAATAACTTTCCAGATGTAATTAATATTGTAATTAATATGCATTTGTATTAATTTTAATTCAGTAGGTTTGAGGTTAAGAAGAAGAACAAACATTTTTCCAAACTTATAAACACATTATTAATTTGCAAAACAGTGATTTTCCATTAAATTGTATTATTGTTTATATTTTATTGTCAGATTGTCTCTATATGGTAATTTTTAGCAATAACCTGTCTGCATAAGGAATCGAACCCATATGCACTCTTACATTACAAACGTAACTATACTAGAGTTCGACAGTGTTAGGCCTTGTTTATAGTGTGGCTAATTCATAGTTTTCTTTCCCATTCAGCTTTTCTGTTATTGTTTTTACTCGCAGAAGTGATCAAACAGACACACAAACATTCTACTCTAGATTTTTTTTTTATTTTCTTATCTCCTCCTTGTCAACTTTTTCGAAAATGTTGTCGCACTGACGTATAATTTTTACGTTCAAGTGCAGGCAATTTGTGTATATCGGAGACGGACTGCCAACACTTTCGATTGTTAAATAACTTAAGATATTGATCAAATTTTTTAATTTAAAATTTTACTAAACACTAAACTTCACATAGATGACAGATTTTTTTTTCCCCCAGTGAAATAGGTCTATAACACTGGAAGCTAAACTGAAAAAATTTTGTAACAAAATATTTCCATTGGAACATTTTTAATTAGCGATATCGTGAAAACCGTTTTTCTATATTAAATTTAGACTTTATATTCGTAAGTATCGCCAAAATATTTAGTAGAATTTGTATATTGCGTTCTAAAACATTAAATTTGATCTCTTTTGTATTCGAAAATTTTACATTTTTGTTAAGATGAAAATCTTTTTAGTTTGTTTTGTGTGATTTCATAAGCTTCTAAAATGTATTACATTAATGGGGCCTTGAGAAACTGGAAAACTCGGAAGTTTTGCAATTTGAAGCCCCTAGGAATATAGTCCCATGCAAAATTTTAAGAACCGAGATCCAGCGCTCCATTTCGTTCCAGTGGTCTAGTGTTTAAACTTCACCTATTCCACCTTTCTATTCCATTTCTTTTCCAAATTTTAGTATTTATATTCCACTCATTTCCCGTTTCAAATCATTTCGGCTGTTCTATTGCATTTCGTTCCCATTGTCTAATACTTCAATACAAATCATTCGCCGTTCCATTAAATTTCGTTCCAGCTGTCTACTGTTTCAATTCAACTCGTTCCCCATTCCATTCTATTTTGTTTTATTCCATTTCGGTCCACTGGTCTAGTGTTTCAATTCCACTCGTTTCCCCCTATATTCAATTTCGTTCCCAAATATAATGTTCCAATTACACTCGTTTCTTAATTTGAGGCTTCTAGGCAAAGATGTTTGGGCAGGCCGTTAAGGGGAAGACTTTTCCCTTTTTTACCCCATTTTTACTATGCTCCTGGCAAAGCTTCCAAAATTTAACTCTACAGTTCGTATAGTCCGTGGAACACATACATATTTAAAACTTCAGGTTTCTAGCCAAAGACATTTTGGCAGGTCGTCAAGGGGAGACTTTTTTAATTTTTACCGCTCAGCGTAAGAATTTCCAAAAGTTCCGTGTTTGCGAATGTATACACCGGGGTAGAAGCCCATATACTAAATTTCAACTTCCTAGTACCAGCGGTTCCAAAAATTACCTTTTCGATGTGTTAACCCTAACTTTAAACAAATATACACCCAGAAAACAGATTCAGTTCTGCTAACCGCATTTGCAGCCAATCGCATGGTTCGGTTATGGCAGCCGGATTTTTCAGTTGTGGCAACAGAAAAGTAATTGAGACAGGACTAATTTGACTGGGGCAACGGAATTTCAGTTGTATCAAAAATAATTCGGTAGCCGCAACCGAAAAATTCATTTGATGCAACTGAACAAGTCGAATGGGGTTGTCAGCACCGAATCTGTTTTCTGGGTGAATTTGATATTTACGGTTACTAGCCAAAGGAGGAGACCTCCCCTTTTTCCCCCTCCCCATGTGCTGGTGGATGAACCGATATGCTAAATTTCAACTTCCTAGCTCCAAGTAGGGTTCCAAATTATTAACCTGACTGACCACGTTTTTCCCATTCTTTATTTATATGTGCATATTTTCATATTCAGATCTTAAGCACAATAGCATCTTTAGAGACTATCAGTTTTTTTGTCTTAAATGTATTTTTGTATTTTCTTTTCTTACTTTACATTGCGTGCAATTTTCCATTTTCCTTCAAATTGTTGCTCTTGTTGTTTGCTAAGTGACTCGCGGCATAAAAATTCCTTAGTGTATTGTAAATATACTTTCCTTTGGATTTTGACGTTTTTGTTGTTTGTTGGCATCAGAATGTTTTGCAACAAACTAGTGAAAATACATCGAATGTGAATAGTTGCAAATGGTATTTGTTAAATTTATTGTAAACTATTAAGGAAATGCATTAGCAATTGACTGGTGGTATGTATATCATAAAATTGTTATTTATGAATGGATGTATGGATTATTTGTTGTATTTTGTATGCATTTCTTCATTTACTACATATAAGCAACATACTTTTATCAATAACGTTTTTATGCAATCATTTTTCTTGTTTGTGAAAATTATTCAAAGTGACAAGTGTAAAGTGCATATGCTGTTAGTGAAATATGAAATGTTTTGAACTATCGCTTGAATGTTTATAGATTTGAAATGACATGTGATTTTATAGTAAATAATATTTATGTTATAGGGAGAAAGGAATCAGTCCCTGGAGCTTCGAAGCATATGTCTCAAAAATGCACTGTCCATTTATTTTATGGCGTTTTTATTTGTAGGGGACCGGTCACTTTAACTTGGGCTTGTGCTTTTGCAAAATTTGACTGCATGTGATGCGTAAGGTGATGTGTATGAAAACAAATTTTTTATTGCCACATTTTTGACACTTTATGACGTGTAAGTCATTGTGCCTAAAAATATATTCAAAAAAAAAACTTATACCCAGCAAAAATAAATGCAACAATTCTAAATGGATCATTTCATTGCATAATCATGAACTTCTCATTTAAGAAGGCTTTTTTTAACAAATACCCACATACTATTACTTTTTTATAAGTGATAAGAAGTTAATATTTTATATGGGATTTGCATAGGAACGTGCTGGTATAGCAATTAGAGCGTTGCCGGTTCAAGTCCTGGCACGGGCGGAAAAAATGTTTTGTATTTTGTTGTTTATACTGAATTTTTTTTCTAACATTTTCCGTTGAATTAATTTTTTAAACGAAGGAATTTTTTTTATTTCAAATTTATTTTTGTCGGGATAAACAATAGTTGCATTAAATGAATTAAATGTGCTAAAATGCCAAAACTTATTTGGCAAATTGTGAAAAATAATCTGTTGCAGGATTTCATTCTTGGCTAAGGAAATCGTCAGGTGACGACGTTTTAGAATTTCTAGAAATTTTATTTATTAGGTTAAATCACAAACTCAATGAGAATTTCTTGTTCTCGTCTGGGAGCGTCATTAAACATTTAAAATATTAAAGAAAAAATAAAAACAACAAAAAAAATTTTACCACAGTTTGCTTTGTCATCTTCCAAATTTTTTATTTTAGTTTTACATATATTTATTTTTTTTAATTTATATGAAAATGAAAGTTCTTCGTTCGATTTTAGATTATATATTAATATCTATTTCTGTTTGAATTATTTTTCAAATTACAGAACGATGGAAATTTAGAAGAAATATATCTTGATAAATGGGATTTACTAAACCTGCTAATCTGGCAACGCTAACTTTCAGTATACATCACAGCATATGCTATAATATTAAGTGCTACAATTATATTATTAAATTTTCCAGCATATTCTAAAACCACGGCCGTTACACTATATAAGGAGGCAGTATCACATTAAGAAGTCTACGTCGCACATTGCCATTTGAGGTCTTTAGCTTGTTACTTGTGTATTAGCAATTGGTTGCTTCAGTTGGATTTTAAATCGTTGGTAAACTTGTGTGTGTGTTATACAGTTGTATGTTAATAAAGAGTTTAACAAATAACTACTATATAAGCTCAAAATCCAACAAAAGAGTGTATGTGTTATTCGCTATAGAAAAAACGCTGTTTATTTAAAGGAAATAAATCAACGTTTTTATAAGGTAAAAACCTAACAATATTTTCATTAGATAAAGAAGACTTAAATATTTAACATTTTGTTTGCATTTAATAGACCTTTTATTTAAAAAAACAATTTTGATCAAATTTACAGCTTTTAGCTAGTAAATTCGGTTGTCATTGTCATTCTTTCGTGCTTTGTTAGATCGATAAAGTGTGGTAAACAAAACTCTATTGCCTTTTTTTACATACTACTGCAAGCTATAAATCCTCAGAAGCAGTAAATGAAGCAGAAAATAAGCTCTAATAATTTTTACTCATTTTTACCGCTTCCGAATTTCTGCTGGGTACCAAATCAAAAATATCACTATTAATAACACTGCACACAGAAAAAAGAGATTGTTGGATATATTTACAGGCAATTATATATATGTTTATAAACTACTATACTTATGTTTGAGGTGCGTTTCCAATTATTTTATTTTTATCGTTATAATATATATGTCTCCAGGCAAACACTGTAATGTTTGAATGTTAGTCATATTTTCCCACTTAAACAAAAATATATTTGCATTTTTATTTTATCATTATGTTTGTGGAGTGCAAATATAATAATGATAAATATATATATGTTTGCCTGCAAACATTTATATATTTGCGAGTAGATGTATTTCATATGATTCAAACATACATATGTTTACAGGCAAAAATATTATATTTACTGGCAAATATATTATATTAAAAACACGGCAAATATATTTTGACAGTTCTTCCAAACATATATATATCACCAGCAAATATGTTTCCTGCAGGGCGATTTTTTTCAGCGTGTGTGAGACAAATGGTAGGGGTCAGTGATCGGGAAGGGTTCAAACTACCGGGGAAAGTTATATCGGTAAAAAAGAAGTTATACGTGTCCCGGCGTTTCGCTGGGTCACCGCCAGGAATCGAGACATATCGATTTGACCTTTGGTGGTCTTTTTTTTGACATAACTCGAGAACCACTAGTCCGATTTTGCTCAAACAATTTTAAAAAAATTAGAAATTACAATTCCTTTAATCTGTTCATATAACGTTTTTCTACATACTCAACAGTTTTGCCGGTAAAAATAAATGTATGAAGAAAAAAATATTTTTTGCCTAAAATATTAAAAAAAAAGTAATAAACAAAAGGTTATTGATTTTTATGGTAGCGGTAACAAACATTTATTTTTACCGGCAAAACTGTTGAGTATATAGAAAAACGTTATATGAGCAGAATAAAGGAATTGTAATTTCTAATTTTTTTAAAATTGTTTGAGCAAAATCGGACTAGTTATTCTCGAGTTATGTCAAAAAAAAAGATATATCTCGATTCCTAGAGGTGACCCAGCGAAACGCCGGGACACGTATAACTTGTTTTTGACCGATAAAACATTTCCCGTTGGTTTCATCCCATTCCGATTTTGACTGTCGCATAGTGTAATTTGTATATTTTTATTAACAAAATTAAAATAATTATTTTAATTTTTGCATTGAAAATTACAAAAAACAAAACAATTTCGAACTTTCTATATTTATATTACAGCAGATCTTAAAAATATCAAATTGGATATGAATAGAAATTGCGCGAGATAATTTTTTTTAATTCCGGTATTAACAAAATTAAAAAAAAAAAATATTGGTCCTGCCAGGAACAGAACTCGTGTTTTTCTGTTTGGAAATAAACTGCATCGAAATCACTTCTCAAGCAATAATTAATTGATTTTTTTGGAAATTGTTCAGAATTACTTCTGAAAAGCTATAAAAATGTACTTAGGGATACTTTTGAATCAATGAAAAATGAATTTTTTAAGTTGTTCAGAATTACTTCTAACAAAGCAGTAAAAATATATTAATGAATACTTTAGAAGCAATGAAAGAAGTAATTTGTAAAGCATGTTTATTAGACCGTACCGCAAAGAAAAAGTTCGCAGTACATCATCGAAGTAGGGGTCGTCTTTTTAAATTTTTCGTTTTATCTTTGGCATTTACAGTCGGATCTTAAAGTATCATACATCGATGTTTTTGCCTTGAGGGGACCAATGTTTTGCTCTAAGCGCCATTGACCTCAAGTATCCCGTTGTAGTATTTACCCACCAGCTCTCTGTTCCTACAACCCTAATGTACCACACTAATGACAGAAAATTAAAGCTCGAAAAAAATCATTAAACTTTGGCTAAGGCAGTTTTTCGATAATTTCAAAAGAAATGTATTTTCTTTTTGTTTCCGTTCTTTTGTTGAGTGTACGTAGAAATGAACCCAAGCAGAAAAATACGATCGGCACAATGTTGACATACCGTTGGCGCTGGTCGGTTATGCGTTGGCAGAACGTGGGATTAATAATCTTGACAGTATTGTCCTGTTACCCGATTGATAACAGCGGCCAACCGTTGGTTGGCGCTAACTTGCTAACGTTTTCACAACCTTTTCAAAATTAAAAAAGGTGGTCTAAAAATAGATTTGCAAAAATTTTTTTTTTTCAAAAAAATTAAAAAAAATAGTTTTTAGTATTTTTTTAAAAAACATGGTTCTGATGGGAATTGAAACCAGGCCGCCAGGTTGTCAGCCGCGATTTCAACACACTATAGTAACAAGACTTGTAATATCTAAAAGCTAAAAAATTAGATCAATGGTAACAGCAGTTGTAGCTAACTTACAAGCATCGGCAAAAGGTTTGGTTGACACTAATCGGCCAACATTGTCATGATGTTGGAAAAACCAAAAAATTGATGGTCTAAAAACTTACACACTAATCTAACGAGACATGTAGTACAACATAGCTTAAATAATAAATGAATGATAACAATGGCTAATATGTAAACATTGGCATAACGTCTGCTGGACCTCACTTGCCAACGTTGGCGTAACATCAGGAAACCCAAAATATAGATGGTCAAAAAAATTAAGAAAAATTATTTTACAAAAACAATTTAATTTAATAAAAAAAAATGTAAATATAAAATATGAAAAAAAGAAAACGAAAAATTGTATTTTCGTGACCGGAATCGAACCCGAGACCTTCCGACTTTACCTTATTTTAACAAAGCGTAGTAAGTTTTACAAAATCAGTGCTCTGCCAGTGTTTTATTTTTGGTACAGTTGGCAATTTCTGTCTGGGAATCTATAAAAATAGCAGAAAAAGTTACTAAAAATTAGTTAAAAATTATGCTGCAGAAAAAACTGCTAAAACTAGCAGATTTTTTTGCTTAATACTAGTAAGATAAGAACAGCAAAGTTAAAACTGTTAAATTTACAGAATTTTAGTTATATTTAAGCTAACTTGTTAATTGAAAATAAAAAAATTATACTGTAAAATCTGCAGAAAATTTTGCTAAATATTAGTAGACTAAAAACAGCAAAAATAAACTGTTATATCTACAAAACTTTTTGCCATTTTTAGGCTAAATTTAGTTGAATGCAAATAGCAGTCTATACTGCTAAAATCAGCAGAAGTATTTGCTAAAAAAAATTGTAAACTGCTGTTTTTAAAAGACTCGATTTTTATTTGCATTTAAAACAAAATCGAAAAAAACTTCGAAAATTTTTACTTTTTTTTTTTACTTTTTAGGCTACTAATTATTTAGCAAAACTTTTTGCTGCAGGTTAATTTGCTAATTTCCATTTACAAAAATTTAATTTACATTTAACAGTTTTATGTTGGCTGTTCCTATATTTTCTTAATATATAGAAAATATAATCTGCATAATTTTTAACTAATTTTTAGTAGTTTTAACTAAATTTTTGTACGGACTTTTTCTATTAGTGTAGGGGTTGCCTTTTTAAATTTTTTTCGTTGGATTTTTCCTTTATAGCAAAACATTGGTCTCCTCGAGGCAAAAAATCGATATATCACACTTTAAGATCTGACTCTAAATACCGGAGATATAACGAAAAATTAAATTGCCTTGCAAAAATACTTTATATTCGAAGGTGTAAGGTTAACTTTTTTTTTGCCTGTAAGGTTGTACGGTCTGATGTATATATTCCTTTGAAGTCGTTTTTAAAACTAATTATGGACTCGATAAAGAAAATTATTTGCTTCAAAAAATGAGTTTTATAATATTCTGTAACTAGAACAAATATTATGTGTTTGCTGGGATATATTACATTATTAAACCTATATTACTATTATATTTACATTTACAAGTTAAGAACTTTATACGCACAATAAACCATGTATTGTATTAATATCAATATAAAAGAAAACATCAAGTATACATGAGATTACAAGTAGCGAAATCAATGAATTGAATGAAATACTTTCATTTCATGCACGGAGTATTTAATGTGACCGATAGTAGTAAAAATATGGGCAGTAGTAAATTTCTTAGTGGGTCTTTTTTTGTGGAAAGTGAGAACATTAACCCTATATGGATCAAGTTACTCAAAATAATAATTTTTCTCAAGTGGAAAAAAATTTTTTTTATTCATTCAAAGTGATATTTTTCCGAAAATTATGAAAGGTGTTATTCTGTAAATTTCCTAGTAGTGTGTTTTTGGCCAAAAGTATAAAAATTAACCCCATATGGATCGCGTTACATAAAATAATTATTTTTATCCAGTTGAGATTTTATTTTTATCAAGTTAATGGCTTTACAATCTCGTAGTCATAATTAATATTAAGTTTCATGGGTCTTTTCTGATCCCAGGCCACTAAGGGTTAAAGATTTGTTAAACAAATGTAAATATAATTATAGTCCAACCAAATTTAAATTATGTTTTTCCGAAAACTATGTAAAATATGATGAAAACTTTCAAATTTTGTTTAATTTTTGAAAATATGGGCAATTTTTGTAAAATGTCCTGGAAAGCAGTCGCTCTAAACACAAACTCGAATTATCATTTTTCCAATTTATTTTTTTTCTTTAATATCAACTATTATGTGTTACAACTAACAATCGACATCTCCAAATTAGGCATTTTAAAAAATCTTTAAAATTAATTTAAAAAAAACGTTTTTTCATTTTTATCAAATTCGTGGTCATTTTGGATTCCAGGCTAAAGTGGGTTAGTGATATCCGATAAAGTCAAAATTCCATGACTAAATCATTTTGACTATATTAAATGAATAAATGGAATAAAAAATAATTTTTTTTCGAAATTTCGAATTTTGGGAGTTTTTAATAGTAATACACTTTTTTCCAAAATGGGCCATTTTTGGCTTAACGTTTTCCAAAAAAAAAAAACAATAAAAATTGATTTTTTCCATTTGGGACCATTTTTAATTAAACCGGGGGGGGGGAGGGAGGGTGCAATGAACGAAAATCGACAAATCGCTATTTTACGGGACAGTCTAGTATACACATTTGGAGAATATGGAATTTCTGCAATATACACCCAGAAAACAGATTCGTTGGGATAACCGAATTTGTTGCCAATCGAATTATGGCGGTTACGACAACTATTTCTAAATTTGGTATTGTATCGGTCAGCATAACTGATTGTTTCGGTGGGGAAAATGAAATTATTCAGTTGCAACTACCAATTTCGGTCAAAATTAATTCAGTAGCTATAATCGAACTTTAATAAATATATCTACACAATTTCCAAATAAAAAGTAATTTCATTGTTTTTTTATATTTATTTAAATATTTTTATTACTAAAAATACAACAATATAAAATTACGTTACAAAAATAATTTTCACCAAAACGTCTTTTGAACTTGTATATTTTTTTAAGAGTGCACGCCCTAAAATGGGACGGTCTTTTATGTGCAAATGTCCAAAAATTTTAGTTTAAAAAATCGTACCCTAGACTTCCACAGAATTTTGTATTATTCTCGGGGTTCTTTTTTCGACAAAATGATTTTGTTTCTGTGTAAGTGTTTTATGAAATTGCATTAAATCGCGAGGACTTGTTCTTCGAAAAACAATTCAAGATCTGAGAATATATGTATAAAAAACAGCAATAACATTTTTTGTTGAAGAATCCCGGGATTTTGTTCTTTTAAAATTTCCACCCTAAGAACTCTTCTTATTTGTTTTGTTTTTATATTGAAGAAACATTATCCTCTGATTGAATTGCTGATTTCCAATTGCATATAATCTTGATTTTTTTGCTAAAATGGAGGACCAAAAAGTCAGTATTATCGATGATGTGGAAATTTTATTCATATGAAATGAAATGTAACTTACTTACATGAACAATTTTGATTTAACTTCTTTAAATTTCTCTCAGTTTTTAAATAATTTAATTTGTTTTCTTTATTCGGTAAAAAAAAATTTTTTTATAATAGATTTTGAATATTCTGTTTAATTTTCAAATTGACATTTTATAAAGAACGGAAACTGAAACATTTGTTGTTACTACTGATTTGTAGTTTTAATGGCCAATTCCAAGTTTTGTTACGGTAGGGCCTACCGACTATTCCCATAACTAACTTTTTGATACAGTATTGGTTGATTTCACCAATTATTAAGAACTGCGGCATTTATTTGATAATATTACAAAATTATCAAATATAATAATAGAGTAGTGGTTTCAAAAAAGAAAAGTATGTAGTTAAAATTATATTTTGGGTTAAGCGATTAATTTTTTATACTTCTAACCGAATTCCAACTAATTAATTTTCTGTGTGTACAAATTATAGGGTCTATTTAAATAAATTAAACTCTTATTGACGGGCAATGGTTGATATATATCTAGGGTGACCATTTTTTTCTGACTTCAAATCAGTACAAATTTTAAAAAATATTATCATCCAAAAAAAAAAAAAAATGATTATGCGGCCAACCTTATTTTTTTGTGAACCGAATGTTTTGGTTGAGGAACAAAATTTTTCGGTTAACCATCATACCATCCTCAAAAACCTTATACATTTCTCCCAAGACAGTTTTTTAAGTACAGGAAACGGACCCATTATTTAGAAATTGTAATGATCAGTTACCATTCCTTTTCTAATTTATTTGTAACAGATTGATGAAATAAAGCCATGCTGTGAATGGAATCAAATATGACCCTAGGATAGTATGAACGTTAATTCTTTTAATTCTGAATTTCTGTTGTCATGAGCAAATTGCATTGCCTAAACTAATTTTCTGTAGATACAAACTAACCAATCGATTGGCCACAAATTTAGCTGTCAGAACAAATTTTTTCTTTCTGCTAATTTCTGCATGATTTCGGAAACTTGACATTTTGACTACGGTTTTCTACAAAAACACGTAACGTTTTTAAAAATGAAAATCATAAGGTTTTATGTGCTTTTTTTCTATTGAAAATCCCACATATTTTTTTTTCATGGAAATTCCCACATATATTTCTTCAGATTTTAAGAATTTTTGTACGGAAAAAATTTTAGCTTTTAATGTCGTTTCCTAAACTCCCCTACCGGGAAAGGGACCGGTCCCAGATGACACGCAGGATAGGTCCCCAGGGGGCGGAGACCGGTCGTTGATCGGTCTTTTTGTTTGAAAGAGACATATCACTTTAACATGGCGTTGTCATTGGAAATGACCAATTGCCACATTTTAGACACCTTGTGACAGTAAGGTGGTGTGTCTAAAAATAGATTTTCAAATAAACTAATAAAAAATTAAGAATTAAAAATAATCTACTTGGCGTCGAAGTAGGGCTCGATAACACAACCCCCTGCTTGTAAGGCAAACGCTCTACCGTCTGAGCTAATGTTGCTTATGCGTGATGTCTGGCTGATGGTAAAGTTATATATTTTTCGTTTCTGTTCAAACTAAAAAGAAAAAACAAACACTACAAGCAAATAAAAAAAATAGAAAAGAAAACAACACTAACACACACACAAATATAGTGGAAGTGCCTTCAGTATGTCCCCGATTGATCAGTCACGGGATAGGTCCTTTAATGGCAGTTTACTCGTTTTTTGCGTTGGCCATAATTAAATTAAAAAATCAATTAATAATTAGAAAATTACCTCAAAAACTCTGATAATATAAATAAAAATTTAAAAAATTGCCCTTAAGTTAAAAAGAAAATTAAATGAAATACCAATTGTTAAAACTAAAACAGCTTTAACATTAAAAAACGTTGAAAATACAAAACTTAAAATTTTTTAGCAAAAAATTTAAAAAAAGAGCTAAAATAAGCAAATCGTAAAAAAATAAAGTTCAAAATAAATAAAAGAGTAAAATAAATAAATATATATTTTAAAAAATATGGCGCGAATTTTATTGTTTATTTCGGTATCGGTCAAGTTTTTTAAAAGCAACAGTGAAAGTAACTAATCAGAAAATACTTAGGAAATTAATTCATTCTCTTTGGTTAATATTCCCTACGGGGAAAGGGACCGGTCACAGATGACATGCAGGATAGGTGCCAAGGGGGCGGAGACCGGTCGTTGATCGGTCTTTTTGTTTGAAAGAGACATATCATTTTAACATGTTGTTGTCATTGGAAATGACCAATTGCCACAGTTTAGACACATTGTGGCAGTAATGTGGTGTGTCTAAAAATAGCTTTTCAAATAAACTAATAAAAAATTAAGAATTAAAAATAATCTACTTGGCGTCGAAGTAGGGCTCGATAACACAACCTTCTGCTTGTAAGGCAAACGCTCTACCGTCTGAGCTAATATTGCTTATGCGTGATGGCTGGCTGATGGTTAAGTTATATGTTTTTCGTTTCTGTTCAAATAAAAAAGAGAAAGAAAAAACAAACACACACACAGCAAATAAAAAAATCATGGAAAAGAAAAAAAAATAGAAAAGAAAACAACATTAGCACACACACAAATATGGTGGTAGTGCCTTGAATATGCCCCCGATTGACCGGTCATGGGATAGGTCCCTTAATGGCAGTTGACTTGTTTTTTGCGTTGGCCATAATTAAATTAGAAATCAATTAAAAATTAGAAAATTACCTCAAAACCTCTGATAATATAAATAAAAATTAAAAAATTCCCCTTAAGTTACAAAGAAAAGTTAAATGAAATACCAATTGTTAAAACTAAAACAGCTTTAACATTAAAAAAACATTGAAAATACAAAACTTAAAATTTCTTAGCAAAACATTATAGAAATGTAAAATAAGAGCTAAAATAAGCAAATCGTGAAAAAATAAAGTTAAAAATAAATAAAAGAGTAAAATAAATAAAAAATATTTTTAAAAATATGCCGCGAATTTTGTTTTTTATTTCGGTATCGGTCAAGTTTTTTTAAAAGCCACAGTGAAAATAACGGATCAGAAAAGACTTAGAAAATTAATTCATTTTCTTTTGTTCATATTTGTACTAATTTAGTAATATGCCTTCGGTTGACCGGTCACGGGATAGGTCCTTGGAGGGCAATTGACTCCTCAGTCCCCGTAGGGTCAGAAAACAGAATCATTCTGACAACCGCTCTGACAACCGGATAATTAAAATATTTTTATCACAATGGAACCATTTGATAAATTCGGTTGTCACCACGAATCTTCTCTGTGTATGAAGCTACATATAAGATTAAGAAATTTACATGTAGAAAAATCATTTTGAATGCTTTCTGGTAGAGAAAACCTCTCACTTTTGAATGCTTTCTTGTAGAGAAAACCTCTCACTTTGGCTTTTTTTTACTGAAAAAAATTTAATATTTTTTTTTAAATGCCAAAAATCAGTACAATCAGTACAAATTATAAAAAATCGGTACAAATCAGTATATGACTTTTTCATCAGTACACGTGGCCAAAAATTAGTACATGTACTGATCAAATCAGTACGAATGGTCACCCTATATATATCCCATTTTTACTTTTTGCGTTTTTAGGAAATTTTGTTAGACGATTTCTTTTAAGATGATTTTTGCCGAAACTAGAGAGATGTAGCTTTGTAAGGATATCCATAACTTGTAGCCAGATAGGCTCAGAGCAGTACAAGGTCAGCTCGAAATCGAAATCGAAAATTAAAATTTTTTTTGGGTTTTTGTTTTTAGTTTTTTTTTTGATTTCAAAAATTTAGTTTGAAATATACAGAAAATTATTTATTTTTAGATTGACCATAGTTTAGAACAAAGTAGAAAATTAAAATTTTTTAAATATTTTAACCCATTCAGGAGTGATAGTCCATTAATGATCTAGCTTTAGTTCCATTATTCTCCTATACGGGTCATAGTAAAGCGCCAAAAATAGCATAACAATAACTCTTAGCCATAGATCCATATCCTGAAAAAGTTTAGTTAGAAAATCTACAGCGGTTCAAGATTGGTCGCGAAGGGGTTAAATGATTTTTTTGGGTGCTTTTCAGAATTACTTCTAAAAGAGCTGTAAAAATATATTAACGGATACTTTGGAAGCAACGAAAAAAGTGATTTGGTAATCAGGACTTCCAATTGTGTTTTCCTGGTTTGGTTTCGCTCAGATGGGAAGTAATCTATAAAATTTTGAGTTTTATAGAAAACACTAAAAATAGAGCAAAACGCAAAATGATTTTGACTTAATTTAGTTTTACCATTAACAGAATGAGTTCTTTTAATATAATTATCACTGCTTTCTAAAAACAATTACGATTTGTGGAATTTGTATGCTAAATAAATCGTGTTTTCATTAGTCACGGAAAGGTGCTTTTAAATCAATTGACACATCATTTTTCTTTGGTCAGTCATTGTAACTTAACATTGTTTTCCTAATAGCCTCAAGGCGTAACAGTTGGTCTCGTTATATAAATTATAGTTATGTATCAAAATGCATGGTATTGTAATTGTAGTGGTTACTTTGTCTTGCTAAAGTATTGACGGTATTTTATATATACAACGTACGTATGTATATTAGGCTGGCAGTTTTTTGCATTAAGAAAAATTATTGTCTTCCGATTTGCAATTATCAATAAAATTATTGCAAATTTTTAACAAATTTAAAGTTAAAAAAATTTGAAAAGACATTACAAAAATGATACGAGTTATTGTATACTCTCATAACAATTCGTTATAACAAACAAATTTACATGCAATTTGGTTGCCAAATGGAATTTAATTATCAACTATTTACAACTGCTACACGGACTGGGAATTACCTATGCTACCACTACTACTACTAAAATCCTCAGCTGCCCAAAGGGGTATAAAAGCAGCGGGTATTAAGGTGTTTTAAAAAAGTGTAGTTTCCTACAAAAATTTCGCACACGAATGAGAGAAAAACAAGGAACTGAAAAAAAATTTAACAGCGAACGTTACGTTACTATGAATATCCTTGAAGGTCCTCTGAATATCATCGGAGGTCTTCGGATTACCTTTCAAGGTCTTTTGAGTAACGTTGAATTTATTGTGCATATCCTTGAAGGTCCTATGAGTATTCTTGAATGTACTGTGAATACCCTTTAAGATCCTGTATGACTCCCTGATATTGGTTCTGACAAAAGAATGAGCCGTACTAGGTCACATCCTTCGAAGACCCCTACAGAGATCCGGTGAGTACCATAAAACCATTTGATAAATACTTAGATTTATTTCAGCTGGGCAGTGTGCTCATCTTTTAGCATCCGAGAAGGCCCTGTAATAAACCGTGAACAAGGATTTTGATAAGAAAGCGTGTCGTTCCAGGTCACATTTTTTGTATAATGAATGACTGTCTCGTTCCTCGAGACAGTCTCTTCAGCGAAATCACCCAGCTCCCCAATTCTTCGATTTGGCTTAAATTTTTGCCATGGCAGTTTTGAGCTAATGCTATAAAAATTTTACCGATATTTGCTTAAAATCGATAGTCGAAAAAGAACTGCCAATCTAATGTATATATATATGGGTGAAATCAAAAAATGTGATAAATTTTTGGGCCAAATTTGTGAGAAGCAAAAAGTGTTAATATTTCGGTTTTTTCTTAATGGAATCAGTAAGTTTAGTCATTATAAACCTAATTGCAAAAAATTTCTTCTACAAGTTGTCGCAATAACTTTTTTTGCACAATTTTAATTTTTATGTTGTAACGGAGTTTACATTTCTGCAGGCAGAAGATATAACAAAAAAAATTGCGTACGAATTTTCTTCAATTTATTAATTTTTCGTATTTGGGTTTTCAGCTTGCTTTCCAATGATATGTAATTTATGTTTATCAAATTGGCGGTTTCGCGAATAAAAATACAATTCATTCCGCGAAATTTTTTTTTTTTAATTTTGTATTTTTGGTCCTTTTAAATGCTTTTCAAAAATATAAAACTTTTTAAAATCCAAAAAGTGGTTGCGCAGTTACAAAATAATATATTAAAAACATAACATTTCGAGATCAAAAAATTCTTAAATTGTGTGAAACAAATTTAATTTGTCAAACTAATGTCAGTAATGACTCGAAATATCGATTCAAAACCAATGAAATGCAAAATCAATCGTTTTTCGCTCCAGCAGCTTAGGGTAATAAACTGATAACTTTTTTTGATTTGATGCAAAATTATTAGTTGAATCGTCTTTTGACGCATAAATATTAGTTGAATCACCTCTGTTTATGGTTACTTTAAAATATTTTAAACATTTTTCTACATTTATTTGAATGAAATCTGATGCAAACAATTGTGGTTACGGAGTTTACAGTTACGGAGTTTACATTTGGTTACTTTTTTCGTTTTCTTTCAGAAACGCTTTGTCAGAATTTTTTTTCCGTAACAAAATCGCATGATGCCTACAGGGTGAATCCAAATATGACATTGTTTTTCTTACTCGTTAAATAGTTTGGTGTAAAAATTAGGAACGGAGTTTACAACATTTTTTTCAAATCTTATTAAAGACATCCTTTTTTCATCTCGAGAATGTTACATGCTGCAGAAAAGCTTCAAGTCTGTTATACTGGATGATTACTTACAGTCCAATGATCATTTGAGTATAAATAACATTATACTTTTCGCAATATAAATAATAGATAACTCCAAAATTCTGGTATATGCATTTTTATCAAAAATTATGACGAAAAATCGTTACAGAGTTGAAGTCGTGATAGCTAAGATATACGAAAAAGTTTGTAAAGTATATTAATTTTTATTAAAAACGGCATTTTTCCTCTTCATAAAAATTCTTACAGTTAGTGTTTAGCTTTATTGGTTATTAAAATATAAGCTATTAAAGTTAAAAAACCTTATGAGTTACTTGTTACGGAGTTTACATTTGGCCTATAAAATTGGTCACAAATTTTATGATTAACCAAAAATTGGTCAAATTGTTATAAATTTTGTAAAACAGGTGACAATGCGCTGATATATATCGAAATATGTAACTCAAATGAAATCCATGCATTAGAAATTAGGTGGTTACACGGTTTTTATCACATTTTTTGATATCACCCATATGCATTTTTGCAACAAGCAAATGAAAATTAAAAACAAATTAAATATGCAACATGCTGCATGTAACATGCAACTTATGCCCTTAACCACACTCGTACAAACATATATTTTTCATCAATACACACGCATAACCAGAAAAATTTAAAATAAAAACTCCCAATATAAATGTGTATTTACAAACAAAATACACAACAAACCAGGCTGGTCACTTGTAATCCCAAAAAACAAGTCACACTTTTTTAAGTGCAGACATACAAATAAACATTATTTAAAAAGTATGCGAAATTTTATACAGATATAAGAAAAATAGATTGATAAATAAAGAGGGCCAAATAAGATTTAAAGTGAACGATGAATTGTTGTTATACAGTTAAATAGGCTAAATAAGGCTAAATTGTTAAATAGCTATTAGTTAAATAATTAAATAGTCAATTGGTTGAATATTTAAATACTTAAATAATTTAATAGTTAATTGGTTAAATAAATATATAGCCAAATATTTAAATAGTTAGGTAGTTCAACAGTTAAGTAGATTAAATAATTGTAGTTAAATAGTCAAATAGCTAAATTGTTAAATAGATAAATAGTTAAATTGTTAATTTGTTAAAAAGTTGAATAGTTAAATAATTAAATAAATAAACACTTAAATAATTTAAGAACTAGATAGTTAAATAATTTAGTAAATAATTAACTAAATAGTTAAATATTCTTCTGCATACTTTTATACCATATTTCAACATGTCGGCCAAAAAGAAACATCATCCATACTTTTACTTCAGTGGTTCATTTTTTATGCAATTTTATCGTTGGTTTTTACTGAGAAAACAAAAGACAGGTCATCATATTACAAACAAAATCCTTGTATTCCTTTTAAATAATAATAAAATATGCAATCAACATAACTTTGAGCTTTTGTTGTTGTTGCTGTTGCTGTTGCTGGGGATTTAATGGCAAGTGCACTATATGTCCAGTGATATTGTTCGGCAAATTGCATAAGTATATTGATATGCATATTATATACCATACTAAAGTGATTGTAATGCAAGAAAGGATCATGGTTTTTATTTTAAGTTTTTATCTTAAAGTATAATAGTTTCACTTTTATGATATGTTCAATAAATATTAAAGGACATTGATATAATAACGGTGTACTTGAATTGAAAACTTAATTTTTTCCAACAGGCTGAGGACCTAACTGGTAAACGTACCCAGCAAATAAAGAGATGCCGAAGCAGTAGAAAAAGCACTACAATTACTGAGATAGATATACTTCTCTTTAAATATAAACACTAATGATTATACCCTACACCACTATGTGGTCAGGGTATTATAAGTTTGTGCTGATGTTTGTAACACCAAAAAATATTGGTCCTAGACCCACCTTATAGTATACCGATCGGCTCAGAATTTTTTTTTATTTCGATTTAACGATGTCCGTCTGTCCGTCCGTCCGTCTGTCTGTCCATGCATTTTTGTGCGCACTCTACAGGTCGCAAATATTAAGATATTTTGATGAAATTTAGTACACCGACTTATGTCGGCCCAAGGACAAAGCCTATTGATTTTGGTGAACATCGGTCCATGTTTAGACCTAGTGCCCCTATAAGGGTCCTACTAAAATTATATGATTTACACGCTGCAGGTCGCAAATATTAAGATATTTTGATGAAATTTGGTACACCGACCTATAGTGCCCATATAAGGGTCCCCCCAAAATTGGCTTGGTTACAAACTGCAGGTCGCAAATATTAAGATATTTTGATGAAATTTGGTATACCGACCTATATCAGCCTAAGGACGAAGCCTATTGATTTTGGTGAACATCGGTGTATGTTTAGACCTAGTGCCCATATAAGGGTCCCCCCAAAATTATATTGTTTATACTCTGCAGGTCGCAAATATTAAGAAATTTTGATGAAATTTGGAACACAGACCTATTTTGACATCGGTTTATGTTTAGACCTAGTGCCCATATAAGGGTCCTACCAAAATTATATTGTTTATACGCTGCAGGTCGCAAATATTAAGATATTTTGATGAAATTTGGTACACCGACCTATGGTAGCCCAAGGACGAAGCCTATTGATTTTGGTGAACATCGGTCCATGTTTAGACCTAGTGCCCATATAAGGGTCTCCCCAAAATTGGCTTGGTTACAAACTGCAGGTCGCAAATATTAAGATATTTTAATGAAATTTGGTGCGCTGACTCACATTATAGAAAATTTTGACACAAGCCCCATTTTAACCCATTCGAATTTCGGATCCAAACATTAGTTGGCTTTTAACCAGACTGGTGTAGGGTATTGTATAGTCGGCATGCCCGACTTTAACCTTCAACATTTTTTTCAGTATTTATTGAACGAGTGCACAAGAAGCTCTTTTTCAGCAACGAAAAGTAAAAAAAAAAATTATTCGCAAAAAATTATATTTTTTTTATTTTACAACAGTTTTTTATTGTCGCTTTATTCTCTCTAATAAAAGTACTTTTTAACAATTGCAAAAGGTGCACTGCAATTGTTGTATTGTTTTAAGTTCGTTTCCATCATTTTCATTTTATATATTTTTAAAATTAAAAAAACATTGAATTTGAACAAATTAATTATAAATATTAAAAAAAAAAAAAAAAATTCGCGATCATCTGGTTAGAAATATCAAATGATACCAAAATCACTTTTTAGGATTACTTTCACAGCAATTGTGCTTTAGAAGCAATATTTAAGGGATTTTTTGATGTTGTTCTGAAGTATTTTTAAAAAGTTGTAAAAATATACTAACGGATACTTTGGAAGCAATGAAAGAAGTTGGTTTTTGAAGTTGTTCAGAATTACTTCTAACTGATACTTCTGAAGCAGGGAAAGAAGTAGTTTGTAAAGCATTACTTAAATATTTTATAGATAATTAAAGTACGCTAAATTATTTGAGTTGTTTTTCAAATCTAGCGCTTGTTTCTGCGATATTCGCGATTTGGATTTCAATTTAGGGTTAACAAAACGCTATAGTCGTACAATTTGTGTAATTTAATGAATTAAATTTAGACAACATCGTATCGCAATCATTTTTTTTTTTCGCAAAATTATTTTTTTCGCAACAATGTTTTTGTTTGCGAAAAATGTTTTTCCGAGATTTTATTTTTTTTTACAAATTTTGATATGGGCATTCAAAAATAAGAACACAATAGTTAAGAAATAATCAGGCAAACCGATTTTTTTTTTTTTGGAAATCATTTTTATTCAAGGATGTCATCTACATGGAAAAAATTTAATTACAAAACGGGTAAAAAATTTAAAGTCGGGCATGCTGACTACATAATACCCTCCACCAGTCTGGTTAAAAGCCAACTAATGTTTGAATCGGAAATCTGAATGGGTTAAAATGGACTTGTATCAACTGATATCAGCAACGACTATATTTTGTAGAAACACATTTAATACACATACATTCCCATTTTAAAACAATAATATTTTTTTTTTTATTTTATAAAACAACTAATACTTTGATTTATTCATGTGAGTTCAAATGTTCGATCAATATGATTTTATTCAACAGTTTGATTTTATTCCACAGTATGATTTTATTCAACAGTGAGTTTTTAGAGCGATTAAATGTGAATAAAATATATTCGACAGGCGACTCAAACTGATTCGAACTACGCGTTCAGCTGCATGATAGTGATTTTATTCAACATTGAATATTGTTGAGCGATTAAATGTGAATAAGAAATTTAGTATATGATTAAACCAGGAAAAATTTGATTTTGCAGTTCTCTGCTGTGTACTCAGAAATGACTCAGGAAAAATAACGTATAAAATCGAAATTTTCTTCATAAATTTGAATAATTTTGGATTTTTTTTAAGTCTGAAAAATTAACCTTAATTTTGAGAAAGCTTTTTAGATTGGAGAGACAAATTTTTGGATTGTTTTCTGAGGGTTCTATTTAAGTGTAAAATTTTGAATAATTTTGTCAATTATTCCTATATACACTCACAAAAGTTTGTCGGTAGAATCTACTAAAAATGACAGTTAAAAGAAAGGTATATGCAGTTAAAAAGGCGACAAAGATATTTACCTTTAAAATAACTAAATTTTGTTATTTTTAACTATTGAAAAACAACTAACAAATGCATTAATAATAACTACTAATATCGTTAAATTAACTGATAAATTTTTACTACAAAAATTTCAAAACAACTGACAAAATCAGTAAAAACTACTGTTTTTCACAGTCAATTATTTTTTGTTTATAAAAGTATATTTTAATAAAAAAAAATCATTTTCTTCTCTCGATTACAAAAGTATGTGTTATTATTTCAGCCTATTTAAAATTTGAAGTAAAAATTCCAAACCGTTCTCCAGTTATTATGCTTTTATGCATTGGAGATACAATACAAGTTTCTGATTTTTATTTGCAAACTAAAAATATATCAACAATAACAAATATAAACTAAACAAGAATTTTTAAAATCCAACGAAATTTTTTATTTTTTAAATAACTTACAAAAACTACTGCTTACTGTTAAAATACTGTTTTGGTAGTTGTTTATTATGAATTAAAAATAACTGATTTAAACAACTGTTGCATAATTACAGTACTTTTCCTTAGTTGTTTTCTTAATTAACCGTCATAAAAATTGTTTCGCTTTTTCTATAGAAAAACAACTATAATTACTGTTAAAAACAACAACTACTGATTACTACACAAACAACTGTCATGTAGTAACTGTCAAAATTTTTTGAATGTACAATTTACGATAAAGCGAATGTATGATTTAATATGATTACACAAGAGAAATTTTTTAAACATTTTTCTAATATATTATATCATATAAAAACATATTATATATTATTTTATTTTATCATATATTTTAATATTAAAAAATATACAGTAGCACAAGAAAGTATACATATCATACCCCCTTGAAAGTCCAGTTTTATGAAATATAATTGCATTTCTGAAAAAAAATATGCAAAATAGTATATTTCTTTTCATTTAAAACATTAAGTATGAAAAAAAATTTAATTTGCTTCTTACCTTGTCTAAACGAGCAAAAGTACCTTTTAATTCTGTAGAACAAGCATTTTCAAGGGGTTATGTATACTTTTCTGTGCCACTGTATGTTACAAATACTCTTCTTCACCCGTTTAGTTATTAGTAACTCATTATTATATGTCTTAAAATAATGCAGAAAACAAATCAGTGCCATTACTGGTAGCCCAAAAAATAATGACATCTCATTACCATTTCTACACTGGGTAGTGTTACGGCTATCCAAAAATAATTCATTTAATATAATTAAAAGCATATAAATTGTTTGTCCAAAATATTTTAAAATAATTAAATAATAACATAATATTAAAATTTATGTTATTTTTAGTTCAAATAAAAAAGGAAATTATAAATTTTCTTTTAAAATAGTTACAGTAGAAAATTTTAAAAAGTTTATATTAGCTTTACTACATATTTCAATATTCGAAATTGAAAACTTTTTAAATAATTGTTATTATAAATCATAACTTAAACTTTATACCAAGAAGAAGAAAACTAAGTAAAACATTTTTTTTATAATCTAACAATAGGACGAATTTATAATATATGCATGTCTAAGCATGCAAACAAAACAATTACACATATGCACACACACACACACACACATGACCATATACTAAACACATACATACATACATACATATGTACATACAAATAAGCATAGATGTGTATGTAGATATGTAGTATATAATAAAATTTGCCACAAATACCACAAGCTATGCAAAATAATAAAGTCAAATGACTTAAGACACCAAAAATAGACATCTAGTATATAATATAATTTTAGAAAGAGATAGAAGAGACGAGTTTTACAAAAATCTGGAGACTGTTTAATAGACCGCACCACCACCTCACAGGCAAAAAAAAAAAGAGCGTGGTACACCTTTAACTATAAAGTATTTTTTACATACATTTTCACTTGTATTGTCATCATATTTGTCCTCATTAACATTTCCAGTATTATTAAAATTTTCAATAATATTTCTACATTGATCTACCAAATTTTGAATATAATTTTGATTTCCACTGTCATATATTTCGGACTTTTTGCGTCACTATTTTTACAAAAAGCATTATTTGCACTGTCCTCAATACTTAAAATTTCATTATTACCCAGAAAAATCTTTCATTACCAAATAAGTGGTTATATAATGAAACTAAGATTTTTTACTACTTATAAATCGGCATCAGTACTAGTGATTTTTGTTAGGCGAAGCCGTTTTTATAAGCAGTCTAGCTTACGCGCGACTACTTATTTATTTATAAAGATAATGTGAATTTGGTAACTTCTTATTTTTTAACCACTAGCAAATATATAAGTAAGTCGTTTTATTTAACAACTTGTAACCACTTATTTTCTAACTTCGTTTATGCACACGAATAACTACTTATTTTGGTAACTACTTATTTTATATACTTTTGTAATTTAGCGGGTAAGCGGGTGCACAAATTTTGTGCGTCTTTTCATGCAGCGAATATGGACAACTAGTTACAAAAACGACCTTGTCGAACAAAAATAATGAGTTTTGACACCGTATTATAAGCAGTAGACCCTAATTCTATTAGCAGAGATCTGCGCCAACCAGATTAATCGGTTGCGGTGGCTAAATAAAAAAATTGCAGCGACGGCTTAAAGCTGGCTGTGAGCCAAAAGCTGATGGGCTAGCCAACTTTAAGTTGACACATACAAAACATCGGCTTAACGGTAAAAAAAAGAAAATTTAAAAAAATATATACTATTTTTAGACTTTTATCGTGTAAAAAAAATTTTCGACGGCGGCGGTTACAAAAATTAGACGGCGGCTCGGTTTAGCCGGTATAAGCCATTCGTCGCAGATCTCAAAACAGCAGCTGCACGTTACATTACAGACAAACTAACGACTCAAATGCTTTTTCATAGAACAAAAACAAATCAGCTGATTCGTCACGGCACGTTACGTACAAACTAATTATACCTTTACTCGTATATCAAATAATGCTATGAAGTTTTCATCAACATGTTGACCAATCTTCTCAACATTTGTTATAATAATTTGAAGTTCCTCTCACCTTCCGTCGAATTGGAACACCTGCTAAAAGATTGAATGCCTGAATCGTTAAATTTGTTGTTGTGGTCATTATAATTAGATTTTGTTTTTATTGTAGACAGCAGTGTTGTCAGATAAGGAGATTTCGCCCCAAATTGGGCATTTCAACTTCGGAATGGGGTCAGATTTTCGTCGGGAGGGATTTGGGGATTTCCCAAAATTTTGGGGATTTTACCCATCTTCTTAAGTATTTTTGGGGATTTCTGTTTTTGTCTCTTTTTTTTGTGTATATTGTTTATTTCATCTTAATTTAAAATATATATTTTTTTTTCTGATGTACATTATTTTGTTAAACTAGTTTTTAAAGTTGGTAATAATAAAAATTTTAAAGAATTTACAGCCATATTATAACCTGCCCGATTTAAATGACTGAACGCTTATTAAACAGATTAGTCCGCATATTCCCTAAATCGTGTTTAAACATTAATTTTATGGCTCATAGAGACGTCAAGTAAATTAAAATATGGTTTGTAGACCACTCTAAGTATGTTGCCTTGTACAAAGCATGCAAAGTTTACCACACTCTCAATGAAGGACTTTTAATTTTTTTTTTGTCCCGTGATTTAACTATTTTTTTATGATTTATTGAAAAAAAGCTTGCAGCAAAAAATTGTTTTTTTAGTAAAAATCTCATTTATTGCAAATATGCGTTTTTTTTTCAAATCAAGAGTGGCCAAATTTTAGAAATATTCATTACATTTTGACATTAAAGTAATTGTATTCCGGCAGTAAACGGCAGTCTTTAAGTGGGTACATAGAGTTCCAGGGTAAAAAATAAAATTCAAACAGAAATCCAAAGGTCAGATTTTGTCGTGGAATGGTCGATATATATTTTTTCATAGTAAAAATAAATTTGATAAGTTTTTTGTAAACCAACTAAAATAATGCTACTTATTCTGACTGAGTGTAGGCCCAGAATAAGAGTGCAGAGGCTAGCGATTTACGCTCTGAGAAAAAACGCGCCCGAAATAACGACGTACAGCGGCAGCGACATAATTGAGCATGTATTATATATAACAAGGAGACTCTATGCCACTCATATGTCTCTTAGTTTACTGCAAACATAATATACAATGCTAAATGATGAACTAACGAGCTACTAATAATGTTCAATATCTCAGTTAAATAAAGAAAACAAAATTTTATTTCTTTTTTTGTAAAAAAAATAGAAAAACAGTCAGAAGAGCCATTGATTGCCTTTGTTAGTTGTACTCTTTGATATTACAAAATGTAGTGAAAACCAGCAAAAATAACAATAGAGTTGACAACATTGGTGAGAGTACGAGAGAGAAAAAATGAGAGAATAACAAAAACCGGCATTAAAATAAAATAGATTCTATCTCACAACAGTGATGGTATTTGAGAATTTTCGTTTGGTGCCTAAATAATGTCAAAAAGGTGCCCAAAAAGCTTTAAAAGTGCCAAAAAAAATTTTAGCAGCATGCAAATGTTGCAAAAATATGTTCAGCTTTTATTTCAAATATTTATACATTAACACCCTTATTATAAACTTTATAACAATAACAAAATTGTCACAAAACTGGTGTGAATGGAAATTATTCTAATTTTGGTATTCTAAGAAAAAGTGTCACAGCAAAACCTTTACAAAATTGTCATATAATAAAAAGTACATATATTTTCATTCGTCAACAATTTAAAATATAAGTTTTATTTTCTTTTGAAGAATTTTATAATTTTTCTTTACAGAAATATAATACGAAATACCTCATTCATATTTTGAGATATTATTTTAAGATGCATCGAACCTTTTACCGATTCTAAAATTTCTGCAAATTCCTCCAAAATATTACGTAGTAACATGGGATTTTTGGGACTAAAGTTGTTAGGAATAATCTCAAAATACTTGATGCTAAAATTTAAAGGAAACTCCAAGTGCTTAGAACTAGTTCTCTCGTGTTCTGCGGTTCCTGGACATTTTTTTTAAGTTTTCATTTCATTTAAGACTTCATAAAATTATCGAAAAAATCGTAATTTTTCACAAATTACAGTTTTTGATAATTTTATTTTATTTTTGGTAGAAAAAGCTTGTATGGTGAAATTTTTAAAACTTTTGCTTGTCATAAAAAAACTAGAATACCATAACAAATTTTTGAAAAATTCCAGTGACGGACAATACAATAGAATCTATTAAAGTTTTTCTAATTTTATCCCCATTGCTTTTATTTTTAAAAATCAAAATAATAATTAAATTGTCCCCAAAGAACTGGAAGGTTGTCCAAAAAATTGTAGAAATTTTTAGTGTGGCGTTTGTTTTTTAATTTTGCTACTCGTTCTAAGTAGACGTCTCTTTTAATGAAAAACCAGCGATATCGACCTTTTATCAAATCATATAGAAATTTTCTTAAAAATGCCAAAATTCTATGAAGAGTGCCAAAGTGCCATTCAATAGTGCCACAAATGGCACTTTGTGCCACTTTTACCAACAGTGTCTCACAACAGCTACGCCCAGCGATTTTCAAATGTCAAATTGTATGGAAAAAATCGCTGCTCTCTTATTCTGGGCCTACACTAAATGTGTTCATTTTAATGTTTTTATATTAGTTTAATACTGAATTTAGACTGAGCAAAAACTACATAGTTTTTGTACAAAACTGGGTTTTGTTTGTTTTTTATGTATGCGTTTTGACAAGTAAAAACTAACAACGGCCAAAAACTAGGTAGTTTTTACTTAGTCTAAATGCAGTATAAGACTATATTAATACTTTCTTAGATTGGTTGATTGAAAATCATTATCTTTAATATTAGCTGTGTTTTCGACTTAGCTACATATATCCGTTAACTCATAAAAAACTCAAAGTGGATAAAAACGCGTTTATAACGAAAACTAACTTTTCGTATTCACGTTAACTTTCAACACGGCTAATTATCAGCGTTGAAAACTCAACGTTTTTACATTTGCACACCTAACGCAACTTATTCGCGTTACCTCCTAAAAACTTTTGCTAAAGTACGTTCGATTATAGCGTAACAATTATAAACATAACCTTTTTAAAATTTTTTTATACTACAATCCGTTTAACGTAGATTTTCTTTAAATACTTAACGTTGATAGGCATGAGATAAAATACATCTATTAACAAATAAAATTTAATTTTCAATAAAAATGGGTTTTTATTTCAAATTCGCATTAAAAACAATATTGGGGAAATATTTGGGGATTTCGAAAATTTTTTGGGGATTTTAGGGGATTTCAACTTCTCAAATGGGGATATGAGCACAAACTTTTCTGGCAACGCTGGTAGACAGCAGTATTTTGTTTTGTTGTTTCAAAGATGTTTCTGTGTTTTTGTTGTTCTGATATTTTTGTTGTTTATAAGATTTGGTATTTTTTTTATTTTTATAAAATTTTGTTGTTTTTTTCTCTATTTTGTCATTTAGGTTTTTCACAAGGGGTGTACTATAGAGATGAGCGATCCGGTGATTTTTGAATAACGTTGCTACCAGTGATCATGATTTTCAAATCACCGTTCTTTTAAACAGTGACCGTGATCACGGGTTTGTAATAGAGAAGGGCGATCCGGCGATTTTTCAGTAACATTGTTCTCAGTGAATGTGATTTGCAAATCGTTGTTCTTTTAAGCTGTGATCGTGATCACGGTTCTTCTATGGAAAAGACTGCGATTTTCTGATAAATAAACGAAATCATTTTTATGGCGAGTTTTTAAGATGTCAGTTAAACTTGGTTTAGTTAAACCGAAAACGAATTTTGTCAGCCATTTCAAAGTTTATTAACAAAAATTTGCCGGAAAAACTTTTTGTCGAGTATAATTTATTTCTTTATTGAAATAAAACAAAATAAACCACATTTTAAAAGCAGTATTCCAGTTACAAACTGCGTTGAACTAAGTTTAAAGATAATCCACTTCCTAAAAACTGGGCCTTAAAAGAAGAATAGTTGTGACCGGTAACAAAGACATGATAGAAGGAGACATTTTATTCAGAAGAGTGTGAAAGCAAGTCACTGTTATTGAAAAATAACATGTATTACTGTGCACAATGAAGTTTGCAAGAAAGAATATTACAAAAATATTAAAAGAACGACATTCCGAGTAACTGTGACTTGAAATACATGATCACTGCCGTTACCAGTGATTTATCAATAACTGTGATTAAATCACCGGTATGAAAATATCGCTCATCTCTAGTGTACTATCTGATGTATCGTTGTATCGTCCTAATAAAAACAGAGTTGTTAAAATTTTACTTTAACAGCGATTTTTTGTTGGCACACTTAAACATAGGACACTAAGCATACGTAAAAATGTTGTAATGTGCTATTCTCAAATGCTGTATTTTTTCAATTTAAATTTTAACAACTCTGTTTTTTGTTAGGACGATACAACAAATAGCACACCCCTTGTGAATACCTTTATTATTTTAATTTATTTTTAATTTTGTCTTTTTTTATATTTTTAAGAAGCAATACTCCGAAAATTTTTCCTATTAATGAACGTGTTGCTTTCTTTGAGAAGTGGTTAGAGAAGAGATGAAAGGTGATGAAAGATGAAGGGCTTCAAATATAGCAACACTGTAATTGCGCACCATGTTGAATCTAAGAACAGTTGTTGCGCGCCATCTGATGAAGAGTTGGAGAACTTTGTTAAAGGTTTTTAGTTCATAGCCCTGTTACATTATTTTACTGCGGTGGAGTTAAGTAGGGACATTACATTCGCGGCAGAGAAAACAGACCTTTTTTTTTACAAAATCATAACTCAGTCAAAAACAAACATTTTTCCAAAATTATTATTGTAGAAAATTGAACAAATTACAAAAAAAAAAAATTCAAAAAAATATATTTTTCACTCCAACATGGTTTTATAGAGCTCCAAACTGGCGACAGAGAAAAAAACGGGGCCTCGTGGTTGCAGCGCTTGGAGTCGCAAAAATTGTCCGATCTGAAAAAAAAATCAATTTTTAAATTTTAACAAAATTGATTATCGTACGACGCGAGCTTTTTTCTTTTAAATTTTTTTTCAATTTTTAGTGATGTTCCAAATATGAAAGTGTGTTTTTTCTAAAAAAATATTGACTTTAAAAATTCATAAAAAATCGAAAAAAAATTAAAAAAAAAGCTTGTGTTATACGATAGCGAATCGTCAAAAAATGAACCCGCTAGTGCCGCAACCAGTACGAAAAACATGGTTTCGAGATAAACGTGTTCAAAATTTGTGAATAAAGAAAAAAAAGGTACGTAGGTAGCGCGAAAATTAAAAATGCGCTCTCACTAATCCGGCTGTAACTTTTGAACCCGTAGGAATTTTTCCATGAAATTTTTTTTCTTAGAATCTTAAGAATATTTACTAAAATACAAAATTATAAAAAAAGTCGCTTTCAAAAAACGGCCAATGTCATGTCCCCCCTTAAATCCTATGGGAATACCGAAGGAGGATGCTGCGATATGTATGAGGGATGGAAAAAAACTCATTCATATCCCAGTGTAGAAAATAATTACCAGATATGTGGTTATGTAACTACATACCCGGTAATGGTAACTATTACATTTCTTATCTATGGCGATGTCGTGAAAAATAATGCGTTATGCTCACACACCAGCATACAAAAAATTTAAAAATATGTCGTTACTTACCAGTACTGACAAAAAGAATGAGTCTAAAAATTGATTTAAAAAAAAAGAAGATATATAAAAAAAATATTATTTTATTATAAATTTTTTTAATAAAATTTTCTAGTGCGGGATTCGAACCTGGGAATTCAGGTTGCCAGTTAATAGCTCTACACCTGAGCTATCTCGCCATGTAATGTTTGATAGATAAAAACATAATTTATCTGCTGCACACAAGTTAGCTTACTCGCCAACATACAAAAAATCAAAAAAATATGTGGTTACATATATCCTTACCAGTGTTGAAAAAAAATTGAGTCTAAAAATAGATTTAAAAAAATTTACAAACAAATCTAGAAAATTACTTTCTATTTGAAATAATGATTAAAATAAGTTATTATACGTAACTCATTATTGAATGTTTTAAAATAATGCAGAAAGTAAGTCGGTGTCATTATTGGTAGTCCAAAAAATAATGACAAGTCCGTTTCTACACTGGGATTATTTATTTTCATAAGTTGATGTTTTCTTGGCTGGGGATCGAACCTGCTAAACATTACACCAAAGCGCTACAACTTAAAAAAACAGCTTTTAAAATTCATTATGCATAGAATTGCAGCCCACTGTAATGAACATATATAAATAAACAAACAAACGTAAAATTGTCCAATACATATGCCAGTTTCAACCATTAAATTTAAGTTTCTTCCCATAGGAAACTAAAATAAATCTTATATACTAACATATGCTCAAACTACTAAATACACATACAAATGTAGTTGTTAGTCTATTGTTTTCAAACCGCCCAAAAAAAGAAAAAAAAATGCAACCAGTTAACCGCATATAATAGACTTGCAATAAAGTCCATAAATGCATGAGTATTTTCATATGTTTGTATTTAAGATCTAATACATAAGTCTGGTCTTAGGCCAAAGTTAAGCGTAGAGGATTTGGTTTGTTTTAAATAATATATAACGAACTTTTATGAGACTCTAAAGCAATAAGTACACATATGAAAATATTCCAAAATATACTGTTTGCAAAAATTATTTTATGCTGACATAAAACTGTTAATATTTTAATGATAAAGTAAAGTAAAGTAAAAAAACAAAGTCTTGGATATTCATTTTAAAACAGCAGGAAATGCAGACAGGATATATATTCCTTATGGTTTAAGGTTTCTTGTACAGAATAAAATTCATGGTGAACACAATGTCAGCATTTTATATTAGGTTTTTCTATACAAATTAATGATATTAGGAATGAGATAATTAAAAACTTAAGGCTGCAATAAGGAGGGTTGCAGAAGGGTTTTATATATATATTTTTTTTGCCCTTTCGATATAAAAATTCATTGCAATTCCTGGCGAGACTACCCAATCAGAAAAATGCAGATGGGAAAGCGATGGCAAAGCACTTTAACAGGTGGTACAAGTACTGGCTAAAAGTGCTTTCCCATTCCCAAAATTATAACATCTTTAAGCAAAAGGACCGGCTGTTCAAAAAGCGCCGGAAAAGCACTGGAGAAACAACATTTTTGAACGTTGGTCAAACGCTGGCAAAACCTATAAATATGTGGTCTGGAAATATATTTTCCAAAATTAAATTTAAAAAAAGTTCATATGTATTTTTTTTGGTACAGGCCATCAGATTGGCAGACGATTGCTCTGCCCACTGAGCTAATGAGAAATATAATACTTGATGACTAAACACATAAATGACTGATAACATTTGGACAACTACTGGATGTGCTAAAATGCTAGCACTGCCAAAGTGTTTTTTGGAACTAATATGACTGCGTTGGGAGAGCAAAAAAAGTTGGTCTTACAGGAGCTTGCCCACAAAGAAAAAAATTTATTTTATAAAACAAAAAAAATGTTTAAATTAACCTTCTGACTACACACCTTTTTTTACGAAGCGTCAGCATATTTATAAAATCATTGCTCTACCAGTGAATTGGGTTTTGTACCACTGGTAGCATTAGATAGGTAGCACTGGATAACCACTGGTTGCAAACCTTGGCATATCACTCTTAGGCCATTCTTTGCCTGTGGCTTTTTTATAAACCACCGTTTTAATTCGAATTAGTTTTGAAATACCAATATTTTTGAGAAATTTCACAAAAAGTCATATTTTCCTCTTGTGATCACTGTTCCAAATTTCAGGGCCGATGCGGCACGCCTCCTCGATATCCGATTATGCTAATTTTTTGAGGAACGTATTTTTACACCCAAATAAATATTACCAGGGGGCAGCCCGGTCAATAACTCAAAAAAAATTTTTTTTGGAGAACACTATTCTACAGTTTCGACCAAATTATGGCAAAATATAATTTTTTTCTCCAAATTAAATAGCTGTCATCGCTAAATTAAGAGAGGGAAATGTCTGTATTGAAACTTCTCAAAACGTTTTTTTTAATATACTCAACTAGACCTGCAGCCTATACTAATTCACTTAACGATTGAATTTTCAGTGTATCGCAGGCATACTGACACTTTTAGTTACATCCCAGTGTAGAAAATCATTACCAGATATGTGGTTATGTAACTACATACTTGGTAATGGCAACTAGTTACTTTTGTTATTACATTTCTTATTACCTTTATATGGCGATGAGTTGTCGTTACAAACCAGCATATGAAAAATCAAAAAATATATCGTTACCTATGTGCTTACCAGTACTGACAAAAATAATGAGTCTAAAAATAGATTTTCTAAAAAATAAATTATATAAAAAAAATATTTTTTATTGTATTTTTTTTTTTTTTTAAATAAAATTTGCTGGTGCGAGAATCGAACCTGGGTCTACAGATTGCCAGTCAACAGCTCTACCATCTGAGCTATATCGACATGTAATATTTAATAGATTAAAACACAATTGACCTGCTGCACACAAGTAAGCTTACTCGCCAATATACAAAAAATCAAAAAATAATTGGTTACATATATCCTTCCCAGTGTTTAAAAAATATTGAGTCTCAAAATAGATTTCAAAAAATTTTCAAAAAAATCTAAAAAATTATTTTCTATTTGAAATAATGATAAAAATAAGTAATTATCAGTAACTCATTATTATATGTTTTAAAATAATAGAGAAGGTAAGTGGGTGTCATTACTGGTAATCCAAAAAGTAATGATATGTCATTACCGTTTCTACACTGGGATATGACGATAAATTATTCGATGAAACCTCATATGATTATATATAAAATTTTTAACTCGTATACCAGTATCCCTAAAGTGCTATTATTTGCAACACTTAAAGCATATTAAATATTAAAATTTACGACTTTTCAATAATAATAACAAACAATATCAGTTGACAAACAATTTTCTTTAAATTGCTTAAATATTAAATATTGGCTAATATTTTATAACAATTACTCCCCTGTTTCCCTTTGTATGACTATAAGCACACATACCAATACATACAAAGAAACCCTTTTTTTATATGTTAGTACATCGTAACTAAAAAGTAAATAGAAAAATCGACACTTTTCCTCATACCTTAAACTTTTGCAAGTATTAACATCAATAAATAGAGAAAAGTGTGTCAGATGTGGATAAGTTAACACCTTAAATCGAACGAAGCACCACCAACATCTTTAGCGCTAAAGAAAATGTCCCAACCCTTAAAAGCCACACACTATAACCATACAAAATGTTTGTAAATACGTTTTAAGTATATACTTATTTATGACTTTTTATGCACGTTATTAAAATGAAAATCTAAAGGTATTAACGTTAAAGGATTTTGTGGTTATTTTCTCTGAAAGTCTAAAAGTTTACCTTCTCTCGCTAGCTATTATCGAATTTGTTCTTTAAGACGTTCTTAAGAAAAATTAAAAGAAGGGGTGACTTGAAAAAGTAAATAAAATATTTTTTTTTCAAGTTATTTTTATACTTTTAATACCTTATATTTTCTTAATATATAATTTTGGAAAACATTCTTTTAACCAGTATACCAGCACCCCATTTTTACAGCAAATGCGAGAAGCTTTTGCACAGGCCAATGTATGATTGCCATACTTTATACAGGGTAAGTAAATAGATAACAAAGTCGACTACATTTCAAGTGGTGGTTTCAGAGCTTGAAACTCTTAAAACTGTGGACACATGTACTGTTGTAAAATACATAATTAGACATAGAAATAGTATGATTGCAGAGTATTATTAGCTTTATTTTTTTACTGTACACTTTATTGTCTTTAATACACCCTATGAAAAATACAACACTGTTGCATTTTACATAACTTTTGCTTAAAAATGTTCGATGGGAGAAATGTTAATAATAATAAATGTCGTATAGAGTTGGTTCCACTACAACCTACTTTATAAACTTTTCGAATAATATTTAATTTAACCGATCTAAAACAAGTACAAATTGAGATTTTCTAGAAATAATAAAGAACCTGATGCATTTGAAACAGTTTCCTGTCTTAAGAATATAAAGTGTAACAGGTTCTGAAACAAAGAAAGATATTTTAAAGCAGGTTTTCTAATCATTTTTATTATTTAAGTATTTAAACCAGCATTAGGATACATTAAGTTAGTCTTAAGCGACTTTTATTTTCTTATTTCTTTTGTACTTTATTATTTTATTTGACGACAGTATTTTGTCGTAATTGAAAAGGACATAAGCATATCAAAAACTAAACAGAGAAAAATAAAAAGGAGTAAGAAAATATATATTATGGTATATTTGTATTTAATTTTTTTACCGACAAGGAAAGTGTACCAATGAAATCCTACTGATCTTACTAAAATTAGTATACAAATCAGAGAACTACAACTGCTGATTGCAAAATCATCATATGTAATCAACACCCAAATAAACATTCGTTTGCATTCAAGCGCTGAATATACTCAAATACACATATTCGTTGTTGATTTTAAATCAACCAAACCAAGTCATTTTTGTTGCATCGTTGATTTAATCATTGGTCGTTTTCATACCAATCATTTCATTCATATTCGTTCGGAATAACGATGATTATTATGATGTAGAATAAATCAGAAAAAACAAAAATGAACGCGTGTGAGTTTATTCATGATTGAAACCAAATAAAAAAAAATTAATTTCATATCAATAAAAAGGGGATTTACAGTATCATTTTGTAGGACCACATTTAATAAATGGTACAGTGTACATTAGAACGTACCACCTTACAGATAAAAAAAAATTGCGCCGTACACCCTCTAATATGAAGTATTTTGGCAAGGCAATTTCAAAAAAAAAAATTTTTTTTTGCCAAACGTAGGGGTCGCCATTTTACATTTTTCGTTATATCTTTGGCATTTACAGTCGGATGAGGTACCTGACGGCGGCAATAAAACAAATTAAATTTTTTTTCGAAGAGTCTTTTCTTAATGTTTAATTGGTGAAAAGGAGCTCGTTCAAAAATTACCAAAAAAAACGTTGAAGTGGGTGTACTACTCTCCTGTGACAACTCACTGTTTATGTTAAACAAGAAGTATACCCGAGTAAAAAAAATTATATATAATCATATGTGGCATATATTACAATATATAATTAGACATGTCGTTATGTATATCCATATATAATTATATATGACGACTTTCTCCAAAAATTTTCCTTATATTATGCCATATATAATTTCATCTAATTAGATATCGGCCTTTATAATATTAGATATGGTATATATGATTATATATTACATAGCATGGCTGATCTTATTGCATATATAGTTGTATATAGAGCTATATCTTAATATATATGGCGGCATTTTAGGAATATATAATTATATATGGTATCATTTAAACAATATATAACTATATATGGTGCCAGTTAAACTATATGTTATCATATATGGTGGCATTTAAATAATATATGGTCATATATGGTACCTCATGAACAAAATCTTTAATACAGTTACAGATATGATAATATATGCTACTAAATATAGTGGCATATATATTTATATATGGTGTTATTTAAGCAATATATTAGCATATATGGTGCCATTTAAACCATATATTATTATATATGGTGCCATTTAAACAATATATGGCCATATATGGTATCTCATGATCAAAATTTTTAATACAGTTCCAGATATGATAATATATGATTCTATATATAGTGCCATATATATTTATATATGGTGTTATTTAAGTAATATATTACTATATATGGTGCTATTTAAACAATATATATTCATATATGGTGCCATTTCAACAATATATGCTCATATATGGGACCTCATGAACAACATTTTTAATACAGTTCCAGATATAATAATATATGATACTATATATAGTGCAATATAAATTGATATATGGTATCATTTAAACAATATATTACCATATGTGGTGACATTTAAACCATACATTATGATATATGATGCCATTTCAACAATATATGGTCATATATGGTACCTTATGAACAACATTTCTAATACAGTTCCAGATATGATAATATATGCTACCATATATAGTACCATATACTTTGATATATCGTATCATTTAAACAACCCGAGTAAAAATAGTTACATATAGTCATATATGTGATTAAGTTTTATCTGTATAAATATACAGTTTCATCCCAAGAATGGCTCGATATATTTTTATCAATTGTTTATCAATTTTTATCTAAATGTATCAGTTTAGATCTGACCTGATTAAATTATGTGTTAATCAGATGAAATTGTATCAGATTTTTGACCTAATTCAATTTTATCGGTTTGATCGTAATTGGTTAAATTTTATATAAATAAAATATATCTATTTGGACCTAAACTGATACCATGTGATATAAACCAATAAAATTGTATCAGGTGAAAAATCAGATACAATTTCATCTGATTAACACATAATTTAATCAGGTCAGATCTAAACTGATGCAATTATATAAAAACTGATAAACAACTGATACAATTTTATCGGGCCATTTTTCGGATCAAATGGTACATGGATGACTCTAAGTTATATATTACCATATAAAGCTCCATATTGTTTTTTAATAGTGAACATACCATATATGGTGCCATTTAAACAATATATTGTCATATATGGTGCCATTTAAACAATATATGGTCATATATGGTAACTCATCAGCAACTACAATATTAACTGTATTTCAGAAGCTATTAATTGTATTACAGAAATTTTAAATGTATTTCAGAAATAATCAAATCTATTTCAGAACTTGTTGATGGTTTATCATAGTTAATAGAGAAAAATTTCTATCCGGATTAAAAAAAATTGATATGAGGCTTTATACAGTCATATGTAATTTCTTTATACAATTTTATCCGAGAAATGGGCCCATATAATTTCATAAGTTTGCATCAATTCAGTTATAATTTGATAATATCACTATATTATGTAGTGGTATAAAATTATATCTGAAATGGTACAAACATATAGAAAATCAGATATTGTTATATCCAGTTTATTCTACTATAAATTTCACTGAAATCCTAAATGTTTACAGAAATAATTACCTGAGAGTTTGTCAGACCTAAAACTTCATGAAAGCTATTAAACTTTTTTGGATTTTGACAAAAGGACATTTTACAGAAAAGCACAAACGCCTTTAGCATTGCTTTAAACTGTTTGTAGAAATTTCTTTCCATGGCAATGTAATATAAAATTTTATCCAAAAGGCGACTGACAAGAGTTCTAGTGTGACTCTAAATGGGGTATATATAATTCTATCCAAAACGAAATCGTGTTTTTTTGAAAAATGATTTCATATAAAAACATATATTATTTTGGATTATGTACTAAATACTTATATATAACGTCATATAAAATTGGATTATCTGTATCTAATTGTAAATGCAATATACAATTATGTACTAATCGATATGTAATAAGGTGCAACTAAATACGACATCATATTACAATTTTTTGAGAAAGAAAAATTATATATGGATAATTATATGTCCGGTTATATACACTGGTGTACAAAAACATATATGGGTATATAAAATTATACATTATTATATAAAAACGTTTTTACTCGGGATATAACATTTCATAATTTCTGAAATACAATTGATAATTTCTGAAAAACAGTTTGATAATTTCTGAAATACAGTTGTGAATTTCGGAAAAACAATTAATAATTTCTGAAATACAATTGGTAAAACTTAAATACAATTGACTAGTTCTGAAATACTTCATAAATCTGAAAAATAATTGATAAGTTCTGAAATACAATTTATAAAACTGAAATTCAATTGATTATTTCTGAAATAAATTGATAAATCTAATAAACAATTGATACAATTGGAAATGGTGTAGAGGGTTAAAAAGATGTAAATAAAATTATTTTTTTTAAAAAATTCAATTTAATAAAAAAAAATATAATTTTATAAAAACATTTATAGAAAATAAAATTCCCAGCCAGCAATTCCGGACCGCTCATAAATAAGATTTTTAAATGGCTCATAGAAATGATTATTGTTTTTTTGAAAACACTGTTTTTTTTTTTTTGTAGAAAATATGAACCCTCAGAAAACAATCCTAAAAGTTGTCTCTACAATCTAAAAAGCTGTCTCAAAACGAGGGTTCATTTTTCGGACTCAAAGAAGATTCCAAAATTATTTAAATTTATGAAGAAAATTTAGATTTTATACGTTCTTTTTTCGGAGACATTTCTGAGTGCACAGGGGGCTCTTTTGGACGGACCACTCTCATAGGAAAAAGTGGACAAATGTTTATGTTTTTGGAGCTCCATTCTGAGTCATTAATGATCATCTTTGTTTGCTGGGTTATAATTTTATAAAAAAAATTCTTTTTATAAAAAAAATGCATAGACGGTATCGAACTCGAGACCTTCTGAGTTTAAACCTTATTTTAACAAACTATTGTAATTTTTATAAAATCAGTGCTCTGCCAGTGTATTATTTTTTGAACTGTTGTCAATATCTGTCTGGGATCTTATTTAATCCCATATAAATGGAGATCTTACGTAGTACCCAAATATAATGCGGGATCTAATTTTATCTGTCATTTTTCTGGATAGTTTTAGATATCAATCCCCAAATATATTGCTGTTTCTAATTCGATCTGCCATTTTAATACCGAAATAAATTGCTGAATCTAATTCGATCTGCAATTTATGGGATAAATTAAGATCCTACCAAATCTCCAAATATATCACTGGATTTAATTAAGATCTTACGCAATCCCGAAATATATTACTGGATCTAATTTGATCTGTCATTTTTTGGATAAATTTAGATATTACTTAATCCCCAAATATATTGCTGGATCTAATTCGATCTGCCATTTTTCGGATCAATTTAGATCTAAGTTTATCCCCAAATATATTGCTGGATCTAATTCGATCTGCCACTTTTTCGGATCAAATTAGATCTAAATTTATCCACAAATATATTGCTAGATCTAATTCGATCTGCCAAAATTGAGATCAAATTAGATCTAAGATTATCCACAAATATATAGCTCTATATAATTCGATCCGCCATTTTTCCGATCAAATTAGATCTAAGTTTATCCACAAATTTATAACTGGATCTAATTCGATCCGCCATTTTTCGGATCAAATTAGATCTAGGTTTATCCCCAAAGATATCATTGGACCTTCCAATTTTGAGATATAACTTGATCTTAGTTTATCCCCATATATAAAATGGGTTCTAATACGATATCATTGGATACACCCAATTTTGAGATCTAATTGGATCACTAAGATATTACAGCAGATCTTAAACAATATCAAATTGGATATGATTAGATATTGCGCGAGATCAATTTTTTTTACTCGGGTATCTAGATAATCAATTGTAGTGCTTTTTACTGTCATTTTCAATCAACTAAAATACAAATACAAAGTTAATGTGAATAAGCCCCAAACCTTGCAGAAACTAAAGGACAACATTCAAGAAGAAATTGATCGTATACCACAAGAAACACTCAACAAAGTTATGGAAAATGCTATAAAAAGAGCACGTTTTTTGTTAGAGAAAACGGTTCTCATTTAAGTGACATTATTTTTAACAATTAATGTAAAAAAATACCATAAAATTAACATTATTATACCCTACACCTCTACGTGAAGAGGGTATTACAAGTTTGTGCTGATGTTTGTAACATCAAAAAATAGACCTAGACCCACCTTATAGTATACCGATCGGCTCAGATTTTTTTTATTTCGATTTAACCATGTCCGTCTGTCCGTCCGTCTGGCTGTCCATGCATTCTTGTCTTGGTACACCGACTTACGTCGGCCCAAGGACGACGCCTATTGATTTTGGTTGAAATCGGTCCATGTTTAGACCTAGTACCCATATAAGGGTATCCCCCAAAATTGTCGTTTTTGCAGCGTGTAATACGCGCAAATTCGAAGATATTTCAATGAAATTTGGTTCGCTGACTAACATGGTCCCAAGGAAAAAGCCTATTGGCTCTAGATAGGATCGGTCCATATTTGGACCTATCGCCCATATGGGCTAAATTTTCGATTTTCTCTTCTTTTATGATTTTATAGAAAATTTTGACACAAGTCCGTTTTAACCCATTCAAATTTCGGATTCAAACATTAGTTGGCTTTAAGTTAGACTGGTGTAGGGTATTATATAGTCGGCATGCCCGACTTTAACCTTTTTACTCGTTTATACCATTCAATTTTTTGTTTTTTACATTCCATTGCTGTGATTATCAGCAATCCTCAAATTTTTAATATCTGTTTAACAAAATTTTCAACAAAAAAAACTGAAAATGCAGTTTTGAAAAATTGAAACTCGATTATATATTTTTCTGTGTACATGACATGAAATATTGAATTAAATATATGATTAAAATAAAAACGGTTTTTAAGCGAATTTTTTTTTTGAATCAGTTAATATTTTAATTGTTTCAGTGGAGTGGTAGATGCAAAATCAATTAAAATTTTAATTAATGTAATCAATTTTGTAACTAAAATTCGTTTTTAGCTTTTTCTGTGCAGTATTTATTTTTACGCTGTATTCGAATTCCTTTAAGATCATAGGGAACCCATCGTTAGAGATTCCTTGTAAGTTGAATATCCAATAATGATTTTTCCTTCATCTCTTTTTGATTTTTTTCGTAAAAAAAACCAAAGTTATAGCAAAACTAACACAATTTGCACTTAACATGGTAAATGTGTTTATATTTTTCTTTCTCTTTTATATTCTATGCTTAAACAACATCTTGCAAAACTGTTTAACCTGGTTTTTCCTCTGCAATAATAGATTTAGAATAGCAGCAAAAAACAAATTGTAAAAGCATAATCTACCAACATGGCAATGGAGTTTAAATTGAAACAACTAAAGTGTTGTTTTGTTTGCAATTGATTTTCTTTTCAATTTTCTTAAGAGCCTTTAAATACACAGTTTAAATTTTAAAAAGTTTAATTAAATCCTTTATTTTATGAAACCAAAAAAATATATACAGGAATAATATTGAATAGAATTTGGCTGAGTTAAAACAAAAAAATGAGAGATAGCTTAAGCTCAGCATATTAGAAATTACAAAACTGGCGCTGTGGTGTAATGGTTAGCGTAGACTGCTAAACATTAGGTTCCGGGTTCGATTCCCATCCAAGGCAACATAAATTTATGAAAAATAATAATATGTATGAAATACAACAACCCAGCAAAAAAGTAGATGCCAAAGCAGTAAAGAAATCACTGCAATTATTTATTTAGATGAACTTTTTTTTAACAAAAACACTAATGATTTTAACATTGAGTTGTCATAGGACATTTTTTCGGTAATTTTTAAGGGGGTGTAAAAGAAACATTTTACCATCAACTGAAGGTATAAAAAAAATTTAGAGAACATTTTTTTTTATTGCCTGCACCGTGTATCGAACCTCAAGATTGCTAGTCCAACTCTCCGCCACTGAGCTAATCTTTGAAATGAAATTCGACTGGAACAAAAACACCACGTTTTTTTAAAAATTTTAAAATTGTAGAGTTATATGCATAACCACTTTTAATACCTATAAGTGACTTATAAAATAAATTTTTTCAATTTATAAACATGTTATAAAGTTTTCAAATTATTATGCATAAGCACTGTACAATTTAAACAAATTAATTATAAATATTACGAAAAAAATAAAAATAAAAAAAAAATCGGAAAAATTATTAGTCCCACGAGGAATTGAACCCGCGATCATCTGTTTGTATATAAAATGTATCAAAACTCTTATTAGGTTCACTTTTGGAGCAATATTGTTTAAGAAATAATACTTATACTTACTTATATCAATATACTCATTGATATTTCGGAATCAATAAAAGAAGTGATTTTTTTTTAAGTTGTTCAGAATTACTTCAAAAAAGCTGTAAAAGTACAGTAACGGATAATTTTTGAGCGATGGAAGAAGTGGTTTGTAAAGCATGACTTCCAGTTTTTTTGCTGGCAAATTAAACAAATACTATAAAATTTCCAACAAAACAGCTGATACTTTGTTACGGAAACGGCTAACTGTACAAAAGAGCCATCCAGAACGGCTAACGGCTGGATGCTGTTATCAATCCGGCAACACTCTCACTATTGTTAATCGTACATTGCCACGTCAAAGGTTGCCAACATTATCCCGATCGTATTTTGTTGCCTGTGTAGATTCTTAAAATAGTGCCGTCAAATGACGAAGCTGGCCTAATAAGGGCTAAAGGTGATAAAATGCGAAAAATAATTTGTTGGAGTCCGGTACAAATTCGGATTTATCGCTACACTACAGTCATAAAAAAAGTTAGTACAAAAGTCTGTTAAACGCGTTCTAATTCAATTGAACAAATTTTTCCTGTTGTTTTCGTTTAAATCCGTTGTTTAGCTAAAGTTGTTAGTTATCAAATTTCACCACAAAAACATATTTCTGCTGTACTTGAACTAATTTTTCCTCCTGATATTTAGTTATTTTTTTATAAATGATTTTGACAATGTTATCAGCTAATATAGATAAATTTATTGACAACTTTTTAATATTTTTGTTTTCAAAAGAAAACAATAGGGGCGCTAGTGTATAGTGATTGATGGTGCTTGATGGCGCTTGATGGTGAAGTGTGTATTGGTGAGTTTGCCGACCAATACAAATTATAAAATTTCTAGTAAGTGTATTTTAGTGTGTGTGATGAGTCATCACTGATGCAAATAAAAATAATATGCGCTTGTTTAGAAAGTTCTAGTAAATAAAATAATATGATAAGAGCATGTTTTCTTTTGTTTCTGTTAGTCAGCAAAGGAACGCAAAAAAAAAAACGGAGGTATACTGTACATTAATATTTCGCAATTAAAATTGTATTTAAAAAAGAAAATAATAGAGGTTTGTTTTATAATATAAACTATATTTAAGGGAATACTATTAAATATGTTATTGTTTTTCTTTTATTTCAGCCCTTTAACATTTTCATCTAAATTCGACCAGCAGATAGAAGACAAAAAGGAACCAAATAATACAACTCCAGCGGAGTATTGGCAAGAAAATGAAAGTGCAAATAGTGTTTTTGGATTGTGTAATTTATTCAAAAATAAAATTAACAATATTTACATTAATTTGTTTTTATTCAATTAATAACAAAAAGTGATTGTCATTTTAGCAGCATGTTTTGCAGAGTTAAACTGACCCACTTTCATTTCTATTAAACGAAAATTCTTCTAAATTTTTGAATGTTAACTAAATTTTTTACCTGTTTATAACCAACTAAAATTTAGCAGAAAACATGTGCTGATTTCAGCTGAGTAATTTTTATTTCCATTAAACAACATTTCTTATAAATTATTGTATTTGAACTAACTTTTTTACCTAAAATTTAGGTCACCTAAATTAGCAGACCATGATTCTCAACTTCATTGAAATTTCTGCTGGCGCAAATTCAGATACTATTTCCTGTTATTTTAGTAGAATTTTTAACTATTTGTACGGGCCTTTTTTTATGAGTGTAGCAGGATAATGTTTTTAGAATTTCTGGAATAATATATAAAATTTGAAAATACAAATGCATTGAACATTTTTTGTTCTCATCTAGGAAAATTTTGTAAGATTTAAAATATCAAAGAAATTACAAAAAATTATCACAATTTGCATCTTTGAAATGCAGACAAAATTGTCTTTCACATACCCCATTGTTTTGACAATATAGTATTTGTATTTCTTAATATATATTTTAATACCCATATATATCGAAACCCCTAAAGTGTGTTTAAAAACCGACCTCAGCCGCAAAACAAATTTTTCGTTTATTTTTTTCAGTTTTATTTTCAGTCTAAACGAAATGGAATTAACATTTGACATAAATTTGTTGTGATATGTACATATATGAACAGTGTTCATTGAACACTAATGAAATTTTACTTTTATGCAAAAAAGGATTATATCTAAAAACCAGGAATACCTTCAAACCAATATCAAACTATTATATTTTTATACTATATGAAAGCAAAAAATAAACTCTTTTTTTCTTAAAGTCTGCAACAAAATATAAATTTTATTAATATTGTATGCCATTAAAGATTTGCCAAAACCATATCTTAATTCATAGAATAACAAATTTTTAAAATATTTTTTAAACTAAAATCTGTTTTTATTTTAACATTATTTGCATATACTTGAAAAGTTCTTCCAACCACTCCATAAATGACAAAGTATACACTTGTATGCCAAAAAAAAAGAATATACAATTTCTTGAAAATAAACCAAAAAGAAAATAAATAAACGAAAGTATAACGTGTATGCAAAAAATTAGGGCATTTTTAAAAGTATAGATTTGTAACTACATACATTTTAGGGTATAGTGGACTAAAGCATTTTGAATTACCTCTATACGGTTGAAATATTGCACTAATTCAGCTTATAAACATGCAAAGCTCGAATCAGAAATTGTGTCTCCAAAATTCAGAAAAATATAAACATCATTAACCATTAATCCAAAAAGACTGTCAAAAGAGATAAAAAATCTCACGCGAATCTCAAACCTTTAATTTTTTATTTTGACAAAAAAAAAATAATCAAATTTAAAGTTGTAATTATTTGACCTTTTTAATTGTTAATAAATCTTCAGATATTTGAGCTCGAAGTAAGTGATTTTTATTATAAATATTATAGTTGTTTATACATCGTTTTCTGAGGGCAGTAATAGAAGACGATGTATAAATAACTATAATTTTTGGTTTTTGGTTTTTATGTTAACATTCACTGGAAGAATCCTGAGGATGATATTCAAAGAATATCGAAATATTGATTCATAAGGAGAATATTTATAATAAAAATCACTGACCTCGAGCTCAAATATCTGAAGTTTCTGAAGAAATTGAAAAACTACTTATTGATTGCAAAAATAAATTTTTAAAAAAGAAAATCTAGAACATTACTTAATATTTTCAAAAAAAATTGTAAAAAAGGAGTCATTATGTGTAACGACTTATTTGTTTATGAAATAATTGCAAAAATAACAATTAGCAAGTCATTATTATGAGTTTTTTTATAATGCCGAAAATAAGTTGGTCTAATTACTGGTTGTCCACATTTAAAGAAAAAAATATAGTTGAGCATGAATAGGGAAAAGAAATTATCATTGTATTCTTCTGGTGATCATAAATATGATTTTTACTGATAATATTATGATCACAGATGATGACGATATTATCATCACTTTGATTTCAGCAGATATTGTGAAGGGAATTATGGTAAAACCTTCAACTATTTTTTCAATTTAAAAAAACTTATTTGTCAAAATGTATGTTAATAATTTTCCGAACTCACTCCTATGTTCAATATATTCCATATAGATAAAAATTTGTTATGAAAAAATTTCTTCGTTCACTATACCCTATTAGATATATACCTAATAAAACTACATAGAATATAATATTTGAAATCCTACAAATGGTCAGATACATGCCAACTTAGTTAAGGCCAAAAAAAAAAAGGAAAAATATATCTCTTTTTACAAAAACTTATAAACACATAAGCGTATACATAGATAAGCATATCTACATATAAACATGCATACATTTGTTATATATTTGTGTGTGTGTAAGGTAAAAATATTCAAAAAGGTAAAACTTATTCATTTTACTGGACATTTAGACTGACTTCAATTTAAACTGATTTTTATTTAAATCGACTTTAAAATCCTTATTATTTACACAATACATAATTATTTAGAAGTTTAATGGATTTATTAAAAAACATAGTTCGGTGTTCCCACAGCACTGAAACTAACCGAACTAAAATAATATAACAGGGCTATGAACTAAACAGCTTCAACAAAGTTCGCCAGCTAACCCTCAGATGGCGCGCAACAACTGTTCTGAAATTCAACATCTCACGCAATTTCAGTGTTGCCATATTTGAAGCCCTTGATCTTTCATCTCTTCCTATCGCCTTTTCAAAGAAAGCAACAACTTAATTAATGGAAAAAATGACAAGAAGGCTATTCTCTGCCCCAGAAACTGCAGCTTGTATTACTGATGTAGACATTGAGCTAATAAAACGATTTAAAATAATATAAATAATAACAGTAACACGATGCAACAAAAAAATCAATTCCAAGAAATTTAGTCAGTATGCCAATGACAGGGCAAAATTTTGTATAATGGGGAACAAATCATTCAACACAATATACTATCGATTGGTGATCTACCAGAAGAGGTGCAGGGGAAAAGAAGCAAAGACTACAGATTCTTTCGTGAGCACAACATACGAAAAATGTTTTTTACAGTGTTCATCAGATCCATATTTGTCCAATATTCAAACAAAATGGAAGTATACCCCTGCTGAATTAAATGAAGAAGCTAAAAACTTCTCAAAGATTAACATCACAGTTACGTAGCAGATATTTACTAAAATAGTTTAATTTATAAATAATATGTAAATAAACTTTTTAAAAGTGGATATAAAAAAATGTTATTAAACAAATAAATGAACTGGTTTAAATATTTGTTTGCTCTTTATAGGGTCACTCTAGTCTACACTAAAAAAACTTTTTTTAAATCAGCCCATAATGCATGCTTGCAATGTCAGCAAATTTTTAGAAGAAGGCTGCTTGCAGAAAACTTGCCACTATCAGCGGTTTTGCGGAAAATCAATGAGCTAATTGTTACCAAAAAAGTGGTAAATTTAGCTAATATTTTGCTAACCCTTAGTTGATTAAATATGAATATTTGTTAAATAAAATTCAATATACTTTTTGCTGTATCTTAGTAAAATAAAAATAATTTAAGAAAATTAATAAAAGTCAGCTATATTTATATTTTTTTAAAAATAGTGAAAATTTTTTCTTGTTTTATTATTTAAAACTCAATTTCAGGAAAAAAAACTCATTTTACTAATTTACTTATTCTTTGAGTATACAATGGAAAAATATAGGAAAGCCCATAGTTGTTAAATGATTTGAGTTTTGCATTAAAATTTAGCAAAAACTGGAGTTATGTAAGATTTAGGCTTTCCGATAAAAAAAACCCCGAATTGAAATACGTCAACTCCTTCAAAAGTTATGGATTTTTGGCCGCATTCCCTTTATAGTGCCATTACATGACTTTAGATGGTAAGGACTAGCCCCGGGGAGGGTCCCTAGACCTTAATTTTACCTAATTCTACGACTCAGTATAATTACAAATAAAACTGTAGTTTTACTAATTTCTTACTTAAATTTAGATTTGTTAAATCTAACAAGAGAATTTGTTAACATCAACAAATTTTATTTTAGGCCAAAAAACAGGAAGAAATTGTGTTAAAATAACAAATTTTTCTGTTCAAGCAACAGACTTATTATTTTGAGTGTATTAAAAAAAAATGGCCTGCAAGGAAAGGAAAGGAAGAAGTAGGAAAGTTAAAAAACGCAAAATTTTTTGGCCGTTTTTAAAAGTTGAGGTGGTGGTATCAACTTACTGACCCATGCTGGAAATGTCAGTGACGACTTTTTAAAGATATGTCATAATTTTTTCATCTCAATTTTTCATAATAATTGTACTGATAACATTTTTACTTTTGTAAGAAAATGTCAGAAGGTGTATACAAGTATTTGTATGGGAGCGGATCAGCAAGTCAGCAACAACGGTGACATATCGCGAAGCCCTCACACAGTGATTCGTCCCCATATAGCGATTGGACAAAAATAGAAGGAGTGGAGGCACAGTTTTGAAATTTGGTATACTGACAAAGAACCCCTTAGTTAAGAAAAATTTTAATTTTTGGAAATATCGGGCCAAGGAAACGCCCACCACCCATAGGTTCTGAAATTTAAAAATAATATTTTAGCTACATAAATGGACGTAAAATTACAAAAAGTATCCATTGAGATGCACATAAAACTGGAAACGTTTGTGTCAATTTTTATCACAATCGAACCAAGGAGTCTTAGTCCTGGCATATATCCTTTATTTTAAAATCTTTATAAAACCTGCAAAAATTATTCGATTGCGATAAAATTTAGCACGTGAATTGGTATAAGATCAGGCCATATTTGTGCTAAATTTGGGTAAAATCATTTCATTAATAAAAAAAAAATTCCCTTCACAAAAAATGGGTTTTAAAAGCTTCAAATGTATGAAATCAAAAAATGTGATCAATTTTTGGTCCAAATTTGTGAGAAGCAAAAAGTGTTAATATTTCGGTTTTTTCTTAATGGAATCAGTAAGTTTAGTCATTATAAACCTAATTGCAAAAAATCTCTTCTACAAGTTGTCGCAATAACTTTTTTTGCACAATTTTAATTTTTTTTGTTGTAACGGAGTTTACATTTCTGCAAGCAAAAGATATAACAAAAAAAATTGGGTACGAATTTTTTTTAAATTTATTAGTTTTTCGTATTTGGGTTTTCAACTTGCTTTCCAATGATATATAATTTCTGTTTATCAAATTGGCGGTTTCGCGAATAAAAATACAATTCATTCCGCGAAAAAAATTTAAATTTTTTTTTAATTTTGTTTTTTTTTTGCTCCTTTTAAATGTATTTCAAAAATATAAAATTTTTTAAAATCGAAACAGCGGTTGCGCAGTTAAAAAATAATATATTAAAAACATAACATTTCACGATCAAAATTTCTTAAATTGTGTGAAACAAATTTAATTTGTCAAACTAATGTCAGTAATGACTCGAAATATCGATAAAAAACCAATGAAATGCAAAATCTATCGTTTTTCGCTCCAGTACCTTAGGATAAAAAACTGATAACTTTTTTTGATTTGACGCAAAATTATTAGTTGAATCGTCTTTTGATGCATAAATATTAGTTGAATCACCTCTGTTTATGGTTATTTTAAAATATTTTAAACATTTATCTACATTTATTTGAATGAAACCTGATGCAAACAATTGTGGTTACGGAGTTTACAGTTACGGAGTTTACATTTGGTTACTTTTTTCGTTTTCTTTCAGAAACGCTTTGTCAGTATTTTTTTTTCGAAACAAAATCGCATGAAGCCTAAAAGGTGAATCCAAATATGACATTGTTTTTCTTACTCGTTAAATAGTTTGTTGTAAAAATTAGGAACGGAGTTTACAACATTTTTTCAGATCTTATTAAAGACATCCATTTTCATTTCGAGAATGTTACATGCTGCAGAAAAGCTTCAAGTCTGTTATACTGGATGATTACTTACAGTCCAACGATCATTTGAGTATAAATAACATTATACTTTTCGCAATATAAATAATATATAACTCCAAAATTCTGGTATATGCATTTTTATCAAAAATTATGACGAAAAATCGTTACTGAGTTGAAGTCGTGATAGCTAAGATATACGAAAAGTTTGTAAAATGTATTAATTTTTATTAAAAACACCACTTTTCCTCTTCATTAAAATTCTTACAGTTAGTGTTTAGCTTTATTGGTTATTAAAATATAAGCTATTACAGTTAAAAAACCTTATGAGTTACTTGTTACGGAGTTTACATTTGGCCTATAAAATTGGTCACAAATTTAATGTATTAACCAAAAATTGGTCAGATTGTTATAAATTTTGTAAAACAGGTGATAATGCGCTGACATATATCGAAATATGTTACTCAAATGTAATCCATGCATTAGAAATTCGGTGGTTACACTGTTTTTATCACATTTTTTGATATCACCCAAATAATTTTTCAAAAAAAAAAAATTAAATAGGATTAATATAGGAAACAATGTGAATCCTCCATTTTAGGCATACGGTATGTTCAGTGAACTTATGTAAAACACTACGATAAGTATTTTTGTGGAACATTTCAACCTTCTACCTCTTCAATTAAAGGGACTTTTTTGGCCCCTTTTTAAAAAGGGACAAAAACGACCCGTAAGTTGAAGAGTTAGAGGGTTAAAATGTTCCGCAAAAATATTTGTTATGAAATTCTACTATAAGTCTTTAAAAATATCAGCATTGAAAATTTAACTTAAAGGCCAGTAATAAGTATAAACTTAAAATGTGTTTAAGGGTTAATTTCGAACTTATTCAGAATTGGCGCTAAAATGTCCCACAAACCTGGATTTTAGGGAGAAACCATGGGAATCTTCCATTTGAGGTATAGGATGTGTTCACCGAACTTATGTAAAACACTGCGAGAAACATTTTTGTGGAACATTTTAACCCTCTAGCTCTTCAACTTAGTGGTCATTTTTGTCCCTTTTTAAAAAGGGCCCAAAAATTCCCTTTCATTGAAGAGTTAGAGCGTTAGAATGTTCCACAAAAATGTTTCTCGTAGGGTTTTACAAAAGTCCGCTCAACACATCCTAATTCGAAAATGAAAGGTTCACATGTTTTGAATACTAAACACTCTTAAATGCGTGAAATTTATGTAAAAATTATGAATTTAGGTATTTTAAAAAATCCATTTTTTTTTAATTTGTGGTAAAAATTGTAATTAATTTTTTAATGATCTATTATATAACAGTATAAACTTACAAAAAAATGGAAAAAAAAAACATCTAATTTTATATAATTTTTTTTTATACTCCATCAAACTTAAGTAATTTTTGGATTTTCAACAAAAAAAAAAAATGTGTTTTTCGGAGCAATAAAAAATACTTGTTTTGTAAACATATACTAAAATCCATATTTTAATTTAACGACAAATATATTGAAGTAATTAAAAAAAATCTTCGTACAAGTTTTTAAAAAAATGTATTTTTGAGAATTATTTTCGTGAAACAATAAAACCCATTTGTCATTTTTGCATATAATTCTCTGAGTTTAGCGCCCTCTCTTGGCGGCAAAAGCAATCACAGCTAATATTTTTTTTCACATTTGTTTGAGTTACTCTCTTATGTTTAAAAAAATCCTTCTTTAATCACAATTTGAGATAAAATTTTTAGATTTTTGCCCATAGGACGAACGATAGTGCGTCATGACGACGTTTTCATTAAATTTCCAACTGGGTAGTAATAGATTTAAGTACCCAGTGTAGAAACGATGTAGAAACAACGACTTACTTTCTGTATTATTTTAAAAGATATAATAATGAGTTACTAATAAATAATTACTTTTCTCATTATTTCAAAACATAAAATAATGTATTACCAATAATGACTTATTTTTATCATTATTTGAAACAAAAAGTAATGTTCTAGATTTTTTTGTAAATTTTTCAGAAATCTATTTTTAGACCCAATATTTTTTCAAAACTGGTAATGGTGTATGTAACACCATATTTTTTGATTTTTTGTAAGTTGGCGAGTAAGCTGACTTGTGCGCAGCAAGTCAATTATGTTTTTATGTATGAAATATTACATGTCGAAGTAGCTCAGATGGTATAGCTATAGACTGGCATTCTGGGGTCCCAGGTTCAATTCCCGTACGAGAAAATTTTATTAAAAAAAATTTTTACATTAAAAATGATTTTTTTTTAAACTTATTTTTTTGAAAATCTATTTTTAGCATCATTATTTTAGTCAACACTGGTAAGCACATTATTTTTTTATTTTTCGTATGCTGGTGTGTAACTCATTATTTTTCACGACAACGCCATACAAAGGTAATAAGATGTAATACTAAAAGTAACTAGTTACCATTACCAGGTATGTAGTTGCATAACCACATATCTGGTAATGATTTTCTACACTGGATAGGTTAACAATTTTAAAAACAAATCTTTAAACTATTTCACGTATTTAAATTTTTTATGCTTAACAAAAATTGAGATATACATAGTCTAAATGCTGTATCAGTTATTTTTTGCACTAAAGTCATTTTACTTCAAAAAAGTTAAGTATTCTTCATAAGCTTTGTGGTTCGTTGAATTTCTCTATAAAACTGACAGTAACATAGAAATGAAAATTTTAAAATAAATCGTAGCCAGTTGAATACTTAGTAGTAAGATCGCTTCATTGCGGTTCATATACCAAATGAGAAAAGCAAAAACAAGAAAAATCAAAACACTGGTATATAAGAAAATCGTTAAAAAATCTCGTTTTTATTATTCGCTACACTACATTGTGTAATGAGGTATTATCAGTTTGTGATGATGTTGGATATGGGGATTATTCTATTTAGAAATCAATGAAAACAAAAATTTTTAAACAATTAAAAAAAAAGGAAATGGTTTATTAACAAAATTCTTTTTGTATTAGAAAAACACTTTATCATATATTTTTTTCTAAATTAAAATTTATAATCCAGGCAAAAATAGTAACCCTGGTGGCCCTTTCATCGTATAGCATTGTTTTTAAACGCAAAATCGGCTGCCACTGTGCAGCCATGACCAATCATCTGAAAATAAAAAATTAACAAATTTTTTAAAGACGAATAACTTAAAAGTCGCATAAAAGCCGAACAATTACGAGTAATGAAAAGGCGGAGACACCACCTCGAAGAAAATAAATTAGTATTATTATGCTAAGTCCAAAATCTAATATGATATTGTCATACTAGAGTTTATTTGTTGTTTCAAAAAGGTTGACCATTTTGATGACAGACAATACAAGTGTTTCGTGGGCATCACCCCAACTCATCAGTAGTGGGATTATCTAACTTTTTAACGACAAAATTCGGTAGTTAAGTTGTCAGTTTACTATGAAAACTTGTCAAGTTAACTACCGAATTTTGTCGTTAAAAACCCAGGAAAATTTTCTGTTCCAAAGAATCGATTGTACAATAGCTACTTATCATTCACAACCCCTTCTACTGTCGATTCCAGCATCGATTATTTTTTTTTGAAATTGTCCCAAAAGCAACCACTTCTATAGCTGCAAAGTGGAACCGGTTGCCCTAGAATCAGTTCTGGAACTAGTCTAGGACTGATTCTACGTCAGTCATACCTTCCATATAGGATCCCATGAACTAGTTCCGGAACCAGTTCCATGGAATCGGTTTCAATGGAACCAGTTGTAGAATAGGTGTGGTTGGCTACCGATTGTAAAAAATTTTCCGGAGAAGTTACAGAATTGCCCCTTAGTTGTCCGCAATAAAAAAAAAAATTATTGGAACACACAAATCGAGACATTACATAGCATACAAAAATTCAACGGGACTAGAATTTTGTTTTTTTTTTGTATATAAACTGTCTGATTAGGTAAAATCCCGTCATAAATCAACACTTTTTGAAAAGCAACAATTTTACACAAAAATACTATTGGGTACTATTATGTGTATGATTGTGTGTTCGTTGTCAACAACATTTGTAAATACAGCGAGATTTATCTCAAATAAAATAAATATTTTGCATGAGACTTAGCCGTGGTATGCTTTGGTTCAACAATTATTTTAATTTTTGCATCAAAACAATTTTTGTTTTTAATGCAAACATCAAAATATTTTTTTTTTATTTGTATGTAAATAATATCACTTTCTTTTTATTGTAAATACAGTATTAAATATTCGTTTTCTACTCACTTTTTATGAATTTTTTCTTAGCCCCGAAATATTACTTTCGTAAATTCACAGAATTTTCAGCCAAAATTAAATTTTGTTAAAATTAAGGAGCTTTTAAATAAAAATTTGAGAAACAGCAAAAATTTAAATGCGAAGATTTTTTTTTTTTTTTTTTTGTTAATTTCTACAAATTTTTATTTTACGCTGTATTATATTGGGTGTATATTTGTTTTAGTTTTACATTTATAGAAATCCCGTATATCAGGTTCGTTGATTTTGGTTTTGCTTGAATAATTTCAGACATTGGTAGTCTTTAAAAAAATGAAGGAATATAAAATAAAAAAAACAAGCACAACGACAAAATGTTAGTTTGGTCGGTTGTTAAGGTTAGGTTTGGCTTATAATCAAAAACTTTCTAGTGAAAATATATTAAAATGCAAAAAAAACCAAACGAAACAAAAATATTGTTTATGAATTCGACTAACGTATGGTCAAGTGGTGCTAGGTAGAATAATCACAAGGATTTGTAAAACCAGATTTCGGTTTCCTTGTTTATATTTTATATTTTTTTTTTTACTTTACTATTGCTGTCTACATTTTACTTTTGCTTTTTCTCTACTGACATTTACATAATTTTAATAAATATGCAAAACATATTTTTCTTTAAACATTTTTTACTATGAATTATTTCTTACTCATAGTTGAGGATTTATTTTTAAATTTGATTTGCTTAATAATGTCTTCAGATAAGAAAATATTCTTATTATGGTTGAATACAAATATTTTTATTTTTGTAATAGACCCAATTTCTGTATAAAAAATTCTTAATATGTTTATTCTTTATTTTCGATTTTATTATTTATTTTAAATAAAATATATTTAGTTATTTTAGTAGAAGATTATGTTGTATATTTTGTTTTGTTCTTTTATATCATTGTTGTTTTTTTTTTTTTTTAATATTATGATGCCAAATTTTATGGCTTTCTTCACAATATTATAACATGATTGAATATGTAGATTAGGGTGAAATATATTATAAAATTTGAAAAATCTCAATTAATTAAAACAAATCTATTATCATAACAAAATGAAACCAGAGATGGGCCACGAGCATTATCATTAATTTTTCATTTTCATTATATAAAGAAATAATAACAATGTGCTACGGTCATTCACTTCCATTTAAAATTCGATATACATGTGACACTGCACTCGGATTCATGATCACATGAAGTTTCCTTTTAAAATAAATTTTTTAGTTATTTTGCACATATTGAAATGGACATCAAATGAAAGATCGGAATCTCTATATTTTAATAGAAGCTTTTGTTTTTTTCTACCCAGACAAAATTATGTCATAAATTCTCATTGAAGAAAATAGTTTTCTTCGTTCTTTTTGTCAAAAATTATATAACTACTGAACTGTGGAAATGCTCCCGCTTATTTTGTACTACCGATTTTGTATACAACCCAGTTAGAAAAATACCATCGCAAAAGCATTTTAAAATTTTTCTAAAAGCTAATACAAGAATTTTCATAGCATAGCGATTTGCAGGTGTAAAGAGTTTGGACAAAGCCCCAAATGATGCCATAATTTGTTGTGGTTGAGGGTGGTATTTCAAAGCATTACAAAAAAAAACTTTGAAATAAGCGTTTGGATAACATTTTGTGAAAATGATCCATATGATAACCATCATTTACGGTCTCAAGGTTGTATTTTTTAACGTTGTCAAAACTAAGAAAGAACAATTTTTAAAGTTTTTTTTAGGGTGATTAATAAATGGTTTAGAACATATTGTTACGAAAATGGATTAGTCTAGTGTAGAAAATTCTGGTCTTTTAGAAGAGAAATGTCCCGAAAAATTGGATTTACTAATCCAGTCGCCCACGTAGCACTAGATTTAAGTATAATGTTAAAGGCTGGTTTACACTATAAGATTTTCGACACGATTTTACTTTAGTACACATGCAAAAAGGCACGGCCGATGCGGCACGTGTTCCAGTTATACGATCACCTTAATTTTGTGCATTGTGTTTTTTGTATACCCAAAGGCACATTTCTAGGGGGGGAGGGAGGGGATACTATGCTTCGTCCCATGGACAAAAATAAAAAAAAAACATTTTTGTCTCAAATTGTGATTAAAGAAGGATTTTTTTAAAGATAAGAAAGTAACTCAAACAAATGTGAAAAAAATATTTGGTGTGATTGCTTTTGCCGCCAAGAGAGAGGCTAAACTCAGAGAATTTTATGCAAAAATGACTTAACAGAAAAATGGGTTTTAATTCTTTCACGTAAATAATTCTCAAAAACACATTTTTTTAAAAACTTGTTCGAAGATTTTTTTTTTTTTTTAATTACTTCAATATATTTGTAATTAAATTAAAATATGGATTTTAGTATATGTGACCTTCTCCGAGAAAAGGGACCTAGTGTGTCAAAAAACGGGTACTTGGGAAAATCGAAAAAATGAGAAAAACATTAAAATTTTAAACTTTAAATGCGTTCTTCTCAAAACTTCATTTTCACACACAAGGTCCCTTTTCTCGGAGAAGGTCACATATGTTTACAAAACAATTATTTTTTATTGCTCCGAAAAACACTTTTTTTTTTTGTTGAAAATCCAAAAATTACATAAGTTTGATGGAGTATAGAAAAAAATTATATAAAATTAGATATATTTTTTCTCCTTTTTTTGTAAGCTTATACTTTTATATAATAGATCATTAAAAATTTAGTTACTAGTTTTCACCACAAATTAAAAAAAATGCATTTTTTTTAAATGCTTAAGTTCATGATTTTTACATAAATTTTACGCATTTAAGAGTGTTTAGTATTCAAACCATGTGAAACCTCCATTTTAGCTATAGGATGTGTTGAGCGGACTTTTCTAAAACACTACAAGGAACATTTTTGTGGAACATTCTGACCCTCTAACTCTTCAATGAAAGAGAACTTTTTGGCCCCCTTTTAAAAAGGGACAAAAAAGGCCCGTAAGATGAACAGTTAGGGGGTTAAAATTTTCCACAAAAATGTTCCTCGTAGTGTTTTACATAAGTTCGCTGAACACATCCTATACCTGAAATGGAAGATTCCCATGGTGTCTCCCTAAAATCCAGGTTTGTGGGACATTTGAGCGCCAATTCTGAATAAGTTTGAAATTAACCCTTGAACAGATTTTAAGTTTTTACTTATCACTGGCCTTTAAGTTAAATTTTCAATGCTGATGTCTTCAGAGACTTACAGTAGAATTTCATGACAAATATTTTTGCGGAACATTTTAATCCTCTAACTCTCCAACTTACGGGTCGTTTTTGTCCCTTTTTAAAAGGGGGCCAAAAAAAGTCCCTTTAATGTAAGAGTTAGAAGGTGAAAATGTTGCATAAAAATATTCGTCGTAGTGTTTTACATAAGTTCGCTGAACATACCATATGCCTAAAATGGAGATTTCACATGGTTTCCTATTTTAATCCTATTAATTTTAATAGGATTAAAATAGGAAATTTTTTTTTTTTTGTTTTAGAAAAATCATTTGAAGCGTTTAAAACCAATTTTTGTGAAAGGCAATGAATCAATTTTACCCAAATTTGGCGCAAATATGGCCTGATCTTATAGAAATTCACGTGTTAAATGTCATCGCAATCGGATAATTTTTGCAGGTTTTATAAAGATTTTAAAATAAAGGATATATGGCAGGACTAAAAGTCCTTGCTTCGATTTTGATAAAAATTGACATAAACGTTTCCAGTTTTATGTGCATCTTAATGGATACTTTTTGTAAGTTTACGTCCATTTATGTAGTTAATATAATATTTTTAAATTTCAGGACCTTTGAGATGTGGGCGTGTCCTTGGCCCGATATTTCCAATAACTAAAATTTTTCTTAACTAAGGGGTTCTATGTCAGTCTACCAAATTTCAAACCTCTCTCTCCACTCCTTCTGTTTTTGTCCAATAGTTATATGGGATCAAAGCACTGTAGGACGGATCACTGGTCGCCATTTTTTTTCGTCCATATAACGAAGGTCTACTCTAATGCTTATATACAAACATACATACGAAAAATCAAAAAATATATCGTTATATATATGCTTACGACTATTGGCAAAAATAATAAGTCTACATATAGATTTACCACAAAATAAATATTATGTATAAAAAAAATATTTTTTTGTAACATTTTTTTAATCAAATTTGCTCGTGACGGGAATTTAACCTAGAAGTCCAGATTGCCAGTCTATATGTCTACATTCTGAGCTATCTCAACATGTTATATAAATTAAACTAAAATATACTGACGAAAATTACTAAACCGATAAGTTAGATGGCATCAGAAAATAGACATACTTTGAACAGATATTTTTTGCTAGGATGTTGTAGCCCTAAAAACAAATAATGTAGATGAAATGAGGAGTGCTTGTGAAATTTTCATCATGGACATAGAATAGATCTTATTTTGGCGAAATTTAATCAATAGCCTGCGAATCTTTACGCTTCATACAAAATATATGCAAAATTGATTGCGCTTTTATTTTAAGGTGTTTACTCTCCCCAGAAATCAATAAAAATGGGATATTTAAACAATTTTAAAAAGATAAAACAATGGTTTGATAATAAAAAAATCTTTTTGTGACAGAAAGACACAACATTATCTTATAAATTTATTTTAAATTAAAATTTATAATTTTGGGAAGTAATGATAATCCTGGTGGCCATTTTGTGCAGCTATAAGCAATCATCTAAAAATAAGAAATGAAGACATTTCTTACAGACCCAGCAAAATCTTCTATTACCAGGTAAAGGGAAATGTAATAAGAAACCAAAAATTGTAACTACTTACACTTTGGTCGCATAACACATTATTTTAACATGAGGGTGTCATTGGGGGCTAAAATAAGTGATTACGAAGGAAGTACTGAAATAAGTTGTTACTTGTAATATTAAATTCACTAGTTAGCTAAACTAAATTTTAAATAGTTTTTGGCTAAATAGCAATATTTTATTAAACAATAGAAAACTTAACTGCCTACTTTTTTGCCTTCAAAAGTTTTTTTGTATAAGGAACGGTTTTCAAGCGAGTAGCATGTAAAATGAAAATTTAGAAAATTTAAAAAAATTAACTTTTTAAAACAGAAAAAAATATTTGAAAAATTGCCAAAAATACATTTACTATCTGGCGTTTATTACCGATTTAACAAAGCTCGTTTGGAGTCTCTGATTGCAAAATCAATTAAAAATTTTTCTCCAGCGCTCACATGATAACGCCATGTTATCTCTGTAACTGAAAAACTAGCCAACAGATTTTCTTGAAATTAAACACAAATTATATACGTAGAGGTAATAGTAAGCAGAACCAATTTCGTTAAAATTTATTGATGTTTAGTGCCAAATTCGACAAATTTCGTAATTTTTAAAAAGCGAAAATCGCCATAACTTTTGAAATATCAACAATTGATCAACAATTTTCGGTACTTAATTTTATTTTATTGATAGTGTTATTTACAGCAAAAACCGAAATTATTTAACTACTGGGTTTCAAGATACGTCTTCAACCTTTGATGTGCTGTATCCCCTAAATAAAGCGATAAATTAAAATTTTAATATTTGTTCCATATTAGATTTTCAACGCCTAATTTATGGTTTCAATATTATTGTAATCAGAAGAAAGAGTATTAGAGGGTTAAAAGTACACCGATCCGAGCAATGCACAGTGGTCAAAACTAGAATATTGAGTATATGAGTCTAAAAGATATCACAAAGGGGGGTTTGGTTGTTGCAGATCACGAATCTGAAATAAAAAATTTAAAATTCATAATGGCGGATCCAAGATGGCGACAGAAAATTTTTTGCATTAAATTTCTTATGCCGCCTGATTTACTTCAAATTTCCACCAGGGAAGCTTTTGGTTAGCAGATTACGAATCTGAAATCAAATTTTAAAAATTCAACTTGGCGCATCCAATATGGTGGCCATAAATTTAAATTGTTATATGTATTGGAAAATAAATTACACTGCACAAACAAAAAAGATTCTGATGAAAACTAATTCTGGTAGAGGGACCAAAGAAAAAGACACCGTATTTAAAAGTTTTCATCTGGCCCAATTTTTTGGGGGGTTAAAATTTCCCCTCTTTTGATAATGTTTATTGTGAATCGGCATAGGTATGTGAATCTTCCATTTTAAGTGTATGATATGATCAGCGAACTTATGTTAAACCCTGCGAGGGACATTTTTGTGGAACATTTTAACCCCCTAACTCTGCAATTAAAGGGTCTCTTTTGGCCCTCTTTAAATAGTATCAAAAAAAGTCCCATACGTTGAAGAGTTAGAAGGTTAAAATGTTTCGCAAAAATATTTGTCATGAAATTCTACTATAAGTCTCTGAAGACATCAACGTTGAAAATTCAACTTCAATGCCAGAAATAAGTCAAAAATTAAAATGTGTTTAAGGTGTAACTTCGTACTTATTCAGAATTGGCACTCAAATTACCCACAAACCTGGACTGTGCTAAAACCAGAACCTTCATTTAAGTTAATTTTTAGTGTTATTTTTTAGTTTTTACTAAAACTCTGGAATGCTGGAAATCAGCGAGATCTGAAGGTACTTTTTCAATTAAAGGGCAAAATCTCGAAAGTTTATGAACGGTCGCAAAAACCTAGGTAGAAGACATTTTATGGAACACATTGGCATTCAAGTTTTTCAAAGATCTCTTGGAATATTTTGTAGTTTTTTTTAAAAATGTAGGATTTTCAAAAAAACCCACATTTTTGAGGTAAAATTAATAATTTTGTTACTTTTTTCGTAAATACTTTACAGGTTTCTATTTTTTTTTTTTTTTGAGAACTAGTTTCAGTTTTATAATTTGAAATTGTTTTTGGATTTTTTGGCCACTTTCATCAGAATTAAGTGATAAATCGATATTTAAAATCATCTTGATTTTTGTTAAAACTTCATTGGCATAAGTTAGAAAAATAAATATTACCTTAGTAAACATAGGGCTTTCTTTACGGTATATATGGTATGTATATTTTTTACGTTTAACTTTTTTTTTTTTATAAATTTTCATACAATTTAATGCCTCAGTAAACAATATTTCTTACTTACACCATAATATATATTTTCATCTGCTATATATATCACTATCATTATGCAAAGTCTTCTATATGAACATTTTTTAACGATATTTCATCATTGACTTTTTTGATTTCAAATTATACACAAAGAAGAAAGATTACTTTATAAAATAAATTTTAGTTTTCATATTTTTTTTCCAAATAATTATAATTGTTTTTCAAAATTACTTAAAGTTTTGTTTAAAAAAATACAAAAACATTTTTTTCGGACTTTCTATATTTTCATATATTTAGTTGTACCTCAAGTCCAAAATCTAATATGATATTGTCATATTAGATTTTGTTTCTTTTGAAAAGTTGACAATTTTCATAATTTTGCACTGACATATTTGGAAATATTTTGACACACGTATATTTTTTTTTTTTGGTCCCTTTTACCAGAATCCATTAACACCGTAATAATTTTCGTATTGTACTATTGTACCAGAATCCTGAATGTCAGATCAATTTTTTTAACGCCCGATAAAGTGCAACTTTCCCAATTTTTGATCAATATCTCATTTACTACAGAAAAAGTGGACTTTTATCATTACTTTTTTGCAAGGTTGGCAACAAAAACTAACATCGTTACTGGTATCGGTATTGGTAACACTATTTAATTTGAATCGGTATTGCTATTACCGATACCGAATTTTTTAAAATTAAGGATTTCGGTATCGGTTATCAATTTGAAAGTATTTTGAAACGGATAACGGTGTTATAAATGTATTGGTTGCCAACCTTGCTTTTTGCTGTTAATAATATAGATATTTCAACTAAATCTAGTGCTTCTAAATGGAAATTCGCCATATAAAAATCATGGTATGTATATGTAAGCAGGTTTGTAAGGTATTATTTTAATTTCTTCCCTTACAAACCTGCTTACAGTAAATTACCATTTTTCATTGAGTAACTCATGGTTGAAATGAGGGGGGCATAACTGGGTCATTTAGTTGACCTAAATATTTACCACAGTTATTGTAGTTTATACCTACGAGTATTTAAAATCGCTTTATAAAGAATATTTTTAATTTATTTTTAATATAATAAAAGTTGGATTGCATCCAGTTTCATAAATGTTCAGTTTAACAGTTTTCCGTTTATACAATAAATCAAAAATACTTAATTTTATATTTCTACATTTTAAGTAAAATGTTTGAATGTATTAGTATGCATATATTTGCCCAGTAAACAATTGAAGGTAATACAGAAAAATGGAGTAAATTTGGAAGAAAAAGAATAACTAGTAATAAATTGGTCCTAAGCTCGGAGATCTATATTTTTTTATATTATATTTGGCCGAAAAAAAAAAATTTCTTAAAAGTTGCGGTATTATTTTCCAAACAATATTGTGGCGTTAAAAAAAATTCTTAAAATATCATGGAATTATTTTTCTGATATATTACAGTCGTCCTGCTAAGAAATATCGCCCTGGAATAGACCTTTACCCTCGGAGAAGGAATAAGTACTGTGGTTGCAATAAAATTTTTCTTTAAAACGATATAATTTCAAAATATTTTCATATTGCAATGTTTGCCGGGTTTAGTTTTCAAAAAATATTCACATAAAATAAAAGTTTGCCTACTCAACAATTTTTATTCTATCCTTAGAAAAAAAAAGCCAAAGGTAGGTTTATACGTATAATGCACCTAACAGATTTGCATAATTATAAGCTGGTACGTAAGGATTTAAATAAGCATTTCGTAACTTATATAAAATAACTAGAATTGGAAATATTTTTCCATAGGAAAAAAATGTGTAAGTGGAAATACGTATATGAAAAAGTGTTTTTAAATGAATGTACATTTAACATAATATTAAATGTAGTATTTTAAATCTGTGTAAGGTAGAATTTTTTATTAGTATCCTTCAAAAAAGATTTATAGACATAAATATTATACTTTTTAATTTCATTTTGCTTTTATTACGGGCGCAGTTTAAGTAATTTTTTTTAATTCATTTTAAATATCTGTAAAAACAAATTGTGAAAAAAATCTATAGAAAAATGGAATTATTTATTAAAGGATTTTCAAATATCTTATAGGATTTCAAGACATTTATTCACTCTAACTTATTTTATCATACAATTTACTTTTCTTTATTTCCATATTATCGCAGCAATAAAAACTTATCAGTCATGCCTCACAAACCACTATTTACTTTGCTTGTAAAATATCTGTTAGTGTATTTTTACTGCTTTTTAAGAAGTAATTCTGAAAAACTTCAAAACATTTTCTTTTGTTTCTTCTAAAATACCTCTTAGTGTATTTTTACAGCTTTTTTAAAACTAATTTCCAACCACACAAAAAATCAATTTTAACTCACTTTAAATTAATTCTTTTAAATCTTTGTCGTGATCATATTGCAACCATATCTTTTCTCCATGGAATGCACGACACATAAAATCTGTGTGTGAAAAAAAATAAAAATCCAATGAAACCATAATTTATATTAATTAAATAAAATGTAGCAATTAATAGTTTGTATTGTAAATTTTGCCATTTTATGGACTGAAAGTAGTTTATGTAAATACACATGTAAGTGTCATTTTGTTTGTATATGAATGTTAGTATCCTGTAGGCAATATATGTTAACAATTAAATTGAATACAATTGCATATTTTATTGAACATTTTATGTATGTTCGGATCATACACGGGACTAGTTAACTAAGTAGTGTAATTAATTGGCAATAATAGTTTTAATCGCTGGTTTTTATTATCAATGAAAATTTCACTGCCATTAGTGATCGGTGAGGTGTAAAATTTCGTAACAACTGACAGATATAAAAATATTAGAAAAATTATAAATCCAGCAAAATCCCTAAAAATAGAAAAAGTTATGCTCAGATCAATGTAAATTTAAAATATCGCTAATAAATATTGACGCCTCCAAACCAAACTATGCTACGTGTCAAAAGTCAGATCATAGATCAAGGGTGGCCAATAGACCGTACCTCAAAAAAAATATGGCCCTCCGTGACAAATCCGTGCCCACTAAAGCGTACCACCTTAAAGTAAAAAAAAAAAACAAGTGCGCCGTACACCCCCAATATGAAGTATTTTTGCAAGCCAATTTAAAAAAAATATATATTTTTTTTGCCGAAAGTAGGGGTCGCCTTTTTCAATTTTATAGCTTCTGCATTAAATTAAATCTGTCGGATTTTAAAGTGTAATATATCGACTTTATTGCCTCGAGGAGACCAGTGTTTTGCTATAAAGGAAAAATCCAATGAAAGCAATTTAAAAAGGCGACCCCTACGTTCGGCAACCAATATATTAAAACAATTTCTACTGGATTTATCGAAAAACTTCCATAGCAAAAGGTTAATGATTTTTTACGGGCTTTAATTTTCTGACATTAGGGTGTACATTAGGGTCGTACATTAGGGTAGTACATTAGGGTTGCAGCAATTGAGATCTGGTGGGTAACTACTAGAACGGGATACTTGAGGTCAATGGCCCTTAGAGCAAAGCACTGGTCTCCTCGAGAGAAAAACATCGATGTATCATAATTTATGATCCGACTGTAAATTCCAAAGATATACAATATTTTTTGAAACCTCCTTGCAAAAATACTTCATATTGGAGGGTGTACCGCGAACTTTTTTTTTGTCTACGCTCTAGTGGGCACGGATTTGTCACGGAGGGCCATATTTTGTTTTTTCATAAACTACACAGGGCCCCACCATAGAATAAAAAAAGAAAACTACAAATCTTGAAGTAAAACTAAAGCGGCAGAAACTAATGTTTGAATTACATACATACACTGACAATATTTTATTATTTTATCGTTAGAAATAACTTAAAATACATATTAAATTAATTGAAAACACAATTAAAAAAAGGACTACTGATTCTTCATTATATTCAAACCATTTTGCTATTTATTTTCAAACGTTGTGTAAAAAATACATAAAAGAAATAAAAACAACTGAAAAGTCTGTTAAAACAATCATCAATTTTTAACTGAGAAAACGTAAAAAAAAAACGATTTTGTGGTTTGTTTTTCATATTTGAAAGTTTTATTTTTGTTTGAATTTTCGAAAAACTACACACACAACACACACGTTCATATTTTTATTGGCTATGTTTGTGTGTATGACTAAAGAATTTCTTGTAATTTGAATTGCAATAATTTTGTATATAAACAAACCATTTTAACAAAAAAGATAACCGAAAATATTTGAATATTTTGTTTTAAAACAGAAAACAACGAAATTATTTAAATTGTTGTTTTTAAAAATAGAAATCTAATCTAATCTAAAAATAGAATATTTGACTGGAAATATCAACTCCTACAGACAATACATATTTTTTTGTAGTTTGATAAAAAAAGTTAAACAATATTTTTCAATGTATTTTAATTGATTCTTCAATTGAAAACAAACTTTAACTATTACTTTTCAAATAAACCTTAATCGCTTATGGAAAATATATTGTGAGTGTAGAATTAAACATTATTGGAACACTTTTTTTTATAGTTTCTGCATTAATCCGCGGTGTCGCGGAGTCGGCCAACCAAAATTTTAAAACTCAACGAGTTATAAGAGACTGTATTTTATTCCGAAGACAAAAACATGTATAAAAATTCATAGCCTCCTGTATTCGTACACTAATAGAAAAAAAGTCCGTAAAAAATTTAGTTAAAACTACTAAAAATTAGTTTAAAATGATGCTGCAGGAAAAAACTGCTAAATTAGCAGATTATTTTTCTTATATAATAGTAATATAGGAACAGCAAAAATAAAACTGTTAAATATACAGAATTTAGTTATATTTGAGCTAAATTTTCGTAAATGGAGAATAGCAAATTAACCAGCTAAAATCAGCAAAAAAATTTGCTAAATAATTAGTAGCCTAAAAAATCACCAAAATATTTAAAATTTTAGAAGTTGTTTTCTGATTTTTTTTTTAAATGCAAATAAAAATCGAGCCTTTTGAAAACAACATTTTACAATTTTTTAGCAAATTTTTCTGCTGATTTTAACAGAATAAACTGCTATTTGCAATAAACTAAATTTAGCTTAAAAATAGCAAAATTTTTGTAGATTTAACAGTTTATTTTTTCTATTTGTAGTCTACAAATATTTAGCAAAATTTTCCTCAGATTTTTTTAAAGTAAAATTCTGTAAATTTAACAGTTTTAATTTTGCTGTTCTTATTTTACTAGTATTTAGTAAAAAAAATCTGCTAATTTTAGCAGTTTTTTCTGCAGCATCTTTTTTAATTAATTTTTCTGCTATTTTTACAGATTTATTTCTATGAGTGTATATTTATTTACCTAGTGTAGAATTGGTAATGACATATCATTATTTTTTAAACTATGAGTAATGATACCGACTTATTTTCGGCATTATTTTAAAACATGAGTTGCTAATAATGATTTATTTTTTTCATTATTTCATATATAAAGTAATTTTCTAGATTTTTTGGGAAATTTTTTTAAATCTATTTTTAGACTCAATTTTTTTTCAACACTGGTAAGGATATATGTAACCACATATTTTTTGATTTTTGGTATGTTGGCGAGTAAGCTGATTTGCGCGCAGCAAGTCAATTATGTTTTTATCTATCAAATATAAAATGTCGAGATAGATCAGTTGGTAGAGCTATAGACTGACAATCTAGAGTTCCAGGTTCGATACCCGCACGAGCAAATTTTATTAAAATAAAATTTTACAATAAAAACATATTTTTTTATAAAGCTTATTGTTTTGAAAATCTATTTTTAAAATCATTATTTTTTATCAATACTGGTAACATAGGTAACGACATATTTTTTGATTTTTCGTGATCTGGTGTGTAACCATAATTTATTATTTTTCGCGGCGTCGCTATACAAAAGTAGTACGAAATGTAATAATATAAGTAATAAATTACAATTACCACCCTGGTAGAAATTTTGTGTGATAACAAAAAGTAAACACTGGCAAAGCACAAGTAGACCGCGGTCTACCAAGGAAGAACTACTGGCAAACCACTAAATCTGGACGCTTTACCAACTCTTGAAAAGTGTGACTTCAAGGCGCTTGTTTATCTAAAAAATTATTTTGTTTTTGTCAAAGACACTCCTAAAAAGAGTAGATATTTAAATAATTTTTGACTTCACAATACAATAACTCTAAGAATCATATATTTTTGGGGTAATTTTAAATTCTTCAGTGACGGGGGGGGGGGGGCTTATATACAAAAATATGTAAAATTAAAGAAAATAATTTTGGTAAATTTAAAAGCGATCGTTAATATGCAAAAACAGTACTGTCACACAGAGAGAATTTTGCTGGACGAATTTTAGGGCAATTTTTTAATAAACTGATGAAGTTTTCTTCACAAAGAAAATGAAAAATTTCTTAAATTTGATGAAAAAGCTTCATATATTTTATGAATATAGTTTTAGTGAAACTTTTTCATTGAGTATATGAAACTTTTAAAAAATAAAATGAAATTTTTCACAAAATTTCATGAAAAATTACATTAATTTCAATGGACGAGTTCCAGTGCAACTTCATTGGTTTTATGCTAAAATTCATTAATATCAGTGCACAGCACGTTTTGAGTAGTACCGGCATTTGTCAAAAAAATCGTACGATATTTTCTGTAACATCGGCAATTTCTACCTGAAACTAATTATAATAATATTTCAGTTGTACTTAAAAGGTTCCAAGTATGGTACGGATTAAAAAAAAATATTAAATTAAAACACCTGGTTACCATAATCTTATATTAAATGGCAAGTATAAATATGTATTGTATACATATGTCCTGGAACTATTTAAGTAGATTCATTTTTAATTAGAATTAACATTTCATAAACATAATTTTGAAGTGTGGTGTAAATTATTAAAATATCAATAAAATTGTATATAAATTATTACAGAAGGGTGGATTAAAATACAGTGAAATGCTCAGAGCAATATTGTAAACAAGTTGATTATGATTTATATAAGAATAAAAAAAAAACAACAAACATTTCTGAATAAGTCTGGAAATTTTGTTCCAACATTGTAGTCTATAAAGATGTATTTTTGCAAAGAAAAATTCTCACTAATTATTTAATCTAATTATCTAACTTTTATAAAATATGACAAATTGTTATTTTTACCTAATTAATTAAAAAGAAAAAATCTAATAAAAATCTTTAAATTACAAAACAGCTACATTTTAAATGTTATTTTCATAATCATTATTTATTTTTAATTTGCTACTATCTTCAATTCTATCTTTCTCTTTCATTCGGTCGGTCGTTTCTTTGCTCATTTGTTTTGTTTTATTTTTAAGAAGGATTATTACTATTAATAACAACATTTGTGTTGTACAGGGAAAAACTTCATTAATTTCTAATTTAATACGCATAAATCCCGTGCGGCTGGCAAAATGATAACACCAAATGCTCTAGATAACTGATTATTATGTTTAGCTAAACTTTTCCACAGTTTTAATACTCATCGTACGGGCTGTTGTTGTTATTGTGTCTTATATCGTCATTTATCGTCTTAGTTTTCTGGTTCTCATCCTTGTAGTCATCGTCGTAGCTGGTCGTCATTTTGACTCAAATAAAGTTGTATGTTTTACTTTTGGACATTTAGTTATTTATTACGTTGCCGGAACGAAAAATAACAACAACAAAAAGTGGAAAAACTTGGAAAAACCTCTCAAGTAACTTATAAGTTTTTTGTTTTTGTAATGGAGGAGAAATGAAAATAGACACCAAAAATAAAACACCCATTCAGGCAACCATCAGCGTATCATCGTTTACACACATACACATAAACACACATACATACATACACATTTATTTATATAAGCAGACAAAGTGGCCTGTACACATTCGACTACGTTAGTTTTAATATTTTACGTTCGGTCATGGTCAGTATTGTGCACTAATAAACTCTGCAAGGATTAATTTTGTGATTTATTGCCTGTAGTTAAATTGTGGTGGTAAATAAACGAATTTTGTGTGTCTGTTGTTTTTGAATATGAGTAAAATAATATTTTATAGGAAATTATTTTATAATAATGTAAACTTAATTTATTATTTAAAATTTTAGTCAAATTATGGTAACAACAGCAACAAGAATATAAATAATTCAAATTTGCAACAGAAAAAAACCCAATCATTTCTTGGTTGTTTAATAAGTGTCTTAGGAGGGAACCATGCTAATATATCTTCTCCAACCAAAACAAAATATTCGATGTGTGATAGAGAAGCAAAAAATAATGTACATGTGTCATTAGCGACCCAATCTCATATGAACATTTCCACGGTCAAGCACGCGACATTAGTACTTTTTTGAAATGAAGAAAATAAAAAAAACTTAACAATATTTTTTCTGAATTCCATTTTTCCGTAGAATTTTAGTAGAACTATGTTTAGTGCAAAAGGTAGATTTCGAAGATTTGTTGTTTTTAATATATTAGCAATAAACATGAAATCAAGTTAAAATTACATTAACTACTAAAAAATATATTATATAACCCATATATTTAAATATGATAAGTATGGAGTATATATTTGCTATTTTCTTTTAAGTCACTTTACGAAAATACAGATCTGTAAAAATCGACGAAATGTAATCATTGACTTTTTTTGTCATACACAATTTCTTTACTTAGTACCAGTGTTGCCACCAGTAAGTGTAGGCGCAGAATAAGAGCGCAGAGGCTAGCGATTTACGCTCTGAGAAAAAACGTGCCCGAAATAACGACGTACAGCGGCAGCGACATAATTGAGCATGTGTTATATATAACAAGGAGACTTTATATGTCTCTTAGTTTACTGCAAACATAATATACAATGCTAAACGATGAACTAACGAGCTACTATAATGTTCAATATCTCAGTTGAATAAAGAAAACAAAATTTTAATAATTTAAAAATTTTATTTTTTTTTTTGCAAAAAAATAGAAAAAGAGTCAGAAGAGCCATTGATTGCCTTTGTTAGTTGTACTCTTTGATATTAAAAAATGTAGTGAAAACCAACAAAAATAACAATAGAGTTGACAACATTGGTGAGAGTATGAGAGAGAAAAAATGAGAGAATAACAAAAACCGGCATTAAAATAAAATAGATTCTATCCCACAACAGCTACGCCCAGCGATTTTTAAATGTCAAATTGATGCATTATACACATAGACGACTGCAGCTACACGACTACAGCCTGTCAAAAATAAAATACAGACATTTATATGAAAACGAATATTTTGACACCAACACAGCTACACGGCTACACGACTATTTTTGCCGCTGTAGTCAACTTAGGATAATTTCTATTTTTGTTGGCTACAAACCAAAAATAGTGTTACCAATATAACAAAATATGTAAAACCGGACAATTTTTCCCGCTAGAGGCGAAATAAAATCGCTAGTTCTGACTAGAAAATCACCGTTTTGGGAACACTGAAGAAACAGCTGTTTATATTTTACAATTGTTTGAAGGTTTCATTAATTTATAATTGGAAATAATTTTATTGTGATGTTTTGTAAAAAAAATGGATCTTACAAAATTAACTAAATGTTCCTCAGCCATTATTTTAGAAGCACAAACCAAAAAAGATTAATATTTATCAAAACGTCAAATATTTAGGATTATCTGTTTACATGTTGCTGTCGTTTTCAAAAAAATTAGGTAGCTGACTACACGACTACAATTGCAGCCAGCAGAATTTGTAGTCGTGTAGCCGCAGTCGTCTATGTGTTTAATGCATGAATGGAAAAAATCGCTGCTCTCTTATTCTGGGCCTACACTAAAATAAAAAATTACACAGCTGTAGGTCAAAAATTATCCAAAACCGTATGAAATTACACAAAAATATATTTTTCATATTATTTCAAAAGAAAACTCTACTGGGCACAGTGGATAAGAATACAAATATTTTGGGAAGAATTTCGCCATTTTTTACCGACTGATATGAAATTTCACACTGTAAGTTTTGGATGGCCGAAACTGCGGGAGCTATGCCATTCGACTTCAAAGTTTTGCCATTTTTCTATTTGTGACGCGCAAAATAGAAAGGGACCTAAAGGTAAAAAAAGGGTATGGGATCGGTCTCAGTCGATGCTCAGATGTTGTCCACATCAAAAAAAAAAAAATTTTTTACCCTTAGGTCCCTTTCTCTATGCGCTGTCACATTTACAAACCGATTTTTAAAGACGTAACATTGCTATCATCGGCAAAGTGCAAAAGTTATTTGCATTTTAAACTAAAATTTAGCATTTTTGCTATAACCTGGTACGTGCCTTCTGCAAAAACAAATCCAGGCCAATTTCTCTGAAAATATTATTACAAATTGTTCTCTTAACTAAAGGGAATTTCAATGCAATATCTTTTTCAGGTTTAAAATAGCCTGCTTTTAAATTTGAATATTAAAACAATGGTATTTTATTCATATTAAAAGTTTCTTTCAGAACAAAGTATTTATGTTTTTCAGAAAGGCTACTTCATTCAAATGCGTTGCATGCATAAATATAACTAACTTGCTAATTATTCTCTCCCATACTCCTCAAAATTTAACAATTTCTATTCAAATTAAACCAATTTTTCTCTTAATGCAAAGCTGGAATTTAAAAAAAAGCTGGAGTTAATGGTAACAAGACAGACCTTAACATGAAATTTCTTCGCAGTACGTGTATGAACAAATTTTCTTTTAAAAAATAAAAATATAACATTTTTTTTCAAAAATTTCATACGATTGAAATCTGAAACATGTTGGATTTACAGAATTCTAAAATATTCTTATTCTGCTCCACCTTGCTGCATTAAAGATTTTGTCTGATCAAGGAATAGTATCATGATAACTAAATAAAAAAGATTTTCACATATTAGAAAGTCACAATCACAATAAACTGAAACTTTCCCAATCTTTGGCTGAATTTTTAAATGTTCTTGCAAACCAAGAGAATTTTTAATAGAAGCTTCAGAATTATTTTCGCAAAAAATAAACAAAAGGTGGTGCTTTAAACAAAAAAATACATAGCACCATTTTTGATTTCTTCTAAATTGGTTTTAGTGTTGAAAAAATTTACAAAAGTAATTCACCAGAAAATAAGATTTGTGGTCAATATTTCACCGAAAAACTCGTTTCATCTAAATATCGACTATTGTTTATTAATTTATTAAAAACCTTTACGGAAATTTCTATAAAAAGTGAAATTACACAAAAACTACACAAAAATGTCATTATCCCAAAATTATCTAACGAATGTGTAAACAGTCCCGTTTTTGAATAATTATTCAAAAAGTGGCAACACTGCTTAGCACACATTTGTAAAATGTTCTCTTAAATGACTTAATAATCTAGTTTATAAAATGCACCATTAGGTATTTGTAGAAAAAATTATTATTTGACGAAAATAAAAACAAAAGATCGGAATTTTCCAAATTCAAAACTCAATAACTTCAGAAATGCCTGATAGTAAAATAATAGTTGTTAGGAAAATACTTTTTTTTTGATATTATAATCTTAGGAAAAGTATTGAAGAGTAATAAAAAAAATTAAAAATGAAACAGATTTAATTTTTTCTTAAATTTCATATCAAATTTAATAAAATGTATGAAAATTCCAAGATAATAAAAGTACACTGAGAGAATTTTCATCACTTTAGTAATGAATTTCTTCATAGTTTCAATGAAAATTGTCACTGGAACTCGTCCATTGAAACTTTTCATAGAATCTATGAAACAAGTTTCATTAAAATCAATGTATATGAAAAGTTCATAGAATTAATGAAAATCTTCATAAAATTAATGGAACTCTTCATAAAATTAATAGGCCACTCGTCCAATGAATAAATCATTCAGCCAATGAAGAGCTTTGTAAAATTTATGAACCAATTTCACTTACTATTATTGCTATTATTTGTTATAGTTGGTTGTTGTCATTGCTAAGCTGGAGTGGATAAATAAAAAGTACTTAGCAAATGCAAAAGGCGTAATAAAATCGTAGCATATTTTACGGATGTACAAAATATATCTAAAGAAAGAATTCATTAAATTAAAAAATTTCATAAAAAAAAGTTTCTAAAAAATTAATATGATTTATAAAAAAATTTCATAGTCCAAAATTAATAATAAAAAATTAATTAAAAAAAAAAAATTATAAAAGATTATTGTCTCAGAAAATGACGATATTTTATAAAAAAATTTAAAAAAAGTAAATACTATTGCACAATTTCATAAATATAAAAAACATTTTCATTAAATTTATGAAGATCTAATTTATGAAATTCAATGAATTTTTTAATGAAATTATGAAATTTTATGAAAGAAAAGTTATGAAAAATTTCATAATATTAATTAAATATTATATAAATAATGAAATTCTTCATTGGTTCTTCGAAAAAAATTTTATGAATTTATATCACTAATATCATGAAGGATAATTCTCTCAGTGTAGATCTCAGATAATAGGGTTTTAGACCAGTCAAAAAGATTTAACTTCACGTTTACACTGAAAGAACTATCCTACAGTTCCTATGACTTTTCTTGTAAATTCTCTGAAGAATTTCATTATGTATATAATATTAAATTAACATTACGAAATTTTACACAACTTTTCTTTCATAAAATTTCATAATTTCAACATATGTTTGTTCAATTTTTATTTTTAAATTTAAAAATAAAAATAGTTTTTCGACCTTTAATTCTGCAATGATAAATTTATTTATTCTTGTTCGAGGCCAATTGTTTCCTTATTATGATATAACATAATAAGTACTTTTTCAAAAATTTCAATTTTTTCTTCATCAAGATATTCTCATAACAAATACTTCACAGAGATATATGTATATGTTAGAGTGTCCCTTAAAAATAGATTTGTCGTTACTCCCCCAGTTTTATTGGAAATGGTCCCAAATGGAAGAAATCGATATTTGTTTTTGGAAACCGTTAACCTGTGCCGAAAGTTGGACCAAAATGGCCCATTTTAGAAAAAAGTGTATTATAATTAAAAATTCCTAAAATTCGAAATTTCGAAAGAAATTATTTTTTATTTCATTTATTCATTGAATATAGTCAAAATGATTCAGACATGGCATTTTGACTTCATCGGATAATATTAACCCATTTTAGCCTGGATTCCAAAATGACCCACGAATTTGATAAAAATGAATAAACTCGTTTTTTTTAAATTAATTTTAAAGATTTTTCAAAATGCCTAATTTGGAGATGTCTGTTGCTATTTGTACCACATAATAGTTGCCATTAAAGAAAAAAAAATAAATGATAATTCGAGTTTGTGTTTGAAGCGACTGCTTTCCATTACATTTTACAAAAATTACTCATTTTGTCAAAAATTTAAAAATTTTTATTGTTTTCATAAAATTTTACACAGTTTTCGGAAAAACATTACTTAAATTTGGTTAGACTATAGTTATCTTTACATTTCTTTAAAAAATATTTAACCCTTAGTGGCCTGGGGTCAGAAAAGATCCACGAAACTTAATATTAATTATGACTACGAGATTGTAAAGCCAATAAATTGATAAAAAAAAATCTCAACTGGATAAAAATAATTATTTTATGTAACATGATCGATAAGGGGTTACTTTTTATACTTTTGGCTAAAAACGCCCCACTAGGAAATTTACAGAATTTTCAAAAAATATCACTTTAAAAGAATACAAAAAAAATTGCACTTGATAAAATTTTTATTTTGAGTAACTTGATCCATATACGGTTAATGTTCACACTTTTCACAAAAAAATACCCACTACGAAATTTACAGAATAACATTTATCTGATTTTTATTAAATTGGGATATGCGATAGAGGGTACAAAACTAACAAGCAAGCGCAATTCTCTATAGTCCCAATCTTATTTTTAAGGGTTAAAAAGGTGGGGTCAAAAGTGTCCGTATGTTAATAGAAATTTAAGTTTTGTAATCGTATTAGATTCTAATTAAAAACTTTTATTTTTTATGCATTTATTGCTTTATATTTGAAAAGACGTGATTTTGAAAATTTCCCACTGGGATTTTTGCCGATCCTATATGGATCAGCTTACACAAAATAATAATTTTTAACTAGTGGAAAAAAGATTTCTTTGATCCATTTGAAGTGATATTTTCCCAAAAATTATGAAAAATGTTATTCTGTAAATTTCCTAGTGGTTCGTCTTTAGAAAAAGTGTACAAATTAACCCTTAATGGATCATTTTACATAAAATAACTATTTTAATCATAATTTTTCTGTAAATTTCCTAGTGGGTCGTTTTTTTGTGAAAAGTGAGAACATTAACCATATATGGATCAAGTTACTCAAAACCAAGGTTGGTTACCGAAACGAATAACGGTAAGGGTAACGGTAACGGTATCAGATTTCGTTTGTTTAGGTAACAGTAAAGGTAACGGTATTTAAGGCTGTTTCGGTAACGGTATATCGTTATCGAAACAGCAATATCGGTACGTACCGATATTAAAAATTATGTTAAAAACATATAAAAACAAGTAAAAACATGGCATATTTTTAATTTTAAGTACTGAAAATACAGATTTTAAGCTATAAATTCAATACTGGTAGTTTTAATAAGTAAAATTATTATCTATAAATTTTTTGTAAATAAAAACACTCAAGATTATAAAATAAAAAATAAAAAAATTGTAATTTTTATATAAAATAATAAATAGCGGTAAAATACCGGTAACTACCCATAAAAATAACGGTATCGGTAACGATAACGGTATTTATAAATTTTTTTAGAGGTATCGATAACGGTAACGGTATTCTATTTGAAACGGTGTTTTAGCGATAACGGTATTATAACGATAACGGTAACCAACCTTGCTCAAAACAATAATTTTTATCAAGTGGAAAACATTTTGTTTTATTCATTCAAAATGATATTTTACCGAAAATTATGAAAGGTGTTAATCTGTAAATTTCCTAGTGGGGCGTTTTTGGCCATAAGTATAAAAATTAACGCCGTATGGATCACGGTACATAAAATAATTATTTTTATCCAGTTGAGATTTTTTTTATCAATTTATATGCTTTACAATCTCGTAGTCATAATAAATATTAAGTTTCATGGGAGTTTTCTGACCCCAGGCCACTAAGGGTTAAAAATTTTTTAAACAAATGTAGAGGTAATTGTAGTCTAACCAAATTTATGTGATATTTTCCCGAAAACTGTGTAAAATTTGATGAAAACATTCAAATTTGGTTAAATTTTTGACAAAATGAGCAGTTTTTGTAAAATGTCCTGGAAAACAGACGCTTTAAACAAAAACTCGAATTAGCATTTTTCCAATTTATTTATTTTTTCTTTAATACCAGCTTTTATTTGGTATAAATAGCAATCGATATCACCAAATGAGGGATTTTAAAAAATCTTTAAAATTAATTTAAAAAAAAACAAACACGTTTTTGCATTTTTATCAAATTTGTGTGTGATTTTGGATTCAAGGCTAAAGTGGGTTAATAATATCCGATGAAGTCAACATTCCATGTCGGAATCATTTTCACTACTTTAAATGAATAAATGAAATAAAATATAGTTTTTTCTTAAAATTTCGAATTTTGGGAATTTTTAATAATAATACACATTTTTTTCCAAAATGGGCCATTTTCGTCGAACTTTCGGCACGGGTTAACGTTTTCCAAAAAAAACAAAAATCGATTTCTTTCATTTGGGACCATTTCCAATAAAACTGGGTGGTGTAATGAACGAAAATCGACAAATCGTTAATTTAAGAGACATCCTAATATATACATTAGGGTGGGCCGATTTGTAAGGACAAAAATTTGTCAATATTGTGCCATCGAACAAAAAGTTCCACAACGACATATCAAAAAGTTTATATTCGATGCACCCAAACTCGTCTAAAACCCAAAAAAAAAAAAAAAAATGATATCGCCATCGTTTTAAGCGTACAATTTCACCTTGAAAAGATAATATTTAATAAAAAAATAAATCAGCCGATTTTTCTATTACCTACTAAAAAAGCCTTAAAAATAAAAGTTGAGAAAAAGTAAAAAAATTAAATTTGGGCGCCTAGAAAATGATTTTTTTGATATGTCGTAGTGGAACTTTTTTTCCTCATGTCAAAAGTTTTCGGAAAATCGATGGCACAATATCGATTGCTAAATCGACCCACCCTAATATATGTATATAAATGATTAGTATGAACACCCAGAAAACAGATTCGGTGCTGACAACTTCATTTGTTGCAAATCGAATGGTTCAATTGCATCAAAGGTATTTTTCGGTTGTGGCACCGAATTATTCTTGATATAACTGAAATTTCTTTGTCACAGCTCAATTAGTTTTCTGCTGCCACAACTGAAAAATTCGGCTACCACAACCGAACCATGCGATTGGATATAAATGAGGTTATCAGAACTGATTCTGTTTTCTGGGTGAAGGAATTGTTGTTGTCGCCACTGCCAACATTGATAAATATCTTCAATATTTGCTCACATCGTTTGTAATCATGGATGGTAACCGAAGCGATGCGGTTAACGGTGTGGGTAATGCTATTTTAGATTACTTCGGTAACTTTATTTTAAGGGTAACGCTATTCGATATCGCTATTTTAAGGATAACGGTATTTCGGTTATTTCGGTAACGGTATTTTAAGCATGACGATATTTCGGTTATTTAGGCAACGGTATTTGAAGGGTAATGTTATTGGAATAATTTCGGTAACGGTATTTTTAGGGTAACGGTAGTTCGTTATTTCACAGCTAAATAAAAACAAAACAAATTAATCAACCTACATAATTTATGTTAAATACTCAATGACGTTCAACTACCAAGACGAGAGAATTAAAAACAGTGGTAACGGTATTTTAAGGCTACCGGGATTTCATTTATTTCAGTAACGGTATTTTGTGGTTATTGATTTTTCGTTATTTTAATAATACCGTTATTTTATTTATTCACCAGAAAATGGAGATTTGTGGCAAATGTTTCACTGACAAACTCGTTTCGTCTAAATATCGACTAATTTTTATTAATTTATAAAAAGCTCCGGGACTTTTTAAAATTTACTGAAATTTCTATAAAAAGTGAAATTACACAAAAATGTCATTATTCAAAAATTATCCAACGAATGTGTAAACAGTCGCGTTTTTGAATAATTATTCAAAAAGTGGCAACACTGTCAAATTCCCATTATGTATGTAAATGCCACCTAAGCGTATACTTAATATTTCAATACTCATACGCCATGATACGCAACAAATCTTTGAATATATAAAACGATTAACAATGGCTGAACTTTATAATTACAAACTCAACTACCTACACTCACAATATATTTTCCACAACCGATTGAGGTTTATTTGAAAAGTAATAGGTAAAGTTTGTTTTCAATTGAAGAATCAATTAAAATACATTGAAACATATTGTTTAACTTTTTATATTCGTCAATAAAAAACAAACTACAAGAAATATTTATCGTCTGTAGGAGTTGATATTTTCAGTCAAATAATCTATTTTTAGATTTCTATTTTTAGAAAAAATAATTTAAATAATTTCGTTGTTTTCTGTTTTAAAACAAAAAATTCAAATATTTTCGGTTTTAAGTTAAAAATTGACGATTGTTTTAACAGACTTTTCAATTATCCTTTCATTTTTTAATTGTGTTTTCAATTAATTTAATATGTATTTTAGGTTGTTTTTAACGATAAAATATTTTAAGTGTATACATAGTTATAGAAAAAATAAAAAAAAAAAAATTTTTTGGGATGAGATTTGAACCACCACCCTCAAAAATTGAAATTTTGTCAATGCCTGACCTTCTAGACATCTACACCACAACCGATTTGAAAATTGTATAAATTAAATTTGAATTTAAAATGTTTTGAAATATCTATTTATACAACAAAAAGAAATTTAAACAAACAAATGTACCCAACACACAATTTGAATTTATAAAAATAATTTGAATCTCTCGCACGACTAGAAAAACCGAACTTCGTTTTATATCTAAATTCTTTTGTTTGTTTTAACTTAAAATAGTTGAATATTAAATAATATGAATTCAATCAGTATTCACGATAACGAAATTATCGAAATTGATTGCCAAATTTATTTGAATTGTTAGTAAAAATGTTTAAATTGATTTGATAATCACGGGGTTGCTGGGTTGTAAAAATGTGAAGAAATCTCAATGATGTCAGCTGCTAGCAATAGGGTCGGCATATACGACTAAAATATTTACCATACAAATCGTTTTAAATGTTCACCATACAAATCGTTATAAAAACAAAAAATATAAAACACTAAAATAAAATTTAAAAACAAGCTTTTTTATAGTGCTCTTTGAGGGGAATTTTTTACAGAGTTTTTATTTTTAATTTTGTGTGGAAGTAAAAACGAAAGGTTTTATATTTTATGAATTTTTTTTTATTTTCAAAAAGTTTTATGCATGTCAGAAATTAAATAAATACAGGGTTATAAATTTTATTCAAATGAAAATTTAACTTAAAAAATCAAAAAAAGTAAATATAGTGCAAGTTCTTCTTAATTAAAATTAAATATTATAACTGCAGTTAAACACTAAATTCTAGGGACTTTGATTTATGTAAATTGGTATTTCTAGTCAGTCGACTAATCTTATTCTCATCTAATTCAGAGAGTATTGTCACTTTTAAGATAATTGCCGTCAAACAGGATGATTTTAAAATCTTAAATAATTTTATGATAAAAATATTTTTGTGCAATTTTGCTCCAAAGTCTAATATCGATGGCTTAATAAAGAAAGACGCTAAACAGAGAGAATTTTGCTGGACGAGTTTTAGTGAAATTTTTCAGTAAACTGTTGAAGTTTTCTTCACAATATAAATAAAAAATTTGTGAAATTCGATGAAAAAGCTTCGTAAATTTTATGAATATAGTTTTAGTGAAACTTTTTCATGGGGCGTATGAAACTTTAAGCAAATAAAATGAAATTTTTGATAATATTTTATGAAAAATTCCATTAATTCAATGAAAAGTATCAATGGACGAGTTCCCGTGAAACTTTATCGATTTTATGCAAAAATTCATTAGTATCATGCAGATAATTTTGTCAGTGTATCTTTATTCTTAATTTCTATATGGGGGAAGGCAATAAAAATATAAAGCGGTGGAAATATTGTTTCTCAGAATGAAACTTTATATTAATACAAAAACAATAAAATAAAAATTATAATCTAAGTTTTTCAGCTTTCCATTTCCTCTAATGGAATATTAATTCCAGTTAGGACCTTTCTGCATTAAGCATTAAATTTATATACCAAAAATTTGAAAAGAGCAGCATGTTCGTTGTTACATTTAGGGCATTTCTTTTAACTATTATATTTATGTGTGATGGGTAATTTGAAATTTAAAAAGATAGATTCAAATAAAATAAAAACAATTTGAATTATAAAAAAATGTTTATGAAACTATTTGTATCAATATAGTTTGGCTCAAGGGGTAAGGCGATGAACTTCTAAACCAAAGGTCGTTGGTTCGAATCGTGTCTGGTGTTGGAACAAAACAAAATTGATTTGAATTTAAAACGAAAGAAAATTAAGTTAAAGAGAAATTAAATAAACAAAGAACGTGTGTGTTATGTGTGCAGTGTTTTGAAAATTGAAACAAAAAAAAACTTTCGAATATGAAAAAACAAACCAAAAAATCGTTTTTTTTTACGTTTTGTCAGTTAAAAATTGATGATTGTTTTAACGGATTTTTCAATTATTTTTATTTCTTTTATGGATTGTTTAAACAATGTTTGAAAATAAATAGCAAAATGGTTTGAATATAATGAAAAATCAGTAGTCCTTTTTTTAATTGTGTTTTCAATTAATTTGATATGTATTTTAGGTTGTTTTTAACGATAAAATATTGTGAGTGTACTTTTATTTAACTTAATCCATAATAATTATCCTTTTAACAAAATTTTGAAAAAAACAAGATATCTTTTGAAATGCATAATCCAATAGAATTGAATGGGGTTTTAAAAAGCAGTGTTAATAGCCAACACATAAACATTGACAAAACAAAAACTACAATTCTTTACAAAATTCTATACCATGGTTTGTTGTTTGTTATGGTCATTGTAGTTTTTGTTATTGCTGTTGTTTTGTTTGACTGCATTGTGCAAATGTTCCCATAAGTAGTCAGAAGAGGTCTACGCACAATAAAACATTACCATTAACATTATGGTGGACATATGGGAAAATAACGTTATACCACAAACGCCATGTGCCCTCGAACGACTTCAGTATACATAAACGTATAAATACTTAGGCAAACATATACTTTAATGTTTGTAAGTGTGTGTATGTACTAATGCAACAAACAGCAAATGAATTTGATTGTGGCCCAAGCTAACTGTTTACTAGAGTAATCTATTTGAAATGTAACTTTACGAAATAAATGGAAATTAGAAATTTTGGTGCACTAAAGTCGACAATATGATGACTTACTTAGAGGTGAGGGAAGTTTTAACATTAAACGAAACAAACAAATAAAATTTAAAAAAAAAATTTATTTGTCGCGCGTGCCGAATTATGATACCTTATAGTAGTCTGGCTGAAAAATTAACTAATTTCTGGATTTGGGATTTTAATGAGTTGAGACGGATTTGTGTCGAAATTTTTCTATAAATTGGTAAAACAAATTAGAAAATAAGTAAGAAATTTTAATCTTGGTTAACGTTAGGTGTAGTCTTCTACACAGCTGATAGGTGCAAAGATCGATCGATTATATCCGAAATTAGTAGGTATTTTCCCTGTGTCCATATTATTTAGTATACCAAATTTCATATGTGTTTAGTGGCATGCGAAAAATATAGTAACCAATTTTTGGGGTGACATCAATTGATTCTAACTAAACTAAACAGGATTCCTTGTCGGGTTAATATGAATCCATTCAGCATATTCCATTAAAACATATTCATATTTGCGATCTGCAGCTCACAGTGCGGGGATTTTGGAAAAATGGGAATAAATCTGACATTTATTTCTTATCTATTCTGCAGATTGTATTGAAATTTCGTGCAAAATTTTAAACAATCACCATTTGATTATGATCCCATTTTTACATTCCATAAATGGGATCAAATTTTTAGCTTTCTAGCCCAACTAGGCATTCAGAGGTTGGTCTATAACTTAGGCATCGACTTCTACTTTCGAAATTGGTACGATTCATTTAACATTTTTGTACTGATGAATGAAAAGCCATGAAAAAGCAATTAAATTTTCGTTTTCGTTTGAACTTTTGGTCTTCAAAAAGCTCTCCGATCTTAATAAAATTCGGGTATGCGATAGAGAAGAAGAAAGAATTAACACTTTTTTAGTGGGGTAAGAAATAAATTAATTTTTCGCTTTTATACCCTACACCACTATGTGGTCAGGGTATTATAAGTTTGCGCTAATGTTTGTAACACCAAAAAATATTGGTCCTAGACCCACCTTATAGTATACCGATCGGCTCAGAATTTTTTTTTATTTCGATTTAACGATGTCCGTCTGTCCGTCCGTCCGTCAGTCCGTCCGTCCGTCCGTCAGTCTGTCTGTCCATGCATTCTTTTGCGCGCTCTACAGGTCGCAAGTATTAAGATATTTTGATGCAGCTTGGTATACCGACTTATGTCTGCCCAAGGACGACGCCCATTGATTTTGGTTAAAATCGGTCCATGTTTAGACCTAGTGCCCATATAAGGGTCCTACAAAATTATACTGTTTATACGCTTCAGGTCGTAAATATTAAGATATTTTGATGAAATTTGGTACACAGGCCTATATTGGCCCAATAACGGAACCTATTGATTTTGGTGAACATCGGTCCATGTTTAGACCTAGTGCCCATATAAGGGTCCCCCCAAAATTATATTGTTTATACGCTGCAGGTCGCAAATATTAAGATATTTTGATGAAATTTGGTACACAGACCTATGTTGGCCCAAGGACGAAGCCTATTGATTTTGGTGAATATCGGTCCATGTTTAGACCTAGTGCCCATATAAGGGTCCCCCCAAAATTGGCTTGGTTACAAACTGCAGGTCGCAAATATTAAGATATTTTAATGAAATTTGGTGCGCTGACTCACATTATAGAAAATTATGACACAAGCCCCATTTTAACCCATTCGAATTTCGGAACCAAACATTAGTTGGCTTTAACCAGACTGGTGTAGGGTATTGTATAGTCGGCATGCCCGACTTTAACTTTTTTACTCGTTTTTTGTAAATCCATTTCTTATAATTTCATTTAATAAAGAAATAGACAAGTTGGGTATAATGAAATCTAACTATAGATAATGATATGCAATATGTCACTTTCGAGCTACAAAAAGTGGTAAAGCTAATGGTCTTTATTCCTGGAATCGTGTTTAACTAATTTTAGTTTTAGGGAGTAACTATTAACTTATTTTTTGACACTCTCTTTGTACCATTTATGGTACCTTTTCTATCACCAACCGAAACATGACATCCACCAGCCAATACAGAACACCTCTTCTAATAAAATCTGCAAAGGGATCTTAAAAAGACATTTGGGACAAATAGCAAGTCAAACTACTTTTGACACATGTAGGGTATCGACTATTACAAATAAAATCCTACTAGCGAAACTAAAGTCTTTACACATGCAGTAGATTGTTATTGGGATTTTTAAAATTGACGACCGGTTCGCTTTTGAATTTTTGAGTTCAAGATTATTTTCAATAATTCATGGCAGATAGTGCATAACAACGAACCTTCATTTATTTGAATTTTCAAAATGATAAGCGGTTTTTAAAAGTTGATGGGGAATTTAATTTTGAAATAATGATATAATATTTTCCACAAAACCCTATATTTTTTAACTTTTTTTGTCACATTGAAATATATTTTTTAATGACGGTGACTTTTCAAAAACTTTTTACTGTTGATGGAAGAAAGTTTAAAATTACTGTTTTGTTTTAGTTTAATCCTAAAACTTCGTATGGGCTAATCAAATTTGTCATTTTCTTCTCACATGTAAACTGGACACTTGAATAACTAAAATGCTGTTTCAAACCGACAAATTTAGCCTTTAGTATTGAAAATCCTATTATTTTCAAGGCGTCATTTTATTCTAAAGCATAAAGTATTGCACGAGCAGATGTTGGTTCAAACTATAACCCTGGGCAATGAAGATTTAAATTAATGCATTGCCCAAAACATTGATTATTGTAAAGAAAACCCCAGCAAAATTTTCTATAACCGTTATCTTTGAATCTATTCTAGAGCAGGTGATTTTCCTATCGGTTCCATGGGACAGGTTCTAGAACTGATTACTGAAAGTCAAAATGTACGGTTTCACTGTTCGGTTTTAAGATTTAGTTTATTTACAACAAATAGAGAAAAAAAACTTATTAAAAAAACTTTAATAGAACCAGTGGTTGATAATTAATCAAGTCAATTTTCAAGTACTACCAATCACTATCATCAGATTGTCCTTATGGGGTCTTCTCTAGGTTATAATATAGGTTTAAATTTTTGTATTTGTGCGAACTCCCTAGTAAATAACGGGATGAGAAAAAAAAAATCAAACATTCTTATTAGTTATTTATGTATTACAACGAAAATCACATATTTCTTACAAAAATATTATTTTTCATTGACGGGTTGTTGTAAAATTATCATTTAGAGACAATCTAACAATAAAAATATAAACAATAATACAATTTAATGGAGAATCACTGATGAAGCCTGTCCATAGAAAAAAGCCAGAAACTGGATCTAGTCTGATTTGCAAATTAATGTGTTTATAACTTTTGAAAAAGTGTTTATTCTTCTTCTTATCCTCAAAACTACTAAATTAGAATAAATAAAAAAAATGCATATTAATTACAATATTAATTAAAGTTGGTCTATATGACTCGTTTGAAAAACAACACTTTACTTTCACTGCATATTTTCACCCATTAACTGCACATCTTAGGATAGCTTTTTGGTATTTATTAAAAAAGGCGCTTAAATGACACATGAAAATTGCAGATATAGAGTTAATATATTCTATGAAAAATTTCCTCTTAAAATTATGTTGGGGACCATTGCACTCAGAATTTAGTTCAAAAGAACTATTATACTACATTTGGATGGGACAAAATACTGGTCAAAAAAATTTTAAAAATCCTGCTTTTCATAATACTGTTTTGCAAAATACTGGATTTCACAATACTGTTTTGCAAAATTCTGTGAAGTAAAAATGCTGGTTTAAAAAATTTATTTTATTAAAAATAACTTCAACAAAAGTATATAATTTTCAAAAATCAACAAAAAACATTTAACAAAAAATAAATTTCAATGCATTTTATAAACTTAAATTAGTACAAGATTTTTTACAATTCGCTTTAGGTAGCCTGTGTGGCTTATTTCACACCTTTTTCTTATAACTCTTTTAATGTTTATGTACGCTTTTGTTTAAATTCATGTAACGTCTTTCTCCATTCGAGCGTTTCGAAATGGTATTTACAGCTACCACGACCTCATTACGCAACTGCCTGATAAGGTGGTATAATTAATCCTGACTTTATACGCCCAACAACAGCTTTCAGTCTCCTCTGCCAAGCTTCCACACTATTTTGAGTTATTGGGTAGGGTTTCTTACTGTCATCGTAAACCGACCAAAAGGTTCCAGGATACTTTGGGTGATATGAGCCCTTGACGTAGTTTTTTTTTAAACCTCTCGCACAGTTTAAGCAAATCTTCATCTTCATATTAAAATTTTTGTAAAAATAAAGCAAAAAAGCGCGCGATTTTTTGCTTTATTTTTACAAAAATTTTCGCCGCCCAGTAAAACAGGATTTTGCAAAACAGTATTGTGTTATACAGTATTTTGTAAAACAGTATTACGAAAAGCAGGATTTTGAAAACAGGATTTTGTTATACACAGGATTTCGAGTCGAACCCCATTTGGATCTTCTTCAATACAGTGTTTGCGAAAAAAATTAAAACAGCACCAAACGCTTTAGGAGTTTTACTATGCTAACCTAATACTATCGTTCGGTATAAGAATAACCCACGTTCAAGGCCATAACTTTGTTCTATAGTGTTATTTTCCCCTATAAAAATGTTTAAGGGTTTTTATAGAAGATTTTTACATTGTATACTAAATTTGAATTTAAAAATAGTTCCAATCCAATTTTATCAGGGTTCTTATACTTTCCACGGGAATTCTAATATTTTCTATACATTCAAAAAATGTATATTTGAAAAATATTTATAAATTTATTAAAAATCATTTTTTCTAAAATATAAATTTGTTTAAGCCCGTATGACACTAGATTTTTTCTTACTTCTTCTTGGGTAGTTTTAGGGCTTTTATTTAATTTGTTTCTCTTTAAGAAAAACCCTGAAAAAACTCGAGGTAAAGTTATAAAAAATAGTCATAAAAGCTTTACCTACTGAAAACTTAATCCACAGGCATAGAAATAAACTGAGGTACCTTTTAAAATTTTAGAACAATTTTTTTTAGTATATGTAAATACAACAAAAGTTGTCAGTATTAAAATCCGCCAAAAAAAAAAAATTATATCATCAATTAAAAAGTGGCATTTCAAAGAGGGAAAATTTTTTAAATAGTACTTACCTACACTTAAAATAATACGTCAGTAGAAAAATCTGTCAAACCGGTTTTAAATCGATTTGACTAATTTTTAACAAATTTTTAGTTGAAAATCTGATTTAAGCAAAGATTTTAACACAATACTAAAAATCCTCAGTAATTTAACTAATTTTGATTGTTAATTTTCAAAATTATTTAACACTAATTTTTAAGAACCCCTTCGTTAAATTTAACAAAATTTATTGTTAAAATATAATATTTTCATGTTACTGTTATTACCCGGTAGATGGCACCACCAGTGTATCCGAAGTTTTAAAGATGGCGCTATTTCTTTCCCTCCCGATTTTTATAATGGCCCATATCTCGAAAAATAAGAGAGATAGAGCAAAATTAATGAAAATTTCGACTACCCCTAACCGTACAAAGGGGTTATCTCTATCCAGAAATGGACCTTGGCGGGGCGTTGGACCCTCGGAAATTTTTAATAAAAATTTTCCACTTCATAAAATGGGCCATATCTCGAAAACTAAGCGAGATAGAGCAAAACGGACAAAATGTTTGCTCCATTGGATTGCCCTTATATGGCCCCCAGGGGGGGAGTCCCGCGATCCTAAATTTGGATAAATTCTACGACTCAGTATAATTACAGATAAAACTGTAGTTTTACAAATTTTTTACTTAAATTTAGATTTGCTAAATTTAACAAAAAAAAGTGTTGAAATCAACAAATTTTATTTTAAGCACAAAAACAGGAATAAATTTTGTTAACGTAAAAAATTTTACTTTCCAGCCAACAGACGTATTATTTTGAGTGTACAAATGCTTACTTCATGGAAAAAATTTAAGATAACTGTTTTTAAGATTTGTATTAATAGCTGGTCCTTTTTTAGGGACCTTTCCCTACTCCTGGCAACACTGTTCGATATTAAATTTTATTGAAACTTATTTTCACTATAGCACAAGCAATAAAAGGAACGTATGTAACAAGTTGCATTTAAATTTTCCAGACTCATTTAAAAACTTTAACTTTCATTTGTTATTTTGTAATGGTAAATCAATATTTTGAAAAAAAAATAATTTCTGTTGAACCGAAAAGAATATTTGACTAAAATTACATTTTGTCCTAGTAAAGTATTCTGCGAGACCATAGTGCAGTGTGTGCAGTCAAATTTGATACACGAGTATATTGAACGATATTTGTTTCACTTAAAAAATAATTTGATTTTAAAGTAGGCAGGCACCATGATACAGAAATAATAACTAGAATTTGACATCATAGCCAAAACTATGATTAAATCGAAAAATGTAGCTGTTTTTAAACTACGAACAACGATATGCAATATATCACGATCGGACTTCAATTTGCGGCGCGTTAAAAAAATAATGAAATGTTAAATGGGGGTGAAACAAAATTTTACACTTCTCTAATCGTCCTTAGAGCCCCGTTTAGATTATCACACAAGTGTGTTATACATGTCAAAAATGTGTTGTATAACGAACATGTATAATAGTGTGAACACTGTTCGTTAAACACATGTCAAAATGGGTGCACACATTTTAAAATACGGTCACACTTTTTTGGCAAGATTTATTTTTTGAAATATTTTACAAAGTTACCACTTGTCTCAACACAAGTGTTGTGTTATTCACAAACAAATGTTAAACAAAGATTAAAAACAACTAGTGGTGACAAAAAGTAATAATAGAACAAAAAATTACTGTTTTAGTTTATTTGTTGTGTGTGTCGATAACAGTCTGAACACTGAAAAGATTTTCTTTTATACTTTTTTGACAACCAGACAATTTCAGCATACTTTCTGTCATACTTGTGTGAAGAAAAGTATAAGCACTTGTGTGATAATGTGAACGGAGCTTAACTAATATTTAATCCTAAGGGGTAACTAACTCAACTTTGTTTGTCGACCCTCGCTAATTTGCATATGTATTCGCTGCAAGCTGTGGAACAAATTCAGGTTAGCAAAAGTTAGGTCGATTCTGAGAGTGAGGGGAGAAAATAGAGGCTAAATTAGAAGAAACGTTATGTTAGTTCGAATTTTTTATATGTTTTTTGGGCTATAACTCGTCGACTAATTGATATTTTTTAAATCTGTAAAAGCCAAATTATACCTAGAGATCTGAACAACAATTTAGAAAAAATAAAAAAAAAAAAAATAAAAAACCAATCAAATCAATTTTTTAAAAAATTTTAATTGTTGCACAGGTCTCTAGCAATAATTTGGCTTTTAGAGATTTAAAAATTAGTCGACGAGTTATAGCCAAAAAACCATATAAACAATATGAAAAAATTCGAACTAACATAAGCAAACGCCGCTATACGGGTCTTCTAATTTAGCTTATATTTTCACCCCTCACTCTCAGAATCGACCTAACTTTTGCTAACCTGTATTCGTTCCACAGTGTTATTAACTGTAATTTTTATTTTTAATATACACACTCATGAAGAATGATATGATGGGGTTTTCAGTGTTGTTTTTGAAAATATATTTGTTTATTATATTATTTTTTAAAGTTTTTCTCATATATAATTAACTGTATTCCCAAAACATACATATCAAAACATTAATATTTGTTTTTATCGTATTTAGAAAACAGTAATTAAAAGTTTAAAAGTGGGATTTTTTTTTGAATACAAACTTTTTAATCATTAACCATCAAAATAGCACTGCTCAAAAAAAGATGAATGATATTGCAATGAATTTAGGATAATTGGGGGGGGGGGGGGGGGTGTTGATTTCGAATCTGCAACCAGTTTATTAAAACTGGCTCTAGATTTTGCATAACTGCATAATTTATATTTATTAAACTTTGAAAAATCCAAATAAAATTACAAAAGTCTCTAAAAGTGCATATAATTTGTTTATAAAATAACGTTACCGAAATAATCTAAAATAGCGTTACCCTTACCGATAACCAAATTGTTTCGGTTACCAACCATGTTTAAGAAAAAAAAAATTAAAAAATTTTTAAATTTTTAACTTGAGCGACTATATTTACAAAACTTGTTGAAATATTGATACACACTTAAGTTTAAAAAGTAGGTCATGGACTTAACCTTAAAATATGTAAAGGGTTTTCCTTTTGGAGCTATACACTCACAATATATTTTCCATAACCGATTGAGGTTTATTTGAAAAGTAAAGATTGTTTTCAATTGAAGAATAATAATGGAAACATATTGTTTAAGTCAATAAAAAACAAACTACAAAAAATACGTATTGTCTACAGAAGTTGATATTTTCAGTAAAATTTTTAGTTTTCTATTTTTAGAAAAAATAATTTAAATAATTTCGTTGAACGTGTGTGTTGTGTGTGTAGTGCTTTGAAAATTCAAACAAAAAAAAAAAGCTTTCAAATATGAGAAAACCAAACCACAAAATTATTTTTTCTATCGTTTTGTCAGTTAAAAATTTAAAATTATATTAACAGACTTTTCAATTATTTTTGTTTTTTGTATAATTTGTTTAAGCAATGTTTGAAAATAGATAGCAAAATGGTTAGAATATAATTAAAAATCAGTAGTCCTTTTTTTAATTGTGTTTTCAATTAATTTAATATGTATTTTAGGCTGTTTTTAACGATTAAATATTGTGAGTGTAATTACTAAATTCTACATTTTTTATTGAAGTAACGGGTTGAAGAATGGAAAAAAAGTAAACTCGTGAATTGTGAAAAATGTAGAGTTAATTTTAGGACAGAGTCGAGATCAGATGCAGTTATCCTAAATCCACTGCAAAGTTGTGGGACTTATGAATAGTGCCTTATTTTGTAGAGCTGTGTAGTATTTGTTTATTAAAGCTTTCGAAGTACAGTAAAGAAATTATAGCATTAATTTACAGATTTTTGAAATTTTATTTAGTTTTTGAATATTTTGAAATTTAGTTCGAACTTGAACATGAAAACAAAATCAATAAGCCATGGCGTTCCAACAAGGAATCACTTCCCAATTTCACTGAAAGACTAGTGTTGAGTAATAGCGATTTCTGCGGACGAAGAAGAAATTAAAATATGTAAAATTCACAAAAAATGGCGTATGTCTTACACATGGTTTGTTTCTCTCATTTATTCTCGCTGGGTCATTGAACGAAATTGTGTAAACAACAAAGTTTTTTTTCTTGTTTCGAAAATATCGAATTTTGTGCCAAAAAATCATCATTTGCAGGAAGTTTTGCTTTAATACTTCAATTCGAAAAAAAGTGCAGCTAAAGCATACCGATTGCTCACCGAAACTTATCTTGAATATCTTCAACTGATTTCAATGTGCGAGAGATGGTTTGTGCGATTCAGAAGTGGTGATTTTGACACGAAAGACAAGTACTTCCTAGGTCGGCCAAAAAAGTTCGAAGATGATGAATTGGAGGCATCACTCAATGAAGATTGCTGTGAAATTCAAGAAGAACTTTTGCGAAATCATAAAACGGTCATTAAAACTTGGGATACACAGGTAGCGTTTTCTACCACGTATTAGCAAATATTGCAAAAATAAATTCTAATTGTAAAATTTAACAAATGGGTTTTTATAGATCAATTGTAAATTACTTTTAAAACTAACATATTGTGTTAAATGACGATCACTTAACTTGTTTAAAATAACCAGTAAAAGGTAAAATCCAAAGAACTGGTTGGAGAACAGCTTAAACTGCATTAGCATAAGTTCTAATTTCTATTCTACAATCGGTTCTTTTTATGTGGAGTTTGACCTAAAATCAATAAGCTTCCAATTATGTTATATTTGCCGTTTTTATATGTACATTTGCTTCTATGCAAACATTATAATAACAAATTATACCAGATATGAATCAGCTGATTTAGGCAATATGGCCTACAGAAAATGAGCAAAACAAAATGCAAACATTTAAGAAAAACACAAAAGATAAAGCATAATAATCTAAAAAGAGATGTATGGAGGTTTTATATTGTTATCTCCCTTTTGACTTGACTTCCATGTAAACAAAACCATACGGTTCGAGAATACTTTTTTGACACCTGTCATTGGTTTCACATCTGTTATTAATCTGTGATTATAATGTTTGTATTTGGATCACATTTTCGCAACTAACAATAATATATTTGCTTTCGTAGTTAAAAATTTAAAGCAAAATATTTTAGCAATGTGAACACTAGGATGGGCCAATTTGTAAGGACAAAAATTTGTCGATATTGTGCCATCGATTTTTCGATAGCTTTTGGCTTGAGGAAAAAAAGTTCCCTACGACATATCAAAAAAATCATTTCATTTTTTTTCATGATATCGCCATCGTTTTAAGTGTACAATTTTACCTTGGATACGATATAGTACATATTTAAAAAATTTTAAATCGGCCAATTTTTTTTTAACAAACCAAATTTAAAAAATCTTAAAAATTAACGCGTAAAAAATCGATTTTTCGACAAAAACTCGTCCAAACCCTCAAGAAATTTTTTTTTTGTAAAACTGCTACCACCATCGTTTTTAGCGTACAATTTCGCTTTGGAAAGGTAATATTTAAAAAAATTAAATCAGCCGATTTTTTTTTATTACCTACTAAAAAACCTTAAAAATAGAGGTTGAGAAAAAGTCAAAAAATTTAAATTTGGTCGCCTCGAAAATGATTTTTATACCCTACACCACTATGTGGGCAGGGTATTATAAGTTTGCGCTGATGTTTGTAACACCAAAAAATATTGGTCCTAGACCCACCTTATAGTATACCGATCGGCTCAGAATTTTTTTTATTTCGATTTAACGATGTCCGTCTGTCCGTCCGTCTGTCTGTCTGTCTGTCTGTCTGTCTGTCTGTCCATGCATTATTGTGCGCACTCTACAGGTCGCAAATATTAAGATATTTCGATGAAACTTGGTACATCGACTTTGGTTAAAATCGGTCCATGTTTAGACCTAGTGCCCATATAAAGGTCCCCCCAAAATTATATTGTTTATACGCTGCAGATCGCAAATATTAAGACATTTTGATGAAATTTGGTACACAGAGCTAAGTTGGCCCAAGGACGGAGCATATTGATTTTGGTGAACATCGGTCCATGTTTAGACCTAGTGCCCATATAAGGGTCCCCCCAAAATTATATTGTTTATACGCTGCAGGTCGCAAATATTAACATATATTGATGAAATTTGGTACAATGAACTATGTTGGCTCAATAACAAACCCTATTGATTTTGGTGAACATCGGTCCATGTTTAGACCTACACCCTCAGAACAATTCCGTTGTGAAAACCGAATTTTTTGCCAACCGAATTGATTCGGTTGCTGCAACCTCGTAATTCGGTTGCCCCAACCGAACTCAGTTGTGACAGCCGAATTATCGGCTGTCACAACTGAATTCGGTTGAGGCAACCGAATTACGAGGTTGCAGCAACCGAACGAATTCGGTTGGAAAAAATTCGGTTGTCACAACGGAATTGTTTTGAGAGTGTAGTGCCCATATAAGGGTCCTACTAAAATTATATGGTTTATACGCTGCAGGTCGCAAATATTAAGATATTTTGATGAAATTTGGTACACAGACCTATGTTGGCCCAAGAACGAAGCCTGTTGATTTTGGTGAACATCGGTCCATGTTTAGACCTAGTGCCCATATAAGGGTCCCCCCAAAATTGACTTGGTTACAAACTGCAGATCGCAAATATTAAGATATTTTAATGAAATATGGTGCGCTGACTCACATTATAGAAAATTTTGACGCAAGCCCCATTTTAACCCATTCGAATTTCGGATCCAAACATTAGTTGGCTTTTACCCAGACTGGTGTAGGGTATTGCATTAAACACATAGACGACTGCAGCTACACGACTACACGACTACAAATGCTGCTGGCTACAATTGTAGTCGTGTAGTCAGCTACTTAATTTTTTTGAAAACGACAGCAACATGTAAACAGATAATCCTAAATATTTGACATTTTGATAAATATTAATCTTTTTTGGTTTGTGCTTCTAAAATAATGGCTGAGGAATATTTTGTTAATTTTGTAAGATCCATTTTTTTTTACAAAACATCACAATAAAGTTATTTCCAAATATAAATTAATGAAACCTTCAAACAATTGTAAAATATAAACAGCTGTTTCTTCAGTGTTCCCAAAACGGTGATTTTCTAGTCAGAACTAGCGATTTTATTTCGCCTCTAGCGGGAAAAATTGTCCTGTTTTACATATTTTGTTATATTGTCAACACTATTTTTGTTTTGTAGCCAACAAAAATAGAAATTATCCTAAGTTGACTACAGCGGCAAAAGTAGTCGTGTAGCCGTGTAGCTGTGTTGTTGTCAAAATAATCGTTTTCATATAAACGTGTGTATTTTATTTTTGACAGGCTTTAGTCGTGTAGCTGCAGTCGTCTATGTGTTTAATGCTTATGGTATAGTCGGCATGCCCGACTTTAACCTTTTTACTCGTTTTGATATGTCGTAGTGGAACTTTTTTTTCTCATGCCAAAAGCTGTCGACAAATCGAAGGCACAATGTCGATTGCTAAATCGACCCACCCTAGTGAACACTGTTATACTTTTGCTCCTCAGTGTATATGTAGTTTGTATTAATACACAACACTCCGTTGTTTATCATTATTTATTATACAAAAACAAAACTAATTAGTATCACCTGCAATAATAAGTATGTATATGCGGAAGATTTTTTTATATTTTTATTTTTATTATGATCATCATAACATCCTATATAAATACCTTTGAAAAACAAACAAAGAAATCCCCTAGAGGATATTCAGCATTAAATACACATATATTAAAGTAATGGGAAGCGCAGTGAAAAATAACTGAGAAAAATATTATAAAAATCATTTAGCATTAATGGGGTACGATATTATTTTTGGCGACATGGATTTTGAATGATTAAAGTTAATCTTTGCATACCCATATCTCAATAGCAAGCTATAATAGCAAACAAAAATAAAAAACACACTTGAAACGAAACATATCCACACACACACACATAGGCATTCACACAAACATACTGTTAAACAATCTAATACACATACAAACAAGTGCAGTCAATCAGCCAACCAATACAACCAACAAACAAGCAACTTAACGAAACGTAAAGTAATGAAAGAACAAACCCATATACCAGCCCATTATATAGGATCAGCCTTAGGTTCTTATATGTTAATCGTGACAACTATGATGACAAACGCAGAGATGATGATACTCTATACCAGGGCTGGCCAGGCATTTTTCTTTGTGTGTCAAAAATTAACATTTAAATTTTATAAAACATTCTTTAGCCGATAGACTTTTTTCATTGAAATTTTACCAATTTATGAAAACTTTTTCATTAAAAGTTTCTTACAAAAACAATACGCTTTATTTCATTTTAACTATAGATTTTTTTTTTTAATTTTTTATCCGATTTATTTTACATTTTTTTTATTCTCCCGATTCTATGACTTTCCCATCAAAATGTTTACAATTTTATCAGTTTTAAATTCAACGAAATTTTCACTTCTTCTTATCAAGTGAATTTGTAGTCCTATGATTATTAAAAAACGAACTTTGGAATAGCTTTTTTTTTTGCAATCTGTATGTAAAATTCATTTGCTATTTATTTAAAAAACATTTTTTTAACAAAACTCAATATTTGACTTTGCCTATGATAACAAAATTCAGTGATTTTTGGTCTGATCACCTAATGTTATTACGGTTTAATTAAAAAATTAAACAAAACCCTGCGTGCCACTAAAAGTCCTATCGTATATTGCTACTGGTGCACATGAGAGATTAATCACAACTGGGTAAATTTTCGACCGACGACAGCAAAAGTCTTCGTGATTAATTTAAATTCAGCGAAAATCGACCATCGACATTTTGTGACGTTTAGAAAAAAAGAAAAACAAAACAAGAATATGGTTGTATTTCTTTCACCACAATTTTTCACCAATTCAATTCGTCTTTCATTAATTCTTAAATGTTTTTTATTTTACTGTATTCAATTTTGTTTTTTTGCGGTAAATTATGTATTTTAAATTTAAATTATATTTCTACCGTCAAAAAAATAAATTTTTTGTAAACAATTTTATCTAATACGAATTTCTGCAACTTTGTTCTAATGGCACCCCTTAATTAGCTAAAAATATGGCAACAATTTCAAAAAATTTTGACTGTATGTTAGAGTGTCATCATAAAAACAGAATAGATTTTATTACGACGACAAATCGCCGGACGACATGGTAACATTTTGCTTCCCATACAAAATATGTATATGAAAAAGCAATTCTCGTTGTCGACCCAGTTGTGATTAATCTCTGACATAGTTTTACCAACCCTGCTCTTTAAAGTGATTTTATTGGTGCCGTCATTGTTGTCGTTATTGTCGTTGTTGTTAAAAAGCTTTGTTTGTCTATATGTGTTTAGTGCTTTTAAAACTCTTGTCAATACGCCTAATATCCTATTACAATTTTAAACGCCATTGGCATTTTGTTGGAAGAGTCTTTGTAGATCTTTTGCACTAAATTTGTTGTATTCACTTTTGTGCAATTTATTTATGTACAAACACACATACACTTGCATAACACTTGATGATGATATTATACCAAAGCCAATTTATGAGTACATAGTATACTTAAAATATTAAACCCTCTAATGTTCAGGACCGCTAAAATGCAGTCCTCAGATTATTGCAGGATGTATCGAAATAACTGACTACCGTTATCCTTAAAATACCGTTACCGAAATAACTGGAATATCGCTAACCTTAAAATACCGTTACCGAAATAACTAACAAACAGTTATCCTTAAAATACCGATACCGAAATAAATGAAATAGCGTTACCCTTGAAATTCCGGTACCGAAATAATCTCAAATAGCGTTACCACCCAGCAAAAAAAGAGATGCCGAAGCAGTAGAAAAAGCACTACAATTGATGATCTAGATGTACTTCTTTTTTAACATAAACACTAATGATTTTAATATTAAGTTTTCATAGGAGAGGAGTACTCCCACTTCAACATTTTTTCAGTACTTTTTGAACAAGTGCTAAGGAAGCTCTTTTTCACCAATTAAAAATTAAAAAAAAATTTATTACAAAAAAAATTATATTTTTTTTATTTTACACCGGGTATCGAACTTGCGACCTCACGACTGGTAATCTAGCGCTCTACCGCTGAGCTATTCTTTGATGTGAAAGTTGACTGGCATAAAAACACCACTTTGTTAATGCGAGATATTGTTCCTTATTCTCTCCAATAAAAGTACTTATGAAACAAGTGTGAAAGATTCAATCCAATTCAATATTATTTTCAGTACTATTTTTACAGGTGCATAAAAAGTAATTTCTCACCATTTTTATACCCTACACCACTATGTGGTCATTATACCCTACACCACTATGTGGTCAGGGTATTATAAGTTTGTGCTGATGTTTGTAACACCAAAAAATATTGGTCCTAGACCCACCTTATAGTATACCGATCGCCTCAGAATTTTTTTTGTTTCGATTTAACGATGTCCGTCTGTCCGTCCGTCCGTCTGTCTGTCTGTCTGTCCATGCATTCTAGTGCGCACTCTACAGCTCGCAAATATTAAGATATTTTGATGAAACTTGGTACACCGACTTATGTCAGCCCAAGGACGACGCGTATTGATTTTGGTTAAAATCGGTCCATGTTTAGACCTAGTGCCCATATAAGGGTCCTACCAAAATTATATTGCTTATACGCTGCAGGTCGTAAATATTAAGATATTTTGATGAAATTTGGTACACAGACCTATGTTGGCCCAAGGATGAAGCCTATTAATTTTGGTGAACATCGGTCCATGTTTAGACCTAGTGCCCATATAAGGGTCCCCCCAAAATTGGCTTGGTTATAAACTGCAGGTCGCAAATATTAAGATATTTTAATGAAATTTGGTGCGCTGACTCACATTATAGAAAATTTTGACACAAGCCCCATATTAACCCATTCGAATTTCGGATCCAAACATCAGTTGGCTTTTAACCAGACTGGTGTAGGGTATTGTATAGTCGGCATGCCCGACTTTAACCATTTTACTCGTTTTTATATATGCATATTTTTAAAAATTTTAAAATTAAAAAAATATTGAATTTAAACAAATTAATTATAAATGTTAAAAAAAAAATTAATAGAATAAAAAAATTTTTTTTTAAAATAAAAAAAAATATTGGTCCCGCCGGGTATCGAACCCGGGACCCTCTGTTTGGAAATGCCAAGTGATACCAAAATCGCTTTTTACGATCACTTTTAGAGCAATTACCCTATAGAAGCAATACTTAAGTGATTTTTGGATGTGGTTCAGAAGTAATTCTAAAAAAGCTGTAAATATGTTATAACAGATACTTGAGAAGCAATGAAAGAAGTGATGAGTAGTTTTTAAAGCACTACTTGCAATTTTTTTTGCTGGATACATAATACCCCAGTGAAAATGGTCCTAGGCGGTGTGGGGAGGAAATTTTTAATAAAAATGTTCCACTTCATAAAATGGCTCGTAGATTATATGGACTAGGACCGGGGACCGAGACCATAAATTTGAACAAAATTTACGACTTAGTATAATTAGAAATAAAAGTGTAGTTTTGCAGATTTTGTACTTAAATTTAGACTTGTTAAATTTAACAAAAACATTTTTTAAAATCAATAAAATTTATTTGAAGCCAAAAAAAACAGGAATAAATTTTGTTAAAGTAACAAATTTTTCTGTCCAGCCAACAAACGTATTATTTTAAGTGTAGGGTCTGTTGTGGATTGGTTTCACTCCGTATGCGGCAATTTTGTTTGTTAACAAAACCGTTAAGTCAAAAATGAGCCTCATCGCTGAACACAATTTTGCGTCTATAAGTTGCGCGATTTCATGACTGATTTTCAAAGTAAGTTTGTTTAATTTGGTAGCGTTGTTTGAGAGTCAATCTATTCATGATGATTTTCCAGAGTATATTGATCATAAATAACAAAATGTGAGTGCATTATGACAGCTCGTTTGACAGTTAACCCTTTAGTAAGTTCTATCGGGCTTAAAAAAACCCCCTATATTTTAAAATATAGAATGTCCGAAAAAACGATTTTTGTATTTTTAATGCAAAAATTAAAATAGTTGTTGAGTTTTTTTAAATATTTTTTTGTGTATTGCAAACACAAAATAGGAATTTGAAATCCAAATTTTAATTTTAAGATATAAAAAGCTTTCAAAAGTTGATTTCTGTAATGAACATTTAAGTCGTATCTAATGATCTTAGTGATAGTAACTGACAAAAAGATGGTTTATATGCCAATTTATGTCGCATTTATATAACCTGGTTACCCTAGTATTTTTTATTCGTATTTCGTTTTTGTGTGTGTTTCATAGATAATAAATTTAAGATTTTTGTTGTTTATACTATTCTTGTCATTATTATCATCTTGAAAATATAAATTTTAAATTCCAATAGAATCCCTTTGTATGTAATTAATTGAAAATCATTAATAAATATAATTCTTTAAGGCTTAAAAAAGATTTCATTAAATTGATATTTAATTAACTTTTAATATATTGCGGTTGTTAAAGATAATAATGAATATTAATCAACATGTGTTTATATATTTATATGCCCTGGAATAAAGTAAATTTTTTGGATAAATATTATTGTAAGTATTAAGAATTACATACTATAATAAAGATACTTGTGATGAATAAATGTTATAATAATGCAAATTTGTTTTCACAAGCAATTACAATTACACTCAAAAAAATAAGTTAGTAAAAAAATTAGTAAAACGTCTTGTATATCAAGTTTACTAGTTTTCAGCTATTTTGTTTTGCTGAAATTCCGTTTTCAGCAAAAGTTTTAGTTATATTTTTTTTAGCACTAAACTAGTTTTGAACTAATGTTTTACTAATTTATTTTGCTAAAAAAATTGTGTTGATAACCGCAATTATAGCGTGGACGACAACCAAATAGACAAGATGTAGATATCGCAGCTTATCTGGATGTAGTACAGACAAAGGAAATGATAATTAAAAAAACAACTCTACACAATTTCTATGTTTAAATTTTCAGCAAATAAATTAACTAAAGTAAAATTTCTCTACAAATTTTTTCAGTCTACTAATATTCAGCAAAATGTTTAGTCATTTTAGCAAGGATTGTTTTCATTTGCAATCAACTATGTGTTAGCAAAACTTTTGCTAAGATTACTATTTTTTTTTGAGTGTACTTATAAGTGAGTATGAGTAATATTGTTTATAAATTAATCATACTCCTCTGTATTGATCATTTAATTGTTATGAGTGAAATCACTGTTTTATTTAGAATGTGAAAATCAGATTAAAAAAATACGCATTTTTTGTGAATTTTTACGCATTTTATACGTACATTTGCATGAAAACCATGCTTTTTTACATAAATTTAGTAAATGAACACAATAATTTCAAAATATCATTTAATTTTTACGTAACTTCAATGGAAATTATACATTATTTGTGCATCAATTTAAATAAAATGTGCGTTATTTTTGTCAATTACACTCATAGAGTAAATTTACATAATTTATAGTAGGAATATAGTGTCCTACTTTAAGTTGGGAAAATTTCAACAGAATTTAATTAGAATGTGTAGTTGGGTCGTATTACGCCGACAATAACCGAGGCCTTCAGAATTTTCTAGTACATATGTTACCTTAGTTAGAATAAGAAAAGAATAAGAATAAGAAATAGAATAAGAAACAAGGTCTCTATTGGCGGGTCGATATCTGGAACAAGAAATTGTAGGGGGGGGGGGGGGAGTAATAATTCTACGGAGATTTCTAAGCAACTTTGTCCTAGAAAACATAGGTCTGATTTATGAGTTTGAATAATGAGTTTTATTAATTATACCCTTCAGCAATATTTGGACAGGGTATAATAAGTATGTGCTGATGTTTGTAGTTGAAAAAAATATTGGAACTAGACCTACCTTTAGGTATACCCATCAACTCAGAATAACATTTTGTTTCAATTAACGATATCCGTCTGTCCGTCCGTCCGTATGTCTGTCTATCCATATATTCTTGAGCGCACGGTACAGGTCGGAAATATTAAGATATCTTTACAAAATTTGGTGTACTGAATTATTTCGACCCAGGAACAAAGCCTGTTGATTTTGGTTAAAATCGGTCCATGGTTATAGGTTCCCCAAAAATTATATTATTTGCATACTACATATTTAAATGAAATTTAGTACACGAATTCAAAGAGGCTCATGAACTTATATGGACCTATTGATTTTATATGGAATCGATCTTTGTTTAGACCTAGTGCCCGTATAAAGGTCGCCAAAAAATGGGCACTTTCGCACTTAAAATTCGAAAATATTAAGATACTTTAATAAAATTTGGTACACAGACTTATAGCAGCTCAAGGACGGAGCCTATTTGCTTTCAACCAGACTAGTGTAGGGTATCGTATAGTCGGGATGCCCGACTAAATGTACAGAATTTTAGTTATATTTAAGTTAAATTTTTGGAAATGCAAAATAGGAAAAATAACCTGCTAAAATCAGCAAAAACTTTTGCTAAATAATTAATAGCCTAAAAAAATAAAAAAAAAAAATAAAATAAAATTTTCGAAATTGTTTTTTCGATTTTTTTTTAAATGCAAATAAAAATCGAGCCTTTTGAAAATGGCAGTTGACAATTTTTTTTAGCAAATTTTTCTACTGATTTTAATAGTATAGACTGCTATTTGCATTCAACTAAATTTAGCTTTAAAATAGCAAAAAGTTTGTAAATATAACGGTTTATTTTTAGTTAAGTATTTGTAACCGTCGCATAAGACAATCGTAATTAATATTAAAATTAATTACTAACGAATTTTTTCTAGAGCTGATTTATAGGAAGAAGAAGAAATATTTTATTGAAAAATTTAACAAAGACAAGGGAATTACCAGACTGCCGCAGTTGCGTCTCACCCAAAGACTTGTCTACTAATAAGTCTACTAATATTTAGCAAAATTTTCTGCAGATTTTAGAGATTTTAGAGTAGAATTTGTTATTTTCAATTAGCTAAAAGTTAACTTAAATATCACAAAAATTCTGTAAATTTAACAGTTTTAATTTTGGTATATTTTATTTACTAGTATTTAGTAAAAAAATTTGCTAATTTTAGCAGTTTTTTCTGCAGAATCATTTTTAACTAATTTTTAGTAACTTTTTCTGCTATTTTTACAGATTTATTTCTATGAGTGTAATGTGTGCAATTTGGCGGCCAAATGTTTAGCCGTTTTTGTGTCATTTTAAATGTAAAATAAGAAATTTTTCATTCTTTCATACGTTATTCGCTCTACAATTTGTTTTCTCTAAGTGTAGTGGCCAATTTTTTATTTATAATACAAGATAACAAGCCCAGTTACCTATCAAAAATAAAAAGGGCACATCATTAACTATTGAAAAAAATTACAGTGCAGAATTCGTATTCGGTTGAAAACAGAACGATGCACAGAGGAGTATTTGACCCGAAAAGCTGGCCAAAATTATTAAACGTGTTTTTTGAACTAAAACTTCGGGGTTTTTGATAGTTTTGGGTTTAATTTGATAAAAAGAATCCAGCGGCGAATTTTTGGAGGGTTCGTATTTGTTTTGATCCCACGCTTATTCGTACTTCGAAGAAGAATGCGAGTTTCCAATTTTTTTTTGTATTTTAATCCTTTTTCGACCAAAGTTTTAAGAAACATGTATACTTATAAATAAAGTATTTTAGATTATTTTTGTGCTTTTGCAACGCCTCATAGTGTAAATATTTGGAACTAAAGTTCAAACTTTGACATGCTGTATCTTTTTCCAAAACTAAAATTTTGTATTTTTTGTATAACAAATCTCTACATATTTTAAAGTTTTTTTTAAATAAATTTAAATCAGAGACCCAAAATAACTGTTATATTTCTAAAAAAGTCACCACCCAAATTTATTTAATTATAATACTTCAATAATGCACTATATTTTATAAATCATATTGCACAAAAAAATCACAAAGTTCGGCAAAGATTTTAATTTTTTCAATTTTTATATTTTACTCTATAAATTTCTGTTGTTTTTTGATTTTTATTTTAAAACTTTTTATAAAAGTTACAGAATGATTTTTTTGAAAAAATTAATCAATAACTTTTTTATTTGATAATAAAATAAAAATTAAAAATTGAGCTAAATGGAATGCCGGAAGTTGCTGGAATATACATATTTACTCACTTTAAATCACTGTTCAATCTTTTACTAACACTAGTTGACATTATCAGGATATTATAATTGTTGAATTCATTGGTTCTATGGCTTTTGATTTATGTTCTTAATTGTTATTTTTTGATAAAGAAAAAAAATCACAAAATAACTTTTATTATTTTTGAAAAAATAAAAATCGTGTTTGGATTGTTTTTGTTTGAATTAAAAATAAAAATCAAACAGAGCAAATAAACAGAAAATTAAAAATACTCAAACAAGAAATAATTGTAAAACAATCACTTTTTTGAATAAAAGTTATAACTGTTACGTCCCTGATTTAAATTGAGTTTTTATATTTATTAAAAAAAAAATTGTTCAAATAGGGAAAAAGCTGCATACAGAGAGTTTTCTGCACAAATTTTAATGACCAACCCCATCGCAATAACTCTTTAATATCATGTTGATAACTCCCTCAATTTAGCATTGCAGAGCCTACCGAACACCTAAGGGGCCTAGAGACCATTCTTTTGGTGGCCAGTTCTCTACTTGGGTCATCCACGATCTATGTTCTCCTAATAGTCCGCCAATACGGTAATCCTGTGGAAAGACAATTACACTCAAAATAGTTTGTAGTTTAAATTAACTGAAAATGTAATTTAAAATAAATGAAAAATCACATGAAAACAGGTCTACTGACTTTTAATTTAAATCAAAAGAACTTTTCGTTTATTTTTAAATGTTAATAAATAAACTACAAAATCCTTAAAAAATAATGATTTTTCATTTATTTCGTTTTTTTAAATTTCAAAAAATTAACTACAAAATCCGTAAGAATAAACGATATTTAGTTTATTTAATTTTTTTAACTGACCCAGAAATCGAAAAGGAATTCTTTTTTTAACAAAACATTTTAAAAGAAAATATTAACTGTAACAGAAAATCCGTATTTATATGTAATTTATTTTTTAAATAAACGACAAAAACAGTTAAAAAATATATTTCTTTGTATTTTAACTGAATAATCATTAAAAACAAATGTACGGATAAATTTTTAAATAAACTACAGTCAGTTACTGTAATAATATTTCCAGTGTAGGGGAAAAAGCGTCCTAAAATATCAAACTTATCGGTTTTTCCATTCATCGCTACAACTTACCACCGCAAATGAAAACAAAACTCCCCCCCCCCCCCCCCCCCAGAAAAAAAAACTAAACCAGAAAAGAAAAACAGAATAACCAAACCCACCATCCATACAAAAACATAGCCGTGCAGGCACTTGGGCAATTCGTCCCCTGCCAAAGGGACTCATCAGCGGAATTAACCTACTGGTTCCATAGAACCCCTCTGAGATGCATATAAACATGATCCCGAAAAATTACCAGAATGGTCAAACATAACAAACCAAATCTCAAATGATCACAAAACCATAAATTCAATAAACACAGAACCATAAATTCAAAAAAACACAGAACAAATTTACCAAGTACACTCCAATATCACACACGACATACAATAACTACTGCCCATAACATCCTCGCACCATACCACACACTCGCAAGAAAAAACGATAACATGTATTCAACACACAAACACAATAATATACAATATTTAGTTAAAGATATAAAATTAAATTGTCAGAAACCTACACCTCATAAACTTACACAAAACCACACGAAAAATCCAATGAATACACATCACCAATAATTTGACAATATTCAAATATTTCCCAGAAACCCGTCAAGAAAATATGATCAACACATCCACAGCATCTGAGAGAGATACCTACCGAATGGTGGACTTGTACATCAACTTTATATGTATAATCAATCATTCGCCCAAAAAAATCCATTGATGAAAATAATTTTTCATTCAATTACATTTGCAAGGCTAAAAACCATTGTAAAGTTAATCCCCAAACAAAAATTTATGACTGACAAAAAAATATGAGAAAAAGTGCCGGATGAGCAAAAATTGAAAAAAGATGAAATTTTCAAAAATCGCCAAAAATCATGGCGGAAACTTGCGCAAACTTTTTTTACTTTAAAAAAAAAAGATTTCACTTACACTTACTACTCTCACTTTTAAAAACCTTCTTCCTTTTTTTTTTGCAAAAAAAGTGTATAAAAAAACCTTTTTTTTTAATTTTTGAATGAAGAGTTTCAACATAAATATTTAAAATATATTTTTTTTAAAATTGTTGAAAATAGCTATTAATCAAGTATTTTATTAAAAAAAAAATCAATTTAAACCCTCCATTCGTTCAGCCATAAAAAATATAATATTAACCTCTTAAAACTGAAAAAAATCAATAAAAGGGGATGACATTTTCTTAGCTTTCCTGACTTTAACAGTGTCTCAAAACTTCAAATCTCAACTTAAAATCTTGAGAATTTGCAACGTAATGCAGAATTTAGTTGCCTATTGAGCTGCGTACTTTTTTTTTTTAAATTTCTTTAAATTCATTTTTGCCTTTTTGGCCAGCTTTTTGGGTCAAATACTCCTATGTGCGATGTAAAAAACGCCGTGTATTTCACATACCTAGAAAATCAGGGCCACATATATAATTATGCCACTTGAGATATCCCAATATGTCCCCAAAACAATAAAAATAGTTTGGTATGTATATCCTGAAGTTAAAAAAAAAACACGTTTTTGACATTTGCTAGTGATTTTCTAGCGATTTTGTTTTATCATATCTAGCCATTTTTTGTAAGAATTTTGTTGGCATCAGTGGCCACAATGCCTCGAATTCGTCTTGCTTTGAGCATTATCCAAAATCTATCGCAAAAAATTTCGCTCTAGTGAATAAAATAATGGGCTTTACCTGTACAATAACAAATTTTCTGTCAGAAAACAAACCGTATTAAAACCGTATTTGGTGCCAATCAATTGATTGAGCTACCTAACCCAAATTTTTTGGTTGTGACTACTAAAGGGCTGCATGAGTGCAATCGGTTTGTTGTAGTCATTAAATCACATGGTGCTAGTGTGTGTGCATTACGATTTAAACCACCCTGTTACGACTAGAAAACAAATCAAAACGTGAGCGAGCTTAAGCATTAAACATGGCAACGAAAAAAACAATAAGTGATTGTTGTGACACACGATTGTTCGCTACCATAACATAGCAATTAGTACTTTGAACTAGTGTTTAAGTATCGCAATGAATGCTATGGTGCGATGGTGTGTTGTGTTATAATATGTAGGTTTTATAAAACGAAAAAGTATAAATGTACACTCAGATAAAAAAGTTAGTAGTTAGTTGTTCTTTATTTTCAATTCAATGTTTGTTTTACAATTTTTATATTATTATATAAAAAATTTAGTAAAAAAATAAATTAATAATGTTAATGCATAATAAATTATAAAAACAAAAAAAAAATAATTTATATTAATTCTTATTAGCGGCCCTATGCTCCTTGCAGGAGTAAAAGGAACAAATATATATAATTCTTATTAAATACAAGAAAGTTAAAAAATCTCTGCGTTGTAATTGTTTTTAATATAAACAATTATAATGCAGAGATTTTTAAGTTTTATAAATACATATATTTTAATTTCATTGGTTGTTGCAAAATATTATCTGTGTACTTATTTTGTCAAACAAAGCGACATAGACCTACTCTGTTGACAGGATTTTTTTTTTTTGTTCGAGTTTCGAATTGTTCTTCATAAAGCTTTTTGGCGATTTTTTTAATGTCGATGATTTTTTTAATTTTGATGATTTTTTTCTAATTTTCGACGATTTCTTTAATTTTGCCGATGTTTGTTTTTTTTTTCTAAATTTTGCTATTTTCAAAATTTTGGCGGTTTTTTTATAATTTTTTCAAATTTTGACAATTTTTAAATTTAAACGATTTTTTTAATTTTGGCAATTTTTAAAATTTTTAACTTGGTTGGCAAACACTAACCGTAAAATACCGTTAACGATTCGAAACCCTTTCAACGAACTATTTTTAACCCTAAAATACCACTAACGAAATAACTTAAAATACCGTTAACCTTAAAATATCCTAACGAAATAAATTAAAATACCGTTAACCCTAAAATAACTTAACGATATAACTTAAAATACCGATAACCTTAAAATAACCTAACGAAATTCTATAAAATAAAATTTATCAAATTCATTCCAAAAAAAAAACATTTAAAAAAAATCGGTGGTATAATTAAACAATATTGAAAAATAAAATTAAAAATAAATAATATAATAAAACCAATACGTAGTAGAGTTTGCTAAAAACCCTACTCAATGTTCCTTAATGTATTCGCCGCTTTAGAGCTTTTTTTTGGTATCATTATAGTATTTCACATATTAAATAGTTGAAATATTCATTACGATCAACTAAAGAATTTTTTGGGGGTAGACATTTGTCTATTTTGGTTTTTTCATTATATATATATCAGTGGTCGTCACCCATAGCCACTAGTGGCCGATCATAATCGGCTTTTCATACGTACATGACACGAATGACAACAAAACTCTCAACTAAGAGAATAACAAATAAAAATATTCCGTCATTAGCATGATAGCTTTCAACAAAGTAGGTACGTATTTCGGTTACATATTTTCAATTTGCCATCCCAAAAAATCCCCAACTTTTATTTTATGGAAAAATTCGTTTATTTTTTCGAAAAATTAGTGGAAAATACCATATTCGTTTATTTTTTGCGGTAGGTGTACAACTCAGACTCAATAAATTTGTGCTTGCAACAAATTATAAAAAAGAACAAATAAATTTAAATAACAGCAAAGAAAATTTGAACCAAAATTTTTCATTTTAAATATTTAAGAATAAAAATTGTCTGGTTCATCAGCTTCAGATATTTTATTGTGCATGGTACTGCATTAAAAAGTTTTAGCATTTCAGCAGATGGATTAAACTTTTGACAATTGAGTAACTTGTAAAGTATATATTTAATTTAAGAAGAGCTTCTTATAACTCTTATTAAATTTAAATAACTTTAAAAAAATTATCAGGATTAAATTCTTAAATTCATAAAAATATAAAAAAGCAATAATATATTTTATCCCCAAATGATCCCCTAAAATTTCGTATCATCCCCAATAAATCCCCAGTACTACAAACGGAAGTTTTTATCCCCATTGATGATACAATTCCCAATTTGGGGATAAATCCCCCAAACTGGCAACACTGTTATACATAAGTTTTCAGTAACACTAAAACGATGGTGTTGATATTGTGTTGGTTGCTTAAGTTCACAATAATATGATGTGGTAATGTACTGTTGTCATCCGTGATAAACGATTCATGATGTGATTCGTCTCACTATCCATTTGCTTTTTTGCCATGTTGTTTTTTTTTTTTTTTTGTTTGTACTGATCAATCGTTATAAAAGTAAAACCACACAACTCGTTATGGCTTGTAGGCTATCATGTGTCTTGAAATCTCATTTAAGATGAATCGTTCAGCCCTTTAGTGACTACTGAACTATTACTGAGGCAACCAATGTTCTATTGTTAAAGTCAAATTGCTCTTATCGCAGTTGGTCTTCTGTTATTTCAACCGATCCAATCGGTTGACTATTAATTCGTTTGTCAGCACGAATATGTTATCTCTGTATTTCTTTTCCGATTTCCTTCCGTATTTCTTTAACAGGTTTTAGTGCTATAAACTAGAGACATCATAGACATAATAGGCCTTTTGTTTAATCACTGCATTTATGTTTGGATTTATTTTATGTTGCTAAACATTCATATTTTGTTTTTTAATTTTCTAAATTTATAATTTTTCTCAAAATGTAATATATATCCGCCAATACAATGTGTAATAAAATCATTAAATTTTCTAAAAATGTGAAGACATGAATTGAAATAAGCTAAATCTTAAATGGATTTAAAAGATAAATAAATCGGTTTTGGATTTAGCTTAATTTTATTCCAGAAATTGCATTTTTGCAAAATTTTAATTTTTTCTTTCACATTATATTAGGGAATAAATGCTAGATTTGAATAAAAATATAAAATTTTAAAAATTAAAAAAAACGAAATGTGGATTTTTTAACAAAATAAAATAATACTACATTTAGACTGAGCAAAAACTACCTGGTTTTTGGCCATGGCTAGTTTTCTTTGTCAAAACGCATACATAAAAAACAAACAAAAACGAGTTTTGTACAAAAACTAGGTAGTTTTTGATCAGTCTAAATTAGGTATAAATTCAAAACTAAATCCAGTGATTTAAAAAAGGCCAAATATAGGAGTTTTTTTTATAAATTTTTTTTTATAAATTTTTGTTTAGGTAGTGAAAAATGAGTTTACACAAATGTTGCTCCCTCATTATATTAGCTTTATATAGAGTTTTATTTATTATTCATCAAACCTTTTTTGTTGATTTTTTTTCACTATTAAAATATGAAACCGGAAATCCGGTTTTGTTTTCTCATCTTTGCTCGTGTTAATAAAAACAACATTCCATTTAAAACCCAGAATATATAAAATGCCTTTAAGTGAATTGCTTAACATGAAACATACTCCTTTTATGGATAAAAAAAAACAGAGATTACTTAACACAAATCACAACAAACCAATTGCGGTTTGAAAAAAAAAAGAAACGAATTTGAGAAGTTGAGGGTTTTATTTCTTGTTCTGAAGACCAACTGTACAAAAAAAAAAAAAAGGATTTCAGCAAATATGATTATAAAAATGTAATACTCTTATTATTCAAATAAGGTGGAACTTATCGAAAAATGTTTTTATATTCATAAAATAAAAATTGCAAAAATAACACAATTTTAAATTAAACCATTAGGGACCGATTACTGAAGGTCCGGTTAAAATGTAACAAACAGTTAAATTTAAATTTAATATGGGAAACATCAACAAAAGTGTCAGTTAAAATTCCCGTTAATAGCAGTCGCTTGAAATTTTTTAAGTAATTTTCCATAGATAAAATATAAGTACCACCCTACATTATACACAGTGTATCAAACAATATATAGGCAAACATTTTAGGGAAAAACGAACACTTCCTTTAACAACGTTTCGTTTGTTTTTTTCTTTTTAGAATTTAAAACTTTGTGACCCTTAAAGAGTGTAGCTTAAGGGTATATAAGGCTTTTTAAAATAAAAAGGATGAGTATGTAGCATTGTTGCAAACCCATTATTCAAAATAACATAATTTTTTCCTTATTTCTTCATTTTCATTTCATAATATTACGTTAAATAAAAAAAATATCCATTTTTTATATGCTTTCATTTGTCGTTTGTTATTTATTATTTATTTATAATGTTTAATATGCTGTTATGGTTCGTTGCTACAAAAATGTCCGTTTTTATGTTTATATTATTATTTTTTTTACAGAATCATACTCATCATTTTGAAAATTGTATATCCTTATATTTCACACCAAAGCAATTTTTTTTTACTATTGCTTGTTAATAATAATGTTCTTGCAAATGAAAAAAATATTTATACATATATACAAATTTTTTTCTGTGCTGTGTAATGCTGTTTCCGTTTCCTTTTTCCTTATTTTGCAGTATTTTTTTTTCTTTTTTTAAATACTACTACAATTCTTTGTATTTTTGTAAATTGTTGCTAGACTTCTTAACATCTCATTACATTTGAAGTTCATTCTAAATTCACTTTTATTTTTTTTTTTAAGAATTCTATTTTTTTGTGCCTTCGTCTTTGTTGTTGCGTATAATTTTTATTTGAAAAAACATGTATTTTTTTTTTAATTATTTAAAAATTTTCTTAAAGTGCCAAAGAGAGAGAGAGAGAGTGAGATATGGAAGATGTTGCACAGTGGTATGGAATTATTTGTTCCAAAATTTCACTCACTCACATTTACTTGAGAAAACTGAGATTTTACTCACACATGATTACGCAAATTCACGAAACCAAATCATACCGGTAAAAATGAAATGCAAAAATGAAAATAAACTAAAAATGTTACACTAATAATTTAAACACACAAAAAAGTTTGACAGTAGAGGGCTGAATGAATGTTTTACAAAATATCCTTTTGCATGCGCTGATGGCAGATTTGACGATTTTTAATACTAAATATCACAAAAATTGACAATTTTTTTATTTGTACTTATTTACAGGATATTAAAATTTAGATCATTACAAAAAATAAAACATGAAACAAAAAATAATTTGTTGGTGTTGTATAAGAAAATATTTTGTGAATGTTTTGCATTCACTATTTGACAGTCACTACATGACAGTTGTGGGCTAAAGTGCAGTTTATGGGGTTTCTTAAAAAAAAAAATTAAAAATAAAAAAATATGACCCACTCTGGAATTAAAACAGAAAAAACCGAAATTAATTTTGGGAGGGGCTCGGTCCAGGGAGGCCCGTGGGGGAAAACAACGGGGAAACAAAGTAACATGTAAGTGTGGGCACTCAAATTAAAGGAAAATGTCTCACGATTCCAAAAATATTATTTTCTTTCTTATCCATAAAACGTAGCCCTAACTAGAGCCATTTTATTCCCTTAAGAGGGGGGGGGGGGCCGAAAATTGTGATATTTTGTTGTACAGTAAAATTTTACTCAAATGATCGGAAAAATTCTCACGACTACTAAAATTACCTCTAAAATTAAAGAAAAACTCATTTTAGTAAAAAAAATAAAAAAAAATTTACCTGCGGCGCTATTTCACTAACATATCTAAAAAATTTTAAATTTTTTGGGTAAAATCTCGCGATTTCTCCAATAAAATTTTTCCCGGCGGCACTAATTTAACTATCGAAATTTTATTTCCCACCAAAATCTTTCATTTTCATATAACCTAAAAAGTTTACGTGCACCTAAAAGTTAAGGCCGAATATTTATGATATTTTCCTATATAACGGCTAAAACCAAACACTGTGAATAATTCTTCAAGCGAATAAAACTAATTGCCAACGATAGCAACTAAAATAATGTGATTTTTTCACTTTTTTTAATTTTTGGAAGTCCTAAAATTTCTACCTAGTGGTCGAAGTGGCTACGTTTTATGCATAAGAGAAAAAAGTACATTTTTGGAATCCTTAGAAATTTCCTTTACATGTTACTACCCTACGGGAAATTTTAACAAACTGTCACCGAACTGGCCCCTTTATATGAAATAGACTGGTCACTTTTACATGGCGTTGTCATAGGAGGGGGAAATTGACCCCTTGTGACATGTCACAAGACAAATCCTAGGACAGGTTACTGAACTGTCATAAAAAACAAAGATCAAAGGGGCCAGTTCGGTGACAGTTTGTTAAAATTTCCCGTAGGGTATATTCACCTCTAGCATTTATTTTGTATTTAAAACACAAAAAAGAAAAATAAAATAAACTCTTCAAAAAAAAAATTAAGTCAAATATTTTGAGGGTAAAAATTTTCGAGGAGGGCGAAATTGGAAATTTTAAAAAATTTGGGTATATTTATTTATTATTTATTTATAGTTTTTTTCTGTAGGCTCCCAGCAAAATCTTTCATTACCAAGTAAGTGATTATATTACGAAACTAACTTTGTATAATTCGAAGTCATGAGAACTAATCAAAAACAAAAAAAAATAAAAAATGGAGGTAATGCCTTACAAAGTACTCCTTTCACTGCTTCACTGATTTTTTAGAAGTAATTCTGAGCAGCTTGAAAAAATCACTTTTTTCATTGCTTCTAAAGTATCCGTTAGTATTTCTTATACCATTTTTAGAATTTCTTCTGAACAACATCCAAAAAATGACTTAAGTATTGCTTCTAAGTATTAATTGCTCTAAAAGTGATCCTAAAAAGTGATTTTGGTATCATTTTATATTTATAAACAGATGATTACGGGTTCAATTCCTAGAGAGACCGATATTTAAAATTTTTTTTAAATATTTATATTTAACCGATTAATCGACAATCTTAAATCTCGGTTAACCGAAACCTGGTTTATTTTCAACGGTTAACCGGTTTTTATTTTATTATTTTTAGCTTAAAATCCCTTCAAAAATTAAGAAACAAGTGGTTTTGGTTCATACTAATTCCAACCCAAAATCATGCGGCTGTCAAAAATGTATTTTATTAATTATTAATTAATTAAATTTTGATAGGAAAATAAGAAAACTTATGTTTTTATGGACCCATTCTGACCTTAAATTTTTTTTTTTTTTCTTAAAGAGAAGCAACACTCAGGAAATTCTTCCTCTTAATTAACGTGTTGCTTCCTTTGGAAAGGGGATAGAGGAGAAGTGAAAGGTGGTGAAAGATGAAGGGCTTCAAATATGGCAACACTGTAATTGCGCGAGATGTTGAATTTTAGAACAGTTGTTGCACGCCATCTGATGGTGAGTTGGCGAACTTTGTTGAAGCTTTTCAGTTCATAGCCCTGTTATATTATTTTACTTCGGTGGGGTTAAGTGCTATGGGAACACCGAAGGAGGACGCTGCGATATGTATGAGGGATAGAAAAAACTCATACATATTATTATTTCCCACAAATTGATGTTGCCTTGGTTGGGGCTCGAACCCGCTACCTCACTTGTAACAGTCCAACGCGCTAACCATTTCACCACATCGCCCACAAAGAGTTAAAAAAGAGTGCTAAAAATTACACCTTTTTCCTTTTTTTTGGATTTTTTCATGTTTCTTAAAAGGAAATATTGTCTATTAACCCTTTGAGAACCATACATTTTCTGCCGAAGCGATTTTGAATATCATAATCATTTTCATAATCTCTAACCTAATGATAGTTATGTCAAGAAAAATTGGCTCCGTAAAACCCCTCCTTACCCCTTATTTCGCTTGCCAAAAATATTTACCATTTGACGATCCTGCCACTCCGGACGAAGCGATTTTTATTATTATTTTATTTTCGTAATCTGGAAATAAATTACGGATTTTTTACAAAAAATTGGCCTCATAGAACCTTTGCTTGTTCTTCATTTCGCTTGTCAAAATTTGTGCTTTTTACCCCTTAAATTAAGAATTGTAAATAATCCAGTTCTAGGGCTCGCAAGGGGAAAGGGGGACTAGGTAGGGATTTACCACCCACTACATTTTTGTTCCCCCCATTCTGCTTTACAAATCACCTATGCAAATATTTACTATATCTTTTGTCTGGGCAATTATAAGTGCAAAAAATTCTTGGGCAAGCATACTTGCCTGTGGTCGTCAAAGGGTTAAAAAGTACTAAAAATATAAAAAAGTTTTCAAATAAAAAAAAAATTTCAACACCATTCAAACTTATTTTTACTTACTAATTATCAACATCGGCCGACAAGATTAGTAGCGAAAGTTTCATAATTTTGTCATCCCAAATCATATATAAAATTTCATCGAAAACGACCGAAACGTTCAAACCTTGTTAACAGGGAATCACTAAAAATATAAAATATTGACCATGAAGGATAATTTCAACACAAAACTTCTCTTGAAAAATTCTGAGAATATATCTGTCACTCTTGCCGTATTTTAAACTTTATTTTTCACTTTTTATTTTAATTTTTGGTGTTTTTTACTAATTTTTATTTTTAGTCGGTTAACAGGTTTAACCGGTTTTCTCACAAACGGTTGACCGAAATCCGGTTTTTCAAAATAATCAATTTTCGGTTAAAAAGTAAAAGGGTTTTTAAAAAGTCGGTTTTTTGGAAACACTAAAAAATATATAAAATAAAAATAATGAAAAATTGATTTTTATGCTCTTATGAAAATAGTACTGAAAACAATACTGAATTCCAGTGCACGTTTTGCACTCGTTTAAAAATAACTTTTATTAAAGAGAATAAGGCACAATATCTCGCATTTACAAAGTGGTGTTTTTATGCCAATTAACTTTCATTTTAAAGAATAGCTCACCGATAGAGAGCTAGATAAGTAATCATGAGGTCACAGTATAATTAAAATAATTTTTGTTAGTTTTAATTATGTTCTTTGCATGGAGCGGATTGTACGCTCCCATCAATGTTAAGCAAATAATTTCTTTATTGAACAAAATCGATCGGTATTTATAATACATTATTGCTTACTTGGCAAATTATCTGCAGTGGAAAATGTAGCAAGGGACTGAATACTTTCCATCAGATTTACTAGTGCAAAACAACGATCAGTGTACAATAGAGCGTACTACCTTACAGGCAAAAAAAAAAAACAAGTGCGCCGTATACCATCCAATATGAAGTATTTTTGCAAGGAGGTTTCAAAAAAAATTTTTTTATTTTTTTTTTGCCGAACGTAGGGGTCGCCATTTTACATTTTTCATTATATCTTTGGTATTTACAGTCGGATCTTAAAGTATGATACATCGATGTTTTTCTCTTGAGGATACCAGTGTTTTGCTCTAAGGACATTTTGACCTCAAGTATCCCGTTCTAGTAGTTACCCACCCAGATCTCAGTTGCTACCACCCTAATGTACATCCCTAATGTCAGAAAATTAAAGCTCGCAAAAAATCATTAAGCTTTTGCTAAGGAAGTTTTTCGCTAAACCCAGTAGAAATTTTTTTATATATTGGTTGCTGAACGTAAGGGTCGCCTTTTTAAATTTTTTTTAATTGGATTTTTACTACATAGCAAAACACTGGTCTCCTCGAGGCAAAAAAAATCGATATATCACACTTAAAAATCCGATTTTAAATGCCAAAATTATAACAAAAAATTAAAAAAGGCGACCCCACCGGTCAGCAAAAAAAATTTTTTTTTTTGAAATCGCCTTCCAAAAATACATCATATTGGAGGGTGTATGGCGAACTTTTTTTTTGAGGTACTGTCTAGTGTACAACACCCTAAGGGTTGACTGTTTAATAATGTGTACAGTGGATATCGTATCAGTCGTACTGAGTATTCTCAGCTTAGCTTACTGTAAACACAACAGTCGTTGTACAATGTAACCAGTGTAGATCGTTGTGTAATATGATATTCTTTTATACAAAATATTCTAGTGGATATGCACATACAAGTAAAGCATGCTACTCGTGCTACAGCAGATTCAGTTTTTGCGAAGAATTTTTCTTTTACATTTAATTGGTGAAAAAGGGCTTTCCTTGCCCTCGTCCAAAAAGTACTGAAAAAATATTTAAGTGGGAGTACTATTCTCTTATGACAACTCAATGTTAAAATCATTTGAGTTTATGCTAAAAAAGGAGTACATCGAGATCATCAATTGTAGTGCTTTTTCTACTGCTTCGGCATCTCTGTTTTTGCTGGGTAGTTATATTTGTTAAACGAAGTCGTCTTTGTAAGCAGTCTAGCTAACGCAAGCTTATTTAATTACAAAAATATTGTGACTTTGGTAACTTTTTGTGTTCTGACTAGTAATATTTATATGAGTAAGCCTTAAGCCAACTTATAACCAATTATTTTTTAACTGCTTGTCAGCATACTAATAACTGCCTATTTTGGTGACTACTTACTTTTTATATTTTTATAATGTAGCGGGTAAGTAACTTCACAAATTTTGTGGGTTGTTTTATGCAGCGAATATGGATACTTACTAATACTTACAAAAACGACCTTGTCGAATAAAAATATTGAGTTTTGACACTCAATTATATGCAGTATATTCAAATTTTACTGCATATTATTTAGCTATTAGTAATGACCACTTTTGCTGGGTTATAGTTGACAGTTAGTGATTATATTTCTTTACTTATAATCATTATTTGACAAAAGGCCAAAAGTACTTTTCTGTAAATATTTTTTTTTTATTTTTCAGTTTATTCATTTATTTATTTTCAGATTTTTTTGTACATATTACCATGATTTAGTGCTCATTATTTGTCATCACTTTCATGGTTACAAATAGAAGATTTTTTAAGAAAATTTGCCTGAGGAATTTATCTCCTTTTGTATGTCTTCAACGTTTCTTATTTCATTACAATTCAATGTTGTGGTTATATGCGTCTTTGATTAGCTGATTTATATAATAAATTATGTATATAATGCAGTAAGATGAGACTATTACACTCACAAAAACCTATTCGGTGCTGACAACAGCACCTACTACAACCGAACTCGAATGGTTCGGTTGTAGTAGCCGAGTTTTTTTTTTTTTTGTTATGTTAATAGAAAAAAAACTGCGATGTAACTAATTTGACTGTGAAAACGAAATCTTAGTTGTGTCAAGAATAATTCTGTAGTCGCAATCCAAAAATTCCTTTGATATAACTGAACCATTCGATTGGCAACAAATTGGGTTGTCAGCACCTAAACTATTTTCTGGGTGTACGTAAAAGAAGTACAAAAAAAAAAACAAAAATGTTCTACTTTATATTATCTTCAAACCAAACATAGAATTGTTAATGGTCTACGGATTTTTTTTCTTCTGAATACTTCTACTTTTTGTGATGAAGCCTAATTTGATTAGGAATTTAAAGTCTATTTTTATTTTCTTGTGTGTAAGTAAAGAAAAATAGAAAATAATCTGATTTAAAAAATTTTTCATAATGACTAATAACATTGGTTTAGAAATGTTTATTACCCCTACTAATAAGCCTACCCTTATCGCATTTTGTGTACGCAATCTTTCAAAGAGAATGTCTGAATGAAGCGGTAGTAGTAATTAGAAATGTTAATGTTTTCTATTGCTTGTTGTCTGTTAATGTAGAAGGCTGTATCGTTTTAACAAACTACAAAAACTCATTTAACAAGACAATTATATACGGGTTTATGTATCTAATGTGAAATTCAAACAAAATTTCCTTTAAAAGTTGGATTTTTCTTAAAAACTGCAATTACATGTGAACACAAAGTTGTTAATAAACTAACTACATATGAGGCTTTGTATACCAACTGTCCAGCTAAAAAACTATAACGAAGTAAAGTCACATTTACCAGAGTTATTGACCAATATGATACGAAAAAATTTTTTAAATTTTTTAATTTCTCAAAAAAGTGGGCTAAGCAGGCGTGGTTAAATATTGACCTATTTATCGCTTGTTTTTACTATATTATTTTTTATAATATAACACTGCTCTACAAAAAACAGCGTTGTGAACGGAGTTGGAAATACACTAGCATTGAATCTGCCAACTCATTAAAGAAATGTTTTTTTTTGGATAATTCTTCGTTTTTCATAAGGTTGGAAAAGCTGCCAAATTCAGCAAAAAATGATTCTTCATTCAACGTCACTTTCAAAAGATATAATGGCCATGACAGACGTAAGCCCCGCGAAGGAAAACTTGGCCTTCCCGAATCTGAAAATCACAAAATATTTACACCGTGGTGAAACATGAAGATGTTCCCAAAATGATGACAATGTATGCTCAATTTATGAAAAGTAATATGGATGGTTTAAAACGAGTTAAAAAAGTTAAAAGTAAAGCCAAAGCTGCTAAAGGATAAAATTCAAGATCGTTATTTTTATTGCTTTACTTTTAAACTAGCATTTAATGTTAATCTTTTTTTAATTCCTGCATCCATGAAACAAAGCTAAAATGAAAACAACAGGCATTTCTTTAAAAAGGTGAATGATATTGGAGTGGATTTAGGATAAATGGGGGCTGCCGATTGCAACCAGTTTATTCAAATTGGCTCTAGAATTAGCACAATTCGCGAAAAAAAATTTTTCAATTTTTCAATCCCATACAACATACAAATTATAAGTAACGCACAAAATTTCAAAAAAAGCATTATTGATTTGTTTTCAATTTGATTATTTTGAATATTTTGATTGGTTGGATAATCTTTAATAACAACTATTTTTTTTTTTTTTTTTTTTTTGAAAATCAAATTTGTAAGATTTTATTATTATTATTATTAATATTATTATTCTTAAACTTGTATTTTGTTTAGACCTAGTGCCCATATAAGGGTCCTACCAAAATTATATTGTTTATACGCTGCAGGTCGCAAATATTAAGATATTTTGATGAAATTTGGTACACAGACCTATTTTGGTCCAAGGACGAAGCCTATTGATTTTGGTGAACATCGGTCCATGTTTAGACCTAGTGCACATATAAGGGTCCCCCCAAAATTGGCTTGGTTACAAACTGCAGATCGCAAATATTGAGATATTTTAATGAAATTTGGTGCGCTGACTCACATTATAGAAAATATTGACACAAGCCCCATTTCAACCCATTCGATTTTCGGATCCAAACATTAGTTGGCTTTTACCCAGACTGGTGTAGATTATTGTATAGTCGGCATGCGCGACTTTAACCTTTTTACTCGTTTTTCATTATATTTAAACCATTTTGCTATCTATTTTCAAACACTGTTTAAACAATCCATAAAGGAAATAAAAATAATTGAAAAGTCTGTTAAAACGATGTTCAATCTTTAACTGACAAAACGTTAGAAAAAACGATTTTGTGGTTTGTTTTTTCATATTTAAAATTTTTTTGTTTTGTTTGAATTTTCAAAACACTACACACACAACTCACATGTTCATATTTTTATTGGCTTGGCTATGTTTGTGTGTATGAGTAAAGAATTTCTTGTAATTTGAATTGAAATGATTTTGTATATAAACAAACTATTTTAACAAAAAAGAAAACCGAAAATATTTGAGTTTTTTGTTTTAAAACAGAAAACAACGAAATTGTTTAAATTATTTTTTCTAAAAATAGGAAACTAAAAATAGAACATTTGACTGAAAATAATAACTCCGTATTTTTAACGTGTTTTTTGTAGTTTGTTTTTTATTGACTGATAAAAAAGTTAATATGTTTCCATGTATTTTAATTGATTTTTCAATTGAAAACAAAATTTACCTATTACTTTTTAAATAAACCTCAATCGGTTATGAAAAATATATTGTGAGTGTACCAGCGATGTTAAAAGTTTCTAGGAATTGCTCATATGTTTCATAAAATATTCATTAATAATATATATTTGTGTACGATATGCTTATTTCTATAGCTGGGCATTTGGTATAGAAAGCCACTTATGTATGTATGTATGCATTTACCTTATACAAACACTATCAAAGAATAAAGAAACGACAAAAAAGAAACGACTCATTTGTATTTATTACAATGATAATGCCAGCTAAACCTAATTGTATTAAGTTTATGAAAAAGTTTGTTAGCCCTGAAGAAGCTATGTATTGGAACTCGCTTTATATATATAATCAAAGAGGAGTCAATTAACCTCAAAGGGGCTATTTCGTGTCCGTTTAACCGAGAACATATCGAGCCATAACTTCCAAAAACCTTTAAGTTACATAATTTTGAATTTTCGTTTTTTAATAAAAATCTATAGTTCTTAATCAATGGAATCATCTCCCAAAATTTTGTAACTCTGGGAAGTCACGGAATTGATACAAATATCAAGAGGAGAGAGTAAACTACTTTTCTTTATTTTTATTACAGTATTTGCTTTTCCTTGATTTAGTTCCATTAAGGGAAAAATATATAGTGTACTTTAGCCCTTTTTCCGATTTTAGTGTTCGATATTTATTCCAAAATATAATTGAATTTGTAAAAAATTTAACAGCTATTGACACAGGGTTCCCAAATTTCAATATGAGAAAACTACGTCAAGTAAAAATCTATTTTAAGGCACATCACCTTACATGTAACAGGGTGTCTTAAGAGTGGCAATTGATTCCCACCCAGGGTCGCCACCAGTAGAACAAAAAATTACACAGCTGTTGGTCAAAAATGATCCAAAACCATACAAAATTACACAAAAAAAAAATTCTATATTTTTTTTATATATTATGTAAAAAGTTTTTGTATAATAAATTCAGAAATTCACATATGATGCCCTTTGGACCAACTCTACAGTACATAATGGGGCGGAATCAAAATATTTTGTAAAAAATTCGCTATTTCTTACCGGCGCTAGATTAGATTACATTTCATACTGTCAGAACCAAAATAATTTCGAGTTAAAGTTTTGACAGGCTAATAAACATGCTTAAACACGTGAGTTATATTATATCTTAAAGCGTAAAAGTTATTTAAATTTGAAAATTGAAATTCTGCATTTTAGCAATATCTGGGCCGGTTTCTTGCCATCTGCAAAGCCAGCATCTATCAACTAAAGAAAATCTCAATCCAATATTTTGTTCAGTTAAAAATTAAAAAAGAGACATTTTAGGCTTTTTTTTGTTGAAGAGTATATGTCCACTAGGGTTATGACTTTTTGATTTTTTTTGCAAATATCAAATTTTACATTCCCTAGGCAAAAATGCCATTAAAAAATATTGTGAAACGCAATCTTAATTTTTCGCTGCTGCCAAAAAAGTTCCCGCACCAAAAGGGTTGAAATTTGGTCTATATGGTTTTAGTGTAATTAAACAAATGAGACTCAAACGATGCTTATTGAAAGCTGTTTACGGTTAAAATTACGAAACCTTTTTGGAGGGACTTTTGCATACAATTTTTGTTGTTTACAATAATTTTAATAATAATTCGTTATGTAAATTAAACAAAATCCCCGAACAAAAATTATTTTTAGAAATTGCATTTGGTGCGGAAGGTTTTTTCGCCGAAATGACCCGCAAACACGATTTTTATTATTAATTTGGTATAAAAACTTTAAAAATGATTAGTTATTTCATTCTTTAGAAAGTCACAATCACAACAAACTCAAATGTCACTCTTTCGCTCAATTTTCGAATGGTCTTGTGGTATATTTTTTACAGACAAACTCATTTTATCTATATATCGACTTATTTTTATTTGTTTTTGAAACAACTCTGGGGCTTAGAATAAAATTTACGAAAGTTTCAGTAAAAGTGAAATTACACAAAAACTACACAAAAATGTCATTATTCAAAAATTATCTAACGAAGGTGTAAACGGTCCCGTTTTTGAATAATTATTCAAAAAGTGGCAACACTGTTCCCACCTTTTAAAACACCACGTTAACTGTACACATCTTTAAAAGCATCTATAAAATTTGATAGTGTAAAAAAAAACTTTTTACTTTTTTTAAATATATAAATTAGGACCTTGGATTTCAAATAAAAATCTTTGTATGTATAAGCAGTTCAACATGGCAATATGGTAGCAATATTTTTAGGGTTTCTCCTAAAATAGTGAAGATAATTGAAATTTGGCATCCAGCTTCATTTTATGACGAGAAGAAACTCAACCAAAGGATTTTTGGCTATTCGAATGTTTAAGGGGTAAAACAGGGATGAAAAGTTTAAAAAGGATTTTCCAATTTAGGCGTCCCTTGTTTGTGTAAATATCCAGAAAAAAGTAACAATTTCAGAATTCGATTATTAATTTGGCAATTTGAAAACCTTTAGCTAACGACTAATATTTAAATATCCGAAGAACTAATATTGTTTCGAAGTAGGAAATAATACTTTTATCTTTTGGAAATAATTTTTGCTTCTCCCTAATACTTAAAAATGATGATAGTAATTTAGTTGCTGTTGTTGTTGCTGAAAATAATGCCTTAATTTAAATGTTGCTTTGCATTCAAAGTGATATTTTAATACGAAATAAGCTTTTCTTTGTGTAAATATTTCTGCAGTTACACATTCCAATAGACTCACAATATCTAAGCATGTAAATATCTTTTCACATTAGAATAGTTTTTATTTCGTACAGTATAATTATCTTGTCTTTTATAATCTTTGACATTTTTGAGGATATATCAAATTTTTACAATTACATTTCGATCTTTAAGCTGAATATGCATAAAATTTTCGCAAATGTTATAACATGTTCCGAAAATGAATTCTTATGCGAATTATTTGTTTTATAAACAATTTATAAATTTACAATGCATACAACAATAAAAATAACTATATATGCGCCACCCTTATGTATATTTGGTTGTATTTCTTTCTAGTATTGTGCGTATTACAAGTTATCTACTTTTAATTAAATCGTTTGTTGTTTCAAAGTTACTTTTGAAATAGTTGCTTTTTTTTGGTAAATTTTTGCACAATGTATTTTTAGTTTAATTTACAAAAAAATAACAAATTAATTAGTTCCTATATGCATCATTTTATGAAGTACTAGCTATAGAAGTAGTACATAGTTAACCTAAAAAGTATTTTTTTTTTCTAATTACCTAATAAGCCCATAGGTTTTAAAAATTCAAGTGCTTTAAATTTAGCTTGAAGTAAAGTAGATTTCAAATTCTAGCATCTGTATATTTAAAAAAAATATTTCAAACTTGAATTTTTGTTTCCCTTTTGCTGGAATATGCAATTAAAATAAAATGTAATAAAAGTTGGCAAACAGGGCTGGATTTGAATTTGATTTCAACTTGAATTCCAGTGAAATTGTTTATAGGGTACTAATAATTACAAATACTTAGACAAGCCCTAACCAAGTATGAATGAAATTGAAGAGGCTTTAACAAAATTTATTCACCCCATATGTGAAATAACAAATTTTGAAAAAATTCAGAAATTCCTTAATATGTAGATCATGAAACTGCACTGACATTTTAAGCAATCGTCGCAAATCGAACAAAAATATGGTTATAGCCAGGGAAACCAGAAATATACAATACTGTACTTATCATTTTTTTTCACCAAAAGTTGAATTTAATTTGTCTATGATAATCCACATCAAAAATCGTAATATTTAGATCATTGCCCACGTTCACGTTTTAGTTGCATTTTTTTATGCTGACACAATGACTTGCACTTTTTTGTAAACAACACAAATAATGCTCAAATGACAAAAAGTTCTAAGCAAGATTATGGTCAAAAATGTTAAACTTTTTAGTGAAAATTTCAGTTGGCGGCTAACAAGTGTTAAAGTGGCCAGAACCCCGTTCCTGTATTTCTCGCATCGAAAAAGTTTTCGCAAAAATCATATAAAATGCAAATCTACTCTGTTTTCCATAGGGTAAACCGCAAACAATCAGGCATGTCACAGGTTTTTTTCCGAATTGATTCGATTTCGCAATTTCACTTTCGCAATTTTTTCCCTAAACTAATCCAAAACAATTTTTTTCCTTTCCGAGTTTGCAGTTTAGGGTCGTACGGATAATTTTTTATTGAAAATAAAACATTTTGGTAAGTATCGAGTATTCTACAGGCTTTAAAGTGGTACTTAAAACTTTAAAAGCTTCTCCACAAAACGTAAAACGAAAAAAAAACCTTTTTATTCCACTTTCAAATATCAAAGTAGAATTGATATTTAGAGCAGCTTAAACTCATAAAAGATTTCCAATAGTGATTCGTACGTATTCCCTAAAGTGTCTTTAAATATTTCGCTTAAAAAAATTTACATTTAAAATGCTTTTTGTTGGTAAATTCAGTCATTTTCTTATTGAATAGCAAAACATAATTTTTTCTGAAAAATTAAAATTTTTAATTTTGATCGGCGATCTTCTCTTTTTCAACTACAAATGGCAAATTATATCAAAATTTAGCAGTTGGAACACGAATTTACCACAAAAAGTCTTTTTTTAGCATTTTAGAATTTACGAAAATCGCAAATAACCTGAAGAAGCAAAAGTAAAACATTACGAAATTGTACATTGAAATTATATTAATTTTATGCGAAATATGTGTTAAAACTTTTTTAAGTGAAATTATTAAAAACAGCATTCTTAACTTATAATTAAATATGTTTATCTGTTATATTTGGTCTAAATATGCAAAAATACCATTTACTTCTGGAGAAGCAATTTGCGTTTTCAATTTCATTTTCAAATGAAATTGAAGTCTGTGACATGCCTGAATAAAATATATTTAAAAACAAAAAGCCAATATCATACTGCATGTAAACTCTTTTTGTATAAAGAAGGGTGACCATGTATTTCTCGACGCGAAAATTTCTCAAATTAGGCCCTTAAAAATTCCAATCCGAAAATATAACATCCTTGGATCAAATGATAAATAAGTGAAAAAAGCAAAAAAATGAGTAATTTTTGACCCCAGTATTAACCCCATAAATGCCCGAGATGGGAACCCAACCTTAAAATATCCGAATTTTATTAAGATCGGAGACTGTCACATGAGATATGTACTTTCCTTTTAGGAAATTTATATATGTAATTCTTGTAAATAAATTTACTACATGTGTTTTTGGTGTTTATTGCAATTCTTATACTAAATAGTGAAACAAGTCACCTGGATGGGTTTCAGGCGAAGACGTAGAAAAATTGAAAAACTAAAAAAAAAATTAGGAAGAATACCCGAATCTTGAATAATTTAACAGTTTCTGATACAAATAAAAAAATTAGTCACTGATACAAAAGCATTTTTTGTTTTGAACAAAAATCGTAAATTTATCAATGATTGAAAATGTAAAAAACCCTCCCTTAAGATCTGAAGACTGCTTTTTGGGCAGCCTTGGACATAAGAGGGTTAAAATACATCATAGTTTAAGTACCATACAAGAACAAAAAAAAAAACCTAACAAAAAAAAACTAACAAAAAAAAAAGACGGTAGCAAACGTTATATGCGGATAACACATAATTTCTTATTTTTTTGCTTAATTAGAAATCATGACTTAAAAAACATGAGCACGTACATTCTGTAAATGTAAGTTTGGGTCGCTTTGAAAAAAAAGGTCGTTTGAAACACACAAAAAATAAACAAGACAACAAACTTGTGGTCATTCTGGAAAAAGATTAAAAAAAATGAAATAAACATTTTTTCTCTTTAAAAAAAATTTGCAGAATTAATATTTGAAATTTTTGTTTTTTTTTTGCACAAATATATGTATATTTGTAAATGAAGTACAAACACATGTATGAATATTGAAAGGGTTATCATGATTCACGAACTTTATGTACGTTAACATGTAACACGCTTCTATTCCAGCTAATAAACAACTAAAACATTCATGAAAAATGTTCATCTGGAAAAAAATGGGCAAAATGAAAATACGAATTGTTTATTTACTTTGAAAGTGGTATAAGTCCCTTTTCTTTTAAACTATGACGAAAAGTGTTTTTAAAATAGTAAATGGCAACTATTGCGCATTTTTTGGTGCAATTCTCATCAGGAGACATTAATTTTTTTTTACACCTTAAAGAAAATTACACTTTTATTTATATACCACTTTCAAAATAAAAAAAAAATTAAAAAATTATAGAACCTAATCAAGTTAACCCATTTTTTACCAAGCATAGATTGAGTGCGAATTAAAAGAAAAAAAGTCGGTTTCGCAGTAAGCATTTTTTGTAATTTGTATAGTATAGTTGTACACTAGACCATACATCAAAAAAAAGTTCGCCGTAAACCTTACATTATGAAGTATTTTTGCGAGGCAGTTTAAAAAAAAATTTTTTTGCCGAACGTCGGGTTCGCTTTTTTCAATTTTTCGTTACAGCTTCGGCATTTAAAGTCCGATTTCAAAGTGTGATATATCGATTTTTTGCCTCGAGAAGACCAGTGTTTTGCTGTAAAGGAAAAATCCAATGGAAAAAATTTAAAAATGCGACCCCTACGTTCAGCAACCAATATATAAAAAAAATTTCTACTGGGTTTATCGAAAAACTTCCTTAGCAGAAGTTTAATGATTTTTTGCGAGCTTTAATTTTCTGACATTAGGGTGGTGGCAACTGAGGTCAATGGCCCTTAGAGCAAAAACTGGTCTCCTCGAGAGAAAACTATCGATGTATCATGCTTTAAGATCCGACTGTAAATGCCAAAGTTATAACGAACGAGTAATAAGGTTAAAGTCGGGCATGCCGACTATACAATACCCTACACCACTCTGGTGTATTGTTTGGATCCGAAATTCGAATGGGTCAAAATGGGGCTTGTGTCAAAATTTTCTATAATGTGAGTCAGCGCACCAAATTTCATTAAAATATCTTAATATTTGCGACCTGCAGTTTGTAACCAAGCCAATTTTGGGGGGACCCTTATATGGGCACTAGTTCTAAACATGGACCGATGTTCACCAAAATCAATAGGCTTCGTCCTTGGGCCAACATAGGTCTATGTACCAAATTTCATCAAAATAGCTTAATATTTGCGACCTGCAGCGTATAAACAATATAATTTTGGGGGGACCCTTATATGGGCACTAGTTCTAAACATGGACCGATGTTCGCCAAAATCAATAGGCTTCGTCCTTGGGCCAACATAGGTCTATGTACCAAATTTCATCAAAATATCTTAATATTAATACCTGCAGCGTATAAACAGTATAATTTTGGTAGGACCCTTATATGGGCACTAGGTCTAAACATAGACCGATGTTCACCAAAATCAATAGGCTGCGTTATTGGGCCAATGTAGGGCTGTGTACCAAATTTCATCAAAATATCTTAATATTTACGACCTGCAGCGTATAAACAGTATAATTTTGGTAGGACCCTTATATGGGCACTAGGTCTAAAAATGGACCGATGTTCAGAAAAATCAAACTTGTTCGTCCTTGGGCCAACATAGGTCTGCGTACCAAATTTCATCAAAATATCTTAATAGCTGCGACCTGTAGAGTGCGCACAAGATTGCATGGACAGACAGACAGACAGACGGACGGACGGACGGACGGACAGACGGACATCGTTAAATCGAAATAAAAAAAAATTCTGAACCGATCGGTATACTATAAGGTGGGTCTACGACCAATATTTTTTGGTGTTACAAACATCAGCACAAACTTATAATACCCTGACCACATAGTGGTATAGGGTATAAAAATGTAATTATATCCCAGCAAAAAACCTGCTTCTCTGGATGCAGCTTTGTAAGGGAATAAATAAAATGAATCCCTTACAAAGCTGATTACGGAAGGCATGATTTTTCCATACAAAGGGCCCGCTTAGAAGCACGTTGTTTTGTGAGAAAAAGCGCATTATTCGCTGCTGAAAAATTGCAGTAAATTCATGTTTTTCGTAAGTGCATTTAACCGCAAATAAATTCATGCACTTTTTTTTGGAAAAAGTGCTTTTTTGCTGCTGAAAAGATGCAGTAAAATCATGATTTTCATTGAGCGCATTTAAACGCGACTTCTTATGAAAATAAATGCATTCATTTGCCGACTACAAAATGCAGACTGACTCATGTTTATGTGGCGTCTATACATTTTTACTGCTCTAAAAATACCAAAAAATTTTTGCTGGGAAATTATGTGGTACCTTATATAACCGTGTATTTATATATATTGTCTCTTGTAAAGTTAGATATGAACCATATATGCTATACGTAATGAGCTATGACAGATATATTCTCATATATAATTATAAATGGTGATATATAGCAAAATATGTAATCATATATGATGGCATATAGGCTGTATATTATGAAGGTCCTATTATTATACCCTACACCACTATGTGGTCAGAGTATTATAAGTTTGTGCTGATGTTTGTAACACCAAAAAATATTGGTCGTAGACCCACCTTATAGTATACCGATCGGTTCAGAATTTTTTTTTATTTCGATTTAACGATGTCCGTCTGTCCGTCCGTCCGTCCCTCTGTCTGTCCGTCTGTCTGTCTGTCCATGCAATTTTGTGCGCACTCTACAGGTCGCAAATATTAAGATATTTTGATGAAATTTGGTACGCAGACCTATGTTGGCCCAAGGACGAACAAGTTTGATTTTGGTGAACATCGGTCCATGTTTAGACCTAGTGCCCATATAAGGGTCCTACCAAAATTATACTGTTTATACGCTGCAGGTCGTAAATATTAAGATATTTTGATGAAATTTGGTACACAGACCTATATTGGCCCAGTAACGCAGCATATTGATTTTGGTGAACATCGGTCCATGTTTAGACCTAGTGCCCATATAAGGGTCCTACCAAAATTATACTTTTTATACGCTGCAGGTCGCAAATATTAAGATATTTTGATGAAATTTGGTACACCGACCTATATCAGCCCAAGGACGAAGCGTGTTGATTTTAGTCAACAGCGGTCCATGTTTAGAACTAGTGCCCATATAAGGGTCCACCAAAATTATATTGTTTATACACAGCAGGTCGCAAATATTACGATATTTAGATGAAATTCGGTACACAGACCTATGTTGGCCCAAGGACGAAGCCTATTGATTTTGGTGAACATCGGTCCATGTTTAGACCTAGTGCCCATATAAGGGTCCCCTCAAAATTATATTGTTTATACGCTGCAGGTCGCAAATATTAAGATATTTTGATGAAATTTGGTACACCGACCTATGTCGGCTCAAGGACGAAGCCAATTGATTTTGGTTAACACCGGTCCATGTTTAGACCTAGTGCCCATACAAGGGTCCCCCCAAAATTGGCTTGGTAATAAAATGCAGGTCGCAAATATTAAGATATTTTAATGCAATTTGGTTCACTGACTCACATTATAGAAAATTTTGACACAAGTCCCATTTTAACCCATTCGAATTTCGGATCCAAACATTAGTTGGCTTTTAACCAGACTGGTGTAGGGTATTGTATAGTCGGCATGCCCGACTTTAACCTTTTTACTTGTTTTTTATTAAATTTTTTCTTATTTTGCTTATTTATTGAACCAATTTTTACTATTTAATAAAATTTAACCATAAAACTTAATCTACCACATTCTATTAAAAATTGTTGAAATATCGGACAGAGTCAGTTAACAGAGGTTAAGATTTATGCATACTGCTAATATTCTATGGTAGTTGTTTAGATCAGTTATAGACATACTTAAATATTTCCTACAGTACATTTTTTAAGTACGCCATATATTTTTTCCTCCGAGGAATATTTTTGGATTCATATCTCTTATTTTCCACAAAATTCGAAAATGTTTGCTTTGCACACAAAATTGTTGGAAGATATCTTAAAAATAGAATCAAGAAAATCAAGCTTTTAAGTTTCGCGGTTTGTAAAAATTTACTGCTGTAGGAGATGTAACTGTATATGTCAGGGATGGAAATGTGTTTTCTCATTTTGTACCAACCACATAAAGAAATTGTACTTTTTCGACCCTCACGGTACCAAAATTTTTCATATATAGAAAATTTTTCCGAGTAATGTCAATCTTGCAGAAAATATTCTTCTACAAAAATTTTACTTTTTCAGTACAACAAGTTCATTTATACAAAAATTTTAAATTTGGAAATTTTTGAAATTGTACCAAATAGATCGCGGTAGTACCATGGTACCAACGGATGACAAAATGTACCCAAAAAAGTACAATTGTACCATGTTTTCCATCCCTGGTATGCGTATATTAAATTTGATCCAGATATATTTACCTAAACGACCCAGGAAAATTTTTTACAATCGGTAGCCAACCACACCCATTCTACAACTGGTTCCACTGCAACCGGTTCCGGAACCAGTTCATGGAATCCTATATGGAAGGTGTGGGTAGTAGAATCAGTTCCTGAACTAGTTCCAGAACTAATTCTGGAGCAACCGGTTCCACTTTGGAGCCATAAAAGGGTTTGCTTTTGGGACAATTTCAAGCAAAAAGAATCGGTGTTAGAATCGACAGTAGAAGGGGTTGTGAATGAAAAGTAGCTATTGTACAACCGATTCTTTTGAACAGAAAATTTTCCTGGGGAATAACAAATAATATAGAGGCATAGTTATTTTACTTTTCTTTTGAACCTAGTTTTCTAATAAATTCTGACTTTAAAATTTGTATTGAATGTATCCAAAACATCAAAAATCATCTTGTCCTTCATAAATATTTCTTAATAACACCTTCCTGGACTAAAAACAAATTTATAATTATACACACTTACCCAATGAAAAAAATTAAGATATGCATGTAGCATGCAAAAAGACACTTCCTATTTGAGACATTTAGCGATTGATGATTTTTAAAACAACAATTTGGTCATCTATTTTATAATTTTATGACCCCGTATCATGCAAAAAATTCAATAATAAACTCTTATTTCGCGAGTTTTCAAATTTTTTTTATTTTCTTTTATTTCTTATTCGTATTGTCAAATGAAAATATCTAAAATTAACAAATCATTGATTAAATTTTTATAAGTTACCGATATTATTTTAAGTAAGTTTAAGGGCTAATCAATAATTTCTAAATCAATGATTAAAGATACCAGCCCTAAACTTTTTATATTTTTTTCAACATCTGTCTGAAAAACAAACTGAATTACATTAGTGGTTATTATTGCATATTCATTTCTTAACATTTTGAGTATTTGCAATAAGCAATACTCTTCAATACACTTTGTTCTATAAAAAAATCCCTTAGACATGATTGTCTGTAATTTAGCTTTCATTATATTTTACATTATTGGTTCTTAGTAGATTTTTTTTTTTTTTTTTTTTTTTTTGTTGAAAATTCAGTTTTATTTGGTTTTCTAGAGCATGAATTTAGTTTTGAAGTGCTTATAACAACAATAATGGCAAACAATAACTAAAATTGCTGCATCAATTTAAAATATTGAAGAAAAAAAAAAAACAAGTAAGTATGTGTATAGGTCGATGTTGGTCAACACCGACTTATACCCATATTTATAAAAATTAAATTATGCTTATATTATATAGCCACGAATTAAATATGAAAGAAGTTTTTCTATTCCAATCAATTAAACTGAACTCAAAATAAAAAAATAAATAAAGAGTCTCAAACACTCAACTGATATGGGTTTATATTTTATTACGTTGTCTCAAAGGTTTAAAAGGCTTAATTCTTTCATTCACTTTTTAAAAATTAATGAAATTTGGGTTAAATTTCATTCCCTAATAGCATTCTTATGGAATTAATTCGATAGCTTAATTCCCTATAGCTTGAAATTATATGAATTCATTCTATTTTGATTGAATTCTAACTGAATGAAACCCAGTTTACCTGAATTCATTTAATAAAAAGGTGAATGAAAAATTATTTGTTTTCATTCACTTAATCAAATGAAAATTTTTAATTTGTATGTAATTGCTGAAATATTAGCATAATACAATGAAAAATGTTTAAAATTCATCTAACAGAAATAAATAGTATCGTATGCTTTGTTACAGCTTGTATGCTTTGGTTTTGATTATATGTTAGTTTCAAACTACACTGCACTAAGTGAATGGTAATAAAATTTCTTCATTCAATTAGTAAAATGGTGAATGAACATGCGATTTGAATGATTCAAGTTAGGAATTCATTCAATTCATATTAAAGCTTTGGGAATGAAGCTTATGAATGAATTCTTTACGAATGGTTTAAGGGAATGGTACATGAATCTTTTTAAAATCTGAATTTAATTTTTAGTGAATTAAGCTTAAATTGAATTAAGTTTTTCGAAGCTCTGCTTTGTCTATAGTATTACGGGTAGCCAAAAGTTATTCCAATCCAATCGCAGCAGATAAAAGATGCGTGGTGTTATTTTCTCTGTCTGGTAGTTTAAGAGCATCATAATTTAATTTAGCTTTCATTATATTTTACATTATTGGTTCCGTTTTTTTTTTTTTTTTTTTTTTGAAAATTCAGTTTTATTTGATTTTCTAGAGCATGAATTTAGTTTTGAAGTGCTTATAACATCAATAATGGCAAACAATAACTAAAATTGCAGCATCAGTTAGAATATTAATTATTATAATAATTCCGTTACCTATTCAAGTTCAACTATATTTTTTTTTGTTCGTTTTACTTAAAAGCAATTCCTTCTAAAGTTGCATATGTTTAGTCAAACTTATAATATCCGTATAGTGTTAGATATAAAAATATAAATTTTTTTTGTTTTCTCAAAAGAAAAGAAATGTAAAAAACTGAACCTTCAAATAGATTTTAGCCGTAGTTATTGCAAGGTTTCTTGAATACCATGGAAAATAAAATTGTTTTAACAATGCTATGAAAAAAGGGAAATTTCTTCAGAAAATATTTTATACATTTATGCTACTTTTACATGCTCTTAAAATCATCATTATTTGTTGTACTTTTTCTTAGAGTATTTTATACATTTTCTTCCATTTTTTACAACTTCTTTATGTTTTATTTAAAACACAAAACAATGTTTTCTAACATTTTTCGTAAAATATTACTTGTAGTTTTTTAGCAAACAGATTTTATTTTGTTTTCGCATAATGGCAAATAATGTTAACGATAGTCGTAGAAACAAAAAATGTTATCAGAGATGTAGTTAAAAATTTCTGATTTCTGATACACCAATCCCTCAATTTATTCGGTAGATGCGTTCTGTTAATTGTAAAATAACTTATTATTGATATGAAGTTATATTGAGGGTATTCATACTGTAGGTGCTAACGTTAGCACGTTTAAAAATTGCATAATTTTTTAAGTTTAATATATAGAAAGTTGTCAAATTTACGATAAATGCTAATTTACTACTTAATAGCATGAACTATGAATACCCTCATTGTTTTAAATATCTACACAGGAAAATTTTCTGTTCCAAAGAATTAGTTGCAGAATAGCACTTTTCCTTTACAACCCCTTCTACTCTTATTTCTAACACCGATTATTTTTGTCTGAAATTGTTCCAAAAGCAACCAGTAAAAAATTTTCCTGGGTACAATTGCTAGCCAACACACCAATTGTGCAATGCAACCGTTTCCATGGAACTGCTTCCGGAACCAGTTCCACTGATCTCATGTGGAAAGTATGACTGACGTAGAATCAGTTCTAGAACTATTTCCAAAACCGATTCTATGGCAACTGGTTCCAATTTGGAGCTACAAAATGAATTGCAATTCATTTCCAATTCAAATGAATTTGGCAAAATGTATTGCAATTCATTTCCAATTCAAATGAATTGATTTTGAATTAACTCAAATGTATTAAAAATGAATTGCAATTCACATTAAAGAAATCAAAAATGAATTGCGATCAATCAATGTAAACAACGCTGAACGACAAAAATACATTCAATATTCAAGAAGCAATTAATAATTTCATTGCAATTAATTTTTCTAATGAATTTGAATTAATTCGAAATCAATTCAATTTAAATGAATTGGAAATGAATTGCAATTCATTTTGCCAAATTCATTTTTGCCAGATAATTATGAATTGATACAAATTTCATTCAATTTCAAATTAATTCAAAAACAATGATTCATTTGCTGCTCTGCTATAAAGCAGCCTTGTACATTAGAGGCTTAATGAAAACCTTGGAAATGTAATTAATGATGATCACTAACTAAATGAAAAATTCTTCACAATTCTACGCGATACGAAACATCGAATAAAATCGTATCTCAAATCTACAACAAAACAAATTGTATCTATAAAACTAAAAAAAAAAAAAAACGATTACAAACATCATACATAGAATATACACACATACACACACAAATAGCAACACACTTTAATATTAGTGGCCATATCAGCCATAATATCTTTTCGAGTAAGTTTATGATTACTGAATTTGTACACGCAGAAAAATAAACTGCCAAGATCATTGTAAACCAATAAATTCGGTTAGTACAATAAATATTCAAATACAATTCCCGATTATTTTTAGTGATAAAATTAAATAATAACTACTTATGTTAAATGAATTCTTTTGTAGAACGAATATTGTTAAAACTTAACCAATCGATTTTTGCCATAGTACCCGAATTTTGTTGGGAAGCTGTAAAAATGTTTCCTTTTTGTTTTTAAACCTACACTCACAATATTTTTTTCTTAGAATCATTAAAACAATTGAAAATAAGTTAAAAAAAAGAACAAAACAATTATATGTTGCCATTTATTTTCAACTGTTAATTAAATAACTGGCCAAATCGGTAAAAATAAGAGATTTCTCGTTTATTTTATTTTTTTCTTAGAATCATTAAAACAATTGAAAGTAAGTTAAAAAAAAAGAACAAAACAATTATATGTTGCCATTTATTTTCAACTGTTAATTAAATAACTGGCCAAATCGGTAAAAATAAGAGATTTCTCGTTTATTTCAAAATTAAGTACATTTTAGGAACTGATTGTTTTTAATAGAAAATTTTGATTGAATATTTTAACTTATAATAAAAGTCTACATTTCGTGTATTTTGTTTATTGAACGACTGATAGGAAAATTTAAAAAAATGTATTTCTTTGCAATTTAACTACTTATTAAAATGAAACAATTTTACTGATTTACTTTTTAAATAATTATTAAACTTTCAAGGTAAAGTTATTGTGAGTGTATTTTAGCATTTGTGTGAGTTAACGAACGACTATTTGTGAATGTGTGTGCTTCAACAGAATATATTTCAATTGCATTGGCCTTTGTGTAATAAACATTGTATATAATCTAATATGATGATTGCTAAAACTACATAGTTACTAACACACGCATTTACTTATACACACAAACATACGATATTTTCGAAACAGGCCGTAGTAAATCAACACGTTTTACTATAATTCTAGATAAGTACACAACAAGTACGATTCGACTAACTATTAAAAATGTGTTACTACAAAATCGTTTCGTATCATATCTCTCATATGCCATCAAATCATGTTTGTTATTGTTGTATGGCTTAGCCTGCATGTGTGAGTTTGAGTGTATGTGTGTGTGTTTAAAGCTAATAATAAATTTATATTATGACTCATGTTAGAGGATTTTTTGTGTTAAAATAGTTATAAAAGTCAAGCAGATTAAATTTATACGTGGGGTAATATTTGGCAAAAACTGGACAAAGGCAGACAGAGGGCGATGGATTACAAAGTATGACCTAAAAACTACATATGTGTGTACACTAAGGTGAACTTTCGTTATTTGGTCGAAAAAAATGGTAAACTGTGATCCGTCCGCCCTCCTCTCCCCCGCCCCCTCCTCTCCACCATAGAAATGTTTCTTTGGATATAAAAATACATTATGCAAAAAATCAAGGTGATCATATCGGCCTTCAAAATTTAAATACGATTTTCAAGGGGGAACAATACTTTTTTTTTTTTGGCTTTTTTGAAAATAGAAGTTCTCAAAAAACCTATGTTTTTGGAAAATGCCACTAGAATCATAATCTATATTGAATTATCTTTCGCACAAGGCATAAAAATTCAAAATCGGTTGGAAACTATTTAAGTAATTGCAATTAGGTTAGCAACATAAACAGGGTCAATGTAGGTCAATGTAACAACATTTCGGTAATAGCATTATATCTTAATTATTGGCCGTAAATTTGGTTATCACAATGAATCAGTTTTCTGTGAGTTGTATGTAGAAACCGTGCGTATTAGCTAATGGTATTTACAAAACAAAGGAAATGATCATTGTGCATTACATAGTTTAATCTATTATGTTTATAACAGATTCTGAGTAAAAGTGATAAAGCATCAAAACATAAAAGTGTGGATATTGATTAAATGTTCTATCTACCAAACAATGCTAGTGGGTCTGGTCGGACCCTTGTCGATTTTGATTGTAAATTAAATATATTTATAATTTATCTAGAGACATGGGATTTTGGGTACCCTCCCAAAATTTCTTTAGCTATCGTCATATAAAAAACAGGATGAGAAACCTAACAAAACAAAGCCATATATTGGTGCACATTCCTCTTGTTTGCTTTGACCAATATTAATTGTCAAATAATTGTGATTTAGAATTTGAAGAGCCGCGAAGTCATTCCTTTATATAAAATGACGATGATAATAAAACCAAGATGAGGTATCAGATATTGAAAATGCCATTGATCATGGAAAGAAATGAAGTATGTGATAGTGACGATGACAAAGAATAGGGAGAAGCGCAAAAACTATTTCCATATTGGGAACAAATTAAATTTACTTAATACCCCAGTGTAGAAAATCATTACCAGATATGTGGTTATGTAACTTCATATTTGGTAATGGTAACTAGTTACTTTTGTTATTAAATTTCTTTTTACCTTTATATGGCGATGTCGCGAAAAATAATGAGTTGTCGTTACACACCAGCATACGAAAAATCAAAAAATATATCGTTACCTATGTGCTTACCAGTACTGATAAAAATAATGAGTCTAAAAATAGATTTTCAAAAAAATAAATTATATAAAAACGAGTAAAAAGGTTAAAGTCGGGAATGCCGACTATACAATACCCTACACCAGTCTGGGTAAAAGCCAACTAATATTTGGATCCGAAATTCGAATGGGTTAAAATGGGGCCCGTGTCAAAATTTTCTATAATGTGAGTCAGCGCACCAAATTTCATTAAAATATCTTAATATTTGCGACCTGCAGTTTGTTACCAAGCCAATTTTGGGGGGACCCTTATATGGGCACTAGTTCTAAACATGGACCGATGTTCACCAAAATCAATAGGCTGCGTCCTTGGGCCAACATAGGCCTATGTACCAAATTTCATCAAAATATCTTAATATTTGCGACCTGCAGCGTATAAACAGTATAATTTTGGTAGGACCCTTATATAGGCACTAGGTCTAAACATGGACCGATGTTCACCAAAATCAATAGGCTGCGTTATTGGGCCAATATAGGTCTGTGTACTAAATTTCATAAAAATATCTTAATATTTGCGACCTGCAGCGTATAAACAGTATAATTTTGGTAGGACCCTTATATGGGCACTAGGTCTAAACATGGACCGATGTTCATCAAAATCAATAGGCTGCGTTATTGGGCCAATATCGGTCTGTGTACCAAATTTCATCAAAATATCTTAATATTTACGACCTGCAGCGTATAAAAAGTATAATTTTGGTAGGACCCTTATATGGGCACTAGGTCTAAACATGGACCGATGTTCACCAAAATCAATAGGCTGCGTTATTGGGCTAACATAGGTCTGTGTGCCAAATTTCGTCAAAATATCTTAATATTTACGACCTGCAGCGTATAAACAATATAATTTTGGCAGGACCCTTATATGGGCACTAGGTCTAAACATGGACAGATGTTCACCAAAATCAAACTTGTTCGTCCTTGGGCCAACATAGGTCTGCGTACCAAATTTAATCAAAATATCTTAATATTTCCGACCTGTAGAGTGCGCACAAAATTGCATGGACAGACAGGCAGACGGACTGACGGACGGACAGACGGACATCGTTAAATCGAAATAAAAAAAAATTCTGAACCGATCGGTGTAATATAAGGTGGGTCTACGACCAATCTTTTTTGGTGTTACAAACATCAGCACAAACTTATAATACCCTGACCACATAGTGGTGTAGGGTATAAAAAATATTTTTTATTGTATTTTTTTTTTTTTTTTATAAAATTTGCTGGTGCGGGAATCGAACCTGGGACTACAGATTGCCAGTCAACTGCTCTACCATCTGAGCAATATCGACATCCCAGTGAGAAACGGTAATGACATATCATTATTTTTTGGACTACCAGTAATGATACCCACTAACCTTCTGCATTATTTTAAAACATATAATAATGAGTTATTGATAATGACTTATTTTTATCATTATTTCAAATAGAAAATAATTTTCTAGATTTTTTTGAAAATTTTTTGGAATCTATTTTTAGACTCAATATTTTTTAAACACTGGTAAGTATATATGTAACCACATATTTTTTGATTTTTTGTATGCTGGCGAGTAAGCTTACTTGTGTGCAGCAGGTCAATTATGTTTTTATCTATTAAATATCCCAGTGTAGAAAATCATTACCAGATATGTGGTTATGTAACTACATACTTGGTAATGGTAACTAGTTACTTTTGTTATTACATTTCTTATTACCTTTATATGGCGATGTCGCGAAAAATAATGAGTTGTCGTCAAACACCAGCATACGAAAAATTAAAAAAATATATCGTTACCTATGTGCTTACCAGTACTGACAAAAATAATGAGTCTAAAAATAGATTTTCTAAAAAATAAATTATATAAAAAAAAATATTTTTTATTGTATTATTTTTTTTTTAATAAAATTTACTGGTGCGGGAATCGAACCTGGGTCTACAGATTGCCAGTCAACAGCTCTACCATCTGAGCTATATCGACATGTAATAATTAATAGATAAGAACACAATTGACCTGCTGCACACAAGTAAGCTTACTCGCCAACATACAAAAAATCAAAAAATATGTGGTTAATCTCAGTAGTGATTGTCGTTTAAACAAGTTCATTTTTATTTTTTCTTCCTAATACAGTCTAATACTGCTTGTGTTAGTTGCTTTAGAGCTGTTGGTAGTATATTTATTAGATGCATAACATGCAGTGGTCTATTCCATAAAGGGTGTTCTGGTGTCAATAGTGATCGTGATTTTAATGTTTTAATTTCATCAAATAATATTGTTTATAACTGCAATAAATGCGCTAAAGGATCTAATAACTTAATTGCTATGATAACAATTTTGTCAAATGAAGTAAGAGAATTAAAAAAGTTATTCAATGCCTGTATATACAACAACAATGCAGTTGAGATTGCTTCTTTTAAAAATAAAAACATACATGCTGAGTCAAGCTTAAATTCAAAAAATAATGATTTACAACAAAAAGGTCGTTCAACTCTGAGTGATTCCTTTTCTTCAAGTTCTGCTAATTATGCTTTTCGTAAAGATGTTGTTAATACTACTGAACCAAGTAATAATGTTTTAAATTCTAATATGCGAATACGTAGAGCTAGTCTTTGTCTTTCTTTACATGATGATGATGATATTCATAATGATGTTATTGCTACTATTAAACCAAATGATGTTATTGCTGCTACTGAGCCAAATGCCGTTTTAAATTCTAAACGAAGAGCTAGCATTTGTTGTTCTCAAAACTCTGACAATACTGTTAGCTCAGCTTCAACTGCATACTCTCAAGTAGAAAGTAATATCCCAGTTAACAATACTGGATGGACTAAAGTTAACTACAAAAAAAAGAAACGTAAGCATGTGGTGTTTGGAGATAATAATTCCAAAGACTTAGAAGTTATCGCTAATCAAAAATGGGTGCATATTTCCTCATTTAAGCCCAGCGTAACAGCAGAACAAATCCTGAGTTATGTTGCAAAAGGTGCTAATATTTCCAAAACCCATCTAAAATGTTTTAAATTGGTTAGAAAAGAAATTGAGCAGAACACATTGAGGAGTGTTTCTTTTAAAATTGGGATCTCCGCTGAATTATATGATAATCTATTTGAGCCTTCCTTGTGGCCTACTAATGTAGAAGTGCGTCCGTTCTTGTTCTTTCAAAAGCCTATATCTTAAAACATGTATAATATTAATTAATATTTATAATTATTTTATAGTTTAATCATAGTCTGTAAGGAAATGATGTTCCATAGACTGAATAAAGAATAATAAAATATGTCCTTACCAGTGTTATATTGAGTCTAAAAATAGATTTCAAAAAATTTTCAAAAAAATCTAAAAAATTATTTTCTATTTGAAATAATGATAAAAATAAGTCATTATCAGTAACTCATCATTATATCAGCGCTGATTCTCGCATCCACTATGCACACCCAAACTTGTTTCTCGCATGAACAAGTTCTCGCAATAAGCGTCAGTCGGCTCGGCTCGGCAACAAGCGGCCACTCTGTACGCACCCTAAGGCCGAGCCGACTGACGCTTAAAAACATGTCCGTTAAGAGATTAAATAAACCCGAATTATTATTTTCAAGTTTCACAGCTTAACAAAAGTTTTTAAATTATTAATGTTTTTATTCAGATTTATTTAATCTGTAATCTATTATTTGAATGATTCAATTGAAAAATATATACTGTTTTTTAAAATTCCCGTTATATTATAGATTTTGTAATTTAGTAGTGTTAATATTTCTTATCAGAGAAATTTATTTTGAATATTTCACAGTTAGTCAATAAAGGGCTTTGAAATAAAAATTTTATAAAGTTCATAAAATGGAGTTAATCGATTTGGCAAGTGAATCATTCATTTATGAATGGGAAAAATTAGTTCTTTAATAAAATTTAATAAGATATTAAATTTATGTGGTTTAGGTCGAATATAACAATAAAAAAAAAACACAAAAAGAGATAAAATATGGCAAATAATGAAATCGGAAATCCCGGGATTTTTTCAAGATCAATCCCGGGATTTTCGGGATCGGAATTTCGGGATCGGTATCCCTACCTGCGACCCATACTTTCCACTAGTTTTTGGCATTTTGTTTTGGGGATGGCGTACCAAGCTTCCTGTGCGGCCGACCACAGTTCGTCCATATTTTTGTAATTTTTCTTGGCGATTTCAACCTTGGCTTCATTCCACAGGTTCTCTATTAGATTTAAGTCAGGGCTCTGGGCTGGCTAATCCAAAACATCAATCTTTTCCGCACAAAACCATTTTTTTTCTAGTTTGGAGGAGTGTTTGGGGTCATTATCTTGCATGAATTTCCATTTTATTGGCATGGAGTTGAGTTGAATACTGCCACCTCCATGTTTTACCGTCTTCTGAGTGAACCGAGGATTAAACTCTTGGCCTTTAGGACGACGAACAAAGATTCTGCCATCTGGTCCTATCCTGTTAATTTTTGTTTCGTCACTCCATAACACGTTTTTCCAAAAACTAATGTGATTTTCTTTATGGATTCTGGCGAAGGTTAGTCGCTTTGAAAAATTTTTTTTGGGAGCAGGGGCTTTTTTCTGGAAATGCGCCCAAACAAATTTGCCTCATCTAGTCTTCTTCTGACAAGTCTGCTTGATATTTCCATGTTAAAATTTTCATTAATATCCGATGCTATCTGCCTTGATGACTTGAATGGATAAATTTTTACCATTAGTACTATAGATGCATCCGTACGCTCATCTGTTTTTCGTGGCCTTGGCTTCCGAATTTTTCCCTTAGTCAATATATCGGGATCCACAACACAAGAATTAATTGCATTGTAGACTTTTTTTGCGAGAAATTTGCATTATCTCAGCAATTTCCGCTACTTTTTTCCATCTTCATACATTTTCCATATCATCCGCCTTTCCTCACCTGTGGTATGTTTTCCTGATTCCATTTTAAAATTTTTTTAACTTTTTATATTTATTTTTGAACTACGAAAAATATTTATTGCTTTGAATTAAATCTACACGACGACTGCCTATTTAAGTAAATTGTGCCATTTATATGTCCACTTTAAATCAGCATTGTTAACACAAAAATGATAACGGTAAATAATAAAACATAACGGAACATTTGAGCACTATTAAGACAAACATTTTTTTTTTAAATAATCAGAAGAGATAAAACTTGCATTTTAAAATATATTTAGTTGGAAAATACTTAAATTTATGCGCAATTTAAATTTGTGCCAATTATATATCCATAGCTGTACTTTTAATCACAATTTTCATATTAAAATGGTTGGTCCAAAATAAACCTTGATCTTTGAAAATTAATGTATTACGATAAATAGAAACTTTTCTCATAAATTTTAATAATTTAGATATTTTATGAGTAGGACAAATTTTCAACCATTTCAATTTAGCTTTATTTAAAAACTTTTTGCATTATTTTTGTCGAGTTAAAATTATGCAGTAATTTTTATGAGTCATTTAACATTCTGTTTATAAGCGATCCAAATTAGTGGTTTAGTTTACAAAAAATTTGTAAAATTAGCAACTCTTCTGTTAAAAATTAGTAACTAAAATTCAGCAAAATACTGTAAAGTTAGCAAATTTATTGTTAAAAATAAGTAACTAAATTAAGCAAAAAAAAAAAATAGCAAAAAAGTTTGTAAGTTAGTAATGTGGAGGTAGCAAAAAAATTGACTAAAAATTAAATTTGAACTAAAAATTAATTAAAAATTTATTAAGTTGAAGTACTAACAGTTTTACTAACTTTTCTACAAACTTTTTTCTATGAGTGTACCATCTGCGCTATATCGACATGTAATATTTAATATATAAAAACCTAATTGACCTGCTGCACACAAGTAAGCTTACTCGCCAACATACAAAAAATCTAAAAATATGTGGTTACATATATCCTTACCAGTGTTTAAAAAATATTGAGTCTAAAAATAGATTTAAAAAAATTTTCAAAAAAATCTAAAAAATTATTTTCTATTTGAAATAATGATAAAAATAAGTTATTATCAGTAACTCATTATTATATGTTTTAAAATAATGCAGAAGGTAAGTGGGTGTTATTACTGGTACTCCAAAAAATAGTGATATGTCATTATCGTTTCTAAACTGGGACATACCATCAAAATTAGAAAAATATTTTATCAAGTTTTGGTAGGAGGGTGATTCTAAATCAGAATATTTGCAGCAAGGAAAATTATGCACAGGTCGACAAAAAAAAGAGGAACTTGAAATGAAAATGCTGTGTTATATCTCGCAAAATCGATCATATATCATTTGAAAGCTTATCAAAAACTACATAATCCAATGTAAAAATAAGCAGTATGTTTTATATAAAAAAGAAAAGTTTTAGTTAAAAACCAAATTTTCTGTAACTTTTTTTTGAGATCACATTTAAAATTTACGAAATTGAAAAAAAATTTATCACAGCATTGATCCGTTAGTCAAAAGATGAAGTTCTTAATTCTTAAAAATTTACCAAAAAGGTGTTTCGGAGAAACTCTATACAAGTCATAAATTGCAAGAATATTGAAAAACGAAAAAATAGATGTCCACTTAAATTCAATAAGCAATAAAATATATAAATTTGGGTTTACAAAATTTTTGCAAGTTTTACAACAGTAAATTAAAAGAAGACAAAGAGTACCAAAAAAGGTACCGACAAAAATTCAGTAACGAAAAGCGGGCTCCTTTTGACCACTTAAAAGTCCGAAGTGGCCCAAAAGCCGAGACAAATCAGTCTAAGACTTTTTTTCTCCATCACATATCCAAAGTTCATTAAAATCGGAGTGGTACCTTACTTGTTAGCCCCTGGGCTTTGCAGTTTATTTATCATGTACCCTTGTAATCGAACAGCTAATTGCAGTGCTGAGGATAATTAAATGCTATTTGGTGCATAAATTTGCAGTGCCGTACTGAAAATTGCTAAAATCGGTCTATTTTTAGACTTAGTACACAGAGAGAATTTTGCTTAAAGATTTTTAATGAAATTTTTTAGTAAACTAATGAAGCTTTCTTCACAAAGTAAATGAAAAATTTCATAAATATTTATGACAAAAAAAAGCATTATATATTTTATAAATTTAGTTTCAATGAAACTTTTTTATTGAGTGCATAAATGGAAAATGTAAATTTAAATAAATGAAGTGAAGTTTTTTACAACAGTTTATGAAAAATTCCATTAATTCAATGAAAAGTTGCAATGAACGAGTTCCAGTGCAGATAATTCTCTCAGTGTACACACAGAGAGCAGGTTCATTGTGACAACCGAATTCATTACCAATTGAATTTTGGTAGTTACATATACTATCACATTATTCGGTTGCATCTATCGACAACTTTTAGTTGTGATATCTATACTAAAATCACAATTGATAGATCTAACCGATTTTAGTTTTTAATTCCTATCAAATTAAATAAAATACCCAGGAAAATTTTTTACAATCGGTAGCCAACCACACCCATTCTACAACTGGTTCCACTGCAACCGATTCTATGGAACTGGTTCCGGAACCAGTTCCTGGGATCCTATTTGGAAGGTGTGGGTGACGTAGAATCAGTTCCAGAACTAGTTCCAGAACTGATTCTAGAGCAACCGGTTCCACTTTGGAGCCATAGAAGGGGTTGCTTTTGGGACAATTTCAAACAAAAAGAATCGGTGTTAGAATCGACAGTAGAAGGGGTTGTGAATGAAAAGTCCCAGGAAAATTTTTTACAATCGGTAGCCAACAACACCCATTCTACAACTGGTTCCACTGCAACCGATTCCAAGGAACTGGTTCCGGAACCAGTTGCTGGGATCCTATATGGAAGGTGTGGGTGACGTAGAATCAATTCCAGAACTAGTTCCAGAACTCATTCTAGAGCAACCGGTTCTACTTTGGAGCTATAGAAGGGGTTGCTTTTGGGACAATTTCAAACAAAAAGAATCGGTGTTAGAATCTACAGTAGAAGGGGTTGTGAATGAAAAGTAGCTATTGTACCTACAACCGATTCTTGGGAACAGAAAATTTTCCTGGGGTACCCAGGAAAATTTTTTACAATCGGTAGCCAACCACACCCATTCTACAACTGGTTCCACTGCAACCGATTCCATGGAACTGGTTCCGGAACTAGTTCCTGGGATCCTATATGGAAGGTGTGGGTGACGTAGAATCAGTTCCAGAACTAGTTCCAGAACTGATTCTAGAGCAACCGGTTCCACTTTGGAGCTATAGAAGGGGTTGCTTTTGGGACAATTTCAAACAAAAAGAATCGGTGTTAGAATCGACAGTAGAAGGGGTTGTGAATGAAAAGTACCCAGGAAAATTTTTTACAATCGGTAGCCAACCACACCCATTCTACAACTGGTTCCACTGCAACTGATTCCATGGAACTGGTTCCGGAACCAGTTCCTGGGATCCTATATGGAAGGTGTGGGTGACGTAGAATCAGTTCCAGAACTAGTTCCAGAACTGATTCTAGAGCAACCGGTTCTACTTTGGAGCCATAGAAGGGGTTGCTTTTGGGACAATTTCAAACAAATAGAATCGGTGTTAGAATCGACAGTAGAAGGGGTTGTGAATGAAAAGTAGCTATTGTACAACCGATTCTTTGGAATAGAAAATTTTCCTGGGTAGCTATTCTACAACCGATTCTTTGGAACAGAAAATTTTCCTGGGTACCATTGCCTATATTTTTTTTTTGTAAAACTTTTTTTTATTTAATAATTAGAATATAAAATTATTTTAGAGATACATATTACAAAAATAAACATTACATCCAAGCCAGTAAAATTTGAATACTTTTTTGAGGGTGTTTATTCTATGAGCCAAAACTTACTCAAATAAAACAAATTTTTTTTAAATTTTTAAATTTTTTGTCGAAAATTGCTCATATTTTGGACGAAAATATGAGCCTTCTAAAATAAATCATAAAAGACACAAACATTTGAGCCAAATTATTAAATCTAAAAGATGGATCAGAAATGTAAACGAATTTGAATATTTAGTGAACAATTCATAAAAATGATTAATTTTTGAGCCTTTCGAATTTTTTAAATCTTTTTTTTTGAGTAATTTTTGAATCAAAAAAGAAGGCTCTTTTGGATGAACCACTTTCATACATTATGGCCATTTGCTCCAACTTGGAATGACTGGCCAAGAAATAAATTTGGCTTTTGTCTTACGGTTTAATTTAAGCAGAGTTATTTTTATTATTTTTTATTCCTAAGTAGAATGTTCCTATTATATTCAAGCTTTATTTTTTTCCCACTACTCTATATAAAATCTAAATTTTCTCTTCCTTTGGGTTTATTTTTAAGTTAAATTCACTACTAAAACCCCATTATTAAATGCATACATGTTCGAGAATATTGAAAGTAGTTAAAGTATTGTATATATTTTTCGTTTCATTTCATTTCCTTTCTTTCAAGAAGAAAAACACATAAAAGCAGCATCTTTTTCTTAAACATATATTATGTACTTAATGGCAAAATGTATTCGATTCATATGCCATACTAACATACTACATGGTTAGTTAGTATTATGTGTTTGGTTCACTGGTTGCATTTGGCAATGCATTGAAATACACAAAATGAGATGAAGAAAAACATGGCAGTTGGTATAGTAAGTAAAATACGATGAATATTATGTACTAAAAGTTTCCAAACTATGTAGCATACGACCGGTATATATATTTATAAGAAACAAACCTGGCAATTTAAAATGAAGTTGCCATATGTGGGGCAAATACTCAAAAATACTTCAACAGGCAGCCTGCGAGTAAAACTGACAGTAGATGCATCTCAATACCGCGATAAAATGATTTATTTATTTTATTTTCTCTATTAAATGATTTAAATAAAAAAACATTTCAAATAATACAATTTTCGGAATACTCGAATTATCTTAATAATTTTTTACAAATTTTTTTCGCAAATGCAACTCTATTTATACCCTACACCACTATGTGGTCAGGGTATTATAAGTTTGTGCTGATGTTTGTAACACCAAAAAATATTGGTCCTAGACCCACGTTATAGTACACCGATCGGCTCAGAATTTTTTTTTATTTCGATTTAACGATGTCCGCATGTCCGTCTGTCTGTCTGTCCATGAATTCTTGTGCGCACTCTACAGGTCGCAAATATTAAGATATTTTGATGAAACTTGGTACACCGACTTATGTCGGCCCAAGGACGAAGCCTATTGATTTTGGTAAACAGCGGTCTATGTTTAGACCTAGTGCCCATATAAGGGTCCGCCCAAAATTGGCTTGGTTACAAACTGCAGGTCGCAAATATTAAGATATTTTAATGAAATTTGGTTCGCTGACTCACATTATAGAACATTTTGACACAAGTCCAATTTTAACTTATTCGAATTTCGGATCCAAACATTAGTTGGCTTTTAACCAGACTGGTGTAGGGTATTGTATAGTCGGCATGACCGACTTTAACCTTTTTACTCGTTTTTTAATGGTTTTAATATAACAATGAAAACTATAAACATTAAATAATTGTGCACGATATTCTTTGCAGTTTTTTTTTTTAAATATCTTTCTTTATTTTATAATGCCTATATTTCGTCACTATTATGTAAACAACAACAACAATTATCAAAAACACATAAAATATACCAAACCACGCATATCAGGGACAATATTCTGAAGTGTTTTTTTTTAATATTTGTAATTGGTTACATAAACCGTGATGATGTTGTTCAAAGAATGACGAAATATCGGAATTAAAAAATAAAAAAATATATATATAAAAAAATAACCACAAAGGAACTCGATTTAAATTTTTTAATAATTACAGTCAATTACAAATTTGGAATAATATCGTGCATCAACATTTATTATTGCAATGTAAATTTAATATTGCGCCATGTTGTTGTATTTATCCTGAGGAATAATTTTGGTCTAAAATATTTTTTTCATATCTCCTAGAGATTTTCGAATAATTTAAAAAATTTTAAATTTTGAAAATTAGAAAGAGATTTTTGAAAAAACGTCTCGAGTGAAGATTTTTGTTTTTATCGCAATTTTTTCTGAGACGTCCCAAATACATAATTATGAAAAACTCTTCTGGTGATCTTACCTTCCAGTAAAACTTCATTGCGAAGAGGCGTGGCAGGTATCTATAAATTTGTTTGGAAATTCTACACACAGAGAACAGATTCGTTGTGGCAACCGAATTTGTTGTCAACCGCATTTGGGTAGTTACATGTACTATCACATTATTCGGTTACAGTTTCCGACATTTGCAGTTATGTCTACCATGTAGACATAACTGCAAATTCAGTACATCCAACTGATTATTTTTTACGTCTCCTACCGAATTAAATGATACACTGTTTCCAATTTTACTCTGCTTTTTTAATTTATATATATAAAAAGAACACAAAATAAGTACATATTTCAAAAAAAGATAAAAAATAATGTATTTACAAATAAATTATCACGGTACATATCGAGCTTTTTTAATGGAAACCCCAGATTTTTACAGTACTGATACTTCTTCGTTTGGAAACGTCTCAGATTTTGAAGGTACTTTAGATTCCTGGAATATTTTCCTACCAGATGAATTTTTTTAGGATCATATTAATAAAATCTTGAACTCATAAGGGAACTTGCACTTCAGATTCTTTAACTAAATAAAAGAGACCTCAAACTTCAGTTAGTAAATGGATTTGAAGTTTTGTTTGTAATTTTACTAACCTGAGTTGAATTAATTTCTCCTTGTTCTTGGTTTTTTCAGCTTTTACCTTGTTGAATTTGCTGAATATATTTATTTTTGTTTTTTTTACACTTTTGTATTTTTTTATTTTTATATTGACGTTTTAAAAATCAGTGAATGTTGAAAATTTTTTGTTACTATAGACTGGTGGTTGTACGTACTAATTTTTATATTTAGTTACGGTTGGGTCTACCGATCATTACCACAATTGATTATTTGATTCCATATTAGTTGATGTAACCAATTATTGAAGTATCACAACTAGGGTTTATGTCCCGGGAATTCCCGGGACGGGATTTCCGGGAATCCCGCCCTTTTTTCAATCCCGCAATCCCAGGAATTTCATGCGGGATTTCCCGGGATTTTTTGTATTCTTTTATAGAAGTTCTAGCTAGTATATATTGCAATTACGGAAGCTTAATTTTAATTTAAAGCATTGATTTTTTTGAAATCAATTTGAATAAATATATTTAAAATAAAAAATACGATTTAAAATTTAATAAACTGAATTAGTACAATATAAAAAAAAATGTTATTTAGGCCCAATTGTTTTTGAATGTCAGTTGAATTTGGTTTAGTTACCAATAAAAATACTCGCACTTCGGGAAAAAAATGGATTCTTTAAAACGATGATCTTTGTTCAAGTAAAGCAATATATACAACATTTCCACATCATTATTTCAGTTCCAAATACACCCAAAAAGCCTGTGCATTAAAATTTAAGAAATTAGTAATATTTTCATATTTTCAGCTGATATAAATAATTTGAGTGTTTTTTATTTCAAATAATTTCATTTAAATTTCAATTGCTACTCCTTTATTTTAATTGTATTTTTTAAAAATTATTTATTTTTCAAATAATGCATCAGATGCTTTTTCAAATTATTTTGGATTTTTTATATGTTAATTTAAAATGCAACTATGAAATTTAAATAACCCAGCAAAGAAAAATGATCATTAATGACTCAGAAATTAGGTCCAAAAACAAAAATTTTTCCACTTTTTCCTATGAGCCATTTAAGAATCTTATTTATGAGCTCTCCGAAATTGCTGGCTGGGAATTTATTTTTAAAAATTTCTAATCAAAAAATACCAATTAAAGTTAAAAGATTATTTAATAATATTTTATTTTCAATTTTATAAAAAGATTTAAGCCAATTTGCCTAAAAATTTGTGTGAAAAATACTCCCTTTTAAACTTTTTTATAAAAATAATTCTAGACGAATTCTTCTGAAAATCTCCATAGAAACAAAATATCTAGAAATATAAATTTTTGGTTTCCATACTTAAAATATGTTTAAGCAAAAAAACGATCTTAGTTCTGACTATAAAACTGGTCCGACAAAAGTTTGCACCCCTGAACAATTCGAATATGTCCTAAAAGAAGGGATGAAAATAAAATACCCGTGTCTTTCACTTTGTCTATATTAATTCGTTTAACAGTTTAAAATTAAATTAATTAATATTCAGTTATTTCTAAGAGTTTTTTTTTAAAATTAAGACGGCCTTCCATATAAATATATTACCTCAATATTAATTTGCGATTTAAACTGTTAGACGAATGGATCTAGAAAAAGTGAAAGACATGGATATTTTATATTTAGCCCTGCTTTCAGAATATATTAAGTAGATTTTCTCATAGGTACAACCAAAAAATGAACTTTGTCGGAAGGTGTTGTAATAGAAATCAAGTTTTTCCAATACAACATATGTCGGATTTATTTATTTTCGATTGAGCGGGAATTCCCGGGATCCCGGGAAATTCAGAAAAAAATTCCGCTGTCCCGGGAAATAAAAAAGTCCGGGAAAAGAAAAACCTTATCACAACATACAGTGAGTTGTATTAAAAAATCATTGATAATAAGAATATTTTTACTGTCCAAACTAAGAAAATTATATAATCGGTACAAAATTTTTTGCTAAGCAAATGATTTTTCATATTTTCAACCGAAATTCAACTTATTTGTTCTCTGTGTGTATCTCAAACATCACATTTTATTTATTTAAAATTTTATATACATTTGCAGCACAGTATCTGTGGTATAACTAGAACTAAAAATGAAGGAAAATTACAACATGCAAGCAACATGAAATACACTTTAATATTACAAGCAAATTGCTATTTCTTACTTACAAATGTTAAGTGTTTAACAGCTAAAAGAAAGAAACGAAAGTAAGAAAAATGTCAGTTTCATAGAAATACTATAGACACTAGGAAATAAAATGTAAATTTACAACCACCTTTAACACTAACAGGCTAAAACTAACATACCTCAAACAAAACAACGGAAAGAACATGAACATGAAGAAAAGAAAAGAATAGAAATCTGAATACTTTTCTTATTTTATTTTTTTTCTGCTATTGTTGTTCCTCCAATGTGTCAGTTGTATGTGACTGACAATGCATTCATACCAATAGCATACGCAACACTTCTATGATGTGAACATTATACTATAAACTCTATTCATATTCAAAATCTAAGAAAATCTTTTGAAACTAATATTTGCACTATCGCTGAACTAAAGCAGCTACACTGAAAAAAGTTGTATTCTTTATACTAACCAATTTTTTTTACCAATTTTCTTTTGAGACATGCCAAATTTAAGTCATTACTGACACGTCATTGATACGCTTTCAAGTTTAGTTTAAACACAGTTCATCGAAACACTTAGGAAACTTGAGAACCATAATAAATATGTATGTACTTATTATGGATGCCGAACGGGACTGGTTGTTACAAATCCTCGGATTCGCGATTTGGAAAATTGAGATCTTGGGGTTTTTTGGGATCCGGAATTAATCGGGATTTTGGGATTTTTTGGAAAAATAAACCCTAGAGATTCAAATAATAAATTATAAAACTTATTATTTATATCTTGTAGTACCAAAAAAAAAAAAAAATAAACAAACGAAACCAAAATTATACTCATTGAAATAAGTATATTTAAATAGCAGAAAATTAGCTAAAAAGGTTCTACAATAAATAGTCCGGAAATCACCAGAATTGTTTTATAAAGTTAAAGTTAAAACTAAAATTTATATCTCAAAGCAAAAACACTGCTGTATCTAGTGTTGCCAAATACCAAAAGTCAAATAATTGGACAATGGAAAAAATTCAACTAGATTTAAAAAAAAATAACTGGACAATTTAAAAATGCACTTATAGCTCAAAAAAGTAAAATTTTTTAATTTTTTTTTTCTATAGGACAGTCCTTAGATTCTGTGTACTCTTTCTAAGAATTGAAATTCGAAACAGTAGAAAGATCGCCAAAATTAATGATATGGATGTACTTATTTTCTAACGGAAACACTAATAATTTTAATATTGTATGCAGAGTATATATTATAGCCACTTGTTCTAATCACTTGAATTAATAAATCCAAAAAGTAGTTCTAAAAGTGCTCAACAGATGGGGTTAGATTCTCCCTATTTTAAAAATAATTTACTGTCCGACACTTCTTTCACCCTAATTTTAATACCGAATTCGATGATGAAGGATTTTACTTTAACTTTTAATTTTTAGTTATATTTTATATAAAACAGCGATAAAAAGTCTGCCTTTTCAGTTTTATCACTTCAATTTATATTTTTACACAATGGAAATATTCCACTGCAATATTTTATATTCACTAATTTGATTTAATTAAATTACTTAAGTAGAGTGAAAAATTGCCATTTCTATTTCAGCTATTTCTCCATGTCCAAGACGGAAATATGTATTTAGTGAGGTGTAGTTTTTTTTCTAAACATATGTTTTTATACCAGTCAACTCTCTTAAGAGTATCAAAGCTGATCGATAACCGGTTGCGGCGATAAAAAAAATTTTTTTTAAACAAAAGAAATATAAAGCGTTTTTTTCAACACTTGGATTTAGAATTTTTCATACAAAAAGTGGATTTAATAAATCCAAAAAAAGCTGGATTTATTTGTCTGGGTTTACATATAACAATAAAAGCTCAAGTACAGTAGACGCTCGCAAATTAGAGCTTTCAGTAATTCGAACGTCCAGAAATTAGAATCAATGTTTACAATACATTAAACGCTCTGAAATTCGAATTTACAATTCTAATTTCTGAGGGTTTTTTTTTTTTTTTGGTTATTTTAAATCCCCAATTTATTTTTATTCTGTTTGAATAAAGTAAAACTAAAAAGGGGAATCACCAAATTATATATGTTTTTCCCTATTTGTTTTTTTTTGTCGCATTTATGTACATTTTTGGCTAGTTTATTTGTGAAATTTGATACGCGTGTACACATTATTTGGCAGTCTCTATTAAATAGTGAAAGTGTATCATTTAAAATGTTAAATAAACGTAAAAAAAACACTTTATCATTGGAAACGAAACGAAAAAAAACGTCCAGAAATTAGAATAATTCAGAAATTAGAATTGCCTCAAAAACAAAGCGGTTCTAATATGCGAGCGTCTACTGTATAACAATAAAATCACAAATATATGAAACAGCCCAGGGATGGTTGTGCTTTTTTAATTTTCATACATATTATTGCGTTTATAGCGATAACATCAAATATCGGAGTTTTAAATAAAAAATCTTTATATTGAAAATATTAAATATTAGATGTTACTATTGAAAACTCAAGTTAAATACATAAAAAATGTTCTTTCGTGTTTTTTATTAAAATACGTATACAAATAAAATATTAAAAATTAGGAGAATTAAGAAATCTAGAAATTTTTGTGTTTTTTAAAACGAGCTCCTAAATAATTCACTCATACGATTTTCAATTCTGAATGATTAAATACCTAAACCATATTTCGAAGAATCGAATGAATTCTTAATCCACCGAATTCAATCATTAAATTCATTGAGTCGATTGTCAATCAAATTGTTCATTCGAAAATATCCTTATGACATTCACAAGCTGGAATAGATCCGTGAATACCTTTAAAATAATGTTCGTTTTAAAACGAAGTTGAATACAGTTTTCAGGGACTTTAAATTCTGAACCCTACACTCACAGAAATAATTTGTAAAAATAGCAGAAAAAGCTACTAATAATTAGGTAAAAATGGCCTTACAAAAGAAACTGCTGAGAAAAGAAACTGATAGATAAGAACAGCAAAAATACTAAAAAAAACTAATATGCAAGTGCTTGTGCAAATTTAAATGTTACTTACACTTAGAAAACATTGTTTTCTATTGTTGTTTCTACATGAATGGATGTCACTACATTGCTAGATCTGTCAAAACAACAGAGTAGTACATTGGAAGATGACAAAGCAAATTGTGGAAAATTCTTTGTTGTTGTTTTTGTTTTTTCTTTGATATTTTAAATGTTTAATAACGCTCCTCGACGAGAACAAGAAATTCTCATTGAGTTTGTAATTTAACTTAATAAGTATTTCCAGGAATTCTAAAAGCGTCGTCCCCTGACGATTTCTTTAGGCAATAATGAAATCCGGATAGGGACATGCCTACAACGGATTATTTTTCACAATTTGTTAAATTCGTTTGGGATTTTAGCATATTTAATTCCTTTAATGCAATTAATATATATCCCGATAAAATTAAATTGATAAAACTGTTAAATTTACAAAATTTTAGTTATATTTAGATTAACTTTTAGTTTATTAAAAATAACAAAATATGCTTTAAAATCTTTTCGGTTTTGCTGTTCTTATCACACTAATATTTTATAAAAGTAATCTGATTGCATTTTTTTATGCAAGATAATTTTTAACTAATTTTTAGTAGTTTTAACTAAAATTTTTAGGTTTTTTTATTGCTGTATGAGTTAGATATAACATGAGTTTTTATTTGTCAATTTATAATGATAAAAAAATTAAATGAATAAAAATTTTGGTACTATAGAGGTACTATTTTTTAAGCTGGTTGGTACTATTTCAAAAATCCCATTTATCATCCCTGAAACAGCCTATTAGTTTAATGTCAGAAAAAAATGAGTAAAAAGGTTAAAGTCGGGCATGCCGACTATACAATACCATACACCAGTCTGGTGTATTGTTTGGATCCGAAATTCGAATGGGTTAAAATGGGGCTTGTGTCAAAATTTTCTATAATGTGAGTCAGCGCACCAAATTTCATTAAAATATCTTAATATTTGCGACCTGCAGTTTGTAACCAAGCCAATTTTGGGGGGACCCTTATATGGGCACTAGTTCTAAACATGGACCGATGTTCACCAAAATAAATAGGCTTCGTCCTTGGGCCAACATAGGTCTATGTACCAAATTTCATCAAAATATCTTAATATTTGCGACCTGTAGAGTGCGCACAAGATTGCATGGACAGACAGACGGACGGACGGACAGACGGACATCGTTAAATCGAAATAAAAAAAATTCTGAGCCGATCGGTATACTATAAGGTGGGTCTACGACCAATATTTTTTGGTGTTACAAACATCAGCACAAACTTATAATACCATGACCACATAGTGGTGTAGGGTATAAATACGAATGAAAATTAAAAGAGAAACAAAAAAATTGAAAAACTAATAAATAAAAGGTTTTATTAAAATTTTTGTTATGAAATATATATTTCAATTTTTTTGTTTCTCTTTTCTCTTTTAAACGCTTTATATTTCTTTTGTTTAAAAAAATTTTTTTATCACCGCAACCGGTTATCGATCAGCTATGATACTCTTAAGAGAGTTGACTGGCATAAAAACACTACTTTGATATTGTGAGATATTGTGTAAGAGAATAAATCTTCAATATAAGTACTTTTTAAGTAGGTGCAGAAGGCGCATTTTAATTCAGTATTATTATTCTCGCAGTTGTATTAAAAGCAATTTTTGATAATCTTCTTTTATATATTTTTCAAAATTAAAAAAATATTGAATTTAAACAAATTAGTAGTCTGTTTAAAAATAAGCTGTATTAAAATTACTTTTTAAGACCAGTTTTAGAGCAATAACGCTTTAGAGGCTATATTTAAGTAATTTTTTGGATGTTGTTCAGAACTACTTCTAAAAAATACACTTTCTTATACTTTCAAAGCAGTGAAATAATTGATTTGTAAATCATGATTTAATTTTTTATTGATATTTATATTGATATTTAAAAAGTGCTTGTAAAAACATTTGATATCTTGAAATTACTTCTGATTAAATTACTCTTGATGTCTGAGCTTCCCAAAACGGTTTGGTGCTTGCTTGCATCGGTACCTATGTATATTTTTCTTTTTTTTTTTTTTGAAAATTTACATATTATATTCTTGCAGTGTAGCATTTAATAAGGTATGAATTTTATCATTTCGCCTATTATATTATTTTTATAAAAAAGCACTCTTACTGCAATTCAATAACAAATATGTGAGTGTGTATTGATTTTTTATTGAACCTCAATTACTAGATGTGAATAGGAAGTAAGTGGGACAATTGATAAGGGACTGGACATTTACATAAATTATTAACAAAATTACATATCAATAAATTTCTAACCAGTTTACAAATAGCGGACTGTTAATGGAGGATGGTTAATGGAGAATTGTTAATAGAAGAGTAACATTAAGTGGTTCTTGGTTTATAAATACACAAAAATAAGCCACAAAATTAATGACCTACCGTATGATAACCTACAACGGTATTGTTAAAATTCCACAAATGATATGTCAATTTTTATTTTGTTGGCTCCAGTTATCTTTATAAGAAAACTTGGTAACAAGGTCTGATGGACGCTATTTCAACTAAAACCATTTGGAGTCGTTTCTTGTTGTAACTTTCATTCGAATATATTTCTATTTGCGAGCTGTAATTAATGAACAAAATACTATTTGGGGAAGATATTTGTAGATCCACTTTATCTTAACAAACACCAATTTCAACCAAAATCAATGGCATTAATTCTAGAGCCCTAGTTTTTATGATTTCATAAAATAACTTTGTGCCAGAGACGTGTAGTGTGCAAACAAAGAAAAGTGGTTTGCACTGATCGCTATACTAAAATGTATAAATGTGTTATTTTTAGTTGGTAAAAACAAAAGCACGGAATTAAAATAAATAAATTTATATATAAATGATTATTTTTTTTTTTTTATATACTAACTAACAATAGGATATTCGTCCTAGGACTGAAAAGTTACAAATTCTTCAGCAGTTTAAGTTCGTTCGTCAAACTTATAAATTCATTGAAGTTTAGTTCATTTTAAATTTACTTATGAAATCTTTTCTATATATATGCTTGCTTGAACATTTTTAAAGTACCTCCTACTTTGTGCCATAAATGAAAATATTATTAAATTTAAATTCGTTTCCTTTTCTCAATTTTTCTCATTCTTATATGGAACAATGACATACATTTTTATGCAGAAAACTTTAATACATTCTCAGCAATCAATAAAACTACAAAACATGTTAAGAGCTGATTTTGAAATAGCTGCAGCTTGTTGAATTTAAATGGCACTATAAAGATTTTGTTTTGTAAAATCATAATTCAATTTTCAAATTGTATCAACACTAAAGAGTGAGATCAAGAAAAATATAATACGAAAAGTAGCAATAACTTTTGAAGGCAATTATTTCTTCTTATAAAAATTGTTATTTATTTATTCTGAACTCCCTCCCAAAATCAAAGAAAATCGTACGTCAACGTGCAAAATTGTTGTTGTTTCTCAAGTTATTTTTGCCTAATTTGTAATGTCGAAACAAATAATTTAAATCTCAAATAATTATTCGACCCGAATAATCGGTTAAAATAGGTCGATTAACCGGTTAAATTTTTAATATGTAATTTTTTGCTTTATTTTTTTTCCAAAACTTCATAATTTTCTTAACTTTGGCTAGAAAATTGCAAGAAACGCTTAAAAAAACAAATGCTAACTAAAAAACGATAAAATTGTTTTAAAATCGATTGAAAGAGAAACCTTTAGATACCATTTTTTGAGCAACTCCAAGCAAGTTGACATTGAACCACCGAGACACGTCATGAGTTTTTTTCAATTCTGGCTCTTCTGATTACAAAACATACATTGTATAGGCTGTGATTGAAAAAACTTCAATTAGCCACACTCAGTGCTATGCCGACCGTGGTGTATCTTGTTAAGAGGTGATGCTACGAGTCATAGCCTGTGCAGAGGGCTGCCGGTTCAATCCCCGGTCATGGCAATACACAAAAAAGTTTTTCATATAGAGACAAATTAACAATTAAAAATTACTTTTATCAGTTGACACATAAATTAACCACTGACGAGTCTTTGGGTGAGACGAAACTGCGGCAGTCTGGTGAATGGAATCACCAGGGAATCAGAAGGTTCTGTTAAATTTTTAATTAAAATGTTTTCTTCTTCTTCCTATAAATCAGCTCTAGAAAAAGTTCTTTAGTAATTAATCCTAATATTAATTACGATTGTCCTATGCGACGATTACAAACAATTAACTAAAAAATTTATAAAATTGCATATTACAATGTTAATTGCAGCTGTCTATAGGACATTAAAACAACACTGTACTAAACTTTTCATTGAATTGATGCAGTTTTATGAAAAATTTCGTATTATTTATTGAAAATTATTGTACATACATACACCCAATGAAAAAGCTTTTTCTTAAAATTTGTTTTGCATTAACTTTGTGGAGAAAACTTCATTAGTTTAGTGAAAACTTTCACTAAAACTGGTCCAATTTAGTTCTCTCTGCGTAAATTAGCTCATTGTTTATTGTTAATGGCCTTTAGGAAACGAAAAGTATGAGAATTTAACAATTATTAATGATATTCTCAGACTACTAATATTCAGCAACATTTTTTACTGATTTTTGCAGAGTAAATTGGTTTTTATTTTTGAAAAGAGCTTAACATTTTTTATATTGATGGCTCAGTGTAAAAGGCCCTTCTAGTTTTTAATGTTAAAAACAGTCAGCTCGTTGTGTTTTTATTGATAAAAAGTTAAGAAAATACATTAATTTTGCATTAAACGATTAATCGCCAATTTTCTCGATTAACCGACCCGAATGCATTAACCGGTTAACCGCCTATGTCGAATAATTGGAAACACTACTAATTTTACACACGCCTTACGTCGTAACGTACTGATTTAGTTCATACACTGAAATTACACGAAAGGAGAATTTCGGTTTCCCCAATTCACATGTTTAATTTTTTACAAAATGATGCATTAAATACATAGACGACTGCAGCTAAACGACTACAGCCTGTCAAAACTAAAATACTCACGTTTATAGGAAAACGATTATTTTGACACCAACACAGCTACACGGCTACACGACTACTTTTGCCGCTGTAGTCAACTTAGGATAATTTCTATTTTTGTTGGCTAGAAAACAAAAATAGTTGTTGACAATATAACAAAATATGTAAAACAGGACAATTTTTCCCGCTAGAGGCGAAATAAAATCGCTAGTTCTGACTACAAAATCACCGTTTTGGGAACACTGAAGAAACAGCTGTTTATATTTTACAATTGTTTGAAGTTTTCATTAATTTATATTTGTAAATAATTTTATTGTGATGTTTTGATTAAAGAAAAATATTAATATTTATCAAAACGTCAAATTTTTAGGATCAGATGTTAACTATATCGCTGTCGTTTTCAAAAAAATTAAGCAGCTGACTACACGACTACAATTGTAGCCAGCATCAGTTGTAGTCGTGTAGCCGCAGTCGTCTATGTGTTTAATGCATGAGTCGTAAATAGATTTTAAAACCTTTGACGACAGTTTTGTATTATAATTATTGAACAATAAAGTCGTATTTTTAATATTCAAGGATATATCTCGTGTAAAACTATTTAATAATTTTTACACAATTTTACAAAGGAATTTTTTTTACAAAGACGATTCTTAATCTCAAACCTACTAAAAACGATGCTCTTTTATTCCTGTAAACTTATTTATTAGAAAAAGTTCATTGGATTTACTTTTCCCTAGCCTTTTCTAAATTTTCGCTATGAATTATTTAATCCCAGCAAAATCTTTCATTACCAAATAAGTACTTATATAATAGAAATTCATAGCTCCGCACAACTTATTTTTTGGCGTCTAAACTCATTATTTTTGTTTGGCGTGGTCGTTTTTATAAGCAGTCACGCTTACCCGCTCGCTTACGAAAAAATGAGAAATAAGTAGTTATGAAATTTTGAATAATAAGTGGTTACACACATGCTTACAAAAAGTTGAATTATAAGTGGTTATCCGATTGCTTACTTGATTCTTAAAAATAAGGAGTTAAGCAAATACTATTAGCTTAAGGAAATACATTCAGAAAAATTTAAGTTTTCTCTAGTGTGTAATTTTAGGACTCGTCATAAAAATTTAAACATAAAACATATTTACATATAATAAATACAAATGTATAAAATTTAACTGAGTAAAAAGTACTTATTTAAACTATTACGAATAAGTCATTATTTTATATTTAGAAACAATGAATACAATAGGCCGTTATTAGGAAGTCATTATTTTATATTATAAAATAATGCAAAAGGTAATGATATATCATTTTTGGTAATGCAGATAGTAATGAGGTGTCATTACCAATATTTTGCTGGGATGTGAAAGTGACTTCTTTCACGGGGGCGTATAAAAGTTACATGACTGAATATGTTTTTTTTTTTTATTTCTCCAAATCCTGTAGTTTTATTTTGATTTTTAAATATTTTTAAGAAAAAGTTTATAATTTTTTAAGAATTTTAATATTTTTTTTTTTAATTTACGCAAAAAGTTAAAAAACCTTTACAAAACTTTTACAAAAAATTTATATTAAACATATTTTTTAAAGCACCAATTACAGGCTTATAAGTGGACTTACAAATCGCTTTCGTTTAAAGAAGTTCTGAAGTTTGCATTTGTTGTCCAGTTTTGCTTATACTACAATTATTTATATACAAATATTTTTATAAAAAAAACTTTCTAATTCGTCATTTGCATCGTTGAATTTAATATGGGCTTGTCATAGGACGTAATCATTCTCTTATGATTCTGTGGATGTTGTACATGTTTGTTTTTTACCAAGTATTTTACTTTATTTAATTCAATCATTTCAATTTTTAGTTATTTTTATTTTGTATGTCATATAAATATTGAAGTGGTTACATGCAAAAACATGTGAACTTTTGGCATGAGAAGAAATATTTGTAGTTACAAAATGTTGACATATCACAGCAACATCAACATTGTAACAATTCTGCTGCAATTGTTATAACCATGAAGAAAAACCAAAACGAAAGCAAATAAAACATGAACTTTATATGGTGCTACTTACACAAGTACTTTAAAGAGGGGGGCATGGGGTACTGTGGGAAAAGGAGCTGTTGTAAAAAATATTCCGAAAACTTAAATAAAATTGATTATTATACACCCTTAGGAGAGTAGATAACTCGAAAGGATCTACACAGAAATTACAAAAATCGAGTTTCAATTCAAATATTTGCAAAAACAATTAAAAATTTAATTGAATTTGGACTAATTAAAAAAAGTCGTTATATCAGTTAAAAATTTTTTTGATTAAATCATCAAAATTTTCAATTACAAATTTAATTAGAAATCATAAAAGTTTTCAATTACAAATTTAATTAAAAATCATAAAAATTTTCACTTAAAGTTTTAATTATATCAAGTAAAACTTTAATTGGATATAAATTAAGTTATGACGCTTTTATTAATATTTGTAGTATTAAAAAATTATCAGCATATATTTATTAAATTTATTATAATTTTGAGTGAATTTTGACACACTTTGGTAATTGTTATATCTGCAATAAAAGTCGAAATATTAGTAATGTAAAATATTACGGTTTTATGTAATACATATTAGGATTTTAAGCGTTTTGTTTTTAATATGTTGCCGATAGAACTTATGGTAAACTAAATAGTTTTTAGACACTATTTATATTCGTTTTCAATTAAAAATTTAATTTTTAATTGAAAATTAATTCCAAATCAAACAAAATATTAATTGAAATTTTATTGGCAATAATTTTTTCTGTGTAAACAAATATTTTGGCTAAATATTTTGAATTAGATCAGTTTCTTCCCACATTACCCAACATTATTTTAAAGAATAAATTGTAGTTCGTAAATTTTATTCACGATCAACAACATGGTTTAAACAACATGCTTACATGTTCTTTACTATATATGGGTGATATCAAAAAATGTGATAAAAACCGTGTAACCACGGAATTTCTAATGCATGGATTACATTTGAGTTACATATTTCGATATATATCAGCACACTGTCACCTGTTTTACAAAATTTATAACAATCTGACCAATTTTTGGTTAATACATAAAATTTGTGACCAATTTTATAGGCCAAATGTAAACTCCGTAACAAGTAACTCATAAGGTTTTTTAACTTTAATAGCTTATATTTTAATAACCAATAAAGCTAAACACTGACTGTAAAAATTTTTATGAAGGGGAAAAGTGCCGTTTTAAATAAAAATTGATACAATTTACAAACTTTTTCGTATATCTCAGCTATCACGACTTCAACTCTTTAACGATTTTTCGTCATAATTTTTGATAAAAATGCATATACCAGAATTTTGGAGTTATCTATTAGTTATATTCCGAAAAGTATAATGTTATTTATACTCAAATGATCGTTGGACTGTAAGTAATCATCCAGTATCTAACAAACTTGAAGCTTTTCTGCAGCATGTAACATTCTCGAGATGAAAAATGATGTCTTTAATAAGATTTGAAAAAATGTTGTAAACTCCGTTCCTAATTTTTACACCAAACTATTAAACGAGTAAGAAAAACAATGTCATATTTGGATTCACCTTGTATGCATCATGCGATTTTGTTTCGGAAAAAAAATCTGACAAAGCGTTTCTGAAAGAAAACGAAAAAAGTAACCAAATGTAAACTCCGTAACTGTAAACTCCGTAACCACAATTGTTTGCATCAGGTTTCATTCAAATAAATGTAGATAAATGTTTAAAATATTTTAAAATAACCATAAACAGAAGTGATTCAACTTATATTTATGCGTCAAAAGACGATTCAACTAATAATTTTGCGTAAAATCAAAAAAAGTTATCAGTTTTTTATCCTAAGGTGCTGGAGCGAAAAACGATTGATTTTGCATTTTATTGGTTTTGAATCGATATTTGGAGTCATTACTGACATTAGTTTGACAAATTAGATTTGTTTCACACAATTTAAGAATTTTTTGATCGTGAAATGTTGTTTTTAATATATTATTTTGTAACTGCGCAACCGCTGTTTGGATTTTAAAATTTTTTATATTTTTGAAAAGCATTTAAAAGGATCAAAAATACAAAATTAAAGAAAAAATAAAAAATTTTTTCGCGGAATGAATTGTATTTTTATTCGCGAAACCGCCAATTTGATAAACACAAATTATATATCATTGGAAAGCAAGTTGAAAACCCAAATACGAAAAACTAATAAATTGAAGAAAATTCGTACCCAATTTTTTTTGTTATATCTTTTGCTTGCAGAAATGTAAACTCCGTTACAACAAAAAAAATTAAAATTGTGAAAAAAAAAGTTATTGCGACAACTTGTAGAATAAATTTTTTGCAATTAGGTTTATAATGACTAAACTTACTGGATCCATTAAGAAAAAACCGAAATATTAACACATTTTGCTTCTCACAAATTTGGCCCAAAAATTTATCACATTTTTTGATTTTACCCATATAATATATTAAAAAAAAAAAAAATAAAAAATACACAGACTTAAATACAGTTACATGTATCTACATGTTTTCATTCATTCACACACACTCTCACATAAATGAATTTGCAGTTTTCACTTGCTTTTAAAAACTTACAGAAATATTTTGAAACTTGTGCCACCAGCTGCTAGGTAAATATGAACTATATAAAAAAAAACTACATTCACTTTAAAAGGATATTTTAATTATGTCCAATAATTAAAGAAAAATAAATGAAAATACAGGTGCACGGATACAAAAAAGATACAAAACTAAAATTGTCTAGAATATAAAAGATATTTTTTGAGCACACAGCAACTACAGACAGAAAAATACGGCAATTATATTAAAAAAAAATCTTGCAGCCCTGCAAAACTTTCACTTTCTTTTTCGTTCTCAGCACTTGAGGTTTCTCTTAAAATCAAATATTAATGCCAACAATTTATAATGAAATAGGAGCAAAAATAAAACTGTCATATTAAATTTATGAAAATCTATGTTTTCATGAACCGATTTTGATAATAATCGATATTAAAAATTAAGCTATATTATTTTTAATACAATCTATGAGCATTTTCAATATATTCAATACGTACATTTTTTTTACATATGCCCACTAATTGCTTTTTGGCGAAAATTAATTTTTACCTCAAACATTTTTTACCACAAATTTTTTTTACCGCAAATATTTGTTTTATCTGAAAATTTTTTTTACTAAAAGAATTGTTTTCACATCCGAAAAAAAATAATGTCACCTCAAAAATACTTTTTTCACTACCATGTTTTTACATTGTACACATATAAAAATGTTTTGTAAATACCATTAAACTTTTCCTTGCAATCGAACCTACAATTAATTTTGTAAAAACAAACAACATGTTTGTTGCTACATGATCGATGAATTACTTTCAATTAAATAGCCAACAAACGCATTTGCTGAAATTCAAAGCAAATTTAGACAAACGATTTTGTTGAATGGACAAATAAAACTGTAGTTTTACTAATTTCTTATCTAAATTTAGATTTGTTAAATTTTACAAAATGATTTGTTAAAATCAACAAATTTTATTTTAAGTCAAAAAACAGGAATAAATTTTGTTAAAGTAACAAATTTTTCTGTTCAGCCAACACATTTATAATTTTGAGTATATAAGAAAATTTAGCCACGATTACAAAAATGATGGACCAAACTTTGAGACCAAAATGAAGTTTAACCCAACCTCAACGTGCTAAAATGTACTAAAATAAATCTAGTTAGGCACACGTTTTATCGGAATATGATATGAATAATATTTTATATTCAACTCAATTTCGCTTGCTCACCTTAAAAATATTTTTCACAACAAAAAGTTTTTCAGATCCAAAAAAATTGTTTTCCCCCAATTATGTTTTTCATATCTATAATGAATTCTTATTTTAATCTTTTTATATTATTCGTAAATGTAAAGCTTAAAAAGAAAAAAAAAAATCGGTAGAATAGAATTTAATGTTTTTACTTGTTTATAGCACAGGTTATTTTGCCACACACATTGTTCGGACAATTTCACAATGAATTTTTTTCATAGCTTTTTTTTGTGTTGCTGTTTAATTTTTAAAAAAACTTTATTGTTTCTATTTTGTGCCAACATACAACATTCGTTTAAGATAATCCTACAAAAATGGAAATATTGCTTTGTTTGTTGGATAATGATTGTGTTAGGACTCTTTTGACTCTGCATTTCATATCAATTAAGCAAATCCCCTTAAGTGGTATACATACTATGCACACTAACAGTAAGAACGTGAGCCACATGCAGCAGAGTAGAAATAACGAAACAAACAAATAACTGAACGGGGCGAAACAATTGAATTGAAATAAATGGAAAAAAAATAGACTAAACTATAGTGAATTAGACATAGATGATATTATGCAGCAATATTTATAAAGGACAGTTGCAACAAGAATGGTGGCAGTTAGCAGTAGTAGAGGTATCAACAAATACAAAGAATAAGCTGTTGAAATAAAAACAAATCGAAAAGTTGTGGTGAATATAATATACCGTAAAATTATAGTACAGGGGAGCTAAGTTAGAAATTATACAGCATAGATAATTAGGTAGTTCATAAGGGGTGTGCTATCTGTTGTATCATCCTAACAAAAAACAGAGTTGTTAAAATTTTTATTCGATTTTAACAATGATTTCCTATTGATTTTTTCCCTCTGTTAGAATCCTTAAACATAGGACACTAAACATCCCAGTGTAGAAACGGTAATGACATATCATTATTTTTTGGACTACCAGTAACGACACCCACTTACCTTCTGCATTATTTTAAAACATATAATAATGAGTTACTGATAATGACTTATTTTTATCAATATTTCAAATAGAAAATAATTTTCTAGATTTTTTTGAACATTTTTTTAAATCTATTTTTAGACTTATTATCTTTTAAACACTGGTATATGTAACCACATATTTTTTGATTTTTTGTATGTTGGCGAGTAAGCTTACTTGTGTGCAGCAGGTCAATTATGTTTTTATCTATTAAATATTACATGTCGATATAGCTCAGATGGTAGAGCTGTTGACTGGCAATCTGTAGACCCAGGTTCGATTCCCGCACCAGCAAATTTTATTAAAAAAAAAAAAAATACAATAAAAAATATCTTTTTTTGATATAATTTATTTTTTTTCAAAATCTAATTTTAGACCCATTATTTTCATCAGTAGTTGTAAGCACATAGGTAACGATATATTTTTGGATTTTTCGTATGCTGGTATGTAACCACAACTCATTATTTTTCGCGACATCGCCATATAAATGTAATAAGATATGTAATAACAAAAGTAACTAGTTACCATTACCAAGTATGTAGTTTCATAACCACATATCTGGTAATGATTTTCTACACTGGAATACGTAAAAATATTGTATTGTGCTATTCTTAATTGTCGTATTTTTTCAATTTAAATTTTAACAACTCTGTTTTTTGTTAGGACGATACAACAAATAGCACACCCATTGTGAACAACCTAAATGACCTTTTTTAAATAGTTTGTTTTAATTCTCTTTTTATATCTTCAAATGCATAGTAAATATATATATATATATTAGGGCGGGTCGATTTAATAATCGCCCATGGCTCAGTGAAAATCGTATTCTAGGGATCAAAATAAGAAACTTTGCCGAAGGAACCATACCTCTAAAACGAATTCTACTACCCCCAACTGTTGACTTTTGTCCCGTAGGGTCAAGTTTTGAAAAATCCCACTTTGACCCATTTAGAGTGCCCCAATCGAGTCCAAATGTATGACCGACCCCCACTAACTTTGGAGGGCAGATCCACCCATGCCAGTGGCACACCCCCTGGAACTCCCCTGGGGGGGTTCCCCATACAAACATTTTAAAAAATCACCATTTTTGGCACTTTATTTTATTATTTTTTATTTATTTTATTTATTTTTATTATTTTATTTATTTTTTCTCTTTAGAAATTTATTTAGTCAGAACATATGTAAATGAAAAAATTAATTTAACTTAGTAATAGAAAAGAAAATAAAAAAAATTACTGTTTGAAGTCTTTTTTGCTTTCAAGTCTGGGCATTTTTTCTTTTCTATTACTAAGTTAAATTAATTTTTTCATTTACATATGTTCTGACTAAATAAATTTCTAAGGAGAAAAAATAAATAAAATAATAAAAATAAATAAAATAAATAAAAAATAATAAAATAAAGTGCCAAAAATGGTGATTTTTTAAAATGTTTGTATGGGGAACCCCCCAGGGGAGTTCCAGGGGGTGTACCACTGGCATGGGTGGATCGGCCCTCCAAAGTTAGTGGGGGTCGGTCATACATTTGGACTCGATTGGGGCACTCTAAATGGGTCAAAGTGGGATTTTTCAAAACTTGACCCTACGGGACAAAAGTCAACAGTTAGGGGTAGTAGAATTCGTTTTAGAGGTATGGTTCCTTCGGCAAAGTTTCTTATTTTGATCCCTAGAATACGATTTTCCCTGAGCCATGGGCGATTTTTTTGCCTCCCCACAAATCGACCCAGCCTAATATATATATATATATATATATATACACTCATAGAAATAAATCCGTAAAAATAGCAGAAAAAGTTACTAAAAATTAGTTAAAAATGATGCTGCAGAAAAAACTGCTAAAATTAGCAGAATTTTTTACTAAATACTAGTAAAATGAGAACAGCAAAATTAAAACTGCTAAATTTACAGAATTTTAGTTATATTTAGGCTAACTTTTAGTTAATTGAAAATAGCAAATTGTACTGTAAAATCTGCAGAAAATTTTGCTAAATATTTGTAGACTAAAAATAGCAAAAATAAACTGTTAAATCTACAAAATTTTTGCTATTTTTAAGCTAAATTTAGTTGAATGCAAATAGCAGTCTATTCTGCTAAAATCAGCAGAAATATTTGCTAAAAAATTGTAAACTGCTGTTTTCAAAAGGCTCGATTTTTATTTGCATTTAAAAAAAAAATCGAAAAAAAAACTTCGAAAATTTTAAATTTTTTGGTGATTTTTTAGGCTACTAATTATTTAGCAAAATTTTTTGCTGATTTTAGCAGGTTAATTTGCTAATCTCCATTTTCAAAAATTTAGCTCATATATAACTAAAATTCTGTATATTTAACAGTTTTAGTTTTGCTGTTCCTATATTACTAATATATAGCAAAAATAATCTGCTAATTTAGCAGTTTTTTTCTGCAGCATCATTTTTAACTAATTTTTAGTAGTTTTTACTAAATTTTTTACGGACTTTTTTCTATTAGTGTATATATATATATATATATATATATATATATATATTTTAAATCCTTAATAATAAACGACTAGTTTAAAAGTCCAATATTTCGTTACCGGTAGTTTTAAATACCGGAATATATTAAAAAGAAAATTTAGTTATTTTTCAAAAGATTTTCCTCTTTTAATAAATTTGTCTAACCTTTTTAAAATAGATGCGTCCATTACAGGTTCAAATTTCTAGTTTATAAGGGTAGTCTCCCTTTGCTGATGCACAGAAATTAATGAACTTTGTTGGTTGTACACAAATCGATATCACTAAATTGCTATATTTGCCAAACAACAGAGTAGTATTATTTTAGCAGATGACAAAGCAAATTGAGCTAAATTTGTTGTTGTTGTTGTTGTAACGGCTCTAAAATGTGAATTTGTAGTTAAGAATTCTCATTTAAAGCCGGAGTGGCAATCCTTGGTCGGATAAATTCGAAGATTCGAATACATCCGAATCGTTCCGGCACATAGTCCGATTGCCGTGGGAACCGGGTTATATACTCGGTCGTCAGAGCCTCGTCAGCGTTAACAGGGGACACCATGTCCAAGGTGGACTGTGGGTGAGGTTGGCATTTGGAAATAATTTCCCTTGACCCCCGTGCTAAATTTGTTGTTGTTGTTGGTTTTGTTTTTTCTTTGATATTTTAAGTATTGAATCACACTCCCAGACTAAAGCAACAAATTCGCATTGTTTTGGTAATTCAACCTAGCAAGTACCCAGCGAAAAAAGAGATGCCGAAGCAGTAGAAATAGCACTACAATCACACTCCCAGACTAAAGCAACAAATTCTCATTGTTTTTGTAATTCAACCTAACAAGTAGCCAGCGAAAACATAAACACTAATGATTTTAACATTGAGTTGTCATAGGAAAGGAGTACTCCGACTTTAACATTTTTTCAGTACTTTTTGAACGAGTGCAAAGAAAGCTCTTTTTCACCAATTAAAAAATAAAAAAAAATTCTTCACAAAAAAAAATTATATTTTTTTTATTTTACAAAGTTTTTTTATTGCCGCCACCGGGTATCGAACTTGCGACCTCACGATTGCTAGTAGCTGAGCTCTACCGCTGAGCTATTCTTTGATATTAAAGTTGACTGGCATAAAAACACCACTTTGTTAATGCGAGATATTGTTCCTTATTCTCTTCAACAAAAGTACTTATAAAACAAGTGTAAAAGGTGCACTCCAATTCAATATTAGTTTCAGTACAATTTTTACAGGTCCACAAAAATCAATTTCTCACCATTTAGAAGCAATGCTTAAGTAATTTTTTGGATGTGGTTCAGAAGTAATTCTAAAAAAGCTGTAAAAATGTAATAACGGATACTTGGAAAGCAATGAAAGAAGTGATTTTTTGAAGTTGTTCAGAATAACTTCTAAAAAAGCAGTACAAATACACTAACGGATACTTGTAAGGCATTAAAAGAAGTAGTTTGTAAAGCACTACTTGCAATTTTTTTGCTGGGTATTTAAATAGTGACGATTTGGCTAAAACGAAACTCGGATATGGAGATTCTCTGAACAGATAATTTTTCACAATTTTTTAAAAATGTTTTGGGATTTAAGCACATTTAAGGGGGTTAAATACTGTAACAACAGAATTTTAAGGGGCATATTTAAGTGGTTGTCAATAATTCAAATAGCAATATTTTTACTATATTATTTTTTTTTGTTTAAAATATATGTTATTGTAGTATTTTCAAAAAATATTAGTTTTAAATTTCTCCAACCAAAATCGCTAGGGTTGTCACTTTATTATTAGCCTTTTTTAAAAGAGGCAAAATCGGCTGCCACTGTACAGGCTTCATTAATTATTAGAAAATAAAAATGTACAGTAAATTCTCTAGTCCTTATCGTGGCCCGATTTTTATTTTTTAACAAAGTTGCCACACAAACTTGAAAATTCCAAAAAAGGGAAGAAAAAACAATTTTACTTGGTAATATAAAATTTATTTGACTGAAATTCGAAAAACGGCCACGAAAAGGACTACATAGAGTCCTCTTTATCGAAATCCGTTAACCCACCTTGGCTTTATAGTGGCAGCCGATTTTGAACTCATGGCTGTGAGGAAAACGCGTTTGAAGTCTAAAGTTAATTTTAAGCTAAGAAAAAAGTAAAATTTCAAAAAAATTTAAATGAAGAAAAGTTATATCTCCTAGCTTACTACATGTCCACCAAATTTGGGACGAATCGGTTAATGGGTATTTGATATATTAAACCTAATAGTGTTAAAAACGATGGTAGATATATAATTATACATAATGCTACTCATATTATTTTGTAAAAATGATATAATTTTGTACAGTTTTTAATTTATTTAGAATTTTTTCCCCATTTTTATATATATTGATTACTTTTAAAATTTAAATTAAGCCATCAGCACCTGCCCCATATGAGGTGTCTTCAACAAGGAATCGTCATTGGCTTTTATTTGAAAACTGCGTGCAATTTTAAATCTCTTGATGTAGTTTTTATCTTTCTATTCTGCCCTGTTATAATATATACGATTTTTAATAAAAACAAGTTAATAAAAATTCAAACAAAGAGTGTTACACACAAATTTACCACATAGAGTATTACTTTGGGACCAAAACATATTATACCAAAAAACATGTGAAAATTTAATTTCTCTGAATTTTTTATTGAAATTTTCGGAGCATATAGAGAAAAATATGCTCCTTCAAAACAAAATATCAAAAAAATCGAAAACAAAAATTTTCCTAGAATCGATGCCCCCCTTAATTCCTTTTATCAACTTTGGATATATTTTAGAGAAGAGGAAAATAAGAGAACGTATTTTTGTTGCGGCGCAAAACCATGTTTAAGGGCTCTAAAGCGGAGTGAAAATGATACAGTTTTTATATTAAAACATATCTAAAATTTTGAAAAATTAGATTTATATGTGCAGAGCCTTATAATACTCGAAAAACAAAAATTTTATACCCATATTTTATAAATCTCGGACTCACGGTTGCCACTTACTTGAAATATAAGTGGAAAATATTTTCGGAAAAAGTCGTAGTAAATCCGAATGAAGTATTAGAAGAAGCACTGAAAACCTTTTGACTAAACAAATAATCATTAATATGAATAGCCATTAACTCAAAACAACCAAATTTTTTTCTCTTTCTATCGATTTAAGTGAGAAAAGTTTTACGTAAAATATTCATTCATGGCTTGTATGAATACCAAATAGATATTACTAATAAGGCCAACTATTGGGTTTTTTTAAGCAATAACTGCACAATTCTAATCTGCTTGCGAAGAGACTTAAAATGTAACTTTTTTATATTCGTTCATATTTTATGCTATTCTACAAGTCTATATGGTTAATATTTGGTGTTAAGAGTCATTGCTTAGCCCAAAGTAATTACTTCGAAGTTATTGCTAAATTTTATTCATATGACCCATTGTCTATCTTAAATATTTAATGAAAATTTAAACATTAGCTAGAACCACCGTACGTATGATCATCATCATATATATAATATTTATCATACGCACTGTTGTTCTAACTGATTACTCGTATAAAACAAATACTTCTGTTCACTTCTTATAACATTTAGTCTCCATTAGCTGTGAGTTTCTGTTAAGATAGCTGTTATGAGAGCCAAAAATAAATTTTTATATGTTTGTGGTGGAGAACATTAATGTTAAGAAATTTCAGTTTTATTTTTTTCTTGTCGGCAGTCAGTCGCATGTTTTTTATTTCACAGGAATTGATTAGTTTTATATTTTTTCTTTGATTAATAAAAAGAATACTACATTTTAAGTTTAAATAATGCAAATTATTTAAAATTTACACTGTTTTTATATATTATCTATGTTTTTTTTTAGATTTGTTTTTGTTGGTGATGCCATTAAGCAGTAAAAAATCATCATTATAAAATATGTTTCGTAACATTTGTTTTTACAGCAGTTTTAAAACCAATTTAAAACAATGACATGTGTGGTCCGCATTAACATCATGTTAGTGTCCATGTTAACTGTTTTATGTTAAGTGTATATACCAAGTAAAGAAAATTTCTGAATATTTATATTCGATATAATGAATAGTAGGTACAAAATTTTGAAAAAAAATTCGGTATAAGAAAGTCATTTGAAATTTTTTGCTGCTGAATCTTTTAGTTTAGGGGTATACTCAATATTGCTCTACTTTTTTAGATTTTTATAATATTTGATTCTATAAGTTTGATAGTGATGCGATGAACTTGTTTTTTAGCTTGAAAATTGATATGGAACGCCTCATACGAAAACAAAAAAAAAAAAAAAAAATTTTTTTTAAAGGTATTAAATGTGCTAATATTCCAAAACTTATTTCACAAATTGTGAAAAATTATATATTGAAGGCATTTTCCTATCCGGATTTAATTCTTGCCTAAGGAAATCGTCAGGGGACGACGTTTTTAGAATTTCTAGAAATATTTTTTAAGTTAGATTACAAACTCAATGAGCATTTTTCTTCTCGTCTAGGAGCGTTATTTAACATTTAAAATATTAAAGAAAAAGTACAACAAAAAATTTACCACAACTTACTTCGTCATCTTTCAGTATACTATTTTATTGTTTTGATATATCGTTGACCGGCCTGCAAAATGTCACATGTGTTTTTTAATAGATTTTTAGGAGAGCGAAAAAACTGTTAAAAAATCTACTTTTAAGATACTTTATTGGCATAATATGCCTTAATGATGATTTTACTAAATGAGGTCGTAAATCGTTAAGGCACATTATACCAATAAAATATCTTAAAAGTAGATTTTTAACAGTTTTTTCGCTCTCCTGAAAATCTATTAAAAAACACATGTGACATTTTGCTGGCCGGTCGACGATATCTAGCACTATAGTGACATCCATTCATGTATAAACAACAATAGAAAATAATATATTTTCTTAAGTGCCAGTAACATTTAAATCAGAACTTTTAAAATTAGTTTTCAAAATTCTCCATACATCGCTAAATACCTTTAATATATTCACTATAAAAAAATTAAAATACTTTTTTTTTTTTTTTGCAAAATATACTAAAATGAATAATTTTTTGGGATCTGAATAAAAGGTAAATACTTATATTTTTAATCCTTTCACGATCATAAACAAGTATGCTGGCTCAGGTGTTTTTGCACTGGTAATAGTCCAGGTTAAAGATAGAGTAAATTCATTCAACGTTGATTTGTGGAACACAGTTCCCACAACAAAATTGTGTAAATTATTACTCTCTTTCTAGTTCCACTTGGATGTCACGAAGAGAACTGAAGCACCAGAACTTGGCAAAAGGTCAAATGCCAATAAAATTTTCCAAGAAAAAGGATAGTCAGGGAGTATTTGTCGTTCAAATTTAACCTAGTTAGAAGTTTTATTTTTTCGGACTTTTTCGTTTCCTGGAACAGCGGTATTTTTTCATCAAATTCTTCGTGGGGATTTTGCGCTCATACGAAAGCAATTAAATCCCAACTTCCTGGAGCTATTGTTAAAAAAAGGAAACATGCAAAACTTTTAAAAACCCAGGAAAAAAAGTGAGGAAAAAGAAGCAGTAAAAACATAACAACCCAGTGTAGAGATATGTGGTTATGTAACTACATACTTGGTAATGGTAACTAGTTACTTTTGTTATTACATTTCTTATTACCTTTATATGGCGATGTCGTGAAAAATAATGAGTTGTCGTTACACACCAGCATACGAAAAATCAAAAAATATACCGTTACCTATGTGCTTACCAGTACTGACAAAAATAATGAGTCTAAAAATAGATTTTCTAAAAAATAAATTATATAAAAAAAATATTTCTTATAGTATTTTTTATACCCTACACCACTATGTGGTCATTTATACCCTACACCACTATGTGGTCAGGGTATTATAAGTTTGTGCTGATGTTTGTAACACCAAAAAATATTGGTCGTAGACCCACCTTATAGTATACCGATCGGTTCAGAATTTTTTTTTATTTCGATTTAACGATGTCCGTCCGTCCGTCCGTCTGTCTGTCCATGCAATCTTGTGCGCACTCTACAGGTCGCAACTATTAAGATATTTTGATGAAATTTGGTATGCAGACCTATATTGGCCCAAGGACGAACAAGTTTGATTTTGGTGAACATTGGTCGATGTTTAGACCTAGTGCCCATATAAGGGTCCTACCAAAATTATATTGTTTATACGCTGCAGGTCGTAAATAACAAGATATTTTGACGAAATATGGTACAAACACCTATGTTAGCCCAATAACGCAGCCTATTGATTTTGGTGAACATCGGTCCATGTTTAGACCTAGTGCCCATATAAGGGTCCTACCAAAATTATACTGTTTATACGCTGCAGGTCGTAACTATTAAGATATTTTGATGAAATTTGGTACATAGACCTATATTGGCCCAATAACGCAGCCTATTGATTTTGGTGAACATCGGTCCATGTTTAGACCTAGTGCCCATATAATGGTCCTACCAAAATTATACTGTTTATACGCTGCAGGTCGCAAATATTAAGATATTTTGATGAAATTTGGTACACAGACCTACATTGGCCCAATAACGCAGCCTATTGATTTTGGTGAACATCGGTCCATGTTTAGACCTAGTGCCCATATAAGGGCCCTACCAAAATTATACTGTTTATACGCTGCAGGTCGCAAATATTAAGATATTTTGATGAAATGTGGTACATAGACCTATGTTGGCCCAAGGACGAAGGCTATTGATTTTGGTGAACATCGGTGCATGTTTAGAACTAGTGCCCATATAAGGTTCCCCCCAAAATTGGCTTGGTTACAAACTGTAGGTCGCAAATATTAAGATATTTTAATGAAATTTGGTGCGCTGACTCACATTATAGAAAATTTTGACATAAGCCCCATTTTAACCCATTCGAATTTCGGGTCCAAACAATACACCAGACTGGTGTAGGGTATTGCATAGTCAGCATGCCCGACTTTAACATTTTTACTCGTTTTTAACTTATTTTTACTAGTTCTAACTAAAATGTTTACAGGATTTTTCTTTTTCTGTTATATTTAGTTTCTAAATATATTTAGTAAAAATTTGATCAAAATGGATTTTTTAAATTACAATTTTTCAAATACAAACAAAATTGTAATATTTACCTTTTTGTATTTTAACAAAAAATATTTGAAGAATTACATATTTATTTATAACTTTTATATTTCCATGAAATTTCATTAAAATTTAATAGAAAATTAAAAAAAAAATTAGATCGTTTCAAAAATTAATGTTTGAGTGTACAAAAATAGAAAAAAATAAAAATTTTACAGTGAAAACTACAAAAAATTATTAATTGGGTAAAAAAAGTTATAAAAAATTTATTTCCATCTGGTGGGATTCGAACCCACAACTCTCTGATTTCTGTGCCAGCATGTTTCTATGCAACCCCCATACAAAATATTAACTTCTTATCACCAATGAAAACGAACTTCCGACTAGCATATATTTACTGCAGCATTAAATGTTGTTTAAAACCCATTCCTAAGGGAGTAATATTTTGTGGTGTAATCAAGGAAGTGATTCATTTAGAAGTCATTCCATTTATTTTTGCTGGGAAGCTGTTAAAAAGTTATGGAAGTCGCATTTTAATTGCAGATAAAACAAAATAAAAGTAATAATAAAGGCCAACAGTTTGTTGGAAAAAGAAAATTATCATATAGAGACAATCTGACAATAAAATATAAACAATAATACAATTTAATGGAAAATCACTGACGAAGCCTGTCCATAATAAAAAAAGGCAGAACCTAGATCTAGTCTGATTTGCAAATTAATAATGTGTTTATAACTTTTGAAGAAAAAATGTTTATTCTTCTTCTTAACCTCAAATCTACTTAAGTAATTGACTTTTTTACTTAAAAGTTAAAAATCGTCATCATTTTATATTAAGAAAATATCAGCTGAAAATATGGCATTCAAAAAATTATATTTGAAATAAAAAAAAAATTATTCAAATAATTTTTATTAGAATATGCAGTTTTTTATTTTAAAATAATTTTTTGTAAAAAAAATTTTTTTTTTCTAATATGACAATATCATATTAGAATTTGGACTTGAGGTAGAAGAATATTCTAACTAAATAATTTTTTGTTTTAATTTTAATCGGTATTTCAATAATTTCATTAACTCAAGTATATATTTTATTTACAGTTGCTATATACAAAAAATAATTTCATTTACGGAGTTTTACTTTAAATTTAAAACATTCTGAGAATCCTAAAATCCTAAACACCATCCAAAAAATCACTTAATTATTGCTTCCAAAGCATTATTGCTTTAAAAGTGATGATAAGAAGGAATTTGTATACAGTTATTGCCAAACATATGATCCCAGATTCGAATACTGGGGAGCCAATATTTCTTTAATTTCTCAGTACATGGTTATTGAATTTGTTTATATTCAATATTTTTTAATTTTTCAATTTTTAAAATAAATAAAATAAAAATGACGAAAAATTGATTGTGAAAAATTACTGAAAAAACTGCAGTGGACCTTTTCCAATATGATATAAAAAAATAGCTCAATAGCAGAGAGATAAACTTGCAATCTTGGGGTCGCAAGTTGGATACTCGGGGGCGGCAATAAAAAAGATTTAAAAAAATAAAAAAAATATTTGGATTTGCAGTTTTTTTTTATATTTTTATTTTGAATTGATGAAATAGTGGTTCCTTTACATTCGTTCCAAAAGTATTGAAGTGGGAGAACTCTCCTCCTCTTACAAATTAATGTTAAAATCTGTGCAGGAATTCACAAAACTCAGTCTGAAAATGGACTTTTTGCTCTACTATGCGCAATAATAATTCATATCATTGTAAAGGATGTCGTATTCTAATAACAATTGTTTATTGCAAAAATTAAAGTGATTGTAATACACATTGAGTAGTATTAAAAATGAAATGAGGAAAACATAAAGAATCCAATGATAAATCATTTGTAATTTAAAATTTTTAATAACACGATAAAAACAAGAATGGATTTTTCTTCTTATTTCTCATCTACAACTTTTACTGTATTTTTTAACATTTTCACTTAGCTGGCTGCTTTGACAGCAACTTTATTGCAACTTATTCAACAAAAATAGTACATACTATGCTTACGAGTATAAAATGTTGCTACTAGCTCTACTATAATATTTGACCATATTTTTATCCTAAAGCATATTTTACATACATTAAGGCACACTATGATGGAAAAGTATTTGTCAAATATTTTGGAAATCTTAAGTGAATAAATAAGAATGTGCATTTTCAAGTGGTACATGACAAATTTTAATGGCTTAATTCCCAAAGAAAATTTTCGGTTTCAAAGAATTGATTGTGTAACCTCTTCTGTTGTCAATGCTAACTCCAATGATTTTTGTTTTAAATTGTTCCAAAAGAAACCGATTCTATAGCTTCAAAGTGGAACCGGTTGCCCTAGAATCAGTTCTGGAACTAGTTCTAGAACTGATTCTACTTCATACATAACTTCCATTTGGGATCCCAGGAACTGATTCCGGAACCAGTTCCATGGAATCTGTTGCAGTGGAACTAGTTGTAGAATAGGTGTGGTTGGCTACCGATTGTAAAAAATTTTCCTGGGTACTTTTCCTTTACAACCCCTTCTTCTGTCGATTCTAACACCGATTATTTTTATTTGAAATTGTCCCAAAATCAACCACTTCTACAGCTCCAAATTGGAACCAGTTGCCCTATACTGCAAAAATACTTTATATTTGAAGGTGTACCGTGCAATTTTTTTTTTGCATCTAAGGTGGTACGGTCTACTGTCCATTTCAAAGAAGTTTTACAACCCTTATTGATATAATAAATATTCCAAATCCTTTTATTGCACAGTATCTGCTACACATATACCATTCATACATTTAAACGCAAAACTCCTTGGGTTTGGGGTTTTGCATAGTAAGTAGTTGTCTAAGACTACTTAATGTACAGTTTTTTTATTCTCCTTTCTCTACACTTATAATAAGTTGTTGTTGTTGCTGTTGTATTAGTTGTAGTATAAGTTGTAATAGCTATATGAGTGCTATGTAATATAAACGTAGCATAAGTAGACTATAAAGAAGAAGATAAAAAACTATGCTGATCCAAAAGTAAAGAGAAGCCACAGTTGTGGCAGCCAGCACCCGTAACATCAGTTTAAGTATGAAAACTAAAGAATATTAGATGATGTGACGTTACGAAAATATGATGAATTCATCATGGTATGTAAAATGCTTTTATTTTCTTAAAACACGGTTAGAAGAATGATGAAAAAAAGACTTGAAAATAAAAGACGATGACTAACAATGTCTGCACAATGTATAACGACTATGATTATGAATAAGATAATAATTTAAGTAGAAAAAAACAGGTAACATATTTTTATTTATGAATAGGCCGAATATAAAATACCATTATTCACTTTTGAAGCACGATTTAACCAGAAATGTGCGTGATTATGTATTCACATATTTACCCAAACGGCAAACCCTATTAAAATTGTTGAAATCGCTCAATGTTGTGAACTATCCGTCATAGAAAAGTCCACTATGAAATAAACTAAACCACATGATTTCAGAATTAACAACACGATTGATGTGTGGTGGTTATTTAACAGAAATCGGACCACCTTTAAACCTAGTCCACAAATAAATCACCCACCCTATATTTGCTTCGATATACTTTGATGGTAATTTCATTTAAATTGTTTTTCTATATTTTCTGCCGTGTTAATTTTTCGCCCCAGACTTGGCGCGTTTCCCGAAATATTTACCAATTCCTACTTTGCTATAGAGGATTTTATGGTCAGGCTTGATCGCTTCAAATTTTTTACTTATTTTATTTTAAATATTTTATAACTAAGATTCTACCTACATAAGTATATAAAATATATCTCGGTATACATTTGTATTATTTTAATGTCCTTTGGACCCAAGTTTTAAGATATTTTTTTTGTTTGCTAATAATCTTTATAATGAAAATTTCATGTAAATGAACATAAAAAATATATACTATATTGCATTTTCCTTGTAGAGTCAAACATGAAAAATGTTAAAGAAACTGATGATGATAGGAATGCAAAAATTGACAAATGTCAGCTTATGAATAAAATTGCGTATCATCAGACGACATGAAGGCAAATAAGTAATAACAACACACCATTTATTTTCTTTGTCTTATTTCTGCTAATTATTTAAAGATAAAAATATTTAATCTTAGGTGAAATCGTAAACTCTTTAAGGATGGTATCGACTATACATTCAACCAAAAAATCTGTAATGGCTACTGAAAATTTTGCAGTTTTGAGACCAGCGATATTTTTTTCTAATATTAGCAACACATGTCTGCTGATCTGTAGTACAACAAAATTAGTAGACAAATTTAGTAGCCGCTAGTAAATTTTAGCAAACTTGTTGTAAACTGCAATTTAAAATCGATTTGCTAACATCAGTTAAAAAACTTACTAAATATCATAATTTGATTACAATGAAATTAGTATAAATAATTAGTTGCAGCTACTTAATTTCAGTAAATTGTGGTAAACTGTAATTTAAAATCAATCTGCTGAAATTAGCAAAAAAGTGTAATAAAAAATAAAAAAGAACTGTAAAATCTTAATAATCATATTTTTTTCTTCTTCCGATTGTAACAAGCTTATAATTACTTTATCGTACTTGAAATTTGGAGTCAAAATTGCAAAGGGTTCTCCAGTTATTAGCTTTTTATGCATTGGAGATACAATAAAATTTTCTGAGTGTTATTTCCAAACTAAGAATATATCAATAGTAACAAATATAAACTGAACAAGAATTGTAAAAAATCCAAAAAAAAATATTTTTAAATTAGTATATTTTTCTGCTAAATTTAGCACTGGGTTTAGAAAAATTAGTAAAATGTTTTGCTGAGAATTAGTAAAAAATCCGTAATTTGTAATAAGAGAATAGCAAAAATGATTACTAAAGAAAAATTGTACTAAAAATCAGTATAAAAATAATAAAGTGCGATTGGAAACTGTTTACAAATTTGTTTACTACCTTTTTTATCTGAGTGTATGAATATATCAATAGTAACAAATATAAACTAAACAAGAATTGTAAAAAAAAAATGTTTAAATTAGTATATTTTTCTGCTAAATTTAGCACTCGGTTTTGAAAAATTAGTAAAATGTTTTGCTGAAATCAGCAGCGAGAATTAGGAAAAAACCGTTGTTTGTAATAAGAGAATAGCAAAAATGATTACTAAAGGAAAGTGTACTAAAAATCAGTATAAAAATAGTAGAGTGCGATTGGAAATTGTTTACAAATTTGTTTACTAACTTTTTTTTATCTGAGTGTATGAAATAAGCATGATTCACTGGTGATGACGAAAGAATGTAAACGTGAATGAGTTAAAATAAAATTTGATTGAGTAATTATTTTTAGTATTTTAATTGTTAAAGTTAACCCTTGGCGAAATTTGGAAACAATGACATTTTTTATTTAATTTTTTCGTTAAATATACTCAGAAACGGAGTTTTGGTTTTATCGCATATCATTAACAAGCCTTAACCTGGAACCGAAAATGACCCAAAAACGTCTGTTGTATTACCGGAATGTATTAATACTTCGTCGCAGCAAAAATGTTGTCAGTTTCGCACTATCTCGATTAGATATCGATTTACTGGCCATTTTATAAATCTGACATTTTGTATACAAGTTACCAGTATTTACTGTTACAATAACATCTATTTGCTCGTCATATCTGGCGAATTTAAATTGCTCTTAGCGGGAAAAATTGTTGAGTAGCTACCCAGCAAAAATAAATGGAATGACTTCTAAATGAATCACTTCCTTCATTACATCACAAAGAATTACTCCCTTAGGAATGGGTTTTAAACAACATCTAATGCTGCAATAAATATATGCTAGTCAGAAGTTCTTTTTCATGGGTGACAAGAAGTTAATATTTTGTATGAGGGTTGCATAGGAACGTGCTGGCACAGAAATCAGAGGGTTGCGGGTTCGAATGCCACCAGGTCGAAAAAAAGTTTTTGTAACTTTTTTACACAATTAATAATTTTTTGTAGTTTTCACTGTAAAATTTTTATTTTTTTCTATTTTTCTACACTCAAAAAATAATTTTTGAAACGATTTAAATTTTTTTTTTAATTTTCTATTAATTTTTAATGAAATTTCATGGAAATATAAAAGCGATAAATAAATATGTAATTCTTCAAATATTATTTGTTAAAATACGAAAAAGGTAAATATTACAATTTTGTTTATACACAAATAATAATCCATGCATAAAAATACGAAATAAATGTCAAAACAATAAAAACTTTCGTAAAATAAACCATTTTTCGTATATTTTACAAATTTTTTTGTTATTTTGACATTTTCTCGTATTTTTAATCATGGATTATTATGTATGTATTTAAAAAATTGTAATTTAAAAAATCCATTTTGATCAAATTTTTATTAAATATATTTAGAAACTAAATATAACAGAAAAATATAAATCCTGTAAACATTTGTTAGAACTAGTAAAAATAAGTTAAAAGTTACCTTGCAGAAAAAACTATTTTTTATCTACTAATATGCTGCAAATTTTTTTATGGATTTTATCAAGGTAATTCGTATTAAAAGTTAACTTAAATGTAACCAAAATTTTGTAAATTTAACAGTTATATTTTTCCTTCTTATCTCACTAGTATTTAGCAAAAAACAATCTGCTAATATCAGCAGTTTTTTTTGCAAGGTCATTTTTAATTACACAATTTTTAGTAGCTTTTTCTACTATTTTTACAGCTTTATATCTGAGTTTATTATTTTTATAAAAAAAAAAAACACTTAAAAAAAACAACTTTATATATTTTCCAATATGTTATATAATTCATATTCCTATTCGCCGCTTTATATATTTTTGTTAATAAAAAATTAAAGAAATGAAGATAAAAACAATTTACTGAACAAGACTGCTAAAAGTCAGCTATCAGTTATAACAAGCGATAGCATAGTGGGTAGAGCATCTGCTTGAAATGCCAACGAGTGTGGGTGCAAACGCCACACGATGCATGACGATTTTTTTTATTTTAATTAAATTAAAAAAACCACAAATTTTCACAACTCCCTATTCAACTGTTATTATGTTTTTAGTACTTCTTTTTCCCCGCTTTTTTCCTGGGTATTAACCAAAATTTTAGCGATTCTTTTAGCATCCGTAAAAATTTTTTTAAAACCAGTTTCGATATTTGTTTATTATAAAATACAACCTCTCAACCCTAGTCCTTATACCCAACTTTTACTACGAGAAAGTATACCCGGTAGAAATTTTTCGCGTTTTTCTTTACATTTTCTTAGATTTTTTTTTTGATACTCTAATTTTATAGCTGAATATATTTTCGAACATTTTGAGTGGTCATAACTATATATTTTTTGCCTGTTTCTAATTATTGTGCGCATTCAAACTTATTTCTAAGCATTCAAAGTTTTCTATTGTTGTTAGAATTTTCTACAATACAACAATTTTTCATTATTTCAACTACCTGTCACGGAAGGAATATTTTCAGCTACTTGCGTGTAAGATTTCGTCCGATTCGAATAGGTAGAAGAGCAATAAAAATCAGAAAAACAAGTTTTTGCGCTAAGGGTTGGAGGCTGCGTACAGGCAATTATTAAAATTTTTGTTTATATTCAAGTATTCTATTGAGTTATAGAACCGGTTTTGTGCGTAATTATACATTATGCAAAATAAAATAAAAAAAAAAAAAAATAAGAACATGGACCGCAGAAGGAAAGATAATTTATATATTTCTAACAGATTAACTGATGCTGAAAAAGAGGATTACGTCCAAAGACTTCTTGACGACATCGTAGTCGACGAAATACACTGAGAGAATTATCCTTCATGATATTAATGATATAATTTCATAGAATTTTTTCGTAGAATCAATGAAGAATTTCATTATGTATATAATATTATGAAATTTTTCATAACTTTCCTTTCATAAAATTTCACAATTTCATTAAAAAAAGTCATTGAATTTCATAAATTGGATCTCCATAAATTTAATGAAAATGTTCTTTATATATATGAAATTGTTCAATAGTATTTACTTTTTTTAATTTTTTTATAAAATATCTTTTCCTGAGAGAATAATCTTTTATAATTTTTATTTTTTTTTTAATTAATTTTTTATTTTTTTTAAATTAAATTAATTTTTTATTATTAATTTTGGACTATAAAATTTTTTTATAAATCATATTAATTTTTTTTATGACCCTTTTTTATTTAATGAATTCTTTCTTCAGATATATTTTGTATATCCCTTAAATATGCTACGATTTTATTACGCCTTTTGCATTTGCTAAGTACTTTTTATTTATCCACTCCAGCTTACCAACGATAACAAACAACTATAATAAATAATAGTAAATGAAATTGCTTCATAGTTTTTATGGAGCTCTTCATTGGCTGAATGATTTATTCATTGGACGAGTGGCCTATTAATTTTATGAAGCGTTTCATTAATTTTATGAACTTTTTATAAACATTGACTTTAATGAAACCTGTTTCATAGATTCTATGAAAAGTTTCAATGGACGAGTTCCAGTGACAATTTTCATTGAAACTATTAAGAAATTCATTACTGAAGTCATGTTAATTCTCTTAGTGTATATTCGGACACTGAATATATCGAAGGAGAATAAGGAGAAAGCAACTGAACTTAGAGTTTCGGATATTGAAGAAACAGAGGAGAATATCTGTTATGACGATGCTCTTCATAACGAGAAAGATGACGACCAGGAAATCCACACTGAAGATGATTATGTGCAAATGAATTTGGGTCCAGCTGAATTCGTTGTAGGTGATAACACCATATGGAGTACGCAACCAAGGCTAACACGCCATACTAAACAACAAAATATTTTGAGACATCGAAATTGCCTTAAAATGACATTGGAAATATATTGAAGTATTCTATGAGCGCGGAAATGGTGGATATAATAACAAGCCACACAAACAAAAAAAAACGGATACTACATATAGAGCAATCAACGTCAAACATCCGGAGGTGCAACCAAAACATTGAAATTAAGCGAAATGTATGCGTTCATAGCAGTGCTTATTATGACTGGCGCCAATTGTAGTAGCGGCGAAAGTGTGCCGGACTTGTGGTCGATAGGAAATTGTCCACTTTATCGTGCTGCAATGGGCGTCAATAGATTAGCATTATTAAGATTTATAAGGGTTGATGATTTAAAAACAAGAGGGATATGCCAACAAAGCTGCAACAATCTCCGAGTTATGGGCAGTGATGAATTAAAATTTTGAACTTTTGTACAAACCGAGTAAAAATTTTGCTGTGGCCGTACTCGCTTCATGCAATACATTCCATCCAAACCAATGGTTGTCTGGTGGCAAAAACTCTTACCCACTGCATGGGCAAATATATACCGGCCAAGTTCTTACGGGACGGGAAACTAATTAGGGTGAACGCGTGGTTAAGGATTTAGTAAGCCGCTTTCATGGAAGCGGACACAATATAACAATGGACAATTTTTTACAATTTACTTCAAAACTTGTGGTGTATGGCGGTTGGAAATGTGCGAAGATTAAGTCATTCATACCCAAAGAAATGTTGGCAGACAAAAAAAGCACTGTGGAGTCGACGGTCTTTGGTTTTGTGCCCAACATTTCCATATGCTCATACGTGCCGAAAAAACAAGGCAGTTGTTTTATTATCATCGAACATGACGATGATGCCATCAGCATAAGCTGCAAACTGGAATTTATAGAATTTTATAATGAAACAAAAGGAGGAGTAGACGGTGTGGACCAATTGCTTGGAGAATATACTTGTCAAAGACAGACGAAGCGTTGGCCATTATCTCCAATTTTCAACATTATTGATTTGACGGCATTCCCATACAGTAAGTTGAGGCGTAAATGCTTTCTTCGCCAGCTCACCAAGGAGCTATGTATGCCAGTCATTGAAGAGCGGTCAGTAAATGTTCAGGTAATGCGCAAATTTAACACGAAACTTGGCATATCGAGCTTTATAAGTACACCCAGAAAACAAATTCAGTTCTGATAACCGCATTTGTAGTCAATCGCACGGTTCGGTTGTGGTAGCCGAATTTTTCAGTTGTGGCAACAGAAAACCAATTGAGACAGGACTAATTTGACTATGGCAACAGAATTTCAGTTGTATCAAGAATAATTCTGTAGCCACAACCGAAAAATTCATTTGATGCAACTGAACCATTCGATTGGCAACAAATTGGGTTGTCAGCACCGAATCTGTTTTCTGGGTGTACCTACGGCCTTACAAGAAAGAGCGGATGCTACACCATTAACGTCTCTAGCTGCTGATGGGCGGAAAAAGAAACCCCAGATTGGAAGCTGCACATATGTGTGTTATATTAACGACGAATCCATAAGATACACCTGGAACATGTGTTCTTCGAGTAAACGGGCAATATGTGTGCAGCACTCAAATAATCCGTTTTTTATGCGAAGTTTGCAATAATTGGGACAGAAATTACCAACACAAAAACGTTCTTTGATTTATATAGTCAATTCATAAAATTACATTAGTGGCTACACCTGTACTTACCTTACGGGGAATGAGGATTCAATTACCCTCCAAGGACCTATCCCGTGACCGGTCAATCGAAGGCATATTAATAAATTAATACAAATATGAACAAAAGAGAATGAATTAATTTTCTACGCATTTTCTGCTCCGTTACTTTCACTGTTGCTTTTAAAAAACTTGACCGATACCGAAATAAAAAACAAAATTCGCGGCATATTTTTAAAAATATTTTTTTTATTTATTTCCCTCTTTTATTTATTTTTAACTTTATTTTTTTACGATTTGCTTATTTTAGCTCTTAGCTGTTTTAGTTTTAACAATTGGTATTTCATTTAACTTTTCTTTTTAACTTAAGGGGAATTTTTTAAATTTTTATTTGCATTATCAGAGTTTTTAAGGAAATTTTCTAATTTTTAAAAGAAAAAACAATTAACAAAATTTTGTTCCCATTGAAAAACAATTATAAAATTTAGTTCCCATGGAAAAGCAATTAACAAAATTGAGTTCCCATAGAAAAGTAATTAAAAAAATTCTCATGGAAAAGCAATAAAAACAAATTGAGTGCCCAATTATCCACTACTCATGCCGATCAAGGACCGGTCCCTGCCCTCTTGCGACCTATCCTGCGTGTCACTTTGGACCGGTTTCTTTGCCCGTGGGGTAGGTATATGTTCTTGGAAGTCTCGATTTTGGAGGCTCATAGCCCCTCAATGCCTTGATCTAGGAATTGAGGTGTCAATCGACGCAGATTTACGCCTTCTTCCTAAATCCGGAGAAAAGTCTTAAGCGGTTTAGGTACTTCAAATAGCCAACTGGCCGCACCTGTACTCGGGTATAAGGACTAGGGTTAAAGTATGATACATCGATGTTTTTGTCCAATGTTTAGCTCTAATGGCCTTTGACCTCAAGTATCCCGTTCTAGTGTTTACTCACCATATCTCAGTTCCTACAACACTAATGTACGCACCTAATAGCAGAAAATTAAAGCTCGCAAAAAATCATTAACATTTTGCTAAAGAAGTTTTTCGATAAACTCAGCAGAAATTTTTTTTTTATTTTTTTGTTGCCGAATGTAGGGGTCGACTTTTTAAATTTTTTTCATTGGATTTTTGCTTTATAGCAAAACATTGGTCTCCTCGAGGCAAAAAAAATCGATATATCACACTTTAAGATCCGACTGTAAATGCCGAATATATAACGAAAAATTAAAAAAAGGCGACCCCTACGTTCGGCAAAAAAAATGAAAAAAAAATTGGAAATTGCCTTGCAAAAATACTTTATATTCGAAGGTGTACCGCGCACTTTCTTTGCCTCAAAAAAAAGTTTGCCGTGCACCGTCCAATCCAAATTATTTTTCGAAGGAAGTTTAAAATCATTTTTCTTTCTGCCGAACGTAGGGGTTGCCATTTTACATTTTCCTTATGTCTTTGGCATTTACAGTCGGATCGTAAAGTATGACATATCGATGTTTTTCAAAAGGACAAATGTTTTGCTCTAAGGGCCATTGATCACAAGTATTTAGCCACCAGATCTCAGTTGCTACCCCCTTAATGTACCATCCTAATGTTAGAAAATTAAAGTTTGCAAAAAATCATTAAATTTTTGCTAAAGAAGTTTTTCAATAAATCCAGCAGAAATTTTTTTATTTTTATTTTTTGTTGCCGAACGTAGGGGTCGCCTTTTAATTTACATTATACCGCACCACCTTACAGGCAAAAGAAAAAGAGTACGCGGTACACCTTCAAATATAAAGTATTTTTGCAAGGCAATTCCAAAAAAAAAAAATTTTCGCCGAACGTAGGAGTCGCCTTTTTTAATTTTTCGTTATATATTCGGCATTTACAGTCTGATTTTAAAGTGTCATACATCGATTTTTTTGCCTCGAGGAGACCAGTGTTTCGCTGTAAAGAAAAAATCCAATGAAAAAAATTCAGAAGGCGACCCCTACGGTCGGCAATAAAAAAAGTAAAAAAAATTCTGCTGGATTTAACGAAAAACTTCCTTAGCAAAAGTTTAATTATTTTTTGCGAACTTTAATTTTCTGACATTAGGGTATACATTAGGATGGTAGAAAATAAGATCTGTTGGGTAAATACTAGAACGGAATACTTGAGGTCAATAGGCTTTAGAGCAAAAAATTGTTCTCCTCGAGAGAAAAACATCGATGTATCATACTTTAAGATCCGACTGTAAATGCCAAAGATATAACGAAAAATGTAAAATGACGACCCCTACGTTCGGCAAAAAAAATATTTTCAAATTGCCTAAAATACTTCATATTGGAGGGTGTACGGCGCACTTTGTTTTTTTTTTTGATGTACATATTTGTTATTGCAAAGCGTATGAGCAGTATTATTTAAAAAAAATATTACTCAAACGCTTGAAAAAGTCAAACAAAATAGAATTGCTCCAATATATTGAAGAGATAAACACTAATATTAATTAATGTGCTTTTAGTATATATAATTATTTTATATTTATGCTCAATATTTTGTTAATCATCGTAACAGAGTAGCATTACTTTTTTTCTGTCATTTTAAAAATGAAGTAGTATGTTAAATTTTATGTATACATATGAATCTTAATAATAGATAGGGACATGCTCTCAATTTCTTAATGAGTCGAGCTACTATTTTATACTATAACCCAAACTCACTCCAACGTTCAATAAATATTTAATGTATACTGATGAAAATACATACTAAAATTGCAGATTTTTTATCATGTTAATCTAAATGGAAATAAAAGTTTTATATATACAGTCGAACCCCGAGTTGTGGCCGCTTTGATACTGAGAAAAATTTTGAATCCAGTTCCTTGAATTATGGGCATCAAATGATGCTTTTTAAATTCAAAACAATTTTTCGATTTCGAGATATAGAAATTCATCGAACCAAATTTACTGGCCGACGACCCGTAAGTTAAGTTAACCACACAGTACATTGTATAAGCCTCTTTTTAATCGTTTTATAAACACTTGATTGCTACTGATTTTCTGTTTAAACACAACCACAAATGCAAGCAGCACTAAACAAACAATTGAACTTTATATACAGTTTCAAAGTAACAGATTAAGTTAGTTGCACCTAGATAAACTTTAAATTTCTCAAATTAATAAAAAAATTTAATTAAATTTGCCAGCATTTCTTATTTTAGTCATTTGTTAATATTTTTCCCAAGTATCACAAGTCTAAATATTGTTAGATTCAGTTTAGGTAGTTTTTTGTTTTACTGACAAATTCATCCTTATCGATAAAAAAATATATTTTATATAATGTGTAATAAAAAGTGCCCATGACCGCATTTAAAGTCGCGTCTACAATGGCAATCGAAGCCATCAGCTGCAACAACAGCATCGTCAATAGTTGTGGTGTTTACAGATATTCTATATGCCATTTTAAGTAGGTAAGGCTGTGTTATTTAAACGGTGTTTGAGATACATATTGAGCGTTGCAAATATTTACGTACAATTAGGTCAAGGATATATGTAAAGTATTAAAGTAAAATTAATACGAAATTTACATTAATAAAAAACTACCTTATTTTGGGTTATTTTAATATTTATTTTATGTATTAATTCCGATTTTTTTTTCATTTTAATTTATTTTAAATTAGTTTAATCGTTTTCTTTGAAATTACAAAATGATTTTCATTTAATTCTTAAAGTAATTAATTACATTCTTCTCATGCAGAACAATAAATACAGGAAACCCGAATATACCCAGTATAGTAACTCTTTACAAAATAATGGGTTATATAACCCATTAGCTGCTAACGGCAAATATTTAGTTTCGTTTTTGGGAACATGAGTAACATTATGAATAACCAATATTCTTATAGACAAATAAGAATATGCTTATTACTATTAGCATAAATTTATTATACCCTGTCCATTAATATAAGTGAATAACTGAAATACCGTTCACCTTAAAATGCCATTACTGAAAAAACCGAAATATAGTTATCGTTAAAACCGAAAGAACTCGAATATCATTATCCTTAAAACGCAGTTAATGTAGTAAATGAAAGAGCGTTATTTTTAAAATACCGTTATCGAAATAATCTGAAATAGCTTTACCGATAACCTCATGCTTTAGTTTATTAATCATGGAAATAAGAAAAGGAAATTTGTTAATGATGAATCTAAAAATCTTATTTACTTTGACCAATTAAATACGTTTGTATCAAATTTATATTCATTTATGCTAAAATCTTTACTTTTTTTTATATTCTTTTTTTTTTTGAACAATTTCCTTGTCACCTAATTTCTTTTTCTCCATCGTCAACTTTCAGTGTATTAGTCTACATATAATTTCATACTTATGCTAATAAGAACATAGGTACACTATCGCTGTTGGGCTGGCCTTAAGCAATCATTAAACCACTAATTACTTGTATCATCTAAGACGCTAGGGTGCTTAATACAAGGTAATCAGTTGTAAAATAAACGTCCTTCTAATACGATTACAGGTCAAAGTAGATTATTAAAAATAATGTTGGATAAAATAAGAAAGTGAAGCAAAAATAAAAAAAAGATATATAATAGACAAAAGGAAAAATATAATAATTTAAAATATCAAATGAAGTTAATTAAAATTAATTGAGTGTTTATTTTTTGTTCCAGAAGATTTTTTCCAACAAAATTTATAGAATGGAAATTTAATGTTTTTTTTTTTCAAACTAAGTTTTGTTTTTGTTTTCAATCATTAAAAATTCATTAATTTAGCTTTTTTCTAATTTAAAATCCGCACACTTTTGTAATTGAACTAAATATCGTAACAAAGAATTTCGTTGGTAAATATTTTGCACGACGAATATCCCAAAAGTGCACTAAACTCCAACTAAATAAATTGTTGTACAAAGAAAATTGTTCCCACGGGTGCATTAGATGAGAAAAAATGAGTTTAGAGTTTTAGTGTGTTCAAATAACAAAACAACAAATGATACAATGCAAACAACAGCAACAACAATGGTAGCAGCAGCATCAACTATATAAAATGTTATTTTTAAAGATTTAGTACTGCGGAAATACACTCAAGTTAATAGGTCAGTGAAAACTATTATATAAGAAGATTAAACTAGTAAAAATATTTATTAATTATTTATTAAATTAATTAGTATTAATACGTAAATCTCAACCCGAAGGTATGCTTAGATACGAGTACCTACACTCTAGATCCACGGTTTCCAGGGTTCCGTAGTAGAATTCCAAGGGGTCCGCCAAGAGATCCGACAAAAAACATAAATCAAGTTATTAAAAAAAAATAATTTTTTTTTGTTATTTTTTAATTAATTTTTAAATTATTTAACAAAATTGGGAGTCCGTGAGCTAGTAGAAATGTCTTAAGGGGTCCGTGAAGCAAAACTTAGTGGGAACCGCTGCTCTAGATGAACAAAAATTAGTAGATATCTAAGCTCTGGTAGGTACGCTAGTAGAAAAAAGTCTGTAAATATAAATACACGGTACAACAATTTGGAACTTTTTCCAAAATTATGGGGTTCTGACAATTATTAAAAAAAAAAAAAAAAATAACGTGTGTCGGGGTTTTGAAAAATCACATCGAAATTTTATTTTTAAAGGGGGGTTTCCTTAGTTTTTCAAATGTATATTGTGAATCGGCATAAAAGACCATGTGAATCTTCCATTTTAGGTAAATATGTGTTCAGCAAACTTTTCTAACACCCTACGAGAAACCTTCCTGTGAAGCATTCTAACCCTCTTACTCTTCAATTAAATGGATGTTTTGGGCCTCTTTTCAAAAATGGACAAAAACACCTGCAAGTTGATGAGCTAGAGCTTTAAAATGTTCCATAAAAATATTCCCCGTAGTGTTTTACATAAGTTCGCTGAACACATCCAATACATAAAATGGAAGATTCACATGGATGCCCTCTAAAATCCAGATTTGTTAGACATTTGGACGCCAATTCTAAATAAGTAGGAGATTAACCCTTAAACACATTTTGAGTTTGGATTTATTTCTGGCATTGAAATTACATTTTCAACTTTTCTATCTTTAGATATTTATAGTAAAATTTTATGTCAAATATTTTTGCGGTTTTAACCCTCTTACTAATCAGTTAAAGGGAATTTTTAAACGGGATAAAAAAGCCCCGTAAGTTGAAGACCTAGAGGGTCAAGACCTTCCACAAAAATATTTGTAATGAAATTCTACTAGAAGTCTCTGAAGATTTAAATTCAGTGCCAGAAATAAGTCAAAACTTAAAATGTGTTTAAATTTTGACTTACTAAACCTCATATTTATTCAGAATTGGCGCTCAAATGTCGGCTCATGTCCAACAAACCCATATTTAAGGGATAAACCATGCGAATCTTCCATTTTAGGTATGGGATGCGTTCAGCGAACTTATGTAACACGCTATGGGGATCATTTTATGAAACATTTTAACCCTCTAACTCTTCAACTTACTGGTCTTTTTTGTTCCTTTTTAAAATATTCCAAAAGAGTCCTTTAATTGAAGAGTTAGAGGATTAGTATGTTCCAAAAAAATATTTCTCGTAGTATTTTACATAAGTTTGCTGAACACATCCTATACCTAGAATGGAAGACTCACATGGCTTCCCATGCCGATTCCCAATAAAAATTTGGAAAAGGGGGGAAACTTTAATCTCCCCTCAAATAAGATTCCGATTCCCACACTCAAAATAATAAGTCCGTTGGCTGAACAGAAAAATTTGTTACGTTAACAAAATTTATTCCTGTTTTTTGGATTAAAATAAAATTTGTTGATTTTAACAAATGCTTTTGTTAAATTTAACAAATGAAAATTTAAGTAAAAAATTTGTAAAACTAGTTTTATCTGTAATTACACTGAGTCGTAAAATTTATCCAAATTTAGGGTTTTGGGACCCCCAGGCCTAGTCCATATCATGTGAGGGCATACACGGGCACTCCAATAAAGCAAACATTTTGCCCGTTTTGCTCTGTCTCGCTTAGTTTTCGAGATATGGGCCATTTTATAAAGTAGAAAATTTTTATTGAAATTTTTCAAGGGTCCAAGGCCCCGCCAAGGTCCATTTTTATATAGAGATAGCCCCTTTCGCTGGGATATTATATGGTTATGGGTAGTCGAAATTTTCGAAATATGGGCCATTTTAAAAAATCGAGCGCCAAAGAAATAGTGCCATCTTCAAAACTTCGGATACATTGATGGAGCCATCTACAGGGCAATAACAGTAACATGAAAAGTTTATTCTTCTTCTTTACCTAAAACCTACTAAAGTAGAATTATTAGAAATTCATATTAATTACAATATTAATTGCAGTTGGTCTATATGACGTGTTTGAGAAAACAACACTTTACTAAGAAAATATTATAATTTAACAATAAATTATATAAAATTTAACGAATGGGTTCTTAAAAATTAGTATTATATAATTTTTAAAATTAACACTCAAAATTAGTTAAAGTACTAAGGTTCTAAGTATTGTGTTAAATGAAAATCTTTGCTTAGAGCAGTGTTTCAACTAAACATTTTTTAAAAATTTGTGAAATTTATTTGAAACCAGTTTGACAGATTTTTATACTGACGTATTATTTTAAGTGTACCTATCACGTGATTTCTTAAACCAGGACTTTTCACATGCCTGGTATAATTAACCATTGCTATGGTTTAAGCAGTGTCAATTATACTTCAAGGACTGCCCCATGACTGGTGAAACGAGGACACATTATTTAACTGGATAAGTATGTAATAGAAAGCCCATAAATTGAGACAATTTAGAAACTTTTCTATATTTCTAAAAGTTTTATATAAACCCATTTTTAATCGCTTACCGGTAGTGTGCATATTGTTTACGAAATTCAGTAGAAAGATTGGTTGGTTTCCCAGTAAGCTTTTTATTTTAAAAAAATTTAATCGCGCATTAAAAGTGGCATTAAAAGTAATAAAATTTCATACTTTAACGCCATGAACACACATTAGAGATTATTGTTTTTCATTTTTATTTTTTGATAAGAAAAATCTCTGCTAAAAAATGCAACAACAAAAACAGGGCAAAAAATTAAAATTATTTTGCCAAGATCAGAAAAAACATAAGCGTCTAAATTATGATATATTTTTAACTGCGTTATATCGACTTCCTACCTAAGTTGTCTTCTTTTAAAAGTAGACAGGTCAAAAGCAAGTTGGCAATAAAAAAAATGGGTTAACATGGGTTTTAGTATATAATGGGACTGTTTTTGTAACAGTTCGTTTTAGGTTAGTTCGGTGACATGCCTTTTTGGATTAATGCTGTGACATGTCGATGTATGTCTCATCCGTGGAAAATTTTTCACCTCCAGTGACAACGCCATGTTAAAGTGATATGTCACTTTCAAATGAAAATACCGTTCAACGGCCTGTCTGTGTGTCATCTGGGACTGGTCCCTTTCCCCGCAGGTTACCTACATATAATATTTTTACCCCTCAATTCTTAAATGCTTTGTAAATTTATAGCAGGTTTACAAAACGTAATTTTCATGCAAAATTTGTTCAATAAACCTCCTATAATTTTACAAAGCGTTTATGAATTTAGGTGCTAAAATCTAAGAAAATTGCCAAACATTTTTCACCACAAGAAATATATCTGAGGGTTAAGGTTTAAAAAATTTAATATATTTTTTTCTGGGCACCTATTATTAACAGCTCAAAATATACAATAAGCAGGGTTGACAGAGCATACCGCTAAAATACCGTTATCGGTCCAAACCCCTTTAAATAACATTACCGAAATAACTGAAATACCGTTATCCTTAAAATACTGATACCGAAATATGTAAATTAAATATAGTTACTCTTAAAGTACGAGATTATCTAAAATAGCATTACCCTTACGGACAACCGCATCGTTTCCCTTGCCATCTACTTTTTAGAAATTTAGTTAAAACTACCAAAAATTAGTTAAAAATAATGCTGCAGAAAAAACTGCTAAATTAGCAGATTATATTTGTTATATATTAGTAATATAGGAACAGCAAAAATAAAACTGTTAAATGTATGAACTTTAGTTATAAATTAAATTTACCTGCTAAAATCAGCAAAAAAAATTGCTAAATATTTAGTAGCCTAAAAAATTTAAAATTTTAGATTTTTTTTTTCGATTTTTCTTTAAACGCAAATAAAAAGCGAGCCTTTTGAAAAGAGCAGTTTACAAATTTTTTAGCAAATATATCTGCTGATTTTAACAGTATTGACTGCTATTTGCATTCAACTAAATTTAGTTTAAAAAAAGCAAAAAATTTGTAGATATAACAGTTTATTTTTGCTATTTTTAGTTTGCTAATATTTAGCAAAATTCTCTGCAGATTGAGCTTAAGTATAACTAAAATTCTGTAAGTTTAACAGTTTTAATTTTGCTGTTCTTATTTTACTAGTATTTAGCAAAAAATCATCTGCTTGCAGTTTTTTCTGCAGCATCATTTTTAACAAATTTTTAGTAACTTTTTCTGCTGTTTTTACAGATTAATTTCTATGAGTGTATACGATAGAACTACATAAACTTTTTTTACTCGCGTATATATTTTTTGTTTAGATCGCGTGGCTTGCGTTTAAGAATTTACTCATACATTTTTTTAATATAATTAAATTTTGAGATTTCTTTCAAAATTTACAAAAACTCAATTTGCACTTAAACTTCAGAGTCGCCTAAAAAATAAGATTCATAGGATCATTTATATATAGTCAGAATTAAAAACGATTTTTTCTTACATTTTAATTTGTTCAGAAATTTTCAAACAAAATTTCTGACTTAAGTAATATTTAATACTCAAATCGTATTTAGTTCTGATTATAAAACTCTCCCAAAAGGTTTAATTCTAATTCCTAAAAAATTAAAACAAACACTTTTATTATAAAAGAGAAAAGGTCAATTTGAAATCACAAAATTTTAAGTTTTCGCTTGTTTTTATTTTATAATTATTTATTTTGTTATGAATTATATTATAAGGAATATTTTTTACTGAATTTCCCACAAATGGGGTTTTGTTAGTCTCTATAAGTACATCGATAAATTCCACCCTAGAAAGAGTTGGCACTCGATGACTTCAAAAATGTTGCACTGTGCAATTAGCAAAACTTTTGAATATAAATATTTGACTTTAGGGGTTTTTATATAAACTCGTATTCTACTCATAAACGGTGTAAATCTGGTATGTTTGTGAATATAAATGTCAAACTCCATACATAAAAAATAGGTTATATTTATACAAAGTTTACAAGGCATTTACGGATTTATATGAAACCCCCTACTATTTTACAGCATAAAAAAGACCTTTGCTTTAAAATAAAGTCGATTTTAATAAAACTAGACATTTGGAAAATTTTTATAATAAGGCTGAAAAAATTTAAACCATAAAAAATTACTATTCCGATATACGTCTTTAACAGTCAATAATGGCTGTAAACTAGTGTTATTAGTGTTTTATTTAAAATGTTTAAAAATAAGGTTTGAATCAGAAAACAAAAACTTAGGCATAAAGTCACTTTTTTCAAGAAACAAGTCACAATTTTATAAATATGCTGCCACAAAAACTTTTATATAACTTATTTAGTTTATGCATTTCTTTTTTTTTTTAGAATTCATAATCAAAAGTTTCAACTACTTGTGTAGTTTTTCTCTTCTTTTTGTGATAAAAATTCATACATGCATTAAAACATTTAAGATATGCTATCAGATCATGCACTTTATTAACGCATGCAAATCTAGCAAAGCAATAACAACAGTTAACAACTACGTACAAAACAAACCATAAGACTTTAATAAAAACTATGACAGAACAATATACAGTAGAACACAAACATACGGAATAAAAACACTAGAAAAAGACATATATAAAACAAGGAATAGTTTTTACAAAATTAAAATGGTCTAACTGATTTTGAAATAACCAAAATTTCGAGTTTAATTATATTAGTGAATGCAAAATTTATATGGAATTATCTTCGGTTAATATTTAGCTTGAGTACAAGCAGGGAGAAAAGCTAAAATATATTAACGAGACAGTAATATTGGAAGAAAATCTATTGTAATATATTTTAAGTTTTCGTAAGTTTATCACTTCTTCCATATTTCATATAAAAATGTCATCAATATTTTATGGACAAGGCCCCATATCTTTAAGACTGAAACCTATTAGGCAAAATGGGCAGTATTGTGGTTTACTGTGATAACACTCTCATAGCTACCGAATTGTTTTAAGTAGTAACGCACTTCGATAATAAAATTGGACCAGGTGCGGATAAACTTCTGAAGTCGGTTATCTTCACATTATTTTTATAAAATTGCTTTATAGATATGACAAAACAGTTTCGTAAATATGATAAAACAGTTTCTTAGATATATGAGAAGTTTTTTAAATAAGTCATCCGCCTTGAACAAAATATTTGTATATTAATTTTAAGGTTTTAAGTGTTTTTTTTACCGAAAATTATAAGACAAAAATTCATATTTCAAATCTTTTGCTTAAAGTTTGTCCCTGCAAAACCAATTTCGTGTTCAATCATTTTAGCACAAGAACAACGAAACAAAACAAAAAGTAAATATCTTAACAACACTAATGCGAGTAATACGCTGCAATACTTTTTGTTATTGTTACAATTCTAGGAGAAAAAGTAAAATGACAAAACTATACGACAAGCAAAACTTTTACGTAAAACATTTACACAGTGCACAAGAGAAAAATATGTTTGTTTTTGTTTAATTTTTTTGTTTTCTACGTATAGTACCCTACACCATGCAATTTGCAGAATACTTTAGCCCAAACATGCAAACACCAGAAACATTTATATTTATAATTATGTATTTGTCATGACCCAAAAAAAAATTTCAATAAAAATCAAAACCTAGGATTTAGTCGATTTTTGCAAAAAATCATTGATATGCTGTAACAATATCAGACTTTATAATTGCTTTATAACATCAATTTTCTCAAAAACACGGCTTTGTAGCGCTGAGTTCAAATTAACACACCTAATTTTAATACAATCACAAGTCTGTAAAAATAGCAGAAAAAGTTACTAAAAATAAGTTAAAAATGATGCTGCAGAAAAAAACTGCTGAAACTAGCAGATTTTTTTGCTAAATACCAGTAAAAGAAGAATAGCAAAATTAAAAATGTTAAATTTACAGAATTTAAGTTACCCATGTGAAAATCGAAATATATATGAACATACATGATCATACATAGACTAATATAAGATCACGCATAGTCATACATGCTCATATACGTTAATGCATAGTTCAATGTATGACCATATATGATCTCATATATTTCTATATATCTTCGGATCCGAAAATTGGGGGTATATGGAGGTATATTACCATATATGATAACATATGAGCATACACGAATCATATGTGAGCATATATGGTCATATATGAACATCTATATGAACATGTACATGTATTTCGGATCCGAAGATATATGGAAATATATGATATAATGTATAGTCCTGCATTGACCTTTGCATGGGCGTATATGATCATGTATGCCCTTGCATGATAATCTACTAGTCCATATATGATCATGTACATTAATATATATTTCAATTTTCACATGGGTATATTTAAGTTAACTTTTAGTTAATTGAAAATAACAAATTGTACTCTAAAATCTGCAGACAATTTTGCTAAATATTAGTAGACTAAAAATAGCAAAATTAAACTGTTCTATCTAGAAAATTTGTGCTATTTTTTTAAGCTAAATTTAGTTGAATGCAAATAGACTGATAAACTAAAATCAGCAGATATATTTTTTACAAAAAAATTGTAAACTGTTGTTTGCAAAAGGTTCGATTTTTATTTGCATTTAAAAAAAAATTAAAAAAAAATTTAGAAAATTTTAAATTTTTTTTGTGATTTTTTAGGCTACGAATTATTTAGGAAAATTTTTTCCTCATTTTAGCAGGTTAATTTGCTATTTAAAATTTAACTCAAAATAACTAAAATTAACGTCTAAAAATTAGCTTTTTCCAATTATTCGACCTAGGCGGTTAACCGGTTAATGCGTTATTTGAAAAATCCCTTAAATTGATTAACCGTTTATTCGGCTCGGTTAAATCACAAAATCGGCGATTAATCGTTAATATAATTCCTTGGTTTTATCTATATAAATACAAAGAGCTGCTTTTTTTCTAGTTAAATTTCTTTGACACTATTGCTAAAATAAAACCTGAAAAGTATTTTCAAAGTAGACTCGGATTTTTATTATATGTGCTCTTTAAATATACATGACGCGCAAAATAGAAAGGGACCTAAGGGTAAAAACCGGGAGAGCCATTTTAAAGATTTAAATACGTGTATCTTTGGTGTACCATCACTGAGCGTGTTGGTATTGGTCTCATTTGAAAGCGACTCGTCAGGAACGTGTTGGTCAACCTTGAAAACGCGCGTAGGTCGTCCCTACCTCTTGGTTTGTGTAGTTGGTTTTTACTGTTTTCTACCTAGCGCGCTGTTTCCATGAGTTTGATATCAATTTTGCTCGCGGTTTTTCGAATCCAGCTTTATTTTCTGAAATTATTAATTGTGAATTATAATAAATACTCATTTATAATTCTTTTAAATCGTGAATATCACTCTGTTAGTACGAAAATTTTTTCACATAACCTTATTATGTTATTCGCGAAAATAATTTAAAACTGATAACATTCTCACTGTTTGTTTTAGGATGAAATGGTGGACGAATTCGAAGAAGTAGATTTACTTTATCGTCGACTTCGCTTTCATAAAACGCGCATATCTCTGGGAGGGAACACTTTTGGGGCATGGGATCGGTCTCATTCGATGCTCAGATGTTGTCCACATTAAAAAAAAAATTGATTTTTTTATCCTTAGGTCCCTTTCTCTATGCGCTGTCACATATGTCTTTATGTCGATCACGGCACGAAGACGAATTTTTACCCACATCTTTTTATATTCTCTTGAACTAGAAGTTAAGAAGTTGGAGTTTTCCATTGAAAATCGTGCATTTTTAAGTGCTTTGCTAATATGTATGGATATTTTGGAGATGTGGTTACATTTTTACTCACAACTTTGAAACCGCTGGATTGATTTATGTAATGTTAAACATGGCTGAGGTAGTTCAAGTCCAAGGTCTACTTGAGGACCCAAAAACCTTAAATAACAACACAATCGATTTCCATAATTTTAAAGTTTATAAGATTACACAGTACAACACTAAAAATGCATCGGGCATGCGACATATCAATTCTGATAGATTTTAGAATGAGTATCACGAATGTGAACACCAAATTTTAAAATTAGCTCTAGTTTCTGAAATATTCGCAAATTTAACTTTTAGCAAAAAGTCAGTTTTTTTGGTTAAAATTTCTTATTTATTTATATACCTGACTAAACTACGGATAATTTTTAATATGGTTTAAAAGTATAGACTTTGGGCTTTTAGAATCATACCAACTTATTTTTGTTAGACAAAGGATCTAGGATATAATTGCAATTCAAATGAAAACTTCACTTACTTTCCTATTTTGCAAATCAAGTAAAATCCCATAATCGGATTTGCTAAGTCTTAACACATGATGCAAATTCATATTCCACTAAATTCTTTTTGTCAAAAAAAAAAATCACAACTTTTGCATCAACATTTTCCGAAATTCAATCTGAAACACAAATTTTATCCCCAATTACAAAAATGTATACTTTTGTTAAAATCGATTTCATTTAAAATTTTGGGTGGCAGTATGCTTTGACTTGGTTAATTTTTGGAGAATTCTGATTGGTTAATTTATTTTCAGCCAATCAAAATGTTTTAAAATATAAATATTTTTGTAGGGTTTTCGTACACAATATGAACAAAACCATATGTTTAACAATAACACGGACTAAATTTAAAATGCTCGTTTATAGTACTTTTTTGAACATGCATATTTTAAAATCGTTCTTTTTTTTTGGGAATTTGCACTTAAATTATCTAAAACTTTGTTGAAATTGATTATAAAATATGTGTATAACATATTTCACTGGTTTTATCTGATTTTTTTAATTTTAGATTCGTCACAGACTCCTTAATTTTTAGGTATTAAAAAAATTAAACTTTTTCAGCTTTAGCCAATTTTTACTTAAAATTAAAACACGAAATTTTTTTCATAAATTCAGTAACATGGGATGTTCACTAATGGTATAAATAAAAAAATGAATATTCCTTTCATCGCAGATTAATTATTGACGAAATCGTGAAAAAAGAGAAATTTCAACTTTAAATGCATATGGGTGAAATCAAAAAATGTGATAAATTTTTGGGCCAAATTTGTGAGAAGCAAAAAGTGTTAATATTTCGGTTTTTTTCTTAATGGAATCAGTAAGTTTAGTCATTATAAACCTAATTGCAAAAAATCTCTTCTACAAGTTGTCGCAATAACTTTTTTTGCACAATTTTAATTTTTTTTGTTGTAATTGCGTACGAATTTTCTTCAATTTATTAGTTTTTCGTATTTGGGGTTTCAACTTGCTTTCCAATGATATATAATATGTGTTTATCAAATTGGCGGTTTCGCGAATAAAAATACAATTCATTCCGCGAAAAAAATGTTTATTTTTTTTTAATTTTGTATTTTTGGTTCTTTTAAATGCTTTTCAAAAATATAAACTTTTTTAAAATCCAAACAGCGGTTGCGCAGTTACAAAATAATATATTAAAAACATGACATTTCACGATCAAAAAAATTCTTAAATTGTGTAAAACAAATTTAATTTGTCAAACTAATGTCAGTAATGACTCGAAATATCGATTCAAAACCAATGAAATGCAAAATCAATCGTTTTTCGCTCCAGCAGCTTAGGATAAAAAACTGATAACTGTTTTTGATATGATGCAAAATTATTAGTTGAATCGTCTTTTGACGCATAAATATTAGTTGAATCACCTCTGTTTATGATTATTTTAAAATATTTTAAACATTTATCTACATTTATTTGAATGAAACCTGATGCAAAAATTGTGGTTACGGAGTTTACAGTTACGGAGTTTACATTTGGTTACTTTTTTCGTTTTCTTTCAGAAACGCTTTGTCAGAATTTCTTTTCCGAAACAAAATCACATGATGCCTACAAGGTGAATCCAAATATGACATTGTTTTTATTATTCGTTAAATAGTTTGGTGTAAAAATTAGTAACGGAGTTTACAACATTTTTTCAAATTTTATTAAAGACATCCTTTTTCATCTCAAGAATGTTACATGCTGCACAAAAGCTTCAAGTCTGTTATACTGGATGATTACTTACAGTCCAACGATCATTTGAGTATAAATATCATTATACTTTTCGCAATATAAATAATAGATAACTCCAAAATTCTGGTATATGCATTTTTATCTAAAATTATGAAGAAAAATAGTTACAGAGATGAAGTCGTGATAGCTAAGACATACGAAAAAGTTTGTAAAATGTATTAATTTTTGTTAAAAACGGCACTTTTCCTCTTCATAAAAATTCTTACAGTTAGTATTTAGCTTTATACTAACTGTAAGAATTTGGCCTATAAAATTGGTCACAAATTTTATGTATTAACCAAAAATTGGTCAGATTGTTATAAATTTTGTAAAACAGCTGACAATGCGCTGATATATATCGAAATATGTAACTCAAATGTTATCCATGCATTAGAAATTAGGTGGTTACACGGTTTTATCACATTGTTTGATATAGAGAATATTATCGCAGCTGTCAAAACGTGCGATTTATCAAATTAAAGGGCATGTTTCATCCTATTAAAATTTTGTAAAGAATAGCTTTTATACTTTCAATTTTGTATTTTTTTGCAAAAAATTTATTACAAAATTGAATTTTTCTGCAAACTTGGTTTTGCAAATATTTCTTAAACTATAGCTAACTTTAAAATTCTAGTGCCATATTCGTGATCTGCGTCCCAAAGTCTATTAGAAATGATGTGTCGCAATCCCGATGCATCAAATTTTTATTATTTTGTTGTACTGTGTTATCTTTATTTAATAAATAAATTCAAATACAATATATTTCACAAATGGGAACACCTCGTTTATCCACTCGGGCTGATCTGGTTCGGAAAATTATCTGTCGGCAATACTCTCGTCGGCTTCAGGTTCAGGCGGTCGACTTGAGACTCGATTATATTCGGGAGGTAGTCGGTTATATGTTCGGCAGTTAGTCGTCTTTAGACTCGGATATCGGTTCGGCAGGTAGTCGCTTCCGACTTGGTTATTGGATCGGCAGGTGATCGTTGTCGGACTCGGTTCGGTATCTTAGGGTTGGGGAACTCCTAGGCGGCGGAGTCGCATTTCCTTCATCTCACCTAGGTGGTGGCAATCAAAATTAAAACAGACCGCGAAGACTGTGAAATTAGAACAGACCGCGAATACTGTAAAATTATTTATGAGACAACCAACCGATGTTTATTGTCTTTCCAAAAGTTTAGCTCGGCACTGGCCTGTATCGTACTATGGTAGTTCGGATTAACCACCCTGTGTGTGTAGCAACCCAGCAAAATTTTTTTGAACTGATTGCCTTTGAATAGGTTCTAGAACAGGTGTTTTTACCACCGGTTCCGTGGAACAGGTTCTAGAACTGATTCTTGGAAGTCAAAATGGAAGTCTTCACTGTCGCAGAACCGGTTCTATAACTGGTTCTAGAACCGGCTCCAAAGCAACCTGTTCTAGTGTGGAAGAACAGACCCTGTTGCTTTTGGGACAAAGTCAAACAATAATCACCGATGATAGAACATAAATTAGAACAGGTTGTATGCAAGAACAAGTTGTTCTACAACCGATTCTTTGCATCCGACAATTTTGCTGGGAACTTAAACTACTTATTCGAATTAAAAAAAGTTAACCAAATGAGAATTATATGGGGCGAAAAAGCAAAGCACAAAAATATATAAAATAATAAAAAATAGTATATGCTTTAACAAACACACAAACTAACTTGTATGCAGTACGTAAACTACATATACACAAACCCATATACAGAATACAAGCAGTTCTCCTATCAAATTCACACTGCGTAAAAATAAATATTATTGATAAAGTGCGTTCCCACTGAATTAAATTTCAATTATGTAAGAAGCCAAATTGGAGTGGTAATTTGCGGCATTAAAAACTGTTCAGAACTTAAACAAATAACTTGTGTAAAGTTTCTTGCGCCATGATCGTCATTAAAATAGATATTTCAAGACGCCATAAATTTAATATTCATGCTAACTTTACAAAACTTTTTGGGAGTTTTGTAAAATTGATGGGGTACCCCAATTCACGTTGGAACCATTGATAAAAAAATTTCTTGTTGCACAGTGTATCAAAATCAGCTAAATTTACTATTCCAAAAAACAGCTTGTAGAACAACTTACGTTTATTTATAACCCATTCTGCCATCTGAGCTGATATTTGTAACAACAAGAAATATTAGACCTAGGCCAACCTTTTAGAACAACGATTGACTCACAATATTACTTTTGGTTAAAATTGGTCCGTTTTTAGACCTAGCGCCCATCAATGCAATTGGTTATTCACGTACTACAGGTCGCGAACTTAGAGATATTTTAATGAAATTGGTTTAGGCCTAATATTCATATAAAAAGCCCATAAAAATTGCCTAATATGCTTGTTCGCTCGCTACAGGTATATGGATGATATCAAAAAATGTGATAAAAACCATGTAACCAGCTAATTTCTAATGCATTTGAGTTATATATTTCGATATTTGTATATCAGCGCATTGTCACCTGTTTTACAAAACTTATAACAACTTGACCAATTTTTGCTTAAAACATAAAATTTGTGACCAATTTTATAGGCCAAATGTAAACTCCGCAACCAGTAATTCATAATGTTTTTCAACTTTAATAGCTTATCGAGAGCCTATATTCAAAATATGTCAACTTAAATTTGGTCAAATGAGTTTCCGATGGCAAATAGCTCCACTATGCAATACCCATCTGTGATATAAATTTCAAAGGAAAAAGGTAATTAGTTCTCATTTTATATCAATTTTTGTTATTACGTTATCTCAAATTACATTTTTTTTGGTGAAAATAAATGCTTAAAAAATTAATTTATTATAAATCTAACTCACATCTTATTGCATTTGGCATGCTGAATACGATTCTGGAAAAGATTTTGATATCCAATGGCTTGTTTTGATATCCAATGGCTTGTTTTTGATATCCAATGGCTTGTTTTTGTCATATTAGTAAATAGTGGTTCGTAACAAAATAAAATTGTAATATATATGTAACTTTTAAAATATTCATCGGATTGAAATATTATATATGGGCGATTATACTCAATGATATAAGCTTCCAAAAAAGCACATTTGCAGTGACCCTATTACAATACAGCGTGAGTTAGAGAGTGCCAAAGTTGACCACTACGAGTAGTTTTTAAATTTTTCTATCTAATATGGAATAAAATGCTTAAATAACACAGCTCTACAAAATATAACAATAGCCGTATTTTCTAATCACTTGGATTTAATAAATCCAAAAAGTAGTTCTAAAAGTGCTTAACAGATGGGGTTAGATTCTCCCTATTTTAAAAAGAATTTTCTGTACGACACTTCTTTCACCCTAATTTTTAATACGGAATTCGATGATGAAAGATTTTCCTTTAACTTTTAATTTTTAATTATATTTTATATAAAACAGCGATAAACAATCTGCCTTTTCACTTCAATTTATGTTTGTACACAATGGGAAAATTCCATTCTAGTATTTAATATTCACTAATTGGATTTAATTAAATTACTTACAGTAGAGTGAAAAACTGACATTTCTATTTCAGCTATTTCTCCATGTCCAAGATGGAAAATATGTATTTGGTGAGGTGTAGTTTTTTTTCTAAACATATTTCATAAAAGAAATTTAATAAAAACCTTTTATTTGTTAGTTTTTAATTTTTTTTTGTTCCCCTTTTAATTTTCATTCGTATTTTTTTCTGACATTAAATTAATAGGCTGTTTCATATATTTGTGCTTTTATTATGGATTTATTAAATCCAGCATTTTTTTGGATTTAATAAATCCACTTTTTGTATGAAAAATTCTAAATCCAGGTGAATAAAAAAACCCTAAATATTCTTGTTGAATGATTTTAAATAAATGGTAAATTGTATATATCTCTTAAAAATATTTAATACTTTAAGAGCTTCGCCTATATCGGGGTGGCAAGACTTTTTTCGCTGCGTGCTGGAAGCGGACAAATTTTTTTTTGTAAAATTTCTCGCGTGCCACCTCAATTTAAGTTGTCTTTTAAAAATTTTTTTAAAAATTTTTTAAATTTGGAAAATTTCTCTTAAAAATATCATTGCAGATGTACATATTTATCAGCGCTATGGATAACCCCCATTAAATAACCCCAAAGGGAAAAAATAAATAACATCCAAGAAATGACGTAAAAATGTTTGACGGTAATTTAATTTTTGGTGATTTATTTAATTTTTAATTACTGAGACTATTTCATTATAAAAAAATTCATTTTTTTCGGGGGTTATTCCATTTTCGGTGGTTATTTCATCTTGTTAAAAAAAGTTAAATTATTTGGCGTCCATCATTTATTTAAATACGTAAGAAACTACACAGTCAGAAAAATACAAACGGGAAAGCGGTGGCAAAGGACTTTAACAGGTGGTACAAGTATTGGCAAAAAGTGCTTTCCCATTCCCAAAATGATAACATCATTAGACAAAAGGACCGGCTGTCCAAAAAGCGCCGGAAAAGCACTGGAGGAACAAAATTTTTAAACGTTGGCAAAACGCTGGCAAAACCAATAAATAGGTGGTCTGGAAATATATTTTCCAAAATAAAATTAAAAAAAAGTTCATATGTATTTTTTTGACCCTGCCGTGATTTGAACCCAGGCCGTCAGATTGGCAGACGATTGCTCTACCCACTGAGCTAACGAGACATATAATATTTGATGGCTAAACACATAAATGAGTGATAATAGCTGGACAACTACTGGCTGTGCCAAAATGCTAGTACTGGCAAACAATTTTTAGTAACTAGTATGCCAGTGTTTGGAGGGCAAAAAAAAAGTTGGTCTTGAAGGAGCTTTCCCACAAACAAAAAAATTGATTTTATAAAACAAAAAAAATTTTAAATTAAAAAAAATCCCAAAAAATTTTTTTGCTTGCAACCGGATTTGAACTCAGAACCTTCCGACTACAAACATTTTTTAACGAAGAGTCAGCATTTTTATAAAATCATTGGTTTTCCAGTGAATTGATTTTTGTACGCCTGGTAGCATTGGCTAGGTAGCACTGGATAACCACTGGTTGCAAACCTTGGCATATCACTCTAAGCCAATTTTTTGCCAGTGGTTTTTTTATAAACCACCGAAATTTTTATAAAACAAATACTGGTAAAACGCTTGTCGCAAGCGCTGGCAAAGCGTCCCAAATGAGTGTTCTGCCAGTCATTTATTTTTAATACCGTGGTTACCCAGTGGTATGCCAGTGCTTGATTTTTTGTACCACTGGCGATTTCTGACTGGGTAGTTGAAAATGTGCTTCGGGCAAAAATTTGATTTTGTTAAAATAAATTGCACGGTTTTGGATTTGAACAGAGAAATTTCTATTTCAGATGAAATGGCTGTGCGAAACACGATCAAAACCCAATTTCAAATTCCAACAAAGGGGGTCAATATGAAACTTATTTCAAGCCTTTATTTCATTGAGGGTTATTTCGTAGCACCTATTTTCCCTTAAAAAAAACTTAATTTTTTATATCCAATTTTATTACAAGTTGTTTTCCATTTTTGTGTAATTTTCTGGTACTTTTTATTTCTACGATTATGAGGCATTTTCTCATCGAAACATTTAAACTTCTTTCAATCTAGAATTTAGAAATTTTCCCAGAATTTTCTGATAGTCTAATTTGCGAGTTCTTTATTAACCATATTTCTCTAAACAAAATATGGTGGCAATACAGAGTTTTATTCCTTTTAAAAGACGATTTACAAGGTCTATAAAAAATTTTATTATTATGGAGTTAAATCACACATTTTTGTCTTCTAATAGTTTAAATTCTTTGAAAATATCCAACAAAACTTCGCGTTCCACCTAAAATCCACTCGCGTGCCACTACTGACACGCGTGTCATAGTTTTGCCAGCCCTTGCCTATGTTATCAATTTTGTTGTTAATTTTGTTTTGTAGAGTGTATTTCGAAAACTTGTGTTGCTGACAAATAGTGAAAGCACATAGCGCATACACATCTTTAGAGTGCCTTTTGTAAATGCCTTTAACTTGAAGACTCGATTGCCAGCTGGACATATCTCAGTATTGAAAGGGTTGTTCAAAATAATGATTTTCTAAATAAATTTATCTAAAAGTCTCATGTATGGTAAAAGTAGTTCTCTTAAAACGTTTAATATTTCCTTTTTCTTTTCTATAATATGCCGCAAAACAAGATTTTTTTAGTAGATACTGTAATGCTGTTACCCCACTATGACAGTGTGTATGCATAAGTGTTTGTACAAGAATACTACTGCAATATTAGCAGCATTTGCAACAAAAACACTACACAACGAATATATGAATATCACACCGTATGCAGTCTAGCATAGAAACCATCAGTAGTTGTATGTGGTATGATGGTATCATTGTATAACAAAAAATAATTTGTGTTCAAAACTACAAATACAACTATGCAGCAGAACAAAATACAAAAAAAAACAAGAAAGTCCCAAAGCAAACGTAAAATATGATATAAATTTTAAGTTTTTAAAAGTGAACCAGAAAATATATAACAACAATATCTATAGAACAGTTCATTCAAAATTTGTAAAACAGATTCGTGTTGCTGCTGAAACAAAAATAGCCGATCATAACTACCAAGATTTTTTACATGTTTGAAAAGTACATTTTTTCGTATATGATGCCTTCCAAGACAATTACAATTACGAATAAATATTAGAGCAACACAATTAAGTTATTAGAAATTATTTTTACAGAGTTTTAATGTACTCTCAAAACTATGAAGTCTTATACCCACATTACCTACACTGAACCTAAAACAGCGGTGAAATTAACTAAAATCCATGTTAAATTGACGAATGGATTTACAGCTAAGAAAAACCGTCCCTCAATTCAACAAATTGTTTCGTAAATTTATATTATGACGTCTAACTATTTGATGTGGTGTTATTTTGGCAAAATATAGGCAAACGTATTAACAAAAATTAGTTATGTTCACAATTATATTTAATCAAACTGAATAAATATTTTGTTAAATTTTATTCAATTCAACAATGCATTTTATTTAATTTTTTTATATTTCATCGATTCATTATTAAATTTTGGACTTAGATTTAATTATTTTTTATATATACCAAATTCAAATTTATTTAAAGCAAAGTCTTTCTTGTAATGAATTCGATAAATTATAAAAAATAATGGAAAATAAAAACTTAATTTTAATATAAGATAGAACATACACAAAACTCTTTATTTAAAACACATGAAACATTTTGTATACAAAAACATTTGAATTATTTTATTTAAATTAATAATTTCAATACATTTTATATGCTGACAAATAAATAGTTTGCCTCGCTATAAAAGAAATTAATGAAAAGATAGAGAGTATAAAATTTAATGACAGCGATTAAAATTTACATTTTAATTGAAAATTTTTGAAATTATAAATATTTATTTAAATTAAAAATAATAAGTATTCACTTGTCCAAAAAAACACATAAATTTTAATAAAAAATTCGTTTCAACAAAAAGTGATAAAATGTTGATTTTGATTTTAGTTTTAGTCTTTTAGTTCAGTGTAAAAGTTAATGCTATAGAGTTTGTCTTATGTCTCGAATATCTAAACAGAAAAGGAAAATATACAGTGGTGGCAAGTTTAGTAGGAATGATTCAAGTTTTTTCTAAATTTTTTTTTCGTTGCCTTTATTTTTAAAAATTAAAATAGTGGCTAAATTCGCCCCGAGAGGCAAATATGTGGTTTAAAATATTGTGCATAATTTTAACTTAATGTCTGTTTTTTTATTTTGTTACTTGTTTTAAGTGGGCGTGGCTTGCAATGAAAAATTAGCGATATCGACCTGTTATCAAATTACAGACTAAAATTAAGCGAGTACTGATCGGATCTGTACAGACTGTATATTTTTGGAAATCCTACAAAATTTCCTTAACTTCTGCATTATTTCTATCTAGAAATAGTCGCCAGACTTGAAATGACAGTGCCTTAAACATAAAAAAATTTTATTTGTTTTTAGCGATTTGATAACCACAAGTTAACCACACTGAAATTTTAACCCTCTAACCGGCAAGCCCGCCTCCAGGCGGGGTATATTAAATTGATCAGAAATTCGCCAAAGGGGTATTTTATAATAAGAAATTATGCTTTTTCAACAGAAAACAAAATTTATAAAATTTTTTGTGAAGAATTTTTTTGTATACGGTTTGGAAGCGAGAAAGTGTCAAAGATAAAATTTCGTAAAATTTCAAAAATTAAATATTTCAAAACAATCAAAAGTTTCAAAAATCTTAAAAACATATTTAAATTGACTAAAACAATTGGTAGTGACCATGAAGTAAGATTGGAGCTTAAGCTATTCAAAAAGTTCCTTACTTTGGTCCAAGGACGCACAGGATTCCATAAGGATACCTTTAAAAGACATCGCCTTAACTTCAAAACGAATTGACGGATGTTTTTGAAATTTGGTAAAAAGAATATATTTGATATAGGTAGCAAAGCTTATAAGTTTGAATAATATATATTGAAGTTTTGGTGCGTTTTCGCTCAATTTCGCATTTTTCGAAAAACCAAAATCGCTACATCCTCTTAAGTAACAGCACAAAAAATGTAATTTTTTTATTGCAATTATTTCTTGGTAAGAGAACTAATTTGTGCGTAAACTTAGTAATTTTTATGCGCTAGTTTTCAAGATTCACGCTTAAACTATTTGGGCCCATATCGCCTAAAGTAGCCAACGAAAAAAAAATTTTGTAGAAAAACGTATTGTTTATTTTTCGTGAGGAACACATGGTATAAATTTCATTGCAAAAAAGCTTAGGCCGGTTAGAGGGTTAATTGGAAATGCTTTAAACTTAACACAGAAAAAAACATGACTTTTTTGTTATATCGTAGCAAGTACACCCAGAAAACAGATTCGGTGTCCCAACCGAATTTGTTGCCAATCGAATTTATGCGGTCGCATGTACTATTACGTAATTTAATTATAATTTCGGTCCTTACTACCAAATTTTGGTAAAAGCTACTGATATTTAGTAATGTATTTGGTTGTAACAACTGCCAATGTTGTTGGTTGTAAGAACTGAATTTTTAATATATCAGTACTTACTACTGAAAATTATAACCACATAATGGTTTTTATGATAATTTTACCCTAACAGCAAAAATAAGTAAAAACGTTTTTAATTATATAAAATAATTTAATATGTATGTATATTTACTTATTAATTTTTAAAACTTTTTAAACGATAACAAAATTACATAGTTATTTGAGTAGAGTATTATAGAGCGGTTATTAATTTTTAAAGATGTGTTATAATTTTTAAAGGCGTGAAATTAAAGACAGTTTTATAATCAGAATTAAGAACGATAATTGTTTCAAATACCACTCAAGTAAGAAACTTTGTTTCAAAATTTCTTATATAAATAAAATTTTTGAATTTCGTTCGTAGTTCTGAATATAAAACTGACCCATAGTTTTTAAGATGTGGAAAGTTTAAGAATTATAATTTTTATAAAAATTTATTTTGATAAAAAAAAATCAACTAAATATATAAATGCAAATTTTTTGCATTTCAAAAAAATGTTCTTATTATCAAATTACATATAAAAAATTATTAATTATTAAAAAAAAATAATATTTCTATTAACATCTTAAATTACTTATTACATTAGTGATCTTTGCTGGTGGCAGACATTGAAATATAAGATATAAACTTAAATTTATAACCACAAACATTTTGGTTAAAGCAAGAAAGGTATAAGACTAGAAGATGCAATAGCCACCTAACCGCATGTCGGACCGGACATCGGATAGAACATTATGGCGTTGTCAGGCAGTCGATCGAAAAATTGGAATAAATTAACAGGAGTTAAAACTTGCAATAAAAATTATAAAAATATATTGGAATTAAGAAATAAAAAATAAATAAAAGACAAGAAAATATCGAAAATAAAAAATAAGCAAAAGCTAATGTTCAATGTTTGTTCTCAAGAATTTTTAATTTTACATATTTCATAAAATATTGTACTTCATTGTTGCAGTGTTGCTCAAATTATAATTCCTTATAAGAAATTGTTTTTAATCCAACAAATGGTGGACAATTTTGCAATGTAACACTATATTGTAGTTCCATAAGAGCCAAAACTTGAAGAATTTATTCCAATTGAGCACAAGAAATATATTCTATTTTCGGTCTTAACAAATAAAATTGAATGTTCCTTACCCAATGTTAACTGTCGTTTTTTCTCAGATTTCAAATGACACAAAGCTAGATTTTTGTTTACACACTCTTATTTGAATTATTTAAAAGGATAATTAAAAATTAGTTTCTATTTTCTTAAATCTTTTTTTGTATATATTTTTTCACATTTGCCACAGATTTTTTTATAAGATGACAAAGAATTGGTTTGGTTAACAGTACTATAATTTTTTTTGTATATACAACAAGTATTTCATTCACTCTAATTTCTTTCGGTTAACAACGCCAAAGCATGTATTATTTTATTATTTTTATTATTATTGAGAAGGATATCATTCACCTATATACTACTGTGTGTGTCCTACTATTTGTTCCAACACTGTCTATTATTATTGTTTTCTTTTAGTTATGACTTCGTGCATACACATACATGGTATCCTTATTATTAGTTTTTGTGATTATTGTTCATTGTTATCTCTATGTTGAAACAAGTGTTTAGAACTAATAATATTAATAATTCAAATAAACAACAAATCTTTATTTGCAAATAATAAAACAAATGTTTATTATTTACAATTATGACCGAAAAGAAATAACAAACACTATTCTTTATACATTTTAACACCCGATAATTAATAGTAGTGATTGAAAACAGATTTCAAGTTTAAAATATGTTGACCCAACAAATTTGTTAATTGTAATCACCTATATTTAGGATAGAAGTATATAATACTGCATTAAAATTGGTAATAGTAATGGAATTCTTTATTAAGTTTGTTTTAGTTCTTGAATTGGCATTAGGAACTAGTTTTTCTATTGAAGGTACAATTGTGTTATTATTGTAATAATTATAGAAAATCTAATGCAATCTTAAATTATTTAGAATTACAATAAAAATTCTTTTAAACCCATCGATTTTTTATAATTGGAACCGATTGTCAACCAATATTTTTTCTGTGTGTATAGAATAAAACTATTTGCTTTAAAATTTCAGTATTGTTAACTTTATTTTAAAATTGCTAAAAACAAATGTTTAAGACACTGTCATTTTAAGTCTGGTGAACATTTCTGCATAAAAATAATGCAAGACTTAAGGAAATTTTGTAGAATTTCCAAAAATATACAGCTTGTATAGATCCGATCAGTACTCGCAAAATTTTACTCTGTAATTTGATAACAGGTAGATATCGCTAATTTTTCATTTAAAGCCGCGCCCACTTAAAACAAGTGACAAAATAAAAAAACAGACATTATGGTGAAATTCTGCACAATATTCTAAATCACATGTTTGCCTCCCGGGGCGAATTCAGCCAATATTTTGATTTTTAAAAATAAAGGCAATGCAAAAAAAATTAGAAAAAACTTGAATCGTGACTATTAAATTTTGCACCACTGTATGTCCACTAAAACTTTGTAGAGAATAATATATATGAAAAACCTCCGAAGATTTTTATTTTTCTTCGTGGCATATAAATTCGCATATGCTTTATACTGGTAATGCAGCTTCAATTAAATCCCAAATTAACGTATACATAGTTTCCTTGGAAAAATAATGGATAAAATGCAAATAACGAAAAACCTGACAATTTTTACCCATCTTTTAAATCCCTAAATGTAAGATTGGGCCGCTTAAAAAATATGGGTCTCGTATTTGTTGATTCTCTATAACACAAATAAATTTTATCGTAATCGTAGGGAACCCATCAGCTGACTTCCCTAGTGAGAGGTTTACATATGGAATATTTTTTCACACATATGATGTAGTAAAAGGTATGCACATTTTATCATGCCTGCCAGTAAATGATGCATCATTATATCAAAATCTTCCAAAATTCACTTCCAGATTTTGTTTGGAAAATTATTTTTCCACCCTTACTTCCAAAAAAAGAAAAGTTTTTAAGTAAAAAAAAAAAAATACCTAGAAATGCTACATTTTAGGTTGCATACCACTCAAACATAATGGCAAATTGTTGCAAGTTGTTGCTAGTTGTTTAAAAGCCTTTTTGATAAAGTATTCTTTTTTTTTTCTAACGTTGATTTAAACATAAAGTTAATGCCTGTATTTATTTAATGTTAACGGAAGCGAAAAGGGTAAAGAAAATATAAAACATTATTGTTGTGTTGACTTTTTTCTTCTTAGGCAAGGTTACAAATATTTCCTTTTGTTTTAAATATTACCACCTTGACATTAGATATTTTATAACAATTTAAAGATCAATACAATGCACAGCTAGACGTTAATCTAAGTATTATACATTATGTGAATTATTGGAAATTTTGTTTCTATTAATAAAAGTATGAATGAAATTTATAGGTAGAACTTCAAGGCGAGAATTTTATACCCAGTTTTTTTTTTTTTTTGTTAAACGAAATTTTAATAAAAGTTTGTATTTAGTACCGACCATACTGACTGGCCCTTGGAATACTTTTATAAAGCCCATTTAACTCAATAACTCCTAGATGCTTTTGAAAATTTTTACCCAAACCAATGCTTGGTTAAGAAATTTTTGCAATTTTTTTTATAGCGCCTTCTAGTGGAAATATTGGCAAACAAATTTGAGACTTTTATACGAAGATACAAAAGGTACTTCAAAGACCATAATTTTTTGGAATTTGATCGACAAATCTTTGTTCAAAAATATAAAAACATTTTATTACATTGAGTTATAAGATTTTGATTTTATTTTTAGTGGTGTGGTTTTTGCCATTTTTTTCAAATGGTAATATGGCAACCCTGACATTACAATTTTTATAAGTCTGTTTCCCTTTGACACGGGAATTTTAATGGCTGGGAATTTTCCGACCAAACTTCGTGGAAATGTTGATCTATGCCCAAGAAATATTGTTTATCACTTTTATGGCTTTTTAGCACCCCCTAGTGGAGGCATTTGGAATTAAAAGTTCAAACATTAACATGCTGCCGACCCCGAGCGGGTTAAATTTTTTTGTTAAATTTGGTTAAAATTCAAATCAGTGAAGAGTTGATGAAGTCGATTTATATTATAATGTACGCCACTAGCTAAAGTGTTAATAAAGAATATTGTAATATTTATTTCCTCCCAGAAATATTTTAAACTAAAAAAAAAAAAATATTTATATTTAATTCTGAACTGTTTTGTATAAAAACGCAAAAATTTTCAGCACACTGTCGATTGTGTACATTTGGAAATTACTTGTTCGAATCGTTCAGATTTTCATAAATTGCAAACAATTGACAAACTTATTTTTAGCACACGAATAAGGTTTCTTTTTTTTTATCAACATATCGATCAAAGATAAAAAATTTTGTCTTTTTTATAATTTTAGATAATTTTTGAAAAAAAATCCTATCAAAGAAGTTCAAAAATCGAATTTTTGGCAACTCTTGATAAACTTTTGTACCACGTTTTTATTTACACTTAAATCCAAGATAACAAACTAATTTATGCTTTTGAAATCACTGAATTATATTTATCCAGCACAAAAATATAGCCGTTTAAACGTACTGTGTGGAAAAAGAAACAGAATGTCCAAAATGAGTTAAAAGTAAATCTTTACGCCTACATGGCGTATACTTAATATTAAATAGTACAAGTACTACTCATATAACTCATACGCTGCGTATGTTTTTAATTGAATTACTACCTCTTTAATAATTGCTATGGCTAAACTATTTTCGCTAATACTACTATAATTTTTGAATGAAGAGGCGAAATACAACAAATAAGAGAGTATATGGGTGAAATCAAAAAATGTGATAAATTTTTGGGCCAAATTTGTGAGAAGCAAAAAGTGTTAATATTTCGGTTTTTTCTTAATGGAATCAGTAAGTTTAGTCATTATAAACCTAATTGCAAAAAATCTCTTCTACAAGTTGTCGCAATAACTTTTTTTGCACAATTTTAATTTTTTTTGTTGTAATGGAGTTTAAATTTCTGCAAGCAAAAGATATAACAAAAAAAATTGAGTACGAATTGTCTTCAATTTATTAGTTTTTCGTATTTAAGTTTTCAACTTGCTTTCCAATGATATATAATTTGTGTTTATCAAATTGGCGGTTTCGCGAATAAAAATACAATTCATTCTGCGAACAAAAATTTTTTATTTAATTTTGTATTTTTGGTCCTTTTAAATGTTTTTCAAAAATATAAAATTTTTTAAAATCCAAACAGCGGTTGCGCAGTTACAAAATAATATATTAAAAACATAACATTTCGCGATCAAAAAATTCTTAAATTATGTGAAATAAATTTAATTTGTCAAACTAATGTCAGTAATGACTCGAAATATCGATGCAAAACCAATGAAATGCAAAATCAATCGTTTTTCGCTCCAGCAGCTTAGGGTAAAAAACTGATAACTTTTTTTGATTTGACGCAAAATTATTAGTTGAATCGTCTTTTGATGCATAAATATTAGTTGAATCACCTCTGTTTATGGTTATTTTAAAATATTTTAAACATTTATCTACATTTATTTGAATGAAATCTGATGCAAACAATTGTGGTTACGGAGTTTACAGTTACGGAGTTTACATTTGGTTACTTTTTGCGTTTTCTTTCAGAAGCGATTTGTCAGATTTTTTTTCCGAAACAAAATCGCATGATGCCTACAAGTTGAATCCAAATATTACATTGTTTTTCTTACTCGTTAAATAGTTTGGTGTAAAAATTAGGAACGGAGTTTACAACATTTTTTCAAATCTTATTAAAGACATCTTTTTTTATCTCGAGAATGTTACATGCTGCAGAAAAGCTTCAAGTCTGTTATACTGTATGATTACTTACAGTCCAACGATCATTTCAGTATAAATAACATTATACTTTTCGCAATATAAATAATAGATAACTCCAAAATTCTGGTATATGCATTTTTATCAAAAATTATGACAAAAAATCGTTACAGAGTTGAAGTCGTGATAGCTAAGACATACGAAAAAGTTTGTAAAATGTATTAATTTTTGTTAAAAACGGCACTTTTCCTCTTCATAAAAATTCTTACAGTTAGTGTTTAGCTTTTTTTGGTTATTAAAATATAAGCTATTAAAGTTAAAAAAACTTATGAGTTACTTGTTACGGAGTTTACATTTGGCCTATAAAATTGGTCACAAATTTTATGTATTAACCAAAAATTGGTCAGATTGTTATAAATTTTGTAAAACAGGTGACAATGCGCTGATATTTATCAAAATATGTAACTCAAATGTAATCCATGCATTAGAAATTCGGTGGTTACACGGTTTTTATCACATTTTTTGATATCACCCATATATTTGCTGTGATATGTTTACAATAATCAAACTCTATTGCCATTTAATCTAATGTATGTTTTGTTGAATCATTGATCTGATTTTTGGAGACAAGCCTTGAGTATAGAATAACCCGGCGTAATCACACATTACTAAATAATGTATAAAATATATTGTAGCTCTAAGGGCCCATACATTGCCTTACACTTTACTTCACTCATGAATTTTACAGGCGATATTGTATTGACCCATTACCTTGGGGTTCATAGAATTAGATTTTGCCAATTTCATAAAATGTCCTGGACTGCAGTCGCTCCAAACACTACCTGAATTAACATTGGGTTTTCTCTAATATCTATTAAAAATTCCCAAATTCGAGATTTCTAAAAAAAAATATTTTTTATTCCATTTATTCTTTTAATATAGTCGAAATGATTCAGACATGGAATTTTGACTTCATCGGATATCATTAATCCACTTTAGCCTGGAATCCAAAATGACCCACGAATTTGATAAAAATTCAAAAACGTGTTTTTAATTAATTTTAAAGATTGTTTAAAATGCCTAATTTAGAGATGTCGATTAATATCAACATAATAGTTGATATTAAAGAGAAAAAAAAATAAATTGGAAAAATGATAATTCGACTGCTTTCCAGGACATTTTACAAAAATTGCTCATTTTGTCAAAAATTAAACAAATTTTGAAAATTTTCATCAAATTTTACACAGTTTTGGAAAAACATTATTTACATTTGGTTAGACTATAATTATCTTTATATTTGTTTAAAAAATCTTTAACCCTCAGTGGCCTGGGGTCAGAGAAGACCCATGAAACTTAATATTAATTATGGCTACGATATTGTAAAGCCATTAAATTGATAAAAAAAATCTCAACTGGATAAAACTAATCATTTTATGTAACGTGATCCATATGGGGTTAATTTTTATACTTTTGGCCAAAAACGCCCCACTAGGAAATTTCAAGTTAACTCTTTAACTTTAGATCTTCATGAAAGTTGTATATTCTAAAAATGTACCAAAAATATGTAAAGACACCCATTTCGGCGTTTTTGATAATTTTCGGTTTTAACTAGCGAAAAACTAAATATGGTCAAAATTTCCGATCACACAATAACCGGAAATATAGCCATCATATAAAAATCAATCAGTTACCTGGATGGTTGTCTATAGTGAAAGAATAAGTAGTTACCCAGAAGTTAAGAAATAAATGATTACTCTTAAGTTGTGAAATAATTAGCTGCTTATATTATTAGATATTTGCAAAATTACTTTTTTCTTTGCAAAATTTTCTATTTAGTTAAAAAAAATAAATAAATTGATAAATATATTAAGATAAAAAAACTACCGGTAAATAGCATAATAAATAAACTTATTACTTACAAACTTATTATCAGTAATTCATTATTTTGTATCTTAATGCAATGAAAAATGTAACGACTTGTCATTACCATAATTTTTCTGGGTAATTTTGTACTTTTCCAATAAATTAGTATTTTTTTAAGGCAGGAATATTATTGATCAATGTTTTTAAAATCAACCAATCAGAACAAAGTATTTGAAAAATTGATCAATAATATTGAACATGTATGTCCTACTTTAGAAACAAATTCCACTTAGAGTAGGGCATACACTAGGGCGGGTCGATTTAAAAATCGCCCAAGTGACAAGGAAAATCGTATTCTAGGGATCAAAGTGCAAGTCATGTAAAGTGCCAAAAATGGTGATTTTTTGAAATGTTTGTATGGGAAGATCCCCAGGGGTGTTTCACGGGGTGTGTCACTGGCATGGGTGGGTCGGCACTTCAAAGTTAGTGTTGGTCGGTCATACATTTGGACTCGATTGGGGCACTCTAAATGGGTCTAGGAAGGATTTTTCAAAATCGGGGATTCGAATTCGTTTTAGAGGTATGCTTCCTCGGGCAAAGTTTCTTATTTTAATCCCTAAAATACGATTTTCCTTGTCACTTGAGCGATTTTTTTGTCTCCCTACAAATACACCTTCAATATTATTGATAAATTTTTCAAAAATCAACCAATTTGCCTTAAGGCAAACATACACGTTCAATATTATTGATCAATGTTTTTAAAATTAACCAATCAGAACAAAGTATTTAAAAATAAAATGTTCTGATTGGTTGATTTTAGAAAAATTTATCATCAATATTGAACGTGTATGCCCGACTTTAAGCTTTTTTTTATTATTTTTTTTTTATAAAATGTGATTGTAAAATCGAAATCCGAATTTCAAAGTGCGTAACATAAGAGAGGTGAATTTAAAACCAGAGTTAATTGTGTTTTATATAGCATTTCAAAGTAGTTTAAATTTTTTATTATTAGTCTTAAATATTTAAGACAGCTACGCAGTAGAAATAATTATTCATGAAATTAAAAAGTACCCTATTAAAAGGGAAATATCATAACATAAATGGAAAATCTTATACATATTAATGTGAAGAATTATTTCTTTCTACAAAAGAGATACATTTTTTTATGATATTCCCTATGCTTCCTAGCATTCAATTAAGTTAATTATTTTTATTTATTGCACTTTGACAATTCTTTCTGAATATCATAAGACCATTGTCACTTTAGTTCATGTAATCATCCAGCCAACCCCCAATAGTATGTGTTAATGCGAATAAAATATTTCATATACATTATACATAAATTGAATATATAAAAATTTTATTTCGAAGGCGTTGTTGTGTTGTTAAAACAATTAAAAAATAAGCACGCACAAACATTAAACAAATTAAAATGCAGACTTCAATTAAAATTGTGAAAAAAAAGCAAACCAAATGTGTAAAGACTGAATAAATGTTATAACTTTGGCTCTCCTGCCTGTAGAAGGGTGTAAGTATATGACTGCATGACTACAATTTCTGGAGAAAACCACATTTCTTTTATAAAATTATGCGTAAAATTGTTTATTATTTTGCATGTTGTGGTTAAATGATAAGAGCCTTTAAAAGCAATAATAACAAATTCATATGAAAAGTTATTTTATTTTCACAAGTTGTTTTTATTTTATTTTCACTTTTATAATTTCCTTTGACAAAAAGAGAAAATGAAATAAAAAAGTTTTCAGTTGCTTCATGTTTTAATTTGCAATTTTTAAATAAAATTTTTGTTTTTCAAGAGAAAGTCATTCATTTGTATTTCTTTGTTTTAAATAAAAGGATGTGTTATGATATTGGGTGTGAGAAAGAGTATATAAACTCTTTCAGCCTTTGTGATGCGTTTCCCTTGTGATGCATTTTTCAAATCTAATTTCACAAAAATGGAATAAAATATCGTTGCTATTTATATACTATGCGGTTATATGTATTCAAAACTTGATTTGTTTTTTAAATAAATTAAAATAAAATAAAAAACTAAATTAAATAAAATTAAATTTTTTCGGACTTTCTATAATTTCATGTATTTACAATACTTAAAATATTGTTCTACCTTGAGTTCAAAATCTGTATTATATTGTCATACTGGATTTATTTGTTGCTTTAAAGAGGTTGACCAATTTAAAAATAAACAATTATTTTGCTTCTAAACAGTGTTGATTTATGATTGAATTTTTTACCAAATCAGACACTTTATGCATGACTACATAATTCTCGTTTCGTTGATTTTATTTACAAAATCAACAGTGTCTTACTACAGACAACCGATGAATGGGGTGATGGTCGGGCAACAACCTGTCATGAAAATGCTAAATCTTTATGAAGCAACAAATAAAATATATTATGACAATAACTGCATTTTCGCACACTCCTATCAACGTCCCAGTGTAGATACGGTAATGACATATCATTATATTTTGGACTACCAGTAATGACACCCATTTACCTTCGGCATTATTTTAAAGCTATAATGAGTTACTGCTAATGACTTATTTTTGTCATTATTTCAAATAGAAAATAATTTTCTAGATTTTTTTGAAAATTTTTTGAAATCTATTTTTAGAATCACTGGTAAGAATATTGTAACCACATATTTTTTGATTTTTTTGTATGTTGGCGAGTAAGTTTACTTGTGTGCAGCAGGTCGATTATGTTTTTAACTATTAAATATTACATGTCGATATAGCTCAGATGGTAGAGCTATTGACTGGCAATCTGTAGACCCAGGTTCTATTCTGCACCAGCAAATTTTATTTAAAAAAAATACAATAATAAATATTTTTTTATATAATTTTTTGTTTGAAAATCTATTTTTGGACTCATTACTGGTAAACACCAGTGCTTATGTAACCATAACTCATTACTTTTCGCGACATCGCCAAATAAAGCTAATAAGAAATGTAATAACAAAAGTAACTAGTTACCATTACCAAGTATGTAGTTACATAACCACATATCTGGCAATGATTTTCAACACTGGGTCACACATCAACAAATCAAACTCAGAAAAATCCAATTCAATCTGCTAACTTGTTTTTGAGGGTCGAATTTCAACACTTATATTTTATTTTAAAATTAAAAAAAAAAAATTAAACACAGTCAGCAAAAGAAATTAGAAAAATAATAAAAAATGAGCAATTGAAATATTACTAAAACATCTAATTATTCTATGAAAGTGATTCATCCAAAAGAGACTTCTGTTTGGACTTAAAATTGATGCGGATAATTGAATGTGTCAAAAAATATTTTCCTCATAAATTAAGGTATTTTCTGGATAACTCCCGAGGTTTTTTTAAGTTAAATTGCAAATATATTTTTAACTTTTTCTAAAAGTTATTCAGTAAACAAAATATACAAAAATACTGACCTTCAGTCAAAATTTCCTTTTAAAAACAATCAGTTCTTATAATATAATTAATTATAAAATAAATGCTAATTAAGTGAAAATTAAAAATTAAAAAATAAAAATTATTTTTTTTCCGATTTTTTTAATTGATTAATTAGAAATATTTAATACAGTTCGAGGCCAATTTCCTTATTATGAATTAACCTAATAAGACTTTTTTCAAAAACTGCTATTTTTCTTCATCAGGATACTCTCCTGTAAAATACTTCACAGAGTTTTTGCTTTCAAAAACCTCTACATATTCAGGAATTAAAATACAATCGTTTGGGGGATTTTATAGGTCTTCTTCATTAGTTTTCTTTAGAAAGTGTTGGAAAAAATAGGTAGTCCTTTTTTAACCTATTTTCAATTCTTTTATTGCACATATTCGGTAGATTTTGATTAAAAATTATTGAAAGTGTATTTAAAATTTCTTGTGTATGAGTCCATATTATATCGAACAGATATCTTAAAATTCAACTTTAAAAATAATGGACTTTTGGCAGGCCGTAATTGGAATAAGTCTTCCCTTTTTCCACCTCCCCTTAGCAGCTCCCCAAAATTTCGTCCTAGCGGCTCTTTTCTGCATAATTTTTATTTCTCAATTTAAAAACCTTCTAGCTACTTTGATCGATAATTATTTACAAATCATATTACCGTACACAGATGGGGCTGTTTCTGAATTTTTTTATTGTACTTATAATCACAAAATAGCCTATATCTCAAATTCTAAACGACAAAGGGCAAAACGTTTCTCTGTAACTATAAATTGGTCCCTATAAATCGCTTTTACCCCTTTTACGTGCATTATTAAATATGCACATGGCTAGTGTCAGATCAGGAGGGTTCAAAAACGAAAACTTATAAGCGAAAATTTAGCAGGAAAAAGTCCTGTTTAGTTTATGGTAAAATTTTGTTGATTTATCAAAATTCTTATACTTGCTTAGTTAAAGGTTTTAAATAACTTTTTTTTTTACTAAAATTTGGGTTAACAAAACATGATTCTCAAGTTAATTGAAAATTCTGCAGGCGCATATGCAGATTCCATTTTCTGCTCTCTTAGAAGAATTTTAAACTACTTGCAATGGCGTTTTCTATAAGCAAAAGAGAAGATATTATATGTTTGTAAATTGCTCTTAATAGATGCAATAAATTCTCAATTCAAAATTAAATAAACTATCTAAAAATCTATTTACAACAGCATATTAGTTTATAAAAACATATTAGTTAATGCACCAATTCGAATCATTTAATATACTAGTACCCTAATCCAATACTTGTGAATGTTTTTAATAATACACTCATAAAAATCAGATGGTACGTTTAAGGGTGTTGTGGTGTATTGGTTAGCGCGTTGGTTGCGGGTTCGATCCCCAGCGATGGCAACAGTAATTTAGAAAAATAATTATAGGAACTTGTTCCTTAAAGAAAAAGAAAAATAAATTGCAGGCGCCTTTTGCACATGTTTAATAGGTACAATATCTCGCAGTGACAAAGCAGAGCTTTTAATTTAAAATAATTTAATTTTTTAATGTAATTTAAAATAAGGAAATATATTTTTTTTGTTTGGCAAATATTTTTTAACTTTCAATTGATGAAAATTAATTTCCTTTGTACTCGTTCAAAAAGTGCTGACAAAATATTGAAGTGGAAGTACTTCCCTCCTATGACAACTCAATATTAAAATCATTAGTGTTTATGCTAAAAGAAATTAGAAAATCTATGTCATTAATTGTAATGCTTTCTCTACTACTTTGGCACCTCTTTTGTTGCTATCAGAGACCCAAAATAACTGTTATATTTCATAAAAAGTCACAACCCAAATTCATTTAATTATATTATTTCAATGATGCACTATATTTTATAAATCATATTGCATAAAAAAATCACAAAGTTTGGCAAAGATTTTAATTTTTTAAATTTTTATATTTTACTCTATAAATTTCTGTTGTTTTTTGATTTTTATTTTAAATCTTTTTATAAAAGTTATAGAAGTATTTCATAATAAAATAAAAATTAAAAATTTACCTAAATTGAATGCAGGAAGTTGCTGGAATATACATATTTACTCACTTTAAATCACTGTTCAATCTTTTATTAACACTAGTTGACTTCATCAGGATATTATAATTGTTGAAGCCATTGGTTCTGTGGCTTTTGATTTATATTCTAAATTGTTATTTTTTGATAAAGAAAAAAAAAAAAAATCACAAAATAACTTTTATTATTTTTGAAAAAATAAAAATCGTGTTTGGAGTGTTTTTGTTTGAATTAAAAATAAAAATCAAATAGAGCAAATAAACAGAAAATTAAAAATATTCAAACAAGAAATAATTGTAAAACAATCAGTTTTTTGAATAAAAGTTATAACTGTTACGTCCCTGATTGCTGTGACACTGAATTTAGGCTAACCAAAAACTACCTAGTTTTCACACAAAACTAGTTTTGTTTGTTTTTTGTATATATGTTTTGACAAGTAAAAACTAACAAGAGCCAAAAACCATGTAGATTTTGCTCAGTCTAAATTCACTATTAGCAGAAAACTTTTGCTGATTTCAAATGAACAACAAAACTCAAAAACAGTATTATTTAACAAACATTTGCAAGTTAACAAACTTTCTTAGCCAAAGTTTAGCTCTCCCAAATTTAGCAGATCATGATTCTCAACTTCATTGTAATTTCTGCGGGTAGATTCGTTTTAACTTAGCAAAATTTTTAACCACACTAATAAAAAATTAGTGAAAAGGTTAAAGTCGGCCACGCCGACTATACAATACCCTACACCAGTCTGGTTAAAAGCCAACTAATGTTTGGATCCGAAATTCGAATGGGTTAAAATGGGACTTGTGTCAAAATTTTCTAGTGAATCAGCGAACCAAATTTCATTAAAATATTTTAATATTTGCGACCAATTTTGGGGGACCCTATAATGACCACGTAGTGGTGTAGGGTATAACAAAGATAGTACAAAAGCCTGTTAAACGCGTTCTGATTAAATTGAACTTATTTTTCTGTTATTATACCCTACACCACTATGTGGTCATTATACCCTACACCACTATGTGGTCAGGGTATTATAAGTTTGTGCTGATGTTTGTAACACCAAAAAATATTGGTCCTAGACCCACCTTATAGTATACCGATCGGCTCAGAATTTTTTTTATTTCGATTTAACGATGTCCGTCTGTTCGTCCGTCTGTCCATGCATTCTTGTGCGCACTCTACAGGTCGCAAATATTAAGATATTTTGATGTACACCGACTTATGTCGGCCTAAGGACGAAGCCTATTGGCTTTGGTTAAAATCGGTCCATTTTTAGACATAGTGCCCATATAAGGGTCCTCCCAAAATTATATTGTTTATACGCAGCAGGTCGCAAATATTAAGATATTTTGATGAAATTTGGTACACCGACCTATGTCAGCCCAAGGATTTTGGTATTTGATTTTGGTTAACACGGGTCCATGTTTAGACCTAGTGCCCATAAGGGTCCCCCCAAAATTGGCTTGGTTACAAACTGCAGGTCGCAAATATTAAGATAGTTTAATGAAATTTAGTTCGCTTACTCACATTATAGAAAATTTTGACACAAGTCCCATTTTAACCCATTCGAATTTCGGATCCAAACATTAGTTGCCTTTTAACCAGACTGGTGTAGGGTATTGTATAGTAGGCATGCCCGACTTTAACCTTTTTACTCGTTTTCTCTAAAAAAGTCCATACAAATAGGTCAAAATTATGCTTAAAAAAACAGGAAATAGTACATGTATTTGCGCTAGCACAATTGTGACCATTTGTGCGGACTTCAGTGTTGCCACCAGTAAAACAAAAAATTACACAGCTGTAGATCAAAAATTATCCAAAATCGTATGAAATTACACAAAAAATATATTTTCAATATTATTTCAAAATAAACTCTCCTGGGCACAGTGGCGAAGAATACAAATATTATGGGAATAACGAATTTCGCCATTTCTTACCGAGTGATATGAAATTTCACACTGTAAGTTTTGGATGGCCGAAACAGCGGGAGCTATGCCATTCGACTCCAAAGTTTTGCCCTTGTGCTATTTACAAACTGATTTTTAAAGACGTAACATTTCTATCATCTACAAATTGCAAAAGGTATTTGCATTTTAAAACTAAAATTTAGCATTTTTGCTAAAACCTATGCCGTATTTTTGCCTTCGTGAAAGCAAATCCAGGCCAATTTCTCAGAAAATATTATAACAAATTATTCTATTAACTAAGGGAATTTTTAGCAATATCTTTTTCAGGATTAAAATAGCGTGCTTCTAAATTTGAATATTAAAAAAATGGTATTTTATCCATATTAAAAGTTTCTTTCCTTAATTTTTGTGTTAATTGTAGCAAGGCAGACCTTAACATGGAATTTCTTTGCAGTATATGTCTCAACAAAAATTTTTTTTTTTTTAAATTAAAATATAACATTTTTTTCAAAAATTTAATACGATTCTGTTGAAATCTGAAACATGTTGGATTTACAGAATTCTAAAATATTCTGATTCTACTCCACCTGTTGCTACAGCAAAGAAGATTTTCAGACATTAGAAATTCACAATCATGGAAAACTCAAACTTTTCCACTCTTTCGCTGAATTTTTAAATGTTTTTGCAAACCAAGAGAATTTTTAAAAGAAGCTTGACAATTATTTTCGCAAAAAATAAATAAAAGGCGGTAGTTTAAACAAAACAAAAAAATACATAAAACCATTTTTGATTTCATCTAAATAGGGTTTAGTGTTGATTAAAAAGCTCCGGGACTTTTAAAAATTTACGAAAATTTCTGTAAAAAGTGAAATTACACAAAAACTACACAAAAATGTCATTATTCAAAAATTATCCAACGAATGTGTAAACAGTCCCGTTTTTGAATATTTATTCAAAAAGTGGCAACATTGGCGGACTTATTCTTATGAGTGAATTTTTACGAACTTTTTTTGTGAGTGTATATATGTGAATCATTTAATATTCATGTATATGTTTTACGCTGCCAAACGGTGGCAAATATAAGAATAAGGAATAACAACATATAATTTTTAAGATGCATATATAAATATTAAGGTGGCAATAAACTATAAAGGTAATTTTTTCTATATCTCAACCTAACCCGAGGTGATTATGAACTTTAACGAAACCCAAATTGATTATTGTGCAACTAACAAGGAAATTATCCCACGGTTCTCTCCGATTTTGGTAAAATTCGTATATGTGGTAGAGAAGAAAAAAATAATGCACATTTTTCATGTTAAGGGGTTAAAAAGTCGAGTCAAAAATTACACAATTTTTTTTTTTTTAAATAATTCATATTCTTAGCAAAAAAAGAGATGTAGAAGCGATAGAAAAAGCACAACAATTGATGTTCTAGATGTACTTCTTTTTTAGCATAAACACTAATGATTTTAATATTAAGTTATCATAGGAGATGAGTACTCCCACTTTAACATTCTTTCAGTACTTTTTGAACGAGTTCAAAGGAATCAATTTTTTACCAATTAAAAGTTAAAAAAAAAATTCCTCGCAAAAAAATTATATTTTTTTTTATTTTACAAAAGTTTTTTCATTGCCACCACCGGGTTCGAACTAGCGACCTCACGATTGCTAGTCTAGCGCTCTACCGCTGAGCTATTCTTTGATATGGAAGGTGAGTGGCATAAAAACACCACTTTGTTACTGTGAAATTTTGTTCCTTACTCTCTTCAATAAAAGTACTTATTAAACAAGTGTAAAAGGTGCACTCCAATTCAAAATTGTTTTCAGTACTATTTTTACAGGTGCATAAAAAGCAATTTTTCACCATTTTTTTATATACACATTAGACACGTGCACAGATAGAACTGCTTGTACAAGTTTCGGTATGTCTACTGATTTGAATACGTATTGATAAGTAGTTTAGTGTTTCTGGTATAGTTGATATTGTTATTCTTTCTAGTAGATTGTGTGTGAATGAATAAAGAGATAATGAGCGTAACATATTTGTTTTACTATGGTATGCTCAAACAAATAAAACAGATAATGAAGATTGTACAATAGATACTTATTGTACGCTGCCAATAAATATATTGTGAAAATTTCGACCAAATTAACCCCATGTCTTCCTTCGACCTATTTTTCACTAATTTGATTTAAATTAAACACAATTTTTTGCTTTAATTGAATTTTATTAATTTTTAAATACAAATTTCACAACAAATTTAATCGTTAGTCATTTGTTTCCACAACAATTACTTGAAAATATTTGTGGTACAATAAGTATTTGAGAACAAGAAACAAATAAATGCTTCACTCAATGCAAAACAAGAAATAACTGATATTGTGTTTATGAATAAAGTGAGTGCGTTGAAACAAAACATAACAATATCAGTTACACTTCATCTCTTATTTATACCAATAGTAAATGTTATGTATATGGAATATTTGTTTTGGAAATACTTTAAGATATACAAGTGCACGTCTTTAATACACATATTTTTAAAAATTAAAAAAAATATTGAATTTAAACAAATTAATTATATATATTAAAAAACAATTAATAGAATAAAAAAAAATTAATAGAATAAAAAAAAATGAAAAATTGTTGGTCCCGCCGGGAATCGAACCCGCGACCCTCTGTTTAAAAATGCCAAATGCTACCAAAATTACTTTCTACGGTCACTTTTAGAGTAAGTACTCTTTAGAAGCAATACTTAAGTGATTTTTTTGAAGTTGTTCAGAAGTAATTCTAAAAAGGCTGAACAAATATACTAACGGATACTTCAGAATCAATGAAAGAAGTGATTTTTTGAAGTTGTTCACAATAACTTCTTAAAAGTAATAAAAATACATTAACGGAGACTTGTGAAGCAGTGAAAGAAGTAGTTTGTAATGCATTACTTCCAACTTTTTTGCTGGGTTGGTTATCAAATGAATACTTTTTAGAGACGTATATACAACTGCATTAGTTGATGCAAAAATACATGGCATGTTGTATAATAATCAAAAATGGTATTTGCGAAAAACTCCACTTTTCATAATTTTTTGTATGGCGATATGTCTAAAATTTAATAAATTTTAAATTATTTTTACATAGCGGGAATGTTCTCTCAAAAAAAAAAAAGTCGGATACCCATATTGATTCCAAAATTTTTGAAAATATTGACCTTCGGGAAAATTCGTCTCAAACCCGAATATCGAAAAATCTGAAACACCCCCTTGTGAGGACGATTTTACTCACATTTTGTTGTGGGTGTGATTTTTGAATTATTTCTATTAATTTTGTTAAGATGTATGGGGATATTTTGTTAATATGTTTGTTGGGTTTACGGTTTAATAAATTTGTTTTGAAACTGGTTTCATAAATATAAAAAGGAATAGAAATAAAATTCTAATCAAGTTAACATTTGAATTTTGTTCGATAAAAAAAAAAAAAAATTTCATTTGAAATATTTCTATCTATTGTGTGTGAAAATTTATTAATTTTAAAATTTGTTGCATTTAAATTTGTGAAAGCTAAGGACTTAATTGGAAATTTATTTTGGTAAGAAATGTTATTTTCAATTACACTGTGGGATTTCTGATTAAAACGTGGTTCGTTTATAGGAGGTTGTGAGCGGAAACCAGAAATGAGTACCGTCTTTTTGGTTGGTGTGTGTAATCGGCGGTATTCTTCTTGGAGAACAAGATATAATTCTCCAAAGGGGTCCAGATTGGCAAACGCACGAGTATGGAATCGAAATAAATTAAACTACCTTTCAAAATTTCAAAATTTTTCTCATATGAATTGGTTTGCCGTAACGCTGAATAACTGAATATTAGAGATCTAAATTACAATATGACAATAGCCGTTTTTTCTAATCACTTGGATTTAATAAATCCAAAAAGTATTTCTAAAAGTGCTCAAGAGATGGGGTTAGATTCTCTCTATTTTATAAAGAATTTTCTGTCCGACACTTCTTTCACCCTAATTTTTAATACCGAATTCGATGATGAAGGATTTTACTTTAACTTTTAATTTTTAATTATATTTTATATAAAACAGCGATAAAAAGTCTGCCTTTTCAGTTTTATCACTTCAATTTATATTTTTACACAATTGAAAAATTCCATTGCAATATTTAATATTCACTAATTGGATTTAATTAAATTACTTACTGTAGAGTGAAAAATTGCCATTTCTATTTCAGGTATTTCTCCATGTCCAAGATTAAAAATATGTATTTGGTGAGGTGTAGTTTTTTTTTCTAAACATATTTCATAAAAAAAATTTAATAAAAACCTTTTATTTGTTAGTTTTTAAATTTTTTTGTTTCTCTTTTAATTTTTATTCGTATTTTTTTCTGACATTAAATTAATAGGCTGTTTCATATATTTGTGCTTTTATTATGGGTTTATTAAATCCAGCTTTTTTTGGATTTAATAAATCCACTTTTTGTATGAAAAATTCTAAATCCAGGTGATTAAAAAAAACGCTAAATATCTTTATCAGAACTCTACTCACATATTTAACCTTATTTGATTATTTTGTGCATCAACATACTTTGTGTGACGTGATTTTCAAAATTTTGAGTAACTTCTTAAACAACCCTTATATTCGGAATATTATTAGGGCCACCAATTCTATTACATCTAGCTTAACTCTCTTCTAAATTCCATTCAAAATATTCATATTATCAAAATTTTGACTCATTTTATTTATTGTTTATCCAATTTTAAATTTTGTTACTTTTATTAATATTCCTTTCGTTATTACTAAGGAATATTAACTTGTCCGTTAAAGTTATTAAATTTAAATAATATAATTTCTAAAACAATGGACACCCCAATTATTTACACAAATACTCATTACATTTTCTTACTCTCTCAATGCAACAATTCCACTCAAACTCTATCACACTCTAATAAAACTAAACCAGTGTTGCCAACTCTTGAAGGCAGGAAAGCACCGTGAGCATTTTGAAAACGGGTAAAAAGGGTAAAAATTTACCAAAAATGGGGTAAAAAAGCACGATATTAATTTTTTTTTTTAAATTTTAATAAAGAATTTAAAAACACATTTTAGCTTTGTAAAATCATGTAAAAATGGTTCAAAAAATAACCAAAAAAGGGGTAAAAAGCACCAAACTAAGATTTAAAAAATTTTAAGTTTAAATATAACGAAGTCGCTATTTAAAATTGTATTACAAACATTGTGAAAAAATGTATTTTTTGTATAGTTCGTATTATTTTTTCAACTTTGACAGAAAACTCAAGAAAAATTAAAAAAAACGAGAAGAAATTCCAAAATTGTAAACTGTACAAAAAGCACTATAAGCACTGCCAGAAATCTGAAAAAGCATTGTAAATACCCGCTTTTTTTAAACGGGTATTTGCAAAAAATCACCGGGTACGGGAAGGAAAAAAGCACCAAAAAATACCCGGAAAGCACTGAAATGGCAACACTGCTCTAGTAAAACTAAACCAGTGTTGCCAACTCTTGAAGACAGGAAAGCACCGTGAGCATTTTGAAAACGGGTAAAAAGGGTAAAAATTTACCAAAAATGGGGTAAAAATGCACGATAATAATTTTTTGAAAAATTTAAGTCAAGATTTTAAAAACACATTTTAGCTTTGTAAAATCGTGTAAAAAAGGTTCACAAAATTACAAAAAAAGGGGTAAAAAAGCACCAAACTAATATTTCAAAATTTTAAAGTTAAAATATAACGAAGTTGTTATTTAAAATTGTACTACAAACATTGTGCAAAAATGTATTTTTTGTATATTTCGTATAATTTTTTCAATTTTGACAAAAAATTCAAGAAAAATTGAAAAAAGGAGAACAAATACCAAAAATATAAACTGTACAAAAAGCACTAAAAGCACTGCCAGAAAGCACTGTAAATACCCGCTTTTTATAAACGTGTATTTGTAAAAAATCACCGGATACGGGAAGGAAAAAAGCACTAAAAAATACCCGAAAAGCACTCAAATGGCAACACTGAACTAAACACTTAAGCAATTTGTACACAGCAAACAGACTGAATTTTAATCACCTACATTTATAAATAAAAATAATAACTTAACCAGGCAACTAACTCTCCAGTCAACTGGCGCCCGTCAACATGAGTAGATATGCAAGCAAGTTTATGATTTTTATATATAAAATTATTTTAAATACACAAAACCCAGTGTTGCCACCAGATGAACAAAAAAATACACAGCCGTAGGTCAAAAACTATCCAAAACCGTATGAAATTACACAAAAATATAATATTTTTTCATAAGTTTAAAATAATCGTTATTTTTATAAAAAAAAAAATTATATATGTCCTTTGGACTCTCCTGCACACAGTGGGGTAGAATCGAAATAATTTGGAAATATTGTAGCTACTTCTTACCGGCTGGTGGGATTGCTATGAAATTTTACACTATCAGTTGTGCTTAAGTTTTAAGGCCCGAACACACTGACCCAACGGGAGTTGTGTCATTCAGCTCCAAAGAAAGCCTCCTCTAAAACGTAAAATTTTTTAAGCTTTTTCGATTTATCAACAGATTCTTAACAAAAAATTACATTTGGTAGAAAGTTGGCAAATGGTGTTTAAATTCCATTCTTCTAAGATGTCCTAAATCGGTTAATATTTGGACACAGGTCATATAAATCAAATATAGGGTGCCATTTAACAAAGACTGAGTTAACGAATTGTTTAAAAGATATTTTGGTCTGCCCCACTGTGCTGCTATAAGAAAATTTTTGTCTGATCAAACTGTTATAAAAACTATGAAAATTATTAGTTTTTATCAGGCATGAAAAGTCACAATCATAACAAGCCCAAATTTGCTTACTTTCAAATGGTCTTGCGACCCAAGATAAAAATAATTATTTTGCATGCAATTTGAGAAATATTCTCTCAAAAAGTTAACAAAATACGGGGTTACTATACAAGAAAAGTGTAAAACAACATTTTTGACTTCCTCTAACTAAGTTGGGCTTTGTGTTGAACAAATTTACAAAAATAGTTCACCAGAAACTGGAAATTTGTGGTAGATGTTACACAAACGAACTGATTTTATCTGCTATGGGCCTTAGAAGCATGGAATTTAGTAAAATTTGAAGTTTAAACTGAAATTACACAAAAACTGCACAAAAATGTCATTATTCAAAAATTATCCAAGGAATGTGTAAACAGTCCCGTTTTTGAATAATTATTCAAAAAGTGGCAACACTGACAAAACCTCTCTTAAACCAAGTTGGGATATTGAGATAAAAAAAAACCAAAAAACCTGTGAAAGGTATTTAATAATTTTTTTATTTAATTCTAATTTAAATTGGATATTTTTTTTTAGAATAATTTTAATTATACATAATTTGTTTAGAAATTAATTTGTCATCATTTTTTTTTTTTTTTGTTATTAATAAATTTTTTTTTTTTTTTAAGATGAATATCTTCACATTTGGGCCGACTGAAAACTACCCTATAGTCGGCATGGTAGGGCGGGTATAGACAGGGGTAGCAACGACACCTTATGCTACTCTATATCATTCATCAACATCCCTTCACTATCCCATTTTCACCTAATTTTATTTTTTTTATATTGTTTTGCTACCTCTTTAATATTTTTGTTAACGATCCCAAATCTACCTCCGAAGGGGCAAGAACACACCCCAGCCCTGAGCACGGCCGGCTTTATATGTAGCCTGCCCTGGACGAGGTAGACCAAGGATGGAAGGATCGTTACACCCTCACTTAATTATTATAGGGTTTAACATACATGAATTTGATTATTAACCCTGTATACATCCACATACAAAACCACCTAAAATTTTGATGTTTTGTGTTATGTTTGAGTTTGTTTTATGCACCGGTAAATAGGCCTCTCAGATACCTTTCGTATGACGCCAAATACATTATAGTTACTTTGGAACAAATATGAAGTAAACCGAAAAACACCATTTACAACCCCATTTTTAACCTTTAAATATGAGATTGGGCAGCTAAAAATACGAATCCTTTAAATTTTTCTCTTCTACAACATATCCGAAGCTCATTAAGATCTGCCGCGGAAAGTTTTTGCTGAGATATACTTTTTTCCAAAAATTTCGAAAGTTTTACCTTAAAAATACATGGCTTGGAGTTATCCGAGTTGTTTCAAAAACCTATAAGTTTTAGAACAAGTGGTACAAATTTCCCCCGGATTTCATTCAAAAAAAAAAAAAAAATTCTCAATAGCCTCCCTAATACATATACTTAATGAATATGTTGATGTATTGTTAAATTGCTGTTAAAATGAGGAATATATAACACAACAGCAAAACGGAAGGAATATATGAAAAAACTGGTAAATAATAAAATGTCAACAACTCCAAAAGCCAGCAACATAAGCAACAGTGAATGGCGACACCAACATTGTATATGAGAGCATATTAATTAAGTCAAAAAGCCAAGAAAATATCTTTATAAATTATCATAAATAAAAATATGAACGAAAAGTATGAGAAAATCCTCAAAATTTTAACTATGAAAAATTGTAATAATCCACTTTTAATGAGTTAAAAAAACTGGTTTAAAAAATAGAAATTTGTTTATTACCACATAAAAAAAAATTTATCGAATCCCTTTTTCAAAAATCCCTTAACTTTTTGGCCACAGTTTCACCCATGCATAATTTAAAACAAGAAAAGATGAAGATAAAACAGAAAAAAGAAAATGCATAATGGTGTCTCATCATTTGATGTCACAAAAATTAATCTTGTGGAAAATTATTCATTTTGAATTATTCTTTTTAAACTGTTTTTTACTTTTTCATTTATTTTTTTTTTTTTTTTTTTTGGTCACAACAAACAAATATGTCCATTAAAGTAATTAAAATTATTTTTTGTGGTAAATATTTTTGTACAAAGGAAATTAACTTTTCTGTGTGTTCACAAATAAAATAAATTTCAATATTAATTTCATAACAAATTTTTACCCTTTTTGCCCAAAAAATACTAAATCAAACTTAAACAGTTTTTAAACAAAATTTGCTTTTATTCACCTTCAAATGAAAATTTTTTAAAGAAAAATTAAGTAATATTTTGATATTATACAGAAAAAAAGTAGGCACAATTGAATTTCTTAAAGTAAATACGTTTTTTTAATTGAAATTTTATTTCCAATTTTTTTTTTGTTTGAAAGGTTTGTTTCACTTTGAAGTTAACTATATATATACAAAAACTAAAATCTACATTTTAACCTAGAGAGAACCCCATAAAAACAATCCGATGATACTGATTAGTAACACTTTAAAATGCATTAATTGCCAACCTTTGGTTATAGGAAACTTTTTTCATACGTGTTTTCTCTATTTGTTGTAAAATAAACTGTGAATTCTATTTGGAATTTGTCATATTTGACCTTAAAACCGAACAAAAATAACACTCATTGTGAATTTTCACATAAAAATGGTTGAAAATAAATATTACTTATAAGTTACAAAAAAACCCAGGAAAATTTTCTGTTCCAAAGAATCGGATGTAGAATAGCTACTTTTCTTTCACAACCCCTTCTACTGTCGATTCTAACACCGATTCTTTTTGTTTGAAATTGTCCCAAAAGTAACCCCTTCTATAGCTCCAAAGTGGAACCGGTTGCTCTAGAATCAGTTCTGGAACTGATTCTACGTCACCCACACCTTCCATATAGGATCCCAGGAACTGGTTCCGGGACCAGTTCCATGGAATCGGTTGCAGTGGAACCAGTTGTAGAATAGGTGTGGTTGGCTACCGATTGTAAAAAATTGTCCTGGCAATAACAAAATTTTTTTGTATTTACAATTTCTTTTGTTGGTGACTTTTGAAAAGTTTTTTTTTGTATTTGCAAAAACGGTAGGAGAAAAATATTTAAAAATTTAATTAGAATTTTTTAAATTCTTTCCGTGTATAGTATGTTGCATTTTGTTTAGCAGTATTTAATCTGCGGGAAAAATTATCAATGAAATAATCTTTTGTTAAATTATTTTATTATACTTTAATACCCGTTTACTGAATGATTAGTTAGCTATTAACTGAGACTTTAACTGTTTTCTCCCATATAGAATTTGAGTTTAAGTGTCGGCTTGATTTTAACTACACATTAAATTTTCGTGCCTAAAGCTTTGTGTCGAAAATGTTTAACTTTTGTGATAAAACATACATTAGAATGGCAACTTTTTGATTTGAGTTCTGACAAGTAACATAAATTGAAAAATTTATTTATTCTTATTCGAGGCCAATTATTTCCTTATTATGAAATAACATAATAAGTACTTTTTTCTCAATCAGGATATTCTCCTAACAACTACTTCAAAGAGTTTTTGCTTTCAAAATATTCTACACTTTGAGGATTGAAAATACAATCATTTCGGGAACTTTCCAGGTCCTCATTATCAATTATTTTTAGAAAGTGCGGGCATTACGGCATTTATTAAACATCAAAATTTCTTATTAAGCATAATCTGCTACAACAATTAGATAAGAAGAGGAACAAACTATGTGTAAATAAATATGTTTTCGAAGTTTTTTGCAAGCATAACCAATAATACACAGAAAGAATTTACAAAATTCTAATTAAATTTTTAAACACCTTTCTCATACCAAATTTGTAAATACAAAAAAAATTTTTTTAAAAAGGCACCAACAAAGAAATTTGTGAATCCATTTTTATTTTTAAACAATTTTTATATGAAAGATAATTTACAAAATTTACAAAAAAAAAATACAAAATTTATTTTAAAAAATAATTTTGCGGTCAGGCTTAATACTTTTTGTGGTGTTGGTTTCCATTGAGGTATTCGCAGTTTTAGCGCTAAAGTGATATCATTGTAAAATAGTATGATTTTTGCAGTTTAACCCATAGGAAATTGTCAAATTTACGACAAATGCTAATTTAATACTTAATATTGTACGAACTGTGAATTCTGTCATTATAAGATTTTTAGTACGATTTAATGAAAAAGTGTACAGTAGAGTGTCTCTTAAAAATAGATTTGCCATTACACCCCTCAGTTTTATTGAAAATGGTCCCAAATGGAAGAAATCGATTTTTTTGAAAATGTTAACCCGTGCCGAAAGTTGGACGAAAATGGCCCCTTTTGGAAAAAAAGTGTATTACAATTCATATACAATTAAAATTCGAAATTTCGAAAAAAAAATCATTTTTTATTCCATTTATTCATTTAATATAGTCAAAATGATTCAGACATGGAATTTTGACTTCATCGGATATCATTAACCCACTTTAGCGTGGAATCCAAAATGAACCACAAATTTGATAAAAATGCAAAAACGTTTTTTTTTTTAAATTAATTTTAAAGATTTTTTAAAATAAAAAAAATAAATTGGAAAAATGATAATTCGAGTTTGTGTTTGGAGCGACTGCTTTCCAGGACAGTTTACAAAAATTGCTCATTTTGTCAAAAATTTAGAAAATTTGAATGTTTCATTCAATTTTACACGGTTTTCAGAAAAACAGCACTTAAATTGGGTTAGACTATAATTATCTTTTTATTTCTTTAAAAAAAAAAATTTAAACTTTAGTGGCCTGGGGTCAGAAAATACCCATGGAACTTAATATTAATTATGACTACGAGATTGTAAAGCCATTAAATTTATAAAAAAAAAAATCTCAACTGGATAAAAATAATTATTTTGTGTAACGTGATCCATGTGAGGTCAAATTTTATACTTTTGGCCAAAAACGCCACACTAGGAAATTTACAGAAAACTGGGGGGTGTAATGAACGAAAATCGACAAATAGCTATTTTAAGGGACAGTCTACTGTACAGGTGTTACACTTAAAAAAATAAAATACACTGCATTTAATAATTAATTTGTTCTTTGTCAACCTTTTTGTTGTAATTTATTATCAAATAGTCAAGTTCGAGGTCAGTTTTAAATAATATTATTCCTTTATTTTTATCCTAAATATTTCGGTATCCTCTGAACAGCAGCTTCTGGGAACACGAGTAAGATACTGTTCAGAGGATAGCCTTTAAGACTGACCTAGAGCTTGACTATTTATAAATTAAAATATTCAATATTTTTTATATGTTAATATATATTTTTATAGCAAAAATCCAAATTAATTCAAAATATTAATAAAATGCTAAAAATATGCTAATTTTTTAGGAAAATTATAAAAAAAGTACCATATGCTAGATGCAGTTTTTTTAATCGGTGTCCTCGTCACCTTCTCCTTATCTTACCAACACAAAATTTCGCAGCAATAATTTTTTTGTAAAAAGAAAAAAATGTATGTTTTGTTGGGTGTATAACTTAAAATGTGGGATTCATATTAGATGACTTATCTTTTATGCATGGTTTGTGTCTTTAATAACTTACTACATTTTGGAGGGTAAACATCTGTCATTTATTCTTACTTTGTCATTGAATGAAATAGTGTAAACAACAAAGATTTTTTTCGAAAATGTCGAATTTTGTGCCAACAAAGCATCATTTGCGGAAGTTTTCGCTTTACTTTTTCATTTTGAAAAAAGGGTACATGAGCATATCGATTTCTCACAGGAGCTTCTACTGAATATGTTCCATCGATTTCAACTTGCGAAAGATGGTTTGTGCGGTTCAGAAGTGGTGGTTTTAACACGGGTCCCAGATTGGACCAGAAAGGTCCCATCTATTATGATCCGCTGAGATCGGGACAAACATTAACAGGGCACTTGTACCGAATATAGTTGATTCATTTGAAGAGAGCATTGGCCGAAAAAAGGCCGCAATATGCGACTACACATGAAGCCGCACGGAGTCAATATGTTGCCAGAAAGATGGGAAAAGGTCGTAACTAACGATGACCAATACCTTGAATAAATTTATATTGTTCTAATATTTTACAATAAAAGCCCAGCATTTTTAAGTTTTACACCTAATATTACAAATCTAATATCTACCCAGCAGGCAGATATCTGTAAAGTTTAAATTGTAGCGCTTCCAATGTTAGGGGTATACTGCACGATTTTTATTGGACATATACATATTTCGCATTAGAGCATCTGTTTAGATATTCAAAATAAGCACCTTTACAAAACTTAAAGAATTTTTAAATTTTACCTCTTTAAATAAGTAAATTGGTATTCTTTCAGGTTTTACTGAATCGATAAATTCTGGTAAAGCAAAACCGTATTGTTGTTTTTTAACAACTACAAGCTAGAACAATTTGAAGCAAAAAGAAGCAATAATAGCTTATACCGCTTTCACATTTTTCCTGGAAAATCACAACAGATCAATATTTGAAAAAAAAAATGTATTCGATTTACCCTTACACCTGTGTAAGTAGGTATGTTATTTTATAAATTTTGTCTTTCGTTATCATTAAATTTGTAATCAAATAATGGCTCCTTCAATTACAATTAATATATTTTTGACAACTAACAAAACCTGTCGTAATAAAATTTATTACATTTATAACAAATTACATCATTGATGAGAAGCGTGCAACTAATGTAAATTCTTTTTTCTTATTTTTTTTCTTTTTTCTTCTTTTTTGGTAATTTTCGTTTTAACATTATCCATTATTTAATTCTAATGGATAAAGTTAAATGAAGCAGCACGAAATACCCCTAATTCGTGTCATAACAAACAATTGACAAAATGCTCAAGAAAAGATATAAAATTGAAATTTAACATGAACATAACAATTTCCTTTTCTGTGAACTTGTCTTTTTGTTTTGGCCAATTAAGCAAAAGACCAAATTTACAAAAGGCATAACATATAAAATAATAAGATTACACGAAATACAAAAGAAGCCAATACAAGAAGGAAAATGACTGTAACAACAACATGAACAACTACACTGTACAAGATGAAGCATATAACAAATATATAAAATAACCAAGTTGAGACTATGATAAATTGTACCATATAAATTATAGTTATATATGCAATAAATATTCAAATACATTTTGTTTTTTGTTTGCAACAAGCTTTGCATATGTAAATAAGTCCCGTTCTAAAGCTTCAATATTTTTACACCTGTCCCTTGTGTTACAATATAATTTCATACAAGTGAAATTATAAAATATACACATTGTGCATACAGCTCAATTTTGAATACTTTCAGAAAAAAAGGAAAAAATAATTTTGGAAATCGAGTTTCGGATTTTTAATTTACCTTCTATTAACCATTTTTTTAGACGATCATTTTGTATTGCTGGTACATGGAAATGATCTATTTAAAACTAGGAAAAAAATGCTGAAATTCCTAAAACTTCCTTTAATGGCCTATAAGTCCCAGATTTCCTGGGAAGATTGGATTCCTTTTTCGAAAAATAATATCGTTGGTAAAATATATTCCATTACGTTATTTCTCTATTTTTCATATAATATCATTATTGTTTTTTTTTTTGACAGGTTTTTTAACCTCCTTTCACAAATCATCTTATAGGCAGATCTTTGAAGAATTAATTCCTTAATTCAATTTTTCAATTCTGAATTAAAAATTCAATGAATTAATTCGCTAAGCACCATATCCCAGTGTAGAAACGGTAATGACATATCATTATTTTTTGGACTACCAGTAATGACACCCACTTACCTTCTGCATTATTTTAAAACATATAACAATGAGTTACTGATAATGACTTATTTTTATCATTATTTCAAATAGAAAATAATTTTCTAGATTTTTTGAAAATTTTTTTAAATCTATTTTTAGACTCAATATTTTTTAAACACTGGTAAATATGTATGTAACCACATATTTTTTGATTTTTTGTATGTTGTTTAGTAAGCTGACTTGTGCGCGGCAGGTCAATTATATTCTTATCTATCATAGCTCAGATGTTAGAGCTATTGACTGGCAATCTGTAGACCCAGGTTCGATTCCCGCACCAGCAAATTTTATTTACCAAAAAAAATACATTAAAAAATATTTTTTTTTATATAATTTATTTTTTTGAAAATCTATTTTTAGACTCATTATTTTTGTCAGTACTGGTAAGCACATAGGTAACGATATATTTTTTGATTTTTCGTATGCTGGTGTGTTACCATTATTTTTCGCGACATCGCCATATAAAGGTAATAAGAAATGTAATAACAAAAGTAACTAGTTACCATTACCAAGTATGTAGTCATAACCACATATCTGGTAATGATTTTCTACACTGGTATATTGAATGGAATTAATTCATATTTGCTTTCGTTCGATTTATTTTGTTACGAATTAATTCAATTGCAATAATTCTTTTTATTGAATCAAATGAATCAATTCACTGGTGAACACGTTCAATTTTATAAATCGAACGGAAAAAAGTGAATTAATTCCTTACTGAATTAATTCACTACTGAACTCGTTCAATTTCATTTTCGTTCAGTGAATTAAAAAAAAATAAAATTACGTTCAGTGAATTACAAAAAAATAAAATCACGTTCAGTGAATTAAAAAAAAATAATAAGTTCACTGAATTGAAAAAAAAAATAAAATAAGTTCACTGAATTGAAAAAAAAAATAAAATAAGTTCACTGAATTCAAAGCCTGTTTTCTGCCGTTCAGTAGAAGAAAACAATAATGTACAAATAAAATGTTTAAATAAGCAATTTTACAGCGTGTGCTAGTAAAAATAAACAAATTCGAAACTGGATGCTGTTTATCAACCTACATGATTCAAAAATAAAGCCTTTTACTATTAAAAATAAAAACTTTACAGATATACATAGATAAATTTGGAAAAAAATATAACTATTAATTTTTCAAACTAGTTATAAATTTCATAGTTGTAATTTTTTGCAATCATACCGTGTCCCTATGTGTAAAGAATTTGTTTTTTTTCTCTCACATCCAAACATTTTGATCATGAATTTCCAAATGGGTGCTGTTGGAATTACCTCAATTTTTTAACAGGAATACCAGCTAAATTTCAACTAAATAATTCCCACTATATTAATCACTCCTAGGAGGTGTAGGTGTAAACTATGATACGAGTACGAGTGTGTAAAACTTTACAAGGGGATGTTGGCTATGATAAAATAAACAAAACATGAGGGTGTATGTTGTAAAGTATTTGTACAGCATGCACAAAAAAAAAGTTACAATAATATTATTTTATTTTATATTCTATATGTTCGTGTATGTTGTAATAACACATACATTCACACATTTACTACGTATGCTAAACTATGTTACATTTGAGCTAAAACATTTATCTAACTTTTATGTTGTATTTTATTTTTTTTTACATTTTAACAAATTTTTTTTTTTTATTTCTTCTATTTTCAATGCACTGTTTTTGCATGCCAATGAACATAATGATAAGGATAATGATGATAAGCTCTTTGCTGGTTTGTTTCTGATTATAATCAATTTGTCTTTTAACTAATGAATTCAATTTACCAAAGAATTAGAAAAATAAAAAAATACACATACCGAGCGACAGATATAATATAAATACGACAACAAAGATGCAAGAGAAAACAATTTATTTATGTGGCCTTAAACGATTAATCATTACGAAAATTTGATATTCTTCGCATACAGGAGTATACTTTACATACTTTTATAAAAAGTTTAATATTTTATATAAAATACTTAAATATATTATATTTTAATTAAAAATTGAATTGAATTTTTTTAATTTAAATATACGTTTTATGATCTCCACTATACCATATATTTAGTAATGTAGCTGTTTCATATTTAATATTTGCAAGGGCTGTCTACTCAGAGAAAATTTATGGATATAATACAGTGTTGCCCAGGCGTCTCACATGGTCCTTTTTAATGGCATACTCACATTATTTTATCGTTAAAAACCACCTGAAATACATGCTGAATTAATTAAAAACCCAATTAAAAAGAGGACTACTGATTTTTCATTATATTTAAACCATTTTGCTGTTTATTCTCAAACATGATTTAAATAATCCATAAAAGAAATAAAAAAAATCGAAAAATCTGTTAAAATAATCTACAATTTATAACTGATAAAACGTTAGAAAAAAACGATTTTGTGGTTTCTTTTTTAATATTTGAAAGTTTTTCTTTTGGGTTCTTTGAATTTTCAAAACACTACGCACACATTACACAAGTTCATATTTTCATTGGCTATGCTTGTGTGTATGAATAAAATATTTCTTGTAATTTGAGTTGAAATAATTTTGTATATAAACAATCTATTTTAACAAAAAACAAAAATCAAAATATTTTAATTTTTTGTTTTAAAAACAGAAAACAAGGAAATTGTTTAAATTATTTTTTCTAAAAATAGAAAATTAAAAATAGAACATTTGACTGAAAATATCAACCCCCACAGACGATACGTATTTTTTTGAAGTTTGTTTTTTATTGACTTATACAAAAAGCTAAACAATATGTTTTCATATATTTTAATTGATGCTTCAATTGAAAACAAACTTCACCGATTACTTTTCAAATAAACCTCAATCGGTTTTGGAAAATATATTGTGAGTGCAATACCGGTTTTTAATGCAATAGATGGCGCTGACTGCTGTTTTGTTTTTTCTGGCAATACTTCTTCATTTTATTGGTGAGCAGTGTTAACCGAAAAGTTATAGCTTATTCCCATTTTGAATGTATAAATCCCCAATGTTATACCCAATTCATTTTAATTTAAACAAAAAGTCAATTTAAAACAAAAAATAGGAGCTGAGTTAGCATCGCTCTTAAGTCCAGAAAATTATTAAGAAATGACTCAGCAAAGTAAATAAAAATGAATATTATTATTTTCATTTTTGCATTAAAAAATACAAAAATTGTTTTTTCGGACTTTCTATATTTTCATATATTTAGTTAGAATATTCTTCCACCTCAAGTCCAAATTCTAATATGATATTGTCATATTAGATTTTTATTTGTTGTTTCAAAAAGGGGTTGATCATTTTCATGATAGACAATACAATTCAAATACCTTTTTGAAACAACAAATAAAAATCTAATATGACAATATCATATTAGAATTTGGACTTGAGGTGGAAGAATATTCTAACTAAATATATGAAAATATAGAAAGTCCGAAAAAACAATTTTTGTATTTTTTAATTCAAAAATTAAAATAATTGTTGAAAATAAGCACACCACGGCTAAAATCTCATTCAAATATTTATTTTGTTTTGAGTTTAAAATTAGTTGTTTTTACAAAATGTATTGACAACAGACATACATATAAATAGTACCCAAAGGGTACTTTTATGTATTTGTTGCTTTCAAAAAAGAGTTGATTTATAGCTGGTTTTACCAAATCAGACAGTTCATATACGAAAGTACAAAATTCTCGTCCCGTTGATTTTTTGTACCTTATGTAATGTCTCGGTTTGAGTAAGAAAGTTATCATTTTCTTATTGCGGACAACTGAAGAGTAGAGTGATGTCTACAAAACAATTGTATTGTCTATCGTGAAAATGATCAACCCCTTTTTGAAACAACAAATAAAAATCTAATATGACAATATCATATTAGAATTTGCACTTGAGGTGGAAGAATATTCTAACTAAAAATGAATATTTTACGAACAAATATCGAATTTTCTTCAATTTATTAGTTTTTCGTATTTGGGTTTTCAACTTGGTTTCCAATGATATACATATAATTTGTGTTTATCAAATTGGCGGTTTCGCGAATAAAAATGCAATTCATTTCGCGAAAAAAATTTTTATTTTTTTTTAAATTTTGTATTTTTGGTCCTTTTAAATGCTTTTCAAAAATATAAAATTTTTTAAAATCCAAACAGCGGTTGCGCAGTTACAAAATAATATATTAAAAACATAACATTTCACGATCAAAAAAATTCTTAAATTGTGTGAAACAAATTTAATTTGTCAAACTAATGTCAGTAATGACTCGAAATATCGATTCAAAACCAATGAAATGCAAAATCAATCGTTTTTCGCTTTAGCAGCTTAGGGTAAAAAACTGATAACTTTTTTTGATTTGACGCAAAATTATTAGTTGAATCGTCTTTTGACGCATAAATATTAGTTGAATCACCTCTGTTTATGGTTATTTTAAAATATTTTAAACATTTATCTACATTTATTTGAATAAAATCTGATGCAAACAATTGTGGTTACTGAGTTTACAGTTACGGAGTTTACATTTGGTTACTTTTTTCGTTTTCTTTCAGCTTTGTCAGAATTTTTTCTCCGAAACAAAATCGCATGATGCTTACAAGGTGAATCCAAATATGACAGTAGGTGTAAGTTGTAGGGCTTTTAATTAACTTTGCATAAGTCGAGTTTACACGATTCAGAAGGTACATAAGAGGTTATATGAAAACCCCTGGTACTTTTTGAACCTACACAAAATTTATTTTTCTGAATTCTTTGCATATAACAATTTCAGTATTTTGAAAATAGAAAATTTTTTGATTAATTATTTAGCTTGGTTGCTTTTCGTTACTTCAAGATTTGTAAATATTTAAAGAACATTTCTTCAATAATTCAAATATATTTTAGAAATTTGTAGATACTTTAACAGAACTAATTTGATCGCCTTTAAAATAATACGCATATAATTTATTATAAAATTCGTCTTATTTTTGGCCTAAAACTAAAACTATTAAAATTTAAAATTTTTGAATCTGTCCCCAAACCGATGTTGAAATCCGTAATTTGAGCCCAAATCCCCTTCCCTAACAACTCTGTTAAAACCTCATTTGACCACATAAAATCCTCTCTTGACAAAATTTCCCAAAATAAAATCCTCCTTTGACAAAATGTCTCACATGCTAGCGACATCTACAGTTTGTTTAAAAAAGATCGATGTTGCAACTCTTTATTACACATATGTCTCCGCAAAAATCAGTTCCCTAAACTACTTATTGCTACCACACTGTAACAGAATATTCTGAATGTCCTTTATGTGTGATCGAAAATGGATTGAAGTTTTTTATTACCATATCTTTTCAAAGTGCAGCAAAAGCATTTTTATATTTTATATTTTTCTAGGTATTTTTAAATATAGTCGTTATTAACTGTAATATTTTAATTAAAAATGTAACAAAATCTCAACCAAAAATATTTATAAAAATATTTTTGTCATTTTTTTTAATATCATTGTTGAAAGATTAAAAAAAAGATATAGATATGAGCCACAAAAATTGTCACATTTATATGAATGCAGTACAGACATTTACAAATGCATGCACTTTATGCCATACTATAAAAATGAAATGAAACTTAAATGTAAAAGAGTGATAATACTGCAGTAACACAAATAAACAAATATGTAATAAATATATGTTTATAATAACCGTACCTACAAAAATTGATCGTACAAATTTAATTTTAAATTAAGATGCCTATTCCTACGAAAAGTCTGTGACTCTTAGTTATGACTTTATTCTCCATGTTTTTGTTGTTTGCAAAATCATAATAAATTATTTAAACTTTTGTTTGAAAACTTCAAAAAATTAAGACCTGGTATCGATACAATCATAACATTAACAAATAAAATTTGAATTTTTTGAATTTTATTGTTGTTTTGTATGAAAAGTTATGACTCTCAGTCCTAAAAATAGTCTTAAGACGGTCACAATGAGTCACAAGTAGGAATATGCACCTAAATGTGATAATTATTTTATCCGAAAGAGAATGTGAACTTACACCCTTTTGCCGGCATAACAAAATACCTTCATGTCATGTTTTTGGGTTCAGTATTGAAGTAAAACTCTATATATTTCTTAAAAGTCTGACCCATCGGTTCAGGTTAAAGTTAAAAAATGTTTTAATTTTACCTTTCACTAAAAATTGTGATAAGTTTTCTGTAAAATAGCTCTTATACACTATAAAAAATAAGTTAGTACGAAAACCTTGTATATCAAATGTGCAAGTTTTAATTCTTTTTTCTACACTTTTTTCTGTATAATTTTCTATGGAATAAAGAAATTTTTATAATTTTAAAGAAAATTAGATAAATTGGGTACTAAATAGAACTTATTTTGAAGACGTGTCTAACGGTATACAGAAAATATACAACTTTTTTTGTTATTCAGTTATTATTTTTTCGAGCAACACATTTGTATTAGGAATTGTTGTTGGATTAGTTCAAATTTATATATAATAATGCCTATTTAATTTAATCAAGATTGTATCTCAGCTTTTTCGCTATACGTTCTCATTCGTCTTTACACACAGGAAAAAAATTTGCCAACCGAATTACTAAGCCTATTTTGGTTGCTACAACCAATAAATTCGGTTGGTGAAACCATATTGGAATGTGATTCCCAAATATTTTGGGCATTGCAATTAAAATTCATTTGTATAAACCGAATTTTGTTGTGATAACCATTATTTAGTTATGCCAACCTATTTTAGTAGACGTAACCGAATTTCAATTGGAAAATGGCATATTTTTTCTCTGTGTGTAGGAAGACTTTTCCCAGATTGCCTTTTTCAGCAATATTCGACTACACTGGCAATATGGGCATCAACATTTTTAAGTTCTCGAGTTCTTTAACAGTGTGTAGAAATAATTCTAAATTTCGTAAATTTCTAAGTAGAAAAATAGGTTACTTACACAGTACAAAACTAAAAATACATCGGGCATGCGACATATCCATTCTGATAGATTTTAGAATGGGTATCACGAATCTGAACACCAAATTTTAAAATTAGCTCTAGTTTTTGAAATATTCGCAAATTTAACTTTTAGCAAAAAGTCAGCTTCGTTAAAATTTCTTATTTATTCATATACCTGACTAAAATACGGATAATTTTTTATATGGTTTAAAAGTATAGACTTTGGGCTTTCAGAACTATATTTACTTATTTTGATTAGGGAAAGGATCTAGGATATATTTGCAATTAAAGTCAAAACTTCACTTATTTTCCTATTTTGCAAATCAAGTAAAATCCCTTAATCGGATTTGCAAAGTCTTAACACATGACGTAAATTCATATTCCAATAAATTCTTTTTATCAAAAAAATCACAACTTTTGCATCAACATTTTCCGAAAATTCAATCTGAAACAAAAATTTTATGGCCAATTTACAAAACTGTATATTTTTGTTAAAGTCGATTTTATTTAAGATTTTGGGTGGCAGTATGCTTTGACTTGGTTTATTTTTGGAACATTCTGATTGGTTAATTTATTTTCAACCAATCAAAATGTTTTAAAATATAAATATTTTTGTAGGGTTTTCATACACAAAATGAACAAAATCGTATGTTTAACAATAAAACGGACTAAATTTAAAATGCTCTTTTATAGTACTTTTTTGAACCTGCATATTTTAAAATCGTTATTTTTTAGGAAGTTGCAATTCAGTTATCTAAAACTTTGTTGAAATTGATTAGAAAATATGTGTATAAGATATTTCAATGGTTTCATCTGAGTTTTTTAATTTCAGATTCGTCACAGACTCCTTAATTTTTATGTATTAAAAAAATTAAACTTTTTTAGCTTTGGTCAATTTTTACTTGAAATTAAAACATAATGTGCGAAATTTTTTTGATAAATTAAGTAACATGAGATGTTTAGTAATGGCATAAATTAAAAAATTGGATATTCCTTTCATCGCAGATTAATTATTAACGAAATCGTGAAAAAAGAGAAATTTCAAATTTAAATGCATATGTAGTGAATATAATCGCAGCTGTAAAAACGTGCGATTATCAAATTTCATCCTTTTAAAATTTTGCAAAGAGTGGCGTTCATACTTTTAATTTCGTATTTTCTTTTCAAAAAGTTTATTACAAAATTGAAATTTTCTGCAAATATGCCCAGTCAGAAATCGCCAGTGGTACAAAAAATCAAGCACTGGCATACCACTGGGTAACCACGGTATTAAAAATAAATGACTGGCGGAACACTCATTTGGGACGCTTTGCCAGCGTTTGCGAAAAGCGTTTTACCAGTATTTTTTTTACAAAAATTTCGGTGGTTTATAAAAAAACCACTGGCAAAAAATTGGCTTAGAGTGATATGCCAAGGTTTGCAACCAGTGGTTATCCAGTGCTACCTAGCCAATGCTACCAGGCGTACAAAAATCAATTCACTGGAAAACCAATGATATTATAAAAATGCTGACGCTTCGTTAAAAAATGTTTGTAGTCGGAAGGTTCCGAGTTCAAATCCGGTTGCAAGCAAAAAATTTTTTTTTGGATTTTTTTCAATTTAAAATTTTTTTTGTTTTATAAAATCAATTTTTTTGTTTGTGGGAAATCTCCTTCAAGACCAACTTTTTTTTGCCCTCCCAACACTGGCATATTAGTTACTAAAAATTGTTTGCCAGTACTAGCATTTTGGCACAGTCAGAGTTGTCCAGCTATTATCACTCATTTATGTGTTTAGCCATTAAATATTATATGTCTCGTTAGCTCAGTGGGTAGAGCAATCGTCTGCCAATCTGACGGCCTGGACCAAAAAAAATACATATGAACTCTTTTTTAATTTTATTTTGGAAAATATATTTCCAGACCACCTATTTATTGGTTTTGCCAGTGTTTTGCCAACGTTTTAAAATTTTGTTCCTCTAGTGCTTTTCCGGCGCTTTTTGAACAGCCGGTCCTTTTGTCTAATGATGTTATCATTTTGGGAATGGGAAAGCACTTTTTGCCAGTACTTGTACCACCTGTTAAAGTGCTTTGCCACCGCTTTCCCGTTTGTATTTTTCTGACTGGGTGGTTTTGTAAATATTTCTTAAACTTAAAATTCTAGAACCCAATGTCTATTAGAAATGATGTGTCGCAATCCCGATGCATCAAATTTTTCTTATTTTGTTGTACTGTGTTATTGATGCCACTTTTTAACCCTTAAACGTGTGTCTTGTTCTCCTCTATCGCATATAGGAATTTCATTCAAATCGGAGATACCTTCCTTGTACACTTATAAAAAAAAGTTAGTACAAAAGTCTGTTAAACGCGTTCTGATTAAATTGAACTAATTTTTCTGTTATTTTCTCTAAAAAGTCCGTACAAATAGTTAAAAATTCTGCTAAAATAACAGGAAATAGTACATGTATTTGCGCCAGCACAATTTTGACCTATTTGAACGGACTTATTTTTATGAGTGTAAGTGTTAGGAAAAATTTTGCTCAATTTATTTATTTGTTTATTTAGATGATATTAGACATTTTTCTGCTGGCACACTCCTACGATTGCCAGCCTTCATAAGGCACTGACCAAATCATTCTGTCTACTTAAGGGTACCCTACGGGAAATTTTAATAAACTGTCACCGAACTGGCCCCTTTATATGAAAAAGACTGGTCACTTTTATATGGCGTTGTCATAGGAGGGGGAAATTGACCCCTTGTGACATGTCACAAGACAAGGACAGGTTACTGAACTCTCAAAAAAAAACAAAGTTCAGGGACCTGTCCTGGGATTTGTCTTGTGACATGTCACAAGGGGACAATTTCCCCCTCCTATGACAACGCCATGTAAAAGTGGCCAGTCTTTTTCATATAAAGGGGCCAGTTCGGTGACAGTTTGTTAAAATTCCTCGTACACTCTCAAAACAATTCCGTTGTGACAACCGAATTTTTTCCATTGGGTCGGTTGCTGCAACCTCGTAATTCGGTTGCCCCAACCGAATTCAGTTGAGGCAACCGATTATTCGGTTGTCGCAACCGAATTGAAATTGAATTCGGTTGCCGAAACTGAATTCGGTTGCTGCAACCGAATTACGAGGTTGCAGCAACCGAATCAATTCGGTTGGCAAAAAATTCCGTTGCCACAACGGAATTGTTCTGAGAGTGTAGTGGAAAAGTTAGAAGTTACACAAAGGATCGTAAAAAACAACAGATTTTATCTTAAGTGATCGAACGAAACAGAATGGAATTACTGATTCCATCCCGAATCATTTTGATCCAGATACAGTTGGATGGGACAACTTTCCAGTCATCTCGTGGTGACGGCATTATCCAGATTCTTGAAAAGAGCTATTTAGAAATCTTACCTGAGGACGTTTTCTGTATATTTAGGCCAGTTTCGTTATGAGATACATTCCTCTCTCCTGCAGGAGGGTGTCTTTATTCCGAAAGCCGGTATTATAAAGAGGGAATTGCCTAATTCTTAAAGGCATATACTCTCACCGTTTCAGTGGTTTATAAGTTACAGTTCGTTTAAGAGAAGCAGAAAACCACACCCAGAAAACAGATTCGGTTTTTAATTTGTTTCTAGTCGAATGTCAGTTATATCAAATGAATTTTTCGGTTGTGACTACCGAATTATTCATGATGCAGCTTAAGGTCTGTTGTGGCAGTCAAATTAGTCCTATCTTAATTTGTTTTCTATTGCCACAACTGAAAAATTCGATTGGCTTGCAATGGGGTTGGCAGTCTGTTTTCTGGGTACACTGAATTGATCCTACATTACAGTGTCTGATGCAGGGTTAGAGAAGATCTGTAAGCGGACTTCGTTAACCGGGTTATGATTCGATTACGGCTTCTCTTCAATGCAAAAGCACTGATGAGACCACCAGTATATGAACATAGATTGGGAATACGCTTGCGGGTAGGGAAATAATGCCGATACTATGGCGACGGTTAGTGCGGTGAAGGGCAGCCCACTTCTAAGGTCCTCTGCGTTCATGGATGACTCTAACATTTTGATGTATTTATTTAGACATTTTTGGCTATAGTCGCTCTAAAATTTTGTATGAAGCCTGGTGGATTTCATAACTGATAGGAACTGAATTACATTTCGCTAGGAAATTTGAGGTCGTTATCTTGAGTAAGTCGCAGTGGATGCAAAGCAGACTTATCGAGGAGCACCGTTATCTGAGGTGATATAATGCCAGTTCAAAGATGGCATAGGTACAGGTCATCACCTTATATGCTAGTTGTGTTATTGACAGTGGCCTTGGGGCTCGCATATTTTCATCTTTTCTGAGTGCTACTCGGCGCTTTAGGAGCTGTCTTCTCTGGGATTGTTCTTGAGTATTTCAATACTTTGCAGCTTTCGGTAATAGGGTTACTCTCTATTGGCAACACAGTGGCCATAGTGGTAATGACGTGGTGAATAAATTGAATAAAAGGGCCTCATCGCTAACCTTTGTAGTCCCAGGATCTTACTGTGAGGTAAACTGGTTTACCTTTAGGACTCTGATCGATACATGCTGCAATAGACCGATGGAATTGCACCGAGTGCCTGCGTCAGGTGAAGGCTTTAGTTATTCCCTTCTCTAACGAAGGGATACCGGACCTTCCTAGGCGTGACATAAGACATCTTATAGGTTTCTTAATTGGACACTACACCTTTTGCAACTGAAATTCAGAAAATATCAATTGAAATTCAGAATTTCCATTTGAAATTCAGAAAATATCAATTGAAATTCAGAATTTCCATTTGAAATTCAGAAAACATCAATTGAAATTCAGAATTTCCATTTGAAATTCAGAAAACATCAATTGAAATTCAGATTTTTCATTTGAAATTCAGAAAATATCAATTGAAATTCAGAAAATATCATTTGAAATTCAGAAAATATCAATTGAAATTCAGAAACCGTCATTTGAAATTCAGAAAATATTAATTGAAATTCAGAAAATATCATTTAAAATTCAGAAAATGTCAATTGAAATTCAGAAAATATCATTTGAAATTCAGAAAATATCATTTGAAATTCAGAAAATGTCAATTGAAATTCAGAAAATATCAATTGATATTCAGAAAACATCAATTAAAATTCAGAAAATATCAATTAAAATTCTATTGATATTTTCTGAATTTCAAATGACGATTTCTGAATTTCAATTGATATTTTCTGAATTTCAATTGATGTTTTCTGAATTTCAATTGATATTTTCTGAATTTCAAATGATATTTTCTGAATTTCAAATGATATTTTCTGAATTTCAATTGACATTTTCTGAATTTCAAATGATGTTTTCTGAATTTCAATTGATATTTTCTGAATTTCAAATGACGGTTTCTGAATTTCAATTGATATTTTCTGAATTTCAAATGACGATTTCTGAATTTCAATTGATATTTTCTGAATTTCAATTGATATTTTCTGAATTTCAATTGATGTTTTCTGAATAATAATTGATATTTTCTGAATTTCAAATGATATTTTCTGAATTTCAAATGATATTTTCTGAATTTCAATTGATATTTTCTGAATTTCAAATGATATTTTCTGAATTTCAATTGATATTTTCTGAATTTCAAATGGAAAATCTGAATTTCAATTGATGTTTTCTGAATTTCAAATGGAAATTCTCAATTTCAATTGATGTTTTCTGAATTTCAAATGGAAATTCTGAATTTCAATTGATATTTTCTGAATTTCAATTGATATTTTCTGAATTACAATTGCAAAAGGTGTAGAAGTACCATCTCTTCTCGCCTGTGTCGTTTCTGTTTCGGCATATTGTTTTGCGGTCTACGGTGTTATCTGACTCTTTTCTATAAGAAAATCATGGAAGCAGGGGAAGTTAAGCTTATCTATCTCTACAGGTTCCCAAAGGACACTATATAATTATAGTATTGAAAAAATTGTGTAAGTGATGAAAAGTCCTCCTCTTCAGTTAGGTAAAGCTTTCATTCAATGTTGAGCTTCAGTTTTTGAGCCGCATTTGTTATTGGGTCATATCCAGGTTAGAATTGTTTTGTTATTCTTTACACCATATGGTAACTTTAAAAAGTTTCATATTTTCGCTAGCTGCTATCGTTATCACATCTATCACATGTCCGAATTTCATCAAAATCGGTGGGTCATCTCCAAACGATAACTTTCTTGTTAATATTTCTTCAAGTATACTTTGAATTATGAAAGTTAGTGTTGAAATGTATAAATTCATTCTTTTTTTATATTTTGCACAACTACCGTTTATAACAATTTCTGTGAATTGTGTCATTGTTACATTGAGTTAGTTGGGTGTTCCTTATTCCGTTACAGAGAATGATGATGAAAATATCATCATCACAACTATGATGACTATGAAGCCATAGTCGTCGTAAAAAATGTCACAAACAAGCTTTATTGTAATATAAAATTAAAAAAAAAAAAAAACATACAAAAAACTATAGGAAAAATGGGGAAAAATACTTTAAAAATGGTTACTATAGTATTGAAAACATTGTGTAAATGATGACAATGTCCTCCTCTTCAGTTAGGTAAAGCTTATGTTCAACTTCCGTTTTTGAGTGGCATTTGTTATTGGCACATATCCAGGTCAAAAAGTTTTTTTTGTTATTTTTTTAAACTTTTTTTTATTAAACGTTTTGAGATCAATCAAAATCGATGCGATTATGACATACCTTTTAATATAGGAACACAAACTTAAATACTAAAATCAAAATGTATGCAACATTTTTAAATAATAGCAATCTAAACAATTGGTCTAGAAATAATTCTTTAAACAATACTGAAAATATTTTATGATTCAATTTTTAAAAACTGACATGTAATTTAGATTTCACCAATTCATGGTGTAACAAGCAATATGTAAGAGAATTCCAAAGAAAAGTTCTTATATTTTTGCACCAAATTTTAACTACCTATACAAAGTTAAAAGTTATTGTATGGCATAAAACCAACGCCACCATCGCTATCAAACAAAACAAGTACTTAATAGAGTATTAACACTATAAGTGTTGAAGTGTATTTGTCATTTTATCTTTATCTTTGTTTTTTTTTTTGTCGTACACATAAAACTTTAAATAATGCTACCTACTACTATTGTCTAGCTGATATTTATACTGCAAGTTTGTTTGTGCTATTTAAGTATTATAGCTGTCATATATGGAATCATCATTAAAAATTTGTATGGATGTCATGCTCATCGTACTATTTATCTTCTGTTCTATCCCTGTGGTTATTAACATACAACTGCTAGATCACAAACAGTAGTGTGGACGATTTGATTTAAAAGCGCTTGCAAGAAGAAGAGTGTTTATGTGAGATCCCTGATATTACAATGACAATTTATATGTATAATAGAGCAGACAAAATTAAAAAAATATTAGGTTAAACAGATATGGTGCCACATTGATATTTTGGGTGTTTGAAAATTGTTCGAAATTGATTTGTTTGAAAACTTTTTAGTTTTTTTAATATACCATTTAGACCCTATGCGAGGTGGCTAAAAATATTCTAAACTAAATATAAATTGACTGAAGGCCCTAGTAAAAATGATTTTTATATAATCAGATACGATTTTTATATAATCATTTATGATTTTATACAAATCATTTAATTATATAAAATTGTATTAACCAGATCCACCATTTTCCGGATCAAATCATGTATGGGTTAATATAATTATATAAAAAATACATTATTTGATCCGAAAAATGGTGGATCTGGTTAATATAATTTTATATAATTAAATATCTTTTGATATAATCATATAAAAATATATGTTTCACAATACTCGACAAGTTATAATTTTATAAAATCATAAATGATTGTATAAAAATCATATATGAATATATAAAAATCATTTTTACTAGGGGTAATTAAATTGTCTTTGAAAAATTTTTGTAAACTTTCTTAAATTTCATACAAATTAGGATACCTGAATTTAATTTAGATTTCATTTAGCCAGTTCGCAACCGGCCTTATTATATATTTAAACTACCTTTCATTTTATCACCAATTTCTATAAATTTCCTTGAAACAAATACGAAAGAAAACAGGGATCAAAATAACAATTATTTTTGAAATTTTAAAGAAAAAAATCATATAGAAGAAAATGTCGAAGAACAGTTTTTAGTATATCATATTGATCTCTGTGGACTAGATTTACGAAAAATGCTTTACTTTTTAAATTCTTGACTTTATTTTCTAATTTTTTGAATTTTTTTCGAGGAAATAAAAAAATAATTTTCTGACTTTTATTTGCTCGAGCAAAATAAAAGTCATATTGGCTTTTATTTTTTTCGGAAAACATAAAAGTTATTTTTGACTTTTATTTTTTTAAGCAAAATTTAAATTTTAGTCTTTTATTATTTTTCCGAGCAAATAGTAATTTTTTGGCTTTTATTTCTGAGCAAAACAAAAGTTAGTTTTTGTAATCGATGCCAATTAAAAATTGCCACGGAACTCACTTTTAAAGAAATTTTCTATATTTGTATGTGTTTGAAATGAATTTATCAAAGTTTTAATATTTTTAACATTTTTATTTTTTAAATAAAAATTAAAAACCAACATTTTGACAACCCTCACAGAACGGAGAAAATGTTTTTGCATCTTCGTGTATTGACAAAGAAGAAGGGTAAAAATAAAATTTGTATTTAATTTATACCGATGGTATAGAATACAAAAATAAAAATCTTTCATAATATTTCTATTGTTGGCTGTGCTTTGCAGAAGACTTCGAAAACATATTTTATTGATTGCTCCATTTCCATTTTGTGAATGTAGTAGACTACATTTAATATGAGATTTTGATGCTTCAAATTGCATTGCACTACTGCCACTACTTTCTAAAGAAAACTGATGAAGAGGACCTGGAAAATCTCTGAAACGATCTTTTCATTCCTGAAAGTGTAGAGGTTTTTGAAAGCAAAAACACTGTAGAGTATTTCTCAGCAGAGTGTCCTGATGAAGAAAAAGAGCAGTTTTTGAAAAAAGTACTTATTAAGGAAATTGGCCTCGAACTGAATTAATAAATTTCTAATTAATCAAAAAAATAACTTTTATTTTGGATCAAAAAAAAAATAAAATAATGAAACTTCAATTAAAATGAACCCCTATGTGCTCTCGTGATCAAAATGACCCAAATATTTGTTAAAATAGATTGGATTTTAAAAAAGGTAAAATTTGTAGTAACACTTACATATACTTATTAATTTTTTTAATGTTAGACCAACACTCAAGGGATGCCCCCTACTAACGCAGTGCGTTGTGTTGGTATTAGAAAAATAGGTTATGGGGAGGAGGAAAGGTGGAGTAGTAGACCGTACCACAAAAAAAGGTCAGCATACACCTGCGAATATAAACTATTTTTGCAACGCAATTTCAAAAAAAATGTTTATTATTTTTTTTTACTGAACGTATTGGTTGCCTTTTTGAGTTTTTCGTTATACCTTGGGCATTTATAATCGGATCTTAAAGTGTGATATATCGATGTTTTCGTATCGAGAAGTCGCATGTATTGCTCCAAAGGCCATTGACCTCCAGTATCCCGTTCAAGAATTTAACCATCAGATCTCAGTTCTTACTATCCAAATTTACAACCCTAATGTCAGAAATTGAAAGCTCGTAAAAAATCATTAAATACTTGTTAAGGAAGTATTTCAAAAATTCCAGCAGAACTATTTTAAATTTTTTTTTATTTTTTTGTTACCGAACGTAGGTGCTGGAATTCAAATTACTCAGGTTTGTCTTTGTTCGAGGAACCGAGTAACACGATTTTGAACTTACTCGAATAATCGTGTAAAGTTTCAAAACTAATCGAGTAACTCATTAATCATGTAAGTTTTTATAATTACTCGAGTAAATATTTTATTTCATTGTTTTTTCGTAAAAATTACCCATTTTTTAGGTTTTATAGTTTATTAGTTACAAAATCCATAAGTAGAAGTTAACAAAAAATGAATGAGGGATATGTATAGTTGATCTTTTATTTGGTAAATGAATGTTTTTCGTTTGATTTTATATCACATATATTAATAACTCTTTCTGTTTAAATTATTTTTCAAATTAAAGAAAGATGTTGGTTTTAGATTTTTATTTAAACGAGTAAAAAGGTTAAAGTCGGGCATGCCAACTATACAATACCCTACACCAGTCTGGGTAAAAGACAACTAATGTTTGGATCCGAAATTCGAATGGGTTAAAAGGGGGTTGTGTCAAAATTTTCTATAATGTGAGTCAGCGCACCAAATTCCATTAAAATATCTTAATATTTGCGACTTGCAGTTTGTAACCAAGCCAATTTTGGGGGGACCCTTATATGGGCACTAGGTCTAAACATGGACCGATGTTTACCAAAATCAACAGGCTTCGTCCTTGGGCCAACATAGGTCTGTGTACCAAATTTCATCAAAATATCTTAATATTTGCGACCTGCAGCGTATAAACTATATAATATTGGGGGGATCCTTATATGGGCACTAGGTCTAAACATAGACGGATGTTCACCAAAATCAATAGGCTTCGTATTTGTGCCAACATAGGTCTGTGTACCAAATTTCATAAAAATATCTTAATATTTGCGACCTGCAGCGTATAAACAATATAATTTTGGGTGGACCCTTATATGGGCACTAGGTCTAAACATGGACCGGTGTTAACCAAAATCAACAGGCTTCGTCCTTGGGCTGACATAGGTCGGTGTACCAAATTTCATTAAAATATCTTAATATTTGCGACCTGCAGCGTATAAACAATATAATTTTGGGGGGACCTTATATGGGCACTAGGTCTAAGCATAGACCGATCTTCACCAAAATCAATAGGTTTCGTCCTTGGGCCAACATAGGTCTGTGTATCAAATTTCATTAAAATATCTTAATATTTGCGACCTGCAGCGTATAAAAAATATAATTTTGGTAGGACCCTTATATGGGCACTAGGTCTAACCATGGACCGCTGTTCACCAAAATCAATAGGCTTCGTCCTCGGGCCAACATAGGTCTGTGTTCCAAATTTGATCAAAATATCTTAATATTTGCGACTTGTAGAGTGCGCACAAGAATGCATGGACAGACAAACAGACGGACGGACGGACAGACAGACATCGTTAAATCGAAATAAAAAAAATTCTAAGCCGATCGGTATACTATAAGGTGGGTCTAGGACCAATATTTTTTGGTGTTACAAACATCAGCACGAACTTATAATACCCTGACCACATAGTGGTGTAGGGTATAATGAATGAGGGGTATGTATAGTTGATCTTTTATTTGGTAAATGAATGTTTTTCGTTTGATTTTATATCATATATATTAATAGCTCTTTCTGTTTAAATTATTTTTCAAATTTAAGAAAGATGTTGCTTTTAAATTTTTATTTAAAAAAGATGATACAATTTTCCCAAGTAAATTACAAAGAATAAATTTTTTTTAAAGAATTCTATATGGCCAGCAGGAGAGAATACGTATTTTCGGCTTTTGCTACAAAGCCATCATCAGTGTCGTTTGCCCCGATGGGTTAGTCATTGATAATTGTCTACTTATGCTAAAGTTGGAAACAAATATAATATATTAACAACTCAACTAGACTAACATCAACGAAATCTAACAATGCTATTTTTATACTTTGTTATTATTGTTTTTGCTTTGAATCTTAATACGGTGCAAAATATAATTTAAATAACATACATTTAAATTTAGATTTATTTCATTCATAAATCTGTGTTATCAAACACAGAGTTGAATAGGACCAGCTGATATACTTTAAGAATGCTAACAATTAAGGCTGAGTTACCCAACCGTAAACGCATCTGTAACGAATCAGCTGTTTCGATACCACAAGAAGAAATGTATACGAATATTTACTAACACGTTCAATGTAAACATACTTGCCGGATCATTCTGTTGAAATCAGAATTTTCTATCCGGCATCGAAACAGCTGAATGATTTTAGTCGGAAAAAATATAAAATGAATAAAGAAAATTGATTCAAACAACAAATAAGTAATAAAAATTAACAAATAAATGGAAAAATTTTGAATAAAATATAAAACCACATGAAATAGATGCTAAATAGTAATGTCGTTTACGATAATCTATAAGTGTACTTTTTAGCTACGGCACGATACAGTTACATCACATTTACGTTTTCGGTCCCATAATCCGCCCTTTACTAAATTTCAAACGATTGCGTACGATTTTCGTATCATATTTACTTGAATGAATGTGAAAAAAAGTATTAAGTTTTTTATATAAAAGAGAAAAAAAAAAGCAGTTTCCGTTATTAAAATAATATTTTAAAATTAAAATGCAGTCGAAATATGGAATTTTCGAGCGATTAGATTAAAATAAAAATAGTTTTGATAAAATCATCCCAGCAAAAAAAGTGAGGAAAAAGAAGTAGTTAAAGCACTGCAACTGTTGAATTGCGAGTTGTTCTTTTTCGGGTTTTTCACCGATAAATTTAACATTGGCTTGTCATTGGAAGGAAGTTGTTCTTTAAAAAAAAAAAAAATAAATCATCCTGCAGCATGTGGGGTTTGAACCCACACTTGTTGGCATTGCAAGCAAACGCTCTACCCCCTGTGTTATCGCTTGTTATAGATGATAGCTGACTTTTAGCAGTCTTGTTCAGTAAATTGTTGTTATCTTCATTTCTGTCATATTTTATTAATAAAAATATGTAACATATTGGAAATATATATAAAGTTGATTTTTTTAAAAAGAAATGAAGCTGTAAAAATAGGAGAAATTGCTAAAAATTAATTGAAAATGACCTTGCAAAAAACTGCAGATTTTTTTTTGCTAAATACTAGTAAGATAAGAACAGGAAAAATAAAACTGTTAAATTTACAAAATTTTAGTTAAATTTAAGTTAACTTTCATAAAATAAAAATATTTTACAAATTATTTTGATAAAATGCGCAAAAAAATTTGCAGCATATCAGCAGATAAAAAATAGTTTTTTATGTAAGGTAATTTTT